>BSUD01000001.1:154563285-154778031 GCA_033239045.1 Fagopyrum esculentum
GGGGGGGGGGGGGGGAGAAGGGAATAACAACAGAACACTCTCATTTGGGAGAAGAACAACATCATAAAACATTAGATCTAGAGTGAGACTTTGAGTGGTTTTTAGTGATTTTTGTTGAGAAGCTTTTGAAAGCATTGTAAGGAACGTTTTGGAGCTGTATTTGAATGGTTATAAGTCTTGTTTAAACTCATATTCATCCAACATTTATTGTTTTTACTTGCTTTTATTCACCATAAGCTATAGAAACTATGTATGCTTGTATGATGATTCTAGATCATGAGATGCATGTTATTGGCTAAGTAATTGTGATTCTAGGGTGATGGACAGAAGGTTATGGCTTGAATAATGATAGAATAAACTTGAATGTACCTTTTGATGACTTGCATGCTTGAAACCTAACCCCTGATCTAAACAACGACTTGTTCCTCCTAATCCACGACCGTGGATGTGTATGATCAACCCGTGGTTTTGCCCTGTTGTGCTTATATTGATAAATTTGAATGTTAGGATGTTAGATTGTTAAAATCCTAGTGTTTGTTAAGCCTTATCTAGCTTAGGGTAACCTAATGCTAGCAAACTAAGTGAAGGAAGAGACTTACCCGGTAGTTCCCGATCTTAGATACCAAAGATGGTGAACTCTAGGTAGTAGTGAGCCTCACAAGCCGCTATTGGACTGAGTGTGCTAGGATTGTTGCTTAGGACTTGCCTTCCCGAGACTTACCCGGTAAGGAGAGGTTTGACTCCTAGATAGCAATCTGGTTCGTGTAGAATTCCCAACTTTAGGTTCCTAGAGACTTACCCGGTAATAGGACCTTAGGTGCGGGATTAGTGGACCATGAGACCTACCCGGTGATTGATCCCATTGGAGAAACACCCTTTCCTAACATACCGCAGCTTGTCCAAGGTTGATTAGAAGCTTGAGTCCAATGTCATAACCGGAAGTCCCAATCTCTAGAATCCGCTTTTCTTTCTTTGATTACATATCTTGTTCTTGTGTTGTTTGTTTGTGTTGCTTGATTGATTGATAAATCTTGCATGATTTGGGATCTTTGTTTGATCACCATAAAAACCCAACCAAAAATATCATGATTTTCGTTTCTTTATTTCTATCTCTTTTCTTAGATTAGATTTGCAGTATCCATGATCACTTACTTGATTTGATTTCACCTTAGTCTTCGTGTTCGACCTCGGCGTACTATCCTTGCTACAAAATGACCCACACACTGTGGGTTCGCTAGGAGTTAGGAGAATATATCGAGTTACAAATTGTAAGGCTTTTGTGTGGTTCATTTCTAGTGTAGTAAGTTTTTGGCGCCATTGTCGGGGACTAGGTCTAGATTGAATCATTGTGTGTGATTGTTTATAGTGAAGGTCTTTCTTTTGCTTGCGATCTTGTTTGTTTTGTGTCTTTGATTTTTCAGGACATCTCTCACTCTTTAGGTGCATGCAAATATCTCGTGGCAAGGATTTAGCACCATTCGATCCCGAACCGGAGATAACCCTTAAGACTAGATCTAAGGGAACTAAGAAGAAGAAGGAGATGGCCGGAAAAGATCTTCAAGCTGAGTTGAATGACGCCTTAGAGCAAATTAGTTGTAACATCCAGAATTTTTATTCCAGGTGTTGAGCGGTTTATAGACCTTCCCGGAGGCACGGCTCAGTTTTCCCGCAGGCCCGAAGTGTTGAGCGTCGGGTTTTATTAAAAAAATCTCGTTCCGACCTCTCATTTTCCACCCTTGCTTTTGGACCCCTCGGTTCCTAGCGTAAATTAGAAGGATGGGTCAGCTGACCCTTGAGCTTCCCCTTTTGTGGCAACCTCCACCCCTTCTCTCTCTCATTTTCCATTTCCCTCTTTCACGTGAGATTGCTCCTCTCCTCTCTTTGGCTTCACCTTCTTCATTGACCTTCCATGGCTCTTCCACCTTTGATGTATGAGCTGATTCTATTGGATTCGTGATGGAGACTGAAGATCCTAGCCAAGCTTTTGTAGGTAATCTTCTTCTTCCCCCTTCATCTTCCCCTTCTTCCTCAAGCTTTATTGGTGAAAGCCATGGTTTCATCTTATTTTCTTCCTGTTTGGCTTGCATGTGCTTGGATTGAGCTTGGATAGAGTTATATGATGATATTTATGTGTGTGGATGTTCTGGAGCCAAGCAAGGAAGCTATGAGGCCATGGCACATCAAGGAATCGTCGAAGAAGCCATCGAAGATCACCCTCTGTTGTTCGACCGCAGGGGCGGCAACCCCAAGCTGCAAGGACGGTTGCTGGTTCTGTCAGCCCTCCCTTGCGGTCTTCTTCTCCTTTTCGCGGCTGCTCTTTCTTCTTCCGCACCCATGTCCTTGCTTGATGAGTTCCCTCCCTTGAGTATGGGTTCATTGATGACCTTAGAGAGTGTTGATGATTAGAAGCATGCTAGGTTTGGACCTAGGATAGTTGGAATGCCATGTAGTGGCTTGTGGACCTTAGGCGAGTTTGGAAAGGTTGTTGGAATGTTCTAAGTGGCAAGGGTTGTATGTTTCTAAGTTGGTTCATGGGATGAGGGTATGGATGCCTTGTGAGGCTTGTAAGAGTTAAGTTTGTGAGTTTATGTTTGTGGGATTGTGGGCTAGGATGTGCATATCCTAGCATAGTAATGTTACCTTGGAGTGTTGCTGAGACTATGCATGTTATCCTAGTATGGGAATGGATTATGACCTTGTAAGATCATATAGGACTTAGACTTCTAGCTTATTGAGTGGTTGTTGATTATTGTGCCTTGTCTTGAACAGACTTTGGTTATATTCGTACGGGAAATGTGATTGGGTTGATCGTTGGGACGATGTAAGTCCTCGGACTTACTTAGCCGCTTTTACGCATTATTTGGATACAATATGGTGGTGTGTGTTTATCGCTTTTGAGCATGAAACCGGATTAGGTTTATTGACTAGACATATTGTTTGGCCCATTATTATTATTATTATCGGGGGTGACGTCACTGTCCAGCTCCCGAGGGAGACTCGAAGGATCTTTGTGACCAGGCCATACATGGTATACGAGCGGACTTCTTCATCACTTCCTCAGGGTATACGGTTTGAGCGCCGCATCATTCCTGTTGGTTACACGGGAACAAAGGAGAGAGTTATAAGACTCTCGCGTCACACTTGAACGAATGGATTAGATATGGAATATCTTAAAAAGATAATGAGTAATAAATGTGTATGTATATGAGCATGTTGTGTGTTTTGTGTTCCCATGTGTGTTTGTGCCATATTATCTTTACAATGCCTAGAATATGAGCTAACGGTTTTATACTGATTGTTGTAGTTGATGTGCAGGTTAGGTGTGGCCGAGTGATCCGGAGGAGTGGGCAGTCGGGGTTCCGTACATCATAGGTCGAGTTTGGGGGTTGAGTCCGTGCATTGTGTTGTATATTGTGTATACAACACAATGTTTGTTGTAATGACGGCTGATGTTTGTCCTTTCTTGATGTATTCGGGAATCATATCATTGCATTAAAGTTATTTTCGGTTTTGGCTTTTATTAGTGCCTTGTTGGAAAGGTCCGGTGAAATTGTTGTCAGGCTAAGGGTCGGGACCCATTGTGAGGTCTCGCCTCTAGCATTCCGATATCCCACAGATTCGGGGTGTTACAAAGCCGAGGATTAGAGATGTCGTAAACGAAGGAGAAACAAGTGGAAGAGAACCTCGAGTCAGTTTAAGCAAAACTGAGAATGAAGTTATACCAAAAAGGAAGCGGCAAGAAGATATAAGTGGTGGTTTCAAAGGAAGCAACAATTGAACAACAATGAAGAAACTAGAGAGAACGAACATAAGATTTTTCCAAGTGCGGTGTCGAGGAATTAAGACGCGAATCATGTAAAGATGACTACATTCTCGCTCGAGGATAAAAGTGGCGTTCTAAGTAAGACGAGTTTTCAATAGGCGCTCCTAAGTATGGGAGTCAAGATGAAAAGAATGGTCAAACAATGGTGAAAGGTTGACGAGAACCGTAAGTTAAGCGTGTAGAGAGAGTAGAAAGCGAAGTGACGGTTTATGCGAGAGCTTAAGCGGGAGAATTCTTTGGAAATACGAGAGTTATGAGGAGGACTACATGGTGAAAGTTCATATGGTAGAATTACCTAGTTGAGTCAATCAACTTTCGTCATTGTGATGAGACTAAGCAACGTTAAGGGGGAGGAAGTGTGTGAGGATGATGATCTTCGGAAGATGAAGAAGGAAACGAGGAGCTGGATCGAAGGTCTTAAGTTACCAACTAAGAGAAGCGCGAGTGGTTACTAACGATAAAGATGTGGGAGAGAGGCCCTTACAAGATTTTTGAAGGACGGTTAAGCCTATAAAGTTGGGTCGAATTACACAACAAGGCCCGAGAAGGTATAGTTATCTTACATAAGTGGAAGGAAGCGTGTATCGTAGAAAGAGTTAATGGAGTGTGTGAAGGGTGATATGAGTAAGTGAAGTTTAAGGCATAATACCCTGAGAGGTGTTAGCATGAAATATTGTGATATTCTAGGCACGTTTTCTAAGTGTATTTGATTCATATTGATAGTTTTTGATTGAACATTGTTGCATTTGTGAGCTAGTTTGCCTATATTGTCGATATGGATGTCTACACTAGCTTTATGTTGATTATAGGTGATTGAGAGCCATTTCCGAACGGAATTGAGAAAAGATGAGTTGATTGAGTATGTTCATGGATTGAGGGCATTCTTAGGAGCAAAATGGATGTCAACTTCAGGAATGCACGAGGCTAGGGAAGAATCACGTTCTTGCCCTAAACCACGCTCTAAAATACGGCCGTACTATGAATTACGTTCAGTTCCACGGCCGTGGAACCCTGCAGGAGAAGCGTGGTTCATTCCAGAAGCTTTGACGGTCGTGGAATCCATGGTTCAAACCGTGTTGATTTCCACGCTCTAAATTACGGTCGTGGAACCTTCCACGACCGTGATCTTGGCGATCCTTTTCGCCACATTTTAAGCCACGATCTTTCAGAAGATTGGGCCGGGCCGATATTTTATCTTGCCCTATAAAAAGACGGATGGAGGGAGATTCCGTCAGGCCTGCTTACATCTCCGCTTACACCTTCGCTTAGACGCATTTTGCAACCTCGCTTTACACTTTCGCCTACGCCGCGACTTGGAGATTTCTGCGATTCTTGCAAAAGACGTAATTTGCGCTCATCCTTGGAGCTGCCCTAATCTCGCACTTTTGGTGGAGATTGCTGTTGAGTTTTCCGGATTGACGGAAGATCGAAGATTCGGAAGGTTGTTCACAAGAAGATCCCTCTTCTCGTTTAGGTTCGATTTAGAAGACGGATTGACATCCCGTTCTTCCTTCTTATCTACGATTGTGTTTGTTTGTTCTATTCCGAATCTTGTGACGATATTAGTTCTTGATTGTGACATTGAGATTGTTTTGAAGTTTATTGGAAGTTTTCGGAAGTTTTCATCTTTCAATCTTTTAATTCTTGAATTTAATATCAATATGACTGTTATTGGCTAAAAACCCTTAACAATTCTAAGGTGAAGGGTTGATAGTTGTGGCTTAGATGATGATAGATCGATCGTAAACGGATTAGACCTTGAGAGTTAGAGAGAGTCGTCGACGAACCCTAAATCACGGTTTGTTCTTGAGTTCCACGACCGTGGAATCTCAAGATCCACCCGTAATTTCCCTTAAGTTTACGAACATGCTTTTACTTCAATCCAAAGTTAAAGATTTGCTTTAACTTAGTTTAGGCTTGCCTTTTCTAGGTGGTAGTGAAGCCTCAACAACCTCTACCTCGATTGTGAGTGTCACAACCTTAATCGGTTTAGTTAGTCTCGATCCTTGGATTATAAGTTTGGGTATTTAACATTAATTCTTACCTTTAGAACCTTTCTATATTGAAGCCTCAACAACCTGTATAGAGAGTGTCTTGTAGGTGAGTCATATAAAGTTTTTGGAACTTCACCGTACGATTACCTTACATTAGCATACCTTTGCATATCTCAACTCTGTCTTTATATCATTAAGTATATCTTGAATCGATTGCCACAGCTGGATACTTGGATCTTTAGGATTGTTGTTTTCCCAATATTTGCAAAACCTCTCATATTTACTCGCTTGATAATCTGCAATTGAATTTGTTCCCACCCAAATCCCTGTGTTCGATACTCTGGAATTCTTGCTTAACTATATCGATCCGTACAGTGCGGGTTCGCTTGCTTGATTCTAGTTTTATAATTAAAGCTTATTTGCATACACGTTTAGGGGCGAACAAGTTTTTGGCGCCGTTGCCGGTGATTTGGTTTCGGCCGAATTCGGTTGCCGGTTGTCAAGCTTGGGAGCTTGCTTTCGTTATTTGATATTACTTTGAGTGCATGCGCAGGTCTAGGAACACCGAAGACCTCTTACCTCTTGATCAAGAGCTTGAGAGAACTCTAAGACAAAAGCACAAGGAAAAGAAGATGGCTGAAGAACAAGAACGTGATCTTCAAGCGGAGTTGGCGGAGAAAGAAGCTCAACTCCAATGGAATGAGAACATCCGCCGGGATGAAATGGATCGTCATCAATCTCAAGTTAACGATCTAAAGGATATGATGTTCCAAATGAGGATAGAACTTAGCAACCTTAAGAATAAGGGAGGCAAGAAATCCTCAAGACGGACATCAAGATCAAGAAGAAGAAGTCATTCATCCGCCGATGATAGCGATTCTTCCATGCCACCACTAGAGGAAATTGATCCTACGATCAATGTAAATCCTTTCCATCCACGGGGAGCTACTAATCGCCGCATTCCACCTAGGAATGCAAGGATCGAACGTGTGGATGATGAGCTAAGAACTCTTGGCCAAAGGATGGATCCAACACAACAATCATGCCGCTTGGGTGTGAATTTTGATGTTGAAGATGTACAAGGGTTTAGCTTCAACCCTCAAGTTATTACTCTTGTTCGCCAAAACCAATTTGGCGGGACAAGCGGTGAATCTCCACACCAACACTTGCAAAACTTTGAGTGTATGATGGAGACAATGAGACCGAAGAATGCTACTACCAACTACTATAAGCTCAAGCCTTTCTTCTTCTCCTTGAAAGGGAAAGCGTTGTCTTGGTATCAAGCTCTTCCTAGTGGGAAACTAGACACGTGGGAAGACCTTTCCGCGGAGTTCCAAACCAAATTCTTTCCGCCATCCAAAACGGCGGAACTTAGAGGTAAGATCAATGCATTTTCCATGAGATCTAACGAAAGTTTGTTTCAATCATGGGAAAGATTTCAGGATTTGTTATTGGATTGCCCTCATCATGGCATATCCAAACTTGCATTGCTGGAGATTTACTATAAGGGGCTAGATTGTAACACCCCAAATTCTCGGAACTCGGGGAGCTACTGGTTAGGACCTCACAATGGGTCCCGACCTTGGTTTAACAACAACATTACTTGAATCTTACAACAAGGCACAAATGTACTTGAAACAATTTCAAAACATAATATTTTTACTGTATGAATGTACACATGTGACAGCCTTACAAAACATATACATATACATAACATGCATGCTGTAAGGGAGACTCCCCCGTCCCCATCTAATGAGTACGTGGACCCGGCTGACCATCCGTCCGGATCACTCTGCAACTGTCTATCTCTACAAATCTACAACACGGATAAACCGTTAGCTAACAATCCAAATATAAGCAGAATAAGGATAGCACAAACACACTCAAGATAACATAAAACAATCATCATGCTGGCACACAAACCGGTTATTATCTGTTCATTAAGTGAGTCACCTTATTCCATTTTACAGTTGTGGCACGAGAAATCTTAAGAGTTCTCGCCTCCGTTCCTTATCCAACTGGGTGTAGGTCTAGCTTACCTCCGCCGGTAGCATCACTACAAACCGAGTGTGGACTAGTCTCTAAAGAAACCCCCAGCGCCCTCAAGCTAACTGAGCAGAATGCCACCACCCGTTACTCTTAGGCCAAGGTATAGGTCGGTAAATATTTATTACTAAAATATAAATATAAACATATCATTCACACACCACTACCATTATCCACACTCATATCTAGAAGTCAGCTAAGTAGGCCCAAAGGACTTACCTGAGTCAAGTCGCAACTCTCTTAATCTCAACTCGGTATGTAACCGTAGGAACTCAATTGCCTGTTATACAAGACAAGGGAATCAATAATGTATCCCACTTTATTAGAAGTCTCCAACTTCTAAGATATAAAAATCGATCAACAAGAGATTACCAAAATACCCTTATACAGGTAAATGACCATTTTACCCCTGGTTCCGAAACTTCTAAAAATTTCATAATTTATGTTTAAACTCTTATTTGAGACTAACTAACCATATTCTACTCCCTAGGATGATTTTAGGTAACAACTAGAAAAACCACCCATTTTCTATTTCTCGAAAAGTCACTAAAGTCCAACTACAGCTTCAAATATAAAATTCGAATAATCTTATAAAAATTCCGAAGTAGTTCCCTAGGTCATCTATGATATCCTATCTACTCATAGGAGAAAGAATTTCTTAAAACTGTTAAAGCATCGCATCTACAAAAATTTCTAAAGTTTGGTACAACACTTAACAAGCAGCACATTGTCCTAACTTTGAAAAATCATAACTCCTAAACTACTCGCTGTATTTATCCCAAATTTTGATATGTTCTACTATTAAATCTTATCTCTAATATATCCAAAATTCAGACGCAAAGGAGATCAAAATCCTATTTAAAACTATCTCACAAAACCGAATTTCAGCACAACAGAAAAACTACTTACGACTCCATCTTTGAAAAATCATAAATCTCAAACCACTTGCTGGATTCCTCTCAAATTTTAATAAGTTCTACAACAATATGTCAACCATATCATATCCAAAATTCAAGTCCAACGGAGATCAAGAGCTTATTCAAAACCATCTCACAAAACAGCATCACTTGCTGTTTTCCCCAACACTCAGCACATATATAAAAACGTCAACTTTGAAACACAATAACTCTCAAACCGTAACTCCGATTCTTCCCAAATTTTAATATGATCTACAACCAGATGTCAACTATATCATATCAAAAATTCAAGCCTAACAGAGATCAAAAGACTATTCAAAACTATCTCACAAAACAGCATCCCATGCTGTTTTTCTCAACTCAGCACATTTATAAAACTGAACTTTGAAACCCCATATCTCTCAAACCATAACATGGATTCCTCTGAAATTTTAGTATGATTTACTTTGAAATACCATCTATAACATATCCGAAAACCATCCAAAAAGGGAGAGTCTAGCTTACTCAAATTTGTACCCGAAGTTGACTGCTCGTAACTGTTGGAAAGCTGGAAAAGATGTAACAGCTCCTTGTATTGGTTCCTTTGGCTGCAATGTATGGGTTCTATGATGGCTTAGCAGCAACTAAGCATATATATAAATGAAGGGAAGGAAGAGCATGGTCATACTCACCAAGAATCTCGACAAGGAGGCAGGAGAGGAGCGCCGGCTTGGTGTGCAGAAGTTCCGGCTTTGAAGAACATTGGCGAGCAGCAGTTTCTGGGGTGGTGCAGGGTGTTGGTGCGCAGTGGTTCCGGACTGTGCAGAGCGTGGGCGAGCCGCTGGTTCTGTCGAGAGCTCAAGGAGTCGACTGGTGGCGTGATGTTCGTCCGGACGAGGAGGCAAGGCTGAGTTGTGCTGCTTCACCCATCCAGTGAGAGGGACGAGGATGGCGTGAACTGTGGTATTGTAGGAGACGGCTAGGTCTAGGGTGGTGTTGTTGATCGGTCGAGAGAGTAGTCTACAACAGAAGGAATGTGTTAGCATGAAATATTGTGATACTTTAGGCACATTTTCTAAGCGTATTTGATTCATATTGATAGTCTTTGATTGAACATTGTTACATAAGTGAGCTAGTTTGCCTATATTGTCGATATGGATGTCTACACTAGTTTTATGTTGATTATAGGTACTTAAGAGCTATTTTCGAACGGAATCGAGCAAAGAAGAGTTGATTTGATATGTCCATGGATTAAGGGCATTCTTAGGAGCAAATTGGAGTTCAACTTGAGGAATGCACGAGGCTAGGGAAGAATCACGTTCTTGCCCTAAACCACGCTCTAAAATACGGCCGTATTACAAACCACGTTCAGTTCCACGGCCGTGGATCCTTGCAAAGAGAGGCGTGATGCATTCCAGTAACTATTACGGTCGTGGAATATATGGTTCAAACCGTGACACTTTTCCACGCTCTAAATTACGGTCGTGGAAGCTTCCACGACCGTGATCTTGGCGATCTTTTTCGCCACACTTTGAAGCCACGATCTTTTGAAGATTGGGCCGGGCCGATATTTTATCTTGCCCTATAAAAAGACGGACGAAGAGAGATTTCATCATCCCCCGCTATCACCGCTTATCGACGCATACATCTCGCTTTAGGCTTACACTTGCGACAGGACCGCAAATCGACGGCATCCTCGCTTACCCTCGTTTAGAGGCATTTGGAGATCTCGTTGGAGATCAAAGTTCGTGCTTGGATTTGCCCTAATCTCGCACTTGGTGGAGATTATCGTTGGGATTTCCATATTTCCCAGATTTACGGAAGATTCGGAAGGTTTCTTGCAAGACGACTTCTCTTCTTGTGTTTAGGTTTGATTTGGAAGACGGATTGACATCCCGTTCTTCCTTCTTTCCTAAGATTGTGATTGTTGTTCTATTCCGGATCTTGTGACGATATTTGTTCTTGATTGTGACTTTGAGATTGGTTTGGTGTTTATTGAAAGTTTTCGGAAGTTTTCATCTTTTAATCTTTTAATTCTTGAATTGATATCAACATGACTGTTATTGGCTAAAAACCCTTAACAATTCTAAGGTGAAGGGTTGATAGTTGTGGCTTAGATGATTATAGATCGATCGTAAACAGATTAGACCCTGAGAGTTTGAGAGAATCGTCGACGAACCCTAAATTACGGGCTGTTCTTGAGTTCCACGACCGTGGAATCTCAAGATCCAACCGTAATTTCCCTTAAGTTTACGAACCTGCTTTTACCTTAATCCAAAGTTAAAGATTTGCTTTAACTTAGTTTAGACTTGTCTTTTCTAGGTGGTAGTGAAGCCTCAACAACTTCTACCTCGATTGTGAGTGTCACAACCTCAATCGATTAAGTTAGTCTTGATCCTTGGATTACAAGTTTGGGTATTTGACATTAATTCTCACCTTTAGAATCTTTCTATATTGAGCCTCAACAACCTGTATAGAGAGTGCCTTGTAGGTGAGTTACATAAGGTTTTTGGAACTTCACCGTACGATTACCTTACATTAGCATACCTTCACATATCTCAACTCTGTCTTTATATCATTAAGTATATCTTGAATCGATTGCCACAGCTGGATACTTGGATCTTTAGGATTGTTGTTTTCCCAATATTTGCAAAACCTCTCATACTTACTCGCTTGATAATCTGCAATTGAATTTGTTCCCACCCAAATCCCTATGTTCGATACTCTGGAATTCTTGCTTAACTACGTCGATCCGTACACTGCGGGTTCGCTGCTTGATTCTAGTTTTATAAATTTAAAGCTTATTTGCACACACCTTTAGGGGCGAACAAGTTTTTGGCGCCGTTGCCGGGGATTTGGTTTCGGCCGAATTCGGTAGCCGGTTGTCAAGCTTGGGAGCTTGCTCTCGTTATTTGATATTGCTTTGAGTGCATGCGCAGGTCTAGGAACACCGAAGATCTCTTACTTCTTGATCAAGAGCTAGAGAAAACCTTAAGGCAAAAGCGCAAGGAAAAGAAGATGGCTGAAGAACACGAACGCAATCTTCAGGCGGAGTTAGCTGAGAAAGAAGCTCAACTCCAATGGAACGAGAATCTCCGCCGGGATGAAATGGATCGTCATCAATCTGAAGTTAGCAGACTACAGGATACGATGTTCCAAATGAGGATAGAGTTAAGCGACCTTAGGAATAAAGGAAGCAAGAAATCCTCAAGGAGGGGATCAAGATCTAGAAGAAGAAGAAGTCATTCATCCGCTGATGATAGTGACTCTTCCATGCCGCCTCTAGAAGAAATTGATCCCACGATCAATGCGAATCCTTTCCATCCACAAGGAGCTGCTAATCGCCGTGTTCCACCTAGGAACGCAAGGATCGAACGTGTGGGTGATGAGCCAAGAACTCTTGGCCAGCGGATGGATCCAACGCAACAACCACGCCGCTTGGGCGTGAACTTCGATGCTGAAGATGTACAAGGGTTCTGTTTCAACCCTCAAGTTTCTACTCTTGTTCGCCAAAATCAATTTGGCGGGACAAGCGCTGAATCTCCACACCAACACTTGCAAAACTTTGAGTGTATGATGGAGACGATGAGACCGAAGAATGCTACTACCAACAGCTACAAGCTCAAGCCTTTCTTCTTCTCTTTGAAAGGGTGATAGCATGAATTATAGTCTATATTTTGGGGTTTGTTTGGACGTTTTATCTTTCATAATCTGCATGTTTGTATGTACATTATGTGATTTTACTACCATTTCATCTACCTTTGCAAGAATCGAGGTCTACACCTAGTTTCGTTGTAATTGCAGGTAATATGGTACGTTTTGCATCAAAAAGGAGCAAAAGGAGTCATGAGTCATTTAGGAGCTACATCCAGGGAGCATAGCCATGGATTAAAGATTCACTTTGGACCAGTTTTGAGAGATTTCACATTCAGTTGTGAGTCACCTCGGTTGACCATTGATTCACCTCGACCGAGGCAATCCAGAGACGCCGACTCGACCGAGGCGAACACCTAGGACGCGGCGAGAATATTTTATTCTTGGATGAGATCTTTTAAATTTGGAAAGTGATCTTGTATTTTTGGGCTTGGCTTCTGGAAGGAAGGAGATATGCAGAATCATATATTTTACCTATTTTTATGGGAAGATATCTTTCTAAGATATTTTATCTTTGGAGGGTTATTTTCCTATAAAAAGGGTCGGATTTCCCATAATTCGACATCTCGCATACATCCCGCAGATCCGCTATCAGCGCAAGAGATACGTTTATAGCAAGCAGCAGCGGTATACTCCAGATTGGGAGTTTTCGAAGAACCTTTTTGAAGGTTGAAGGAAGATTGAAGTCCATAGCTTTTATAGCTTTTTGAAGGGTTTTGTAAGATTGTCTTCAATTCCCTCAATTGTTGTCTTGTCTTTTTGGATTATTATCCAAGGAACGCTTTGCTGTGATATTTGATTCATTTATTGAAGTCTTTTCATTAAATTCTTCTTTGTTCAAATATTCACCTTCTTCCCATATATTTTAATACTTTCATTATGATGATGAGTGGCTAATTTCCTTGTGTGATTCTCGGGTGATTGGCTGAAGGTTGTGGGAAAAACAATGATAGAATAATCTTAGATTCCAGTAGGATCCTGAAAGTTCGAGTCTTTAACCTTAACCCTAAGCATCTCGTTCGGTTGATGAACATCTCGGCCGGGGTGGAATTCTTCTGACCGAGGTGACTTATCCGACCTAAAACAGAAAGTTAAGTGTTAGAGTTTGCTAAATCCTATTCTTATTACACCCTCCTGGTTCAATGCAAGCTTAGGATGAGACTTACCCGGTAAATCCTTAGTTTGTTTACCAACGATCATAAGTGTAGGTAATAAAGGTTTATCCTTTATTGGGGTTTGAGTGTGCTTCCATCCCATCTTTGTGAGTTAGCCTGAGACTTACCCGGTAAAGGTTGATTCTATTCCCTTAGATGGTGTGTTAGTTTGAGGTTATAGTTCTTCATCTTGATTCCTTGAGACTTACCCGGTAATAGGAGTTACGGTTTAGGATTAGTGAGTAGTGAGACTTACCCGGTGATCTATTCCACTTTAGTAACACCTTCCCCACGCAAAAATCTCAGCTTTGTCCGCTTATCTATAGATCTTGAGTTGGAACCACAACTTGATGCTTTAATCCCTAGAATTGCATGTTTGCTTTATTGACTTCTTATTCATCTTTGATTGTGTTAAATTGCTCTTGTGGTTAGCATTGACATTAGCATACCGTATTGACTCTGTTTCACCGAGTCCCTGTGATCGACCCCTGGAATTTTCTTGCTTTTACTACGATTGACCCGTACACTGCGGGTTCGCATCCTTGTTTTAAGCTTAAGTCTAGGGTTATAAATTTAAAGCTTGCACACACCGTTTGGAGCGAACAAGTTTTTGGCGCCGTTGCCGGGGACAGTTCTGATATGTTTAAGTTGCTAAATGCTTTGTTTAAGTTGCTAAATACTTACAGGTTATTTGACTGAGAAAAACGTCGAAACCGAAAAAAAAACAAAATGGTTTTAAAAAAATTTTTGACCTCGACCGGGACAGTTCTGGCAAAACGAGGTGTTTCACCTCGGTTGAACCAAGAACACCTCGACCGAGGTGGGCGTAACAGAGAGTTTTCGAAAACGATTTTTGTGTTACTTATCTGGATATGATCTCAGTGAAGATTTTGTTTACCGACTGGATTTAAATTCTTTATATGTTTGAAATGTTTTATGATATGTTTAAGTTGCTAAATGCTTTGTTTAAAATTATTGGCATGTTTAATACTTTATTTTTATCCAAATTATGTTGAATTTGAAGGTTGACACCGCAGCATAAGTTCTCTCACGTTCTTCTTGGAAAGACCAAGGCAATTCATTCTTCTTCTT
Organism: Fagopyrum esculentum; assembly: GCA_033239045.1. NCBI lineage: Eukaryota > Viridiplantae > Streptophyta > Magnoliopsida > Caryophyllales > Polygonaceae > Fagopyrum > Fagopyrum esculentum. The sequence continues at coordinate 154,577,945 of BSUD01000001.1, forward strand.
CTTCTTCTTCTTGATCATGCTTAGCCCCTCATATACATATTGCCTCCCTTTACCTATCCGGGAATTTGGAAGCAAGCGAAGTGGTGAAAGCAAGTCAAAAGTTGAGAAGTGGCTGAAAGTGAAAGTGTTAGAAAGCAATAATAGGTTTGGGGAAGTCAATCATGAAGATGAGTAACTCGGCACCATTCACATAGCCGGGTGTTTGTGTCTTGCCAAAGTCGGATTGAGCGATATTCCTAACGGGTCATGGTATGTGCATCAAGGGTTTGACGCATCTCGAGAAATTGATGATTGCGGATTTCCTAGGCTTCGGTTATTGTGCACCTCTGTCCATGCATCCCAAAAAGTAAAGTAAAAAGAAAAAAAGTGTGAAATAAGCAAAGCTTATTGGTGGAAGGTGTTGCAAGTCAAAGTGAAAGTGAAGTTCATCCTTTTCCCGGATTCTAGCACCACATTACCTTACATACATCCCTACCCTACACGTTTCTTGACCTTTCTTTTGGGAAGCCCTTGAGACCTTGAGCTTGTTGATTGACTTAGCGGTTTAAATCGGATTATACATGATTAATTTTGATAATTATGATTTATTATGCATTCTATGATTTTATGCAAAGATGAACAACTTTCCTATATTTATAAAATGTTTTGATCATATTGAGTTTTTAATTTCCAGGAAGTACTCTCTTAGAGTGATCTATGATAGTTGCACACCATAAAATGTTTTTGAAAGACTTTTTCATTGAATTTCTTGACTTATAATCCATTCTATCTTGTTTTCTATATGAGGAACTTGCTTAGGGACAAGCAAGGGCTAAGTATGGGGTATTTTGATAGCATGAATTATAGTCTATATTTTGGGGTTTGTTTGGACGTTTTATCTTTCATAATCTGCATGTTTGTATGTACATTATGTGATTTTACTACCATTTCATCTACCTTTGCAAGAATCGAGGTCTACACCTAGTTTCGTTGTAATTGCAGGTAATATGGTACGTTTTGCATCAAAAAGGAGCAAAAGGAGTCAAGAGTCATTTGGAGCTACATTGAGGAGCAAAAAGGAATCCTTCAGGAAGCATAGCCGTGGATTAAAGATTTACTTTGGACCAGTTTTGAGAGATTCTACACTCAGTTATGATCACCTCGGTTGCTCAGAGATTCATCTCGACCGAGGCGATCCAGAGACACCGACTCGACCGAGGCGAACACCTAGGACGCGGCGAGAATATTTTATTCTTGGCTGAGATCTTTTAAAATTGGAAAGTGATCTTATATTTTTGGGCTGAGCTTCTAGAAGGAAGGAGATATGCAGAATCATATATTTTTCCTATATTTATGGGATAATATCTTCTTAAGATTGATTATCTTTGAAGGTTTATTTTTCCTATAAAAAGGGTTGATTTTCTACAATTTGAGGAGGCTGCATACACCGCATACGATCTCGATTACAGCGAAGAATACGCAGCAGCCGCATCATACTCCAGATTGGGAGTATTCGAAGAACCTTTTTGAAGGTTGAAGGAAGATTGAAGACTATAGCTTTATAGCTTTTTGAAGGGTTTTGTAAGATTGTCTTCAATTCTTTTCCTTGTTGTCTTGTCTTGTTGGATTATTATCCAAGGAACGATTTTTGTGTGATATTTGATTCAGTTATGATAGTTGCACACCATAAAAATATTTTTGAAGGACTTCTCATTGATTTTCTTGACTTATAATCCATTCTATCTTGATTTCTATATGAGGAACTTGCTTAGGGACAAGCAAGGGCTAAGTATGGGGTATTTTGATAGCATGAATTATAGTCTATATTTTGGGGTTTGTTTGGACGTTTTATCTTTCATAATCTGCATGTTTGTATGTACATTATGTGATTTTACTACCATTTCATCTACCTTTGCGAGAATCGAGGTCTACACCTAGTTTCGTTGTAATTGCAGGTAATATGGTACGTTTTGCATCAAAAAGGAGCAAAAGGAGTCATGAGTCATTTAGGAGCTACATCCAGGGAGCATAGCCATGGATTAAAGATTCACTTTGGACCAGTTTTGAGAGATTCCACATTCAGTTGTGAGTCACCTCGGTTGACCAGAGATTCACCTCGACCGAGGCAATCCAGAGACGCCGACTCGACCGAGGCGAACACCTAGGACGCGGCGAGAATATTTTATTCTTGGATGAGATCTTTTAAATTTGGAAAGTGATCTTGTATTTTTGGGCTTGGCTTCTGGAAGGAAGGAGATATGCAGAATCATATATTTTACCTATATTTATGGGATAATATCTTCTTAAGATTTATTATCTTTGGAGGTTTATTTTTCCTATAAAAAGGGTTGATTTTCTACAATTTCAACATCACGCTATACCACCGATCAGGGTTTACAAGCGCAGCAGCCGCATCCTACTCCAATTTGGGAGAGAATTGAAGAGCCTTTTTGAAGGTTGAAGGAAGATTGAAGACTATAGCTTTATAGCTTTTTGGAGGGTTTTGTAAGATTATCTTCAATTCCTTCAATTGTTGTCTTGTCTTGTTGGATTATTATCCAAGGAACGATTTTGTGTGATATTTGATTCATTTATTGAAGTCTTTTCATTAAATTCTTCTTTGTTCAAATATTCACCTTCTTCCCATATATTTTAATACTTTCATTATGATGATGAGTGGCTAATTTCCTTGTGTGATTCTCGGGTGATTGGCTGAAGGTTGTGGGAAAAACAATGATAGAATAATCTTAGATTCCAGTAGGATCCTGAAAGTTCGAGTCTTTAACCTTAACCCTAAGCATCTCGTTCGGTTGATGAACATCTCGGCCGGGGTGGAATTCTTCTGACCGAGGTGACTTATCCGACCTAAAACAGAAAGTTAAGTGTTAGAGTTTGCTAAATCCTATTCTTATTACACCCTCCTGGTTCAATGCAAGCTTAGGATGAGACTTACCCGGTAAATCCTTAGTTTGTTTACCAACGATCATAAGTGTAGGTAATAAAGGTTTATCCTTTATTGGGGTTTGAGTGTGCTTCCATCCCATCTTTGTGAGTTAGCCTGAGACTTACCCGGTAAAGGTTGATTCTATTCCCTTAGATGGTGTGTTAGTTTGAGGTTATAGTTCTTCATCTTGATTCCTTGAGACTTACCCGGTAATAGGAGTTACGGTTTAGGATTAGTGAGTAGTGAGACTTACCCGGTGATCTATTCCACTTTAGTAACACCTTCCCCACGCAAAAATCTCAGCTTTGTCCGCTTATCTATAGATCTTGAGTTGGAACCACAACTTGATGCTTTAATCCCTAGAATTGCATGTTTGCTTTATTGACTTCTTATTCATCTTTGATTGTGTTAAATTGCTCTTGTGGTTAGCATTGACATTAGCATACCGTATTGACTCTGTTTCACCGAGTCCCTGTGATCGACCCCTGGAATTTTCTTGCTTTTACTACGATTGACCCGTACACTGCGGGTTCGCATCCTTGTTTTAAGCTTAAGTCTAGGGTTATAAATTTAAAGCTTGCACACACCGTTTGGAGCGAACAAGTTTTTGGCGCCGTTGCCGGGGACTTGGTCTAGACCGAGCCGGTACGGTTTGCTTTCGGGGCGCTTGCCCCTGTTTCTACTAACTACTCTTTCTATGAGTTTTGTAGTTTTCAGGATTTCCGATGACTACATTTGATCCAGCCTGGATAACAAGACAAAGTGCTAGGGCGGACCATTATGAATACTTGGAGGAGAAGTACTCCTTCTATTGGTTCAACAATGAATGGGAAAGAGAAGAGGCCATTCAGCGTGAACTCGCGATGTGGGATGAACTGAATGTCCCTAAAAAGACTTATGAGCAACCTCTTGAAGACTCTCTCGAATCTAGGTTGGAGAAGTTGATGAAGAAGGTGACGGAGCTCAAGGAAAGCACCCTATCCTATGCTAAGCCAGAAGAGGAGCATAAGGAAGTGTTGCACGTTTCGGGCATACCTCCAGTCAAACCAGAAGTTTCCCCTGAAGCTTTTGAGGAAGAAGATGTGGAAGATCTCGATCTGACTGTTGAGACCTCGGTCGAGGTAGAAGAGACCTCGGTCGAGATGATGGAAAAATCTGCAGAACCGGAAGAGGCAGATGCAGAAGACTTTGGCCAAATTACTGAGATTATGATCAAGGTGGAAGAAAGACCAGCAATATTGAGAGAGATTTTGTGGGTGGATTATCAACTCAACACGAAACTTGCCTCAAGCTTTGGAGAACTTTGCAAGGTACGTTCTCCTACTTCATTTGAATTCCCTATTAATATTTCTGAATTTTTCAGGAAAGCACCGGAGAGTTGGAGGTCTCCTCCGAAAGAACCTCCTAAGATCAAGATGAAACATCCCTTGCAACTGTTGGAAGAAGATACTCCTTGGATTATAAGGAGTGGAGTTTGCAAACACTACACCGTTAAGGCGATGAAGTGTCTCTTGTTCAAGTATGGGGTCCCTCGCATGCTAAGGACCTTGTACCATCCCCAAGCTAAGAATGAGAAAGCTACTAGGATTCTCGAGAAACTGTTTTCTCGATCGAGGAAAGGATGGGACGAAAGACCAAGTTATGTCCCACGGAAAAAGAGGAAGACCAGTAGGATTCCGGTGAGGACCAAACCGTACAAGCTTGTACGTGGGAGATCCTACCATTTGCCGGTGAAGTTAGGAACCGGAACCTTTTTGGAAGAGTTTCATTATGGATCCAATGAGCATTTACACTTGTTGGGGCGTTTGATAGATCTACTTACTTCACCCCCACGATGGAGGTGAAGTATGGGGTAAGGGAACCTCCTACCTCCTTTGAGACACATCTTGGTCCAGCTAGCGACCTTAAATCAAGCGCTTCTTGGGAGGCAACCCAAGGTATTGCTTTTCTTTCCCGTTTTCTAGTCTAGTTTAGATAGTTTTTGTTTTTGCTTTGCTTTGCTTTGTTTTTGGCGTTCTGGACAGACAACAGGGAATATCTAAGGAGGAGCACAACTGGAAGGACAAAAGTTCGAGATTCTGAGAAGACAGAAGCACCTCGGTTATTGTCAGAGCACCTCGACCGAGTTGATTCTTGAGCAACCGAGGCGACTAGGGTTTCTGCAGAACCACCTCGGTCCATACCACCTCGGTCCAGTCGAGACCATCTCGACCGAGGTGACAGCAGATCCAGTAAAAGTATAAAAGGGGGAAAAAATTACTTTTCACATTTTTTTACCTACCTCGACCGCGGCGACAGATCCACTTCGCTCATCTCAATTCTTGCTCGTTTTCGACGTTTTCTGCTTCCAAACCGAGATTGAAGGGTAGAGGAGTCGATTGCAACAACAAATCTGCAAGAAATTCGAGCGATTCGGCCGGAACGAGGTAAAAACGATCGAAACCCTAACTCGCTCGTTTACTTCGATTTGGGCTTTGGTTGCCCTTGAATTTGTTGAGGAATAGCTTAAGTACCCCTTAGGAAGCATCTGTAGTGATTTTTGGGGGAAAATAACTGAAATTCAGAGAGTTGAAATCGCGACTATCTTCGCCTCGGTCCAGTCGATCTGCACCTCGGTCAAGGTGATTCTTGGAGTTTGTCAGTCGACCGAGGTAGTCTGACAGTGTTGATCGAAGATGAGTTCTGACAGAGTGTTAGCCCTTAGAGATAGATCCTCTCCTTCCCGTCCTCCTTCCTCATCCCGTCCTTACCGCCCGGTTATCCACGAGAGATGCCGGGTAGACTATGAGCGGATAGCTAACCGTCCAGTTATCGCACCACGATTTCTGGACGTGTCAGCTTTTGATTGCCTAGGGTTAGATGCTGACCTTAGGAGGATGATTGCTACTGTAGGGCTGGATCAGTTTACTGAGATCCGAGCCCCAGCCTACTTAGAGCCGACACTCGAGTTTGTTAGCTCCTTCTCCTACCTTCCCGCAGACCGGTCTGTGAAGTACCGGTTGATGAGCCGGAACTTCATAGTTCCTTTAGAGATATGGAGAGAGATTTTTGGCTTTCCTGACCCCACTGCCACCGACTTCCCCTCCCGATCCGTAGCTAGGGAGTTCTGGGGGCAGATTGCCTATATTACTGAGCACGCTGACAGATGGCGCCCTGGAGATTCCAGGGAGAGGGTCATCTTTCATCCGGCCTTTAGACTAGCCCACAGGATTTTCAGCGAGACGCTTCTGGCGCGTATTGAGACGCCCCAGAAGGTCCGACAGGGGGAGCTCTTCAGCCTTTACTGCATGGTTACAGGAGGTTTCCCAAACTTTGGCTTGCTCTTGGCAGAGGATCTGCACAAGATCAAGGCCAAGGCGAAGGGAGACATTTGCTGCGGAGGTCTGGTCACCCACATCGCTACCTACCACGGGATGGACCTCAGCGTTTGCACGATGGCGGCGGCTCCGAAGCCGCTGGGATTACAGGAGATTATCACACGGAGGATTCTAGTTCCCCGTGGTTTGACCACTCCATACGTCGCCATGCCATGGGAGCGGACTGCACCTCAGGGGATCCGCTGGTCTGCGCAGTTCACAGTCTTTGATCCACATTACTGGCAGACAGCTTGGGATACACTGATAGAGGATCACAGAGAGACAGCAGCTGCCCCTGCTGCAGCTGAGGAGGAGGCTGAGGAGGATGACGACGATGATGATGAGACAGTAGATGAGAGAGAGGAGGTGGCGTCCCGATGGACACAGGGACAGATACAACTGGGACGAGCGCGCCACCTATTATAGATTTAGATGATGATGAGGACACTGAGCCGACACCAGCTGAGACTTCTCCGGTCAGACCTGCTAGACGCTAGAAACGTGGAGTGAGGGATAGAGCTGCGCACCGACGGATCGATGACCTGACGGATCAGGTTATCGACTCATATGCTGCACTTTCGCTGGATATCCGCGAGATGCAGGAGTGGCAACATCATCAGCACATCATGGCTCAGCTGCAGTTCGAGCGGATCATGGGCCATCCTTACGATCCGACTCAGTATCCTTATGCACCACCACCGGATCGAGACTACTGAGGAGCTGCAGGATTTTATTATTATATTTTTATGCAGTTCGGCTTTTATCCGGTGAGTTCTCTTTTGCTAGACTTTTATTATACCCACTGGGACAGTGTGTCTCAAGTATGGGGTATTTATTGTTATTTGACTACGTGACTACGTGACTACGTGATGTATTTATTCGACTACCTTTTGATGTATTTTATATTTATCGGATATTTTCATATTTATGCTTCAGTTGCCTTTATATGATTATCTGATATTACATGCATAACTACAGGTTATTTGATTGAGAAAAACGTCGAAACCGAAACAAAAATAATGGTTTTAAAAAAAATTTTTTGACCTCGACCGAGTCAGTTCTGGCGAAACGAGGCATTTCACCTCGGTTGAACCAAGAACATCTCGACCGAGGTGGCGTAACAGAAAGTTTTCGAAAACGATTTTGTGTTACTTATCTGGATATGATCTCAGTGAAGATTTTGTTTACCTACTGGTTTTAAAATTCTTTGTGTGTTTGAAAGGTTTTATAATATGTTTAAGTTGCTAAATGCTTTGTTTGAAATTATTAGCATGTTTAATACTTTGTTTTTATCCAAATTATGTTGAATTTGAAGGTTGACACCGCAGGTTAAGTTCTTTCACTTTCTTCTTGGAAAGACCAAGGCAATTCATTCTCTTCTTCTTCTTCTTCTTCTTGATCATGCTTAACCCCTCATATACATTTTGCCTCCCTTTACCTATCCGGGAATTTGGAAGCAAGCGAAGTGGTGAAAGCAAGTTAAAGTTGAAGAGTGGGCTGGAAGTGAAGTGTTAGAAAGCAATTTTAGGTTTGGGGAAGTCAATCTTGATGATGAGTAACTCGGCACCATTCACATAGCCGGGTGTTTGTGTCTTGCCAAATTCGGATTGAGCGATATTCCTAACGGGTCATGGTATGTGCATCAAGGGTTTGATGCATCTCGAGAAATTGATGATTGCAGATTTCCTAGGCTTCGGTTATTGTGCACCTCTGTCCATGCATCCCAAAAAGTAAAGTAAAAAAGAAAAAGGTGTGAAATAAGCAAAGCTTATTGGTGGAAGATGTTGCAAGTTGAAGTGAAAGTGAAGTTCATCCTTTTCCCGGATTCTAGCACCACATTACCTTACATACATCCCTACCCTACACGTTTCTTGACCTTTTCTTTTGGGAAGCCCTTGAGACCTTGAGCTTGTTGATTGACTTAGCGGTTTAAACTGGATTATACATGATTAATTTTGATAATTATGATTTATTATGCATTCTATGATTTTATGCAAAGATGAACAACTTTCTTATATTTATAAAATGTTTTGATCATATTAAGTTTTTAATTCCAGGAAGTATTCTCTTAGAGTGATCTATGATAGTTACACACCATAAAATGTTTTTGAAAAACTTTTTCATTGATTTTCTTGACTTATAATCCATTCTATCTTGTCTTTTATATGAGGAACTTGCTTGGGGACAAGCAAGGGCTAAGTATGGGGTATTTTGATAGCATGAATTATAGTCTATATTTTGGGGTTTGTTTGGACGTTTTATCTTTCATAATCTGCATGTTTGTATGTACATTATGTGATTTTACTACCATTTCATCTACCTTTGCAAGAATTGAGGTCTACACCTAGTTTCGTTGTAATTGCAAGTAATATGGTACGTTTTGCATCAAAAAGGAGCAAAAGGAGTCATGAGTCATTTAGGAGCTACATCCAGGGAGCATAGCCATGGATTAAAGATTCACTTTGGACCAGTTTTGAGAGATTTCACATTCAGTTGTGAGTCACCTCGGTTGACCATTGATTCACCTCGACCGAGGCGATCCAGAGACGCCGACTCGACCGAGGCGAACACCTAGGACGCGGCGAGAATATTTTATTCTTGGATGAGATCTTTTAAATTTGGAAAGTGATCTTGTATTTTTGGGCTTGGCTCCTGGAAGGAAGGAGATATGCAGAATCATATATTTTACCTATTTTTATGGGAAGATATCTTTCTAAGATATTTTATCTTTGGAGGGTTATTTTCCTATAAAAAGGGTCGGATTTCCCATAATTCGACATCTCGCATACATCCCGCAGATCCGCTATCAGCGCAAGAGAGACGTTTATAGCAAGCAGCAGCGGTATACTCCAGATTGGGAGTTTTCGAAGAACCTTTTTGAAGGTTGAAGGAAGATTGAAGTCCATAGCTTTTATAGCTTTTTGAAGGGTTTTGTAAGATTGTCTTCAATTCCCTCAATTGTTGTCTTGTCTTTTTGGATTATTATCCAAGGAACGCTTTGCTGTGATATTTGATTCATTTATTGAAGTCTTTTCATTAAATTCTTCTTTGTTCAAATATTCACCTTCTTCCCATATATTTTAATACTTTCATTATGATGATGAGTGGCTAATTTCCTTGTGTGATTCTCGGGTGATTGGCTGAAGGTTGTGGGAAAAACAATGATAGAATAATCTTAGATTCCAGTAGGATCCTGAAAGTTCGAGTCTTTAACCTTAACCCTAAGCATCTCGTTCGGTTGATGAACATCTCGGCCGGGGTGGAATTCTTCTGACCGAGGTGACTTATCCGACCTAAAACAGAAAGTTAAGTGTTAGAGTTTGCTAAATCCTATTCTTATTACACCCTCCTGGTTCAATGCAAGCTTAGGATGAGACTTACCCGGTAAATCCTTAGTTTGTTTACCAACGATCATAAGTGTAGGTAATAAAGGTTTATCCTTTATTGGGGTTTGAGTGTGCTTCCATCCCATCTTTGTGAGTTAGCCTGAGACTTACCCGGTAAAGGTTGATTCTATTCCCTTAGATGGTGTGTTAGTTTGAGGTTATAGTTCTTCATCTTGATTCCTTGAGACTTACCCGGTAATAGGAGTTACGGTTTAGGATTAGTGAGTAGTGAGACTTACCCGGTGATCTATTCCACTTTAGTAACACCTTCCCCACGCAAAAATCTCAGCTTTGTCCGCTTATCTATAGATCTTGAGTTGGAACCACAACTAGATGCTTTAATCCCTAGAATTGCATGTTTGCTTTATTGACTTCTTATTCATCTTTGATTGTGTTAAATTGCTCTTGTGGTCAGCATTGACATTAGCATACCGTATTGACTCTGTTTCACCGAGTCCCTGTGATCGACCCCTGGAATTTTCTTGCTTTTACTACGATTGACCCGTACACTGCGGGTTCGCATCCTTGTTTTAAGCTTAAGTCTAGGGTTATAAATTTAAAGCTTGCACACACCGTTTGGAGCGAACAAGTTTTTGGCGCCGTTGCCGGGGACTTGGTCTAGACCGAGTCCGGTACGGTTTGCTTTCGGGGCACTTGCCCCTGTTGCTACTAACTACTCTTTCTATGAGTTTTGTAGTTTTCAGGATTTCCGATGACTACATTTGATCCAGCCTGGATAACAAGACAAAGTGCTAGGGCGGACCATTATGAATACTTGGAGGAGAAGTACTCCTTCTATTGGTTCAACAATGAATGGGAAAGAGAAGAGGCCATTCAACATGAACTTGCGATATGGGATGAGAAGAATGTCCCTAAAAAGACTTATGAGCAACCTCTTGAAGACTCTCTCGAATCTAGGTTGGAGAAGTTGATGAAGAAGGTGACGGAGCTCAAGGAAAGCACCCTATCCTATGCTAAGCCAGAAGAGGAGCATAAGGAAGTGTTGCACTTTCCAAGCATTCCTCTGGTCGGACCGGAAGCTTCTCCTGAAGTTTTTGTGGAAGAGGAGGATGTGGAGGATCTCGATCCGACTGTTGAGACCTCGGTCGAGATGGAAGAAGAATCTGCAAAACCAGAAGTGGAAGATGCAGAAAACCTTGGCCAAATTACTGAGATTATGGTCAAGGTGGAAGAAAGACCAGCAGAACTGAGAGAGATTTTGTGGGTGGATTATCAACTCAACACGAAACTTGCCTCAAGCTTTGGAGAATTTTGCAAGGTACATTCTCCTACTTCATTTGAATTCCCTATTAATATTTCTGAATTTTTCAGGAAGGCACCGGAGAGTTGGAGGTCTCTTCCGAAAGAACCTCCTAAGATCAAGAAGAAACCTCTCTTGAAATTGTTGGAGGAAGATACTCCTTGGATTATAAGGAGTGGAGTTTGCAAACACTACACCGTTAAGGCGATGAAGTGTCTCTTGTTCAAGTATGGGGTCCCTCGCATGCTAAGGACCTTGTACCATCCCCAAGCTAAGAATGAGAAAGCTACTAGGATTCTCGAGAAACTATTTTCTCGATCAAGGAAAGGATGGGACACGAGGAATGTCCCATTGAAGTGCAGGAAGTCTAGAAGAATTCCAGTGAGAATCAAACCGTACAAGCTTGTACGTGGGAGATCTTACCATTTGCCGGTGAAGTTAGGAACCGGAACCTTCTTGGAAGATTTTTACGGATGTGGTGAGCACTCCACGACATTCGAAGTGCATTGAGTAATCCCATGCCGCAGGGTCCAGCTAGCGACCTTAAATCAAGCGCTTCTTGGGAGGCAACCCAAGGTATTGCTTTTCTTTCCCGTTTTCTAGTTTAGTTTAGATAGTTTTTGTTTTTGTTTTCCTCTAGACAACAATCAGGTATTCCAAAAGGAAGGATCACAGTTCAGGAGCTACACTGGAAGAACAAAATTTCGAGAAGTTGAGGAAACGAGCTTTACTGAGATACATCTCGGGTACTGTCAGAACACCTCGACCGAGATGTGCTTCGCCAACCGAGATGGTTTTATCTGGGAGCTGTTTCTTACTTATTCATGCAGTTTAGCTATGTTCGGTGAGTATCTTGTCCTTAGACTTATTTTGACCCATTGGGACAATGTGTCCCAAGTATGGGGTATGCGGATATGTTATTTGACTTTGATGTACGACTCTATTGACCGGATATTTTCATATTTATGCTTCAGTTGCCTTTATATGATTATCTGATATTACATGCATAACTACAGGTTATTTGATTGAGAAAAACGTCGAAACCGAAACAAAAATAATGGTTTTAAAAAAAATTTTTTGACCTCGACCGAGTCAGTTCTGGCGAAACGAGGCATTTCACCTCGGTTGAACCAAGAACATCTCGACCGAGGTGGCGTAACAGAAAGTTTTCGAAAACGATTTTGTGTTACTTATCTGGATATGATCTCAGTGAAGATTTTGTTTACCTACTGGTTTTAAAATTCTTTGTGTGTTTGAAAGGTTTTATAATATGTTTAAGTTGCTAAATGCTTTGTTTGAAATTATTAGCATGTTTAATACTTTGTTTTTATCCAAATTATGTTGAATTTGAAGGTTGACACCGCAGGTTAAGTTCTTTCACTTTCTTCTTGGAAAGACCAAGGCAATTCATTCTCTTCTTCTTCTTCTTCTTCTTGATCATGCTTAACCCCTCATATACATTTTGCCTCCCTTTACCTATCCGGGAATTTGGAAGCAAGCGAAGTGGTGAAAGCAAGTTAAAGTTGAAGAGTGGGCTGGAAGTGAAGTGTTAGAAAGCAATTTTAGGTTTGGGGAAGTCAATCTTGATGATGAGTAACTCGGCACCATTCACATAGCCGGGTGTTTGTGTCTTGCCAAATTCGGATTGAGCGATATTCCTAACGGGTCATGGTATGTGCATCAAGGGTTTGATGCATCTCGAGAAATTGATGATTGCAGATTTCCTAGGCTTCGGTTATTGTGCACCTCTGTCCATGCATCCCAAAAAGTAAAGTAAAAAAGAAAAAGGTGTGAAATAAGCAAAGCTTATTGGTGGAAGATGTTGCAAGTTGAAGTGAAAGTGAAGTTCATCCTTTTCCCGGATTCTAGCACCACATTACCTTACATACATCCCTACCCTACACGTTTCTTGACCTTTTCTTTTGGGAAGCCCTTGAGACCTTGAGCTTGTTGATTGACTTAGCGGTTTAAACTGGATTATACATGATTAATTTTGATAATTATGATTTATTATGCATTCTATGATTTTATGCAAAGATGAACAACTTTCTTATATTTATAAAATGTTTTGATCATATTAAGTTTTTAATTCCAGGAAGTATTCTCTTAGAGTGATCTATGATAGTTACACACCATAAAATGTTTTTGAAAAACTTTTTCATTGATTTTCTTGACTTATAATCCATTCTATCTTGTCTTTTATATGAGGAACTTGCTTGGGGACAAGCAAGGGCTAAGTATGGGGTATTTTGATAGCATGAATTATAGTCTATATTTTGGGGTTTGTTTGGACGTTTTATCTTTCATAATCTGCATGTTTGTATGTACATTATGTGATTTTACTACCATTTCATCTACCTTTGCAAGAATTGAGGTCTACACCTAGTTTCGTTGTAATTGCAAGTAATATGGTACGTTTTGCATCAAAAAGGAGCAAAAGGAGTCATGAGTCATTTAGGAGCTACATCCAGGGAGCATAGCCATGGATTAAAGATTCACTTTGGACCAGTTTTGAGAGATTTCACATTCAGTTGTGAGTCACCTCGGTTGACCATTGATTCACCTCGACCGAGGCGATCCAGAGACGCCGACTCGACCGAGGCGAACACCTAGGACGCGGCGAGAATATTTTATTCTTGGATGAGATCTTTTAAATTTGGAAAGTGATCTTGTATTTTTGGGCTTGGCTCCTGGAAGGAAGGAGATATGCAGAATCATATATTTTACCTATTTTTATGGGAAGATATCTTTCTAAGATATTTTATCTTTGGAGGGTTATTTTCCTATAAAAAGGGTCGGATTTCCCACAAATCCGATCATGCTTAGAGGCTGCAAACATCCGCTTACAGTTAGAACATCACGCTATCAGCGCAGCAGCCGCATCCTACTCCAGATTGGGAGTATTCGAAGAACCTTTTTGAAGGTTGAAGGAAGATTGAAGTCCATAGCTTTTATAGCTTTTTGAAGGGTTTTGTAAGATTGTCTTCAATTCCCTCAATTGTTGTCTTGTCTTTTTGGATTATTATCCAAGGAACGCTTTGCTGTGATATTTGATTCATTTATTGAAGTCTTTTCATTAAATTCTTCTTTGTTCAAATATTCACCTTCTTCCCATATATTTTAATACTTTCATTATGATGATGAGTGGCTAATTTCCTTGTGTGATTCTCGGGTGATTGGCTGAAGGTTGTGGGAAAAACAATGATAGAATAATCTTAGATTCCAGTAGGATCCTGAAAGTTCGAGTCTTTAACCTTAACCCTAAGCATCTCGTTCGGTTGATGAACATCTCGGCCGGGGTGGAATTCTTCTGACCGAGGTGACTTATCCGACCTAAAACAGAAAGTTAAGTGTTAGAGTTTGCTAAATCCTATTCTTATTACACCCTCCTGGTTCAATGCAAGCTTAGGATGAGACTTACCCGGTAAATCCTTAGTTTGTTTACCAACGATCATAAGTGTAGGTAATAAAGGTTTATCCTTTATTGGGGTTTGAGTGTGCTTCCATCCCATCTTTGTGAGTTAGCCTGAGACTTACCCGGTAAAGGTTGATTCTATTCCCTTAGATGGTGTGTTAGTTTGAGGTTATAGTTCTTCATCTTGATTCCTTGAGACTTACCCGGTAATAGGAGTTACGGTTTAGGATTAGTGAGTAGTGAGACTTACCCGGTGATCTATTCCACTTTAGTAACACCTTCCCCACGCAAAAATCTCAGCTTTGTCCGCTTATCTATAGATCTTGAGTTGGAACCACAACTTGATGCTTTAATCCCTAGAATTGCATGTTTGCTTTATTGACTTCTTATTCATCTTTGATTGTGTTAAATTGCTCTTGTGGTCAGCATTGACATTAGCATACCGTATTGACTCTGTTTCACCGAGTCCCTGTGATCGACCCCTGGAATTTTCTTGCTTTTACTACGATTGACCCGTACACTGCGGGTTCGCATCCTTGTTTTAAGCTTAAGTCTAGGGTTATAAATTTAAAGCTTGCACACACCGTTTGGAGCGAACAAAGGGAAAGCGTTGTCTTGGTACCAAGCTCTTCCTAGTGGGAAACTAGATACGTGGGAAGACCTTTCCGTGGAGTTCCTCACCAAATTCTTTCCGCCTTCCAAAACTGCGGAACTTAGAGGTAAGATTAATGCTTTTTCCATGAGACCTAACGAAAGTTTGTTTCAATCTTGGGAAAGGTTTCAGGATTTGCTCTTGGATTGCCCTCATCATGGCATATCCAAGCTTGCCTTGCTGGAGATTTACTACAAGGGGCTGGATGCGGGAACGCAATTCAACCTCCAATCCCTCTCATGTGGAACCTTCATGGACATGAGAGAAGATGACGCTTGGGACTTCATTGAGAAGCAAGCAAGAGTCATAGAGAAGTATTCCCACCGGAAAGTGGAGGGAAATCGTGTGGAGCAAGGAGCAAAGCTCACACATGAAGCTCAAAATCAGATTTTCTCCCTCAACAATGAGATCAAAGAGTTGAAGGAGGCTATCAAGACCAACTTCCCAAAGCAACAAGGGAAAGATGTTGGTTATTTGGGCAACAACAATGGCGGTGATAACACAAACCGCAACAACAAGAACAACCGGAACAATAACCGGGGCAACAATTGGAATGGAAACAAAAACAATAATAACGGCCGGAACAACAATTGGAACAACAATAGGGGTTCAAGTAACAACAATTGGCGCTCCAATCAACAAAATTCCGGTAACTCTTATCCTTCCAATTCTAATTCACTAACTCCACCTTCCTCTTCCTCTACTCCTTTGAGAAGCCAGGGGCAAACATCAAATGGAGGAAACACTTCGGGAAAGGAGAAGCCCGATCCCATATTGGAGACGATTTTGGGAAAGCTTCAAGGGTTGGAGAACCGCCTCATCAAGGTTGATGATCAAGTTTCTAAGGTTGATAAAGCTCAAAAGGTTTTAGAAAACCACATGTTCAACCATGCGGAGGAAGTTCCTAGGAATCAAGGGAAGCTTCCAGGAAAGACGGAGGACAACCCTAAGGGAAGGGTGATGGCGATAACAACTAGGAGCGGAGTGACTACTACCGATCCGCAGCCTACGTTCGTTGAAGTCCCCGTAGAGAAAGACAAGGAGAAGGGGAAGGAGAAGGAAGATGTCTATGTTCCTCCTCCAGCTTACAAACCTCCCCTACCATTCCCTCAATCTAGAGCGCGAGCGCGCCTAGATAAACAATTCGGTAAGTTCATAGAACTCATGAGTAAGCTGCATATTAATATACCCTTCATTGATGCTATTGTAGGTATGCCGGCTTATGGCAAGTTCTTGAAGGAGCTCCTCTCCAACAAGGGGAAGATAGAAGATTTCGGTGAGGTCAAGATGAGTTCGGATTCTTCGGATCTCATCAAGACCATGAAGGAGAAAATGCCCCCAAAGTTGAAGGATCCGGGGTCATTTTGCATTCCCATTGGAGTGGGAGATGTCACATATGACGCTTTATGTGACTTAGGAGCGAGTGTGAGCATCATACCACTTGCATTGTGCAGGAAGATCGGTTTAGGCGACCCTAAACCGGTGAAGATGACGTTATACATGGCGGATCGATCCATCACTCGCCCCGTCGGTATTGTAGAAGACGTCCCGGTAAAGCTAGGTAAATTCTTTGTTCCCATTGATTTTGTCGTGCTTGACATTCCTGCAGATAGTCCGGTCCCGATCATACTCGGAAGACCGTTTCTTGCAACTTCCAGCTGCATAGTCGATTGCAAGAATGGTAGACTCGCTTTTGATATAGGAGAAGAGAAAGTAGAGTTTGTTCTTTCCACTCTAGTGAAGGAGCCAATCTTCGATGAGGATATTTACAATGTCCAAGATGAAGAAGGTCTATCTAGGGAGGAGGTAAGCGCGATTCTCTTTAACGATCCTATACAAAAAGTTATCACTATGAGTCTAACAGATGTAGGGGAAGAAGAAGAGTGCAAAGAGGAAATTGAAGCCTTGGAAGCACAAGAAGAGATGCATGAAGAGGAGTTTGAGAAACTCCACGATGAGACTGAGAACGTTAGAATCCACGGTCATGCCCTGTATTCCACGACCGTGGATTTCGCAACCAAAAACGTCCTCCACTCCAGGGGATTATACGGTCGTGGAGGAGATGTGACAACCGTATTTTCCTTCCACGCCCTAAACCACGGCCGTGGAGGACATGATCCACCCGTAATTTTGGCCGTGGAAGAGAGTGATCGAGACACTTCTTCAACTTCTTCTGATTCTTCCCCAACACACTCAACACCCTTAGAAACTTCTAAGGAGACATCGGATGCTCCTCAAGGATCGTTGGAAGCTCCGAAAGCAATGGAACTCAAACCACTTCCTACTCATCTAAGGTACGCTTTTCTAGGATCTAATTCCACCTTTCCGGTTATCGTTAGTTCCGAACTAAGCATAGATGAACATGAACAACTCATGATTGTCCTTAGGAAACATAGGAAAGCCATAGGCTATACTATTGAGGACTTAGTAGGAATTAAACCCTCCCTATGCATGCATAAGATACTAATGGAGGAAGATTTTAGAACTTCAAGACAACCTCAAAGGCGGTTGAATCCGACCATGAAGGAGGTTGTCAAGAAGGAAATTCTTAAGCTTCTTGATGCAGGTATCATCTACCCTATCTCCGATAGTAAGTGGGTGAGTCCAGTTCAAGTGGTTCCGAAGAAGGGAGGAATGACGGTCATCACCAACAAGAACAACGAACTCATTCCTACCCGAACTGTGACGGGATGGCGGATGTGCATAGACTACCGCAAGCTCAACAACGCAACGCGGAAGGATCATTTTCCATTGCCATTCATTGATCAAATGCTTGAAAGGTTAGCACAACATTCACATTTTTGCTACCTTGACGGTTATAGTGGTTTCTTTCAGATTCCGATACACCCGGATGATCAAGAGAAGACCACATTCACGTGCCCTTGGGGTACGTTCGCCTATAGGAGAATGCCGTTCGGGCTTTGCAACGCCCCAACCACCTTCCAACGGTGCATGATGGCCATCTTCTCTGAATACCTAGAGGAAATCATGGAAGTCTTCATGGACGACTTCTCCGTATACGGTTCCTCTTTTAACGATTGCCTTTCTAACCTTTCTCTTGTTTTGCAAAGATGTGAAGACACTAACCTAGTTCTTAATTGGGAGAAGTGTCAATTCATGGTTAAGGAAGGGATTGTATTAGGTCACTTAGTCTCTAGTAGAGGGATAGAAGTAGACAAGGCTAAGATAGAGACCATAGAGAAACTTCCTCCCCTAATTTCGGTGAAAGGGATAAGAAGTTTCCTAGGACATGTTGGATTTTATAGACGTTTCATTAAGGACTTTTCTAAGATATCAAAACCTCTCACTAATCTATTGATGAAGGATGCGGTTTTTGAGTTTTCACAGGAATGTTTGGATGCGTTTAACACCATTCGGCAAGCTGAAATTTCAGCACCCATTATCCAACCTCCGGATTGGACTCTTCCCTTCGAGATTATGTGCGATGCTAGTGACGTAGCAATTGGAGCTGTTCTTGGACAACGAAAGGAAGGGCGAACCCACGCCATATACTATGCTAGCAAGACGCTAGATGAAGCGCAACTCAACTACGCCACTACCGAAAAAGAGTTTTTAGCCATTGTCTATGCTATTGACAAGTTTCGCTCTTATCTTGTAGGTGCAAAGGTGATTGTCTACACGGATCATGCTGCGATCCGGTACCTCCTTGCGAAGAAAGATGCGAAGCCAAGGCTAATTAGATGGATTCTTCTCCTACAAGAATTCGATCTTGAGATCCGCGACAAGAAGGGTTCAGAAAATTCTGTTGCGGATCATTTGAGTCGCCTAACACATCTAGAGGACGACCATTTACCCATTGATGACTCCTTTCCGGACGAACACCTACACATCATAGAGGAGTGCATCAACGTGATCTCCAAAGGTAACGAACCATGGTTTGTTGATTTTGTTAACTATTTGGTTTGCCAGGAGATACCGCCCGGACTATCCTACGCACAAAGGAAGAAGTTCTTTAAGGACGTCCGGGAATACTATTGGAACGAGCCTCTCCTCTTTAAGAGAGGTCCGGATGGCATCATTCGGCGATGTGTGCCGGAAGATGAGATGCAAAGTGTCATCCGCCATTGTCATTCACTACCTTGTGGAGGACACGCTAGTTCGAACAAGACTAGCGCAAAGGTATTGCAATCTGGATTCTTTTGGCCTACTTTATTTAGAGATGTGCAATCCTTTGTTTCTTGCTGCGATGCTTGTCAAAGAACAGACAATATTTCTAGAAGGAATGAGATGCCCCTCAACAACATCCAAGAGGTGGAGATTTTCGACGTTTGGGGAGTTGATTTCATGGGACCATTCCCATCTTCTTGTGGAAATCAATACATACTATTGGCGGTAGACTACGTTTCTAGATGGGTGTAAGCAATTGCCTCTCCCACAAATGATGCCATGGTGGTGGTTAAGTTCTTCAACAAGACCATCTTCCCGCGATTTGGGACGCCAAGGACTATCATTAGTGATGGAGGTTCTCACTTCATAGCCCGTCGCTTTGAAGCTCTTCTAGCTAAGTATGGGGTTACTCACAAGGTCGCCACCCCTTATCATCCACAAACTAGTGGACAAGTTGAGATCTCAAACAGGGAAATCAACGAATTCTGGAAAAGACGGTTTCAAGGATTAGGAAGGATTGGTCCTTGAAGCTTGACGATGCATTATGGGCGTACCGGACAGTGTACAAGACTCCCATAGGAACCACGCCATACAATCTTGTGTATGGGAAGTCTTGTCACTTGCCGGTAGAGTTGGAGCACAAAGCGTTTTGGGCTATCAAGTGGCTGAATTTCGGCATGAAGGAAGCAGGAGAGAAGCGTCTCCTAGACATCAATAAGCTGGATGAACTCCGCTTGAACGCTTATGAAAACGCTAAGATCTACAAGGAGAGAGCAAAGCGTTGGCATGATAAGCATATCATTCCGAAGGACTTCAAAGAAGGAGATCAAGTTCTCCTCTTCAATTCAAGACTTCGCCTCTTTCCAAGTAAGCTTAAATCCCGTTGGACCGGACCTTTTCTAATTAAGCGTATTTTCCCCCATGGTGCAGTTGAAGTATGGGGTGAAGCGAGCGGAAGTTTTAAGGTGAACGGCCAACGACTAAAGAAGTATACGCCGGAACTCCAAGCTGAGGAGTTCGCGCCTACCGCATTCGAATAAGTGCGAGAATGGTCTAGCTACGGACCTTAAACAAAGCGCTTCTTGGGAGGCAACCCAAGGTATTGCATTTTCGTTTTTGTTTTCGATTCATAGTTTAGCTTAGTATAGACGTTTTTGCTTTGTTTTTGCCTCGATTTCTTCCCGTATGTTCGTGTTTTTGGATGTAGGATCGATGGAGAAGGAAACGAGAAGGATAATGTTGAAGAAGAGCGACGAAATTTGGACTTTGGAGCTTTACAGAGGGTTCCACGGTCTAAATTACGGTCGTCATAGCTACAGTGCCCGAAATTTCCAAAAGCCTTTGAAAAATCACCAAAACCACGGTTCCGTAAACTTCCACGGCCGTGGAACACCCCGACAGACCGTGATTTTCAAAATTTTTGCCTATGACTATATAAGCCACATTCTTCACAAAAACCACCCAAAACCCCTCTTTCCACGACCTAAGTGCCGAAAACCCACGACCCCCTCTCAAATCTTCGTTTCGTAATCGTTTTCAACGATTCTTCTTCCTAAACTGCAGCAAATTCAACCACACACAAGATCCAAGCGACGAATCAAGCGGAAATTCATCAACGAACGCACAATTCGGATTTTTCAATCCAAAAAATAGGTTTTTTCTCTCTTCTTGATTCTCGCCAATTTGGTTCGTTTTTGCTATAGATTTTTAGGAAGAACTGATTGAGATTGGAAGGAATTAGACTAGGACTGCCTGTTGTGGTGATTGATTGCTGATTTGCTGAGATTTGTGATTTTCTGAGACGAATCACGGTCTCTAGGTAAATTTCGGCCGTGGTTTCTGAAGAACAGACCGTAATTTTGAGTAGAATGGATTTTGTGAGAAGAGTTTCGGGAAGGATAAAAGAGAAGAAGAGTGGTCAGAATAAGAAGAGGAAGGGTAATCCCTCCTCCTCCTCATCCTCTAGGGCACCACCACCCTCTTCCCCTTCACCTCCATCCTCACCTTCACCTCCATCTTCACCCCCTCACCCTAGAGTCCCGACCATACACGACGACCATCTTGATGCACTTGATAGGATCATGGAGAGGCCAGTGATTGGCCCTAGATATTTGTTGTTGGAGGATCTAGCTCCTCTCAACATTGTGGAGGATCTTACTTGGCTCTTGGATAGAGCCGGATTAGTTGTCTTCTCGGCTATCCGAGAAGACGCTTATGAGGAGATTACACGGGAGATTGTGACGTCTTTCGAGCACAGCCACGTAGACAGGACCGTCTCTTTCCGTCTCATGGAAAGAGACTACCATTTGAGTATCCGTGAGTTTGGGACCATTTTCGGGTTCCATGAGACCTTCAATGGTCGATTTCCGAGTGGCGTTTACGCCAAAGACTTTTGGAAGGAGGTTGCGATGATATACGCCGACGAGGACCGTTGGCAACCCGCTGATACCAAGGCTAGATTGATGTACCATCTAGCCTTGAAGATAGCTCACCGTGTTCTTTCGGAGTGTCTCTTTCCTAGGACGGAGACGCCCCAAAAGATTAAGACGGATGAGCTATTCTTGCTTTACTCCATGCTCTATGGACGCCGTGCAGATTGTGCTACTCTCTTGGCTGCTACGATGAGCAAGCTCAAGAACAAGAAGAAGGGAAACATCGGATATGGTGGGATAGTTACCCACATTGCTAGGAGCTTTGGTGTTGATTTTTCTGCTTGCACCCGCATACCGGCCGTACCTTTAGGACTCCATGCCTTCATGGTTAGGGGTCTCATCTTCCCCACACATAGAGGTCCGCCTTATGCGGGCATGCCTTGGGAGAGTAGGACGGGCAGGGGTATAGAGTGGCTTCCAGAGTACTCCATTATGGCGGGACGCCATAATTGGAAGGAGACGTTCGCTGCTATGCATGCGAATAGGATAGTAGCTCCCCCTTATGTCCCACCACCGGTTGTCGAGGAGGAGGATATGGGAGATCAGTTTGAGAGTGGAGGAGGAGCCGAGCAGGAGTTTGACACGTTTCCGGATCAGCCGGAGGCGGCCCCAGATGTACCTAGACGCTCTCCACGTCCAGCTAGAGCCTCAGGCTCGTCTTCTCGCCGCGCTAGCGTGAGTGAGAGGCCTATGTGGATGACCACACCTCCCACATGGTATGGCGTTCCCCCTCCTTGGTCCGCAGAGCAGCCAGCAGCACCACTACCAGCACCAGCACCATCCGACGCCCCAACATGGTTTAGTCAGGCCCCGGGATGGTACGAGCAGATGCCGGATTGGGCTACCGGCCTTTCAGAGAGAATTGGAGCATTGGAGATCCGAGCCGATGCCAGAGACGGACGCATGGATGATCTTGATCACATGATGAGGGACGTCTACCGCCAGCAGTTTGGGCGGCCCTACGACTCCAGCTTCTCTCCATTCCCGCCTCCGCCGGCACCGTAGTGATTTGAGGCATGAGCGTTCGCTTTAGACATTCCACCGCCACTTTGTGAGTTTCTTTTTCTTTTCTTTCTTTTCTTTCTTTCTTATGAACATTAGGGACAATGTTCGTCCTAAGTATGGGGTGGGATGTACTAAAAGTTTGTAATAACTCTACTCACTATGTTCGTTTTCATTTGAGACTATCATTGCATGTTCATTATGTGTTGCACGTTTCATTATTGCATTGCATGAAAAATAACTTGAAAAACCCATAAAAATTGAAAAATTTTGAAAATTTTGTGCTTCTAATGAATTGAGATGATTTCCATGATAATCATTACTTGTGAATGGAGTTTGATAACAATTGCATGCTTAAAAGAATAGTGAATCGAAAAGAATTTGAATGAATGAATTATGGAGAAGTGAATGAAAAAGGCATGTTTGATGTGGGAGGGCCGCCTCCGGCTGAAAAAGGCATGTTTGATGTGGTAAAGGAGGTTAATATTTCAATGAGGGGTTAAAATGAGGTATAATTTTAACCCCTCATTGAAATATTAACCTCCTTTGATCATCGAAAAGAATTTGAATGAATGAATTATACCTCTTTCTTTCTTCTTCCTTTTGATCATTTTAACCCCTCATTGAAATATTAACCTCCTTTACCTATCCGGGAATTTTGGAGAAGTGAATGAAAAAGGCATGTTTGATGTGGGAGGGCCATGAGAGAAATTAATTGCAATCAAATGAATAGAAAGAAATTGTAGGTTTGGGGAAGTCAATCATGACGATGAGTAACTCGGCACCATTCACATAGCCGGGTGTTTGTGTCTTGCCAAAGTCGAATTGAGCGATATTCCTAGCGGATTATGGTATGTGCGCTAAGGGTTTGAGGCATCTCATGAAAATTGAGAAACGCCAATCTCCTAGGCTTCGGTTTTTGTGCACCTCTATCCATAACTCCAAAAGTAAAGTCAAAAAATGAAAGGAAGAAGAGCGAAGCTCTAAGTTGAAGTGTTGCGGAAACCGCAAAAGAAGAAGAAGGTAGTTGTCCACTTTCCCGGATTCATGCACCACATTCCCTTAAAGTCTCCTTCCCTTTCCATATTCTAGACCTTTTCTTTGAAAGTCCTTAAAATCAAAAGAATGTTATATGACTTGGTGATCTAAATTGAAGTTTCTTATGATTGATTTTGATAATGTTTGAAGGTTATGATGCCTGTTTAAGAAGCTTAATTGATTCATGAGTTTTCTTTGCTTTTTACTCTTTGATTAAGTGTGTGAAAGTTTGATAAACGATTGAAGCAAGGTTTGAGAATGATCTATTCTTTAGAAGGCACATTCATCCAAAAGAAGGTACACATATTTCATCCTAACTCTTGTTTTAAAAGCTTTTGAGAGACCTTGCTTAGGGACAAGCAAGTTGCAAGTATGGGGTTATTTGTTAGCATGAAATATTGTGATACTTTAGGCACGTTTTCTAAGCGTATTTGATTCATATTGATAGTCTTTGATTGAACATTGTTACATAAGTGAGCTAGTTTGCCTATATTGTCGATATGGATGTCTACACTAGTTCTATGTTGATTATAGGTACTTAAGAGCTATTTCCGAACGGAATCGAGCAAAGAAGAGTTGATTTGATATGTCCATGGATTAAGGGCATTCTTAGGAGCAAATTGGAGTTCAACTTGAGGAATGCACGAGGCTAGGGAAGAATCACGTTCTTGCCCTAAACCACACTCTAAAATACGGCCGTATTACAAACCACGTTCAGTTCCACGGCCATGGATCCTTGCAAAGAGAGGCGTGATGCATTCCAGTAACTATTACGGTCGTGGAATATATGGTTCAAACCGTGACACTTTTCCACGCTCTAAATTACGGTCGTGGAAGCTTCCACGACCGTGATCTTGGCGATCTTTTTCGCCACACTTTGAAGCCACGATCTTTTGAAGATTGGGCCGGGCCGATATTTTATCTTACCCTATAAAAAGACGGACGAAGAGAGATTTCATCATCCCCCGCTATCACCGCTTATCGACGCATACATCTCGCTTTAGGCTTACACTTGCGACAGGACCGCAAATCGACGGCATCCTCGCTTACCCTCGTTTAGAGGCATTTGGAGATCTCGTTGGAGATCAAAGTTCGTGCTTGGATTTGCCCTAATCTCGCACTTGGTGGAGATTATCGTTGGGATTTCCATATTTCCCAGATTTACGGAAGATTCGGAAGGTTTCTTGCAAGAAGACTTCTCTTCTTGTGTTTAGGTTTGATTTGGAAGACGGATTGACATCCCGTTCTTCCTTCTTTCCTAAGATTGTGATTGTTGTTCTATTCCGGATCTTGTGACGATATTTGTTCTTGATTGTGACTTTGAGATTGGTTTGGTATTTATTGAAATTTTTCGGAAGTTTTCATCTTTTAATCTTTTAATTCTTGAATTGATATCAACATGACTGTTATTGGCTAAAAACCCTTAACAATTCTAAGGTGAAGGGTTGATAGTTGTGGCTTAGATGATGATAGATCGATCGTAAACAGATTAGACCCTGAGAGTTTGAGAGAATCGTCGACGAACCCTAAATTACGGGTTGTTCTTGAGTTCCACGACCATGGAATCTCAAGATCCAACCGTAATTTCCCTTAAGTTTACGAACCTGCTTTTATCTTAATCCAAAGTTAAAGATTTGCTTTAACTTAGTTTAGACTTGTCTTTTCTAGGTGGTAGTGAAGCCTCAACAACCTCTACCTCGATTGTGAGTGTCACAACCTCAATCGGTTAAGTTAGTCTTGATCCTTGGATTACAAGTTTGGGTATTTGACATTAATTCTCACCTTTAGAATCTTTCTATATTGAGCCTCAACAACCTGTATAGAGAGTGCCTTGTAGGTGAGTTACATAAGGTTTTTGGAACTTCACCGTACGATTACCTTACATTAGCATACCTTCGCATATCTCAACTCTGTCTTTATATCATTAAGTATATCTTGAATCGATTGCCACAGCTGGATACTTGGATCTTTAGGATTGTTGTTTTCCCAATATTTGCAAAACCTCTCATACTTACTCGCTTGATAATCTGCAATTGAATTTGTTCCCACCCAAATCCCTGTGTTCGATACTCTGGAATTCTTGCTTAACTACGTCGATCCGTACACTGCGGGTTCGCTGCTTGATTCTAGTTTTATAAATTTAAAGCTTATTTGCACACACCTTTAGGGGCGAACAGAAAGGCCAGTTGCTACGTTCTGAATGTAGACGGAAGGAGGGGAATGTGAGGTGGAGGAGTGTGTTGCGTTACTCACGGGGGATGTTACAAAAAAATCTCCAGCTCAGCACATGTAGAAGGGAAGTAGGTTTATTGTTTGAATGGGCCTCATCCGCTGGGCTTCTGGCTAGCACAAGAAGTCCGCTGCTCCATAGGTTGTGCGTCTTGGGCTGGTTTGAAGAGCTCAGCAGCAATAGGTAGGAATGTGGGCTGTCAACAGCTTGTCTGGGCCTTGTCATGACCTCGTCTCAGCTCTGTCATGGTCTCGTCACAGCTTTGTCACAGTCTCGTCTCAGCCTTGTCATGATCTCGTCTAAAGTCGTCGTTAAGGATTAATTATAAGAATTAGGGTTTGATATAATTTATTATTTTATGTGAATTAAATTCTACATAAAATAATAAATAATTATAAGAATTAGGGTTTGATATAATTTTATCATTTTATATGAATTAAATTCTACATAAAATGATAAAATTTGTGAAGAAAGAAATACTAGATAGAATGGGAAACCGTCAACGGCTCGAAGTCCGAATTGATTCGGACTTAAACGGAATAAAAATTCCGGATATTACATCAGTACCCCGTTAAAATAAGTTTCGTCCGGAAACTTAGATTAAGGTACTTAATTAAACAACTTCCATAAATAAACTTGTATATCCTAGTCTCACTAAATTTTAATTTTGTTTTCTAAACTCTTGTAACCCTATCAAAACGTAACGAAAAATTCGGTCGTTACATCAAATCCCCCTCAAAATAAGTTTCGTCCCGAAACTTAGGGTAAGACAATCCTGATCGGCCTTTAAGGCACCGAATGGGTGTGTTTGATCGCTATACAAAAGTCTCGTCGTTTCCACTTCTAAGTATGCCGCACATCAAGGTTACCAAAAGAACACATCACTTACTAAATACTCAATCATGAAATAAACAAGCAGTCAAACAATATCACACATACAAGTTTAAGCCCTAACTCGTCACTCCCGAGGTTACAACCATCGCTACATAGGTCTTTGAAATGTTACGTCTCTTACTATCCCCAATATCTAGGTAGCCCTATCGGGTTTTTCATAAAACCACTAAATCTTAAATCTTTTCAGGTACTTAGATCACAAGCGTCTGCTACCGTTCTAGAATGGTTACCGGATATCTCACCGGTATCATCTGGTTCAACTGTCTGATCCTCTAATCTGATGACCTAACTCGTGTCTGATAGGTATCTCTCCAACTGAAATTCTCAAATTCAGTTCCCAAATTTAGTCTCCGTGGAAAACTGAAGCTACACTCTCCAATAGGGTGAGGAATACTAGTCCTTCACTCACTTTCAACTCCGCTTGTAAGGTCTCACAAGGTTGTCTTACCTAACTCACCTCTAAATCCTTTGATGACCTTCCTGAGGTAATTTATTCCAATTCTTTCCTTTCTGATCTTATGAAGGGTTCCGGGTATCCGATCTAGGATATCCCCCCTTATACACCTCCCGGTACTTTACTAAGTGTTTAAGGTTAGTTGTATCATAACTCACTTGGTCTTATTTCATAATATGGCTCCGTCATATGGTTCCTCCATTAAAGAACCGTCATCTGCTCATTTTTAGTCTTAAATTTGATATAACTTAACAACCAAAACCCGGTGGTCAATCTTTGTATTCTATCGCCGTCATCATATTATTTTATACATCTCTAGTTCAACTCAACCTTCTTACGCAGTATCAAGATCTTAGGTGATATAGAATGTATTCGCGATGACAACACTAGCCACAAGGTAATCTTACCTCACCATCGTTTGATCATAATTGCTCGATAACTGCTAACACAACATCAACATTCTACTCTTATATCCCTCACGTCTATCAGACCGATAATATTTCTCTGACATGCAACGCAACTCGGATCTGTTCTGATATAAAATTCTTCTTATACTCTACTCTTGAGATTATGTTTTCTATATGTACGAGTACTGGTCTGCAAGTACACTCCCGTAGCTTCCTTTTCTTATCTGTTTTTCGATTCAACTTGCTAGTTACTCCCTTGAGCTTGTTAGTGCAGGCCCTACACAATACCTTTATTACACCGTTACTTCCTTTTTCATTCCATCTAGAAACTCATTCTAAAGTACCCTGCTAGGTATTAAGTTCCCAATTTTACTTGTCTGCCGACATGTGACGAGGTCGGCATGCTTCACTTGTATCTATAATGGGGTACCACTCTCTTTCTATACTTCTATGTGCACATACTTTCTCGTCTATCTAGATGGTGATACAGTTCCTCTACAAAATTTCCTGTCACTCCACGTAGCCTATTTCACGTTCTTTCCAACGAAATGCATTTTACCAATTATCACCGTCTTATACTCGACACATCATTTTCTGTACTCTCGAATTTCTTGTTATGTGGGTTAGGACCCATCACGCTTCCGCTGTGTTACTTTGATAATTATGTTGTCACCCGTTAATCATAAGGACATCTTCCGTGAGTCCAAAATGATTGACCCCAAAACTCTTCCTCTCAGTTACACCTTACGTCCTATCCGGATGAAGTACTCAATACCTTCCTTATTTGCCTTAAGGAACAAAGATGACGGTTGGAAGACGACCTCTTACGTTTACTTTTGGAATTCTTCTAACATGGATCTAAACTCTCTGACTCAACCGGAGTTTGATCTTAACTAGCCAGTAAGAAATCTCTAACTCACTTCTCTTCATGCCTTTAGTTAATCAAAGAAGGTTGTCATTACCTACTTGAGGAAATCCTCCAAGGCGTCGGTAAGGCTAATTCATAAATCTACAGTCACAATTATCTTTTCTTAATGGCACATAACTCCTCAATACCAAAAGAAACACTTGCACGTCCTCTGTTGACGTCAGTCAGTCTATAGTTGACTTATATCAATTTCATACCTCTATTGGTATTAAACTTTTGATGCACATCACCTACTAGATTAATCCGTTTATCCTTCTTTAGTTCGTCTTATCTTTCACTCTTCTGCTTCCTTTGGGACAACTCTCCTTCTCAAGTCTCATTGTGCCATTCGCTTAACGTTAAAAGTCGTTCCTCACACTCCACGGTAGATGGTAAGCGTCTTGTAGTTCCGATGACTTTTAATTACATCCCAATCGTAATCCCTTTACAGGAACCGTCGGTGTTGATGACCTATGTTCTGTTATTAATGGCGGTTACCCTGGGCTCTTGAGTCCCCCACACGATTCTCTCAAGCACAGGTTCCTTAATTGGCGTTGTTCGTAATATTTTCTTCCAAATATATGTTGTCTATGTTACAGGGCTTCAATCCTTTCGATACTGGCGTTGTGATTCCGTTTAGAATTCTTATCTATAAAGAAGACAAAATGTCTCCAGGCTTGTGAAGTCTACCCTTCGCTCTTACATTAAGTTGTATCTCTCCATTCTGTGTAAATTGTGATCTGTCAAAATTTCCTTAGCTAGTAGGTAAACAGTTGCTCACAACACTCCTTTTATACTTCTTTATTTCGTTCAACCTTCCACCCTTCCGCTTCTTTTAGACTAACTCCATTTCTCTAGTCCGATTGTGTCTTTAATCTGGCATAAATAGTCGTTTCAAGTTTTCACGATAGCTTGCAAGCGTCCTTGAAATTCTTATGGCCGTAATGATCATCCTCTTACAGTTCCTTTTGCATGGACCATCTGTGTTGATGTCTTAGGTCCCGTGATAATTTGGGTTACCCTGGACTCTCGAGTCTAGCATGGCCGTTCTCCCATACAGATTTCTTCACTGGAGTTAGTGGTAATATCGCCTTCATGAAACTCCGTTGACCCTGCTACAGGCTTCCATTCTTTGAATATTAGCGTCGCGGTTTCTTTCAAACTACTTATATCTCTGAGGAGGTCAAAACTTCCCCACGCTTGTGGAGTCTGCCTTTTCGCTTTTACACTCACTTGTAGGTCTTCATTCCGTGCAGCTTAGATTCTCGCACCCGGATTGACACTTTGTCTCTTCTGGTTTCTCATGCCCATAATGGTCTATGAGGCATCCGCCTCGATGGTAATGTCCTTGATCCCACAATCTTGGTTGTACTCAATTCTACTTGGCTCGTTCCAATATTGTTATCTCTACTCCGCATTCTTGTAGTCTCTTGCATGGTTCTTATAATTTATCTCTCGGCTTCATACAACCCAGTCCCTTGTACGACCTTCTATTTCTTCTATCTGAGTTGACTCGGGAATTCTTTCCCATTTGATTGTACTTATGGTCGAAATTATCTCCACATCTCTACTTCTTTGCCTATTAGTTCTTTGGATGGTTAACAAGGGTTACTAGGATGCCCACCCGAGTATAATACTTGATCCGAGGTCCGAGTCATTTGTCTCGTGTTGAAAACTCTTCAAGTCTACTACCGATTTATCATGAGGCGATAATCGCTTCATGATATCATAACTAAAGGACATAATATATCCTTTAGGATACTAACATACTACACTTATACATATATATAACATACATTAATACTCATCATAGTAAGTCTATATGCTAACTCAAATCGATCTAAGTTGTAGAGATCCACGGAGAGCGATGGTGGTCCAACGTACTACTAACCCAACAACCCGACTATGCACATGATTTTGAATTAGAAATTCATTTTTTAAAAAAAAAAATTTTCAGACCCCTTTCGGGTTCTAATTATTTTCTACATTCGGTCTTTGAGAAGATTTGAAGTGCCATTGTTGCCAACCTCGCTCTGATACCATGTTGTAACACCCCAAATTCTCGGAACTCGGGGAGCTACTGGTTAGGACCTCACAATGGGTCCCGACCTTGGTTTAACAACAACATTACTTGGATCTTACAACAAGGCACAAATGTACTTGAAACAATTTCAAAACATAATATTTTTACTGTATGAATGTACACATGTGACAGCCTTAAAAAACATATACATATACATAACATGCATGCTGTAAGGGAGACTCCCCCGTCCCCATCTAATGAGTACGTGGATGTTCGCTCCAAACGGTGTGTGCAAGCTTTAAATTTATAACCCTAGATTTAAGCTTAAAACAAGGATGCGAACCCGCAGTGTACGGGTCAATCGTAGTAAAAGCAAGAAAATTCCAGGGGTCGATCACAGGGACTCGGTGAAACAAAGTCAATACGGTATGCTAATGTCAATTCTAACCACAAGAGCAATTAAACACAATCAAAGATAAATAAGAAGTCAATCAAGCAAACATGCAATTCTAGGGATTAAAGCATCTAGTTGTGGTTCCAACTCAAGATCTATAGATAAGCGGACAAAGCTGAGATTTTTGCGTGGGGAAGGTATTACTAAAGTGGAGTAGATCACCGGGTAAGTCTCACTACACACTAATCCTAAACCGTAACTCCTATTACCGGGTAAGTCTCAAGGAATCAAGATAAAGAACTATAACCTCAAACTAACACACCATCTAAGGGAATAGAATCAACCTTTACCGGGTAAGTCTCAGGCTAACTCACAAAGGTGGGATGGAAGCACACTCAAACCCCAATAAAGGATAAACCTTTATTACCTACACTTATGATCGTTAGTACACAAACTAAGGAATTACCGGGTAAGTCTCATCCTAAGCTTGCTTTGAACCAGGAAGGTGTAATAAGAATAGGATTTAGCAAACTCTAACACTTAACTTTCTGTTTAGGTCGGATAAGTCACCTCGGTCAGAAGAATTCCACCCCGGCCGAGATGTTCATCAACCGAACGAGGTGCTTAGGGTTAAGGTTAAAGAGTCGAACTTTCAGGATCCTACTGGAATCTAAGATTATTCTATCATTGTTTTTCCCACAACCTTCAGCCAATCACCCTAGAATCACACAAGGAAATTAGCCACTCATCATCATAATGAAAGTATTAAAATATATGGGAAGAAGGTGAATATTTGAACAAAGAATAATTTAATGAAAAGACTTCAATAATTGAATCAAATATCACAACAAAGCGTTCCTTGGATAATAATCCAAAAAGACAAGACAACAATTGAGGGAATTGAAGACAATCTTACAAAACCCTTCAATAAAGCTATAAAAGCTATGGACTTCAATCTTCCTTCAACCTTCAAAAAGGTTCTTCGAAAACTCCCAAATTGGAGTATACTGCGGCTGCTGCGTCGTATGCGAGATTTCCGGCTGTATGCAGCGTGTCGAATTATGGGAAATCCGACCCTTTTTTTAGGAAAAATAACCCTCCAAAGATAAAATATCTTAGAAAGATATATTCCCATAAAAATAGGTAAAATATATGATTCTGCATATCTCCTTCCTTCCAGAAGCCAAGCCCAAAAATATAAGATCACTTTCCAAATTTAAAAGATCTCTTCCAAGAATAAAATATTCTCGCCGCATCCTAGGTGTTCGCCTCGGTCGAGTCGGCGTTTCTGGATCGCCTCGGTCGAGGTGAATCAATGGTCAACCGAGGTGACTCACAATCAGAATGTGAAATCTCTCGAATCTGCTCCAAAGTGAATCTTTAATTCCATGGCTATGCTCCCTGGATGTAGCTCCAAATGACTCATGACTCTTTTCCGCTCCTTTTTGATGCAAAACGTACCATATTACCTGCAATTACAACGAAACTAGGTGTAGACCTCGATTCTCGCAAAGGTAGATGAAATGGTAGTAAAATCACATAATGTACATACAAACATGCAGATTATGAAAGATAAAACGTCCAAACAAACCCCAAAAATATAGACTATAATTCATGCTATCAAAATACCCCATACTTAGCCCTGGCTTGTCCCCAAGCAAGTTCCTCACATAGAAGACAAGATAGAATGGATTATAAGTCAAGAAAATCAATGAAAAAATCTTTCAAAAAATTATTTTATGGTGTGCAACTATCATAGATCACTCTAAGAGAATACTTCCTGGAATTAAAAACTTAATATGATCAAAACATTTTATAAATATAAGAAAGTTGTTCATCTTTGCATAAAATCATAGAATGCATAATAAATCATAATTATCAAAATTAATCATGTATAATCCAGTTTAAACCGCTAAGTCAATCAACTAGCTCAAGGTCTCAAGGGCTTCCCAAGAGAAAAGGTCAAGAAACGTGTAGGGTAGGGATGTATGTAAGGTAATGTGGTGCTAGAATCCGGGAAAAGGATGAACTTCACTTCACTTCAACTTGCAACATCTTCCACCAATAAGCTTTGCTTATTTCACACTTTTTCTTTAACTTTACTTTTTGGGATGCATGGACAGAGGTGCACAATAACCGAAGCCTAGGAAATCTGCAATCATCAATTTCTCGAGATGCATCAAACCCTTGATGCACATACCATGACCCGTTAGGAATATCGCTCAATCCGATTTTGGCAAGACACAAACACCCGGCTATGTGAATGGTGCCGAGTTACTCATCTTCATGATTGACTTCCCCAAACTTAAAATTGCTTTCTAACACTTCACTTCCAGCCCACTTCTCAACTTTAATTTGCTTTCACCACTTCGCTTGCTTCCAAATTCCCGGATAGGTAAAGGGAGGCAAAAATGTATATGAGGGGCTAAGCATGATTAAGAAGAAGAAGAAGAAGAGAATGAATTGCCTTGGTCTTTCCAAGAAGAAAGTGAGAGAACTTATCCTGCGGTGTCAACCTTCAAATTCAACATAATTTGGATAAAAACAAAGTATTAAACATGCTAATAATTTCAAACAAAGCACTTAGCAACTTAAACATATTATAAAACCTTTCAAACACATAAAGAATTTAAAACCGATAGGTAAACAAAATCTTCACTGAGATCATATCCAGATAAATAACACAAAATCGTTTTCGAAAACATTCTGTTACGTCACCTCGGTCGAGATGTTCTTGGTTCAACCGAGGTGAAATACCTCGTTTCGCCAGAATCTCCCCGGTCGAGGTCAAAAATTTTTTTTTTTTTTTTTTTTCGGTTCGGTTTCGACGTTTTTCTCAATCAAATAACCTGTAGGGATGCATGTAATATCAGATAATCATATAAAGGCAAATGAAGCATAAATATGAAAATATCCGATAAATAAGATACATCATAAGTAGTCAAATACATCGAAAGTAGCCACATAGTCAAATAACAAATACCCCATACTTGAGACACACTGTCCCAGTGGGTATAATAAAAGGTCTAAATAAAAGAGGACTCACCGGATAAGAGCCGAACTGCATAAAATATAATAATAAAACTCTGCAGCTCCTCAGTAGTCCTGATCCGGCGGTGGTGGTGGTGGTACATAAGGATGCTGGGTCGGATCAAACGGATAGCCCATAGTCTGCTGGAACTGTAGCTCCATCATCCTACGCTGATAGTGCTGCCCCTCCAACATCTGCTGAGTCCAGCTGTCAAGGTGTCGGTGCTGGGCGGCAAATCTCTCATGGATATCCACTGTAAGGGCAGCATATGAGTCTATCATCTGATCTGTCAAGTCGTCGATCCAACGATGAGCCTCTGCATCTCTATGACGGCGTGTCCGACGCCTAGCAGATCTAGCAGGAGGTACAGCAGGTGCAGGCTCAGTATCCTCCTCATCCTCATCTAAATCAATAATGGGTGGCGCGCTCGTCCCAGCTGTATCTGTACCTGTGTCCATCGGGACGCCGCCTCCTCTCTCGTCCACTGTCTCATCATCGTCGTCATCCTCATCAGCCTCCTCCTCAGCCTCAGCAGGGGCAGCTGCTCCCTCTCTGTAATCCTCCATAAGTGGATCCCAAGCAGTCTGCCAGAAATGGGGATCAAAGACAGAGAACTGTGCAGACCATCTGATGCCCTGAGGTGCAGTCCGCTCCCAAGGCATGGCAACGTAGGGTGTAGTCAGCCCACGGGGAACTAGAATCCTCCGTGTAATCATCTCCTGCAATCCCAGCGGCTTCGGAGCCGCTGCTAACGTGCAAACGCTGAGGTCCATCCCGTGGTAAGTAGCGATGTGGGTGACTAGACCTCCACAGCAAATATCTCCCTTCGCCTTGGCCTTGATCCTATGCAGATCCCTGCTAGGAGCAAGCCAAAGTCTGGGAATCCCCCTGTGACCATGCAATAAAGCGAAAAGAGCTCACCCTGTCTGATCTTCTGGGGCGTCTCAGTACGCGCCAGAAGTGTCTCACTGAAGATCCTGTGGGCAAGTCTGAAGGCTGGGTGAAAGATGACCTTCTCCCTGTAATCTCCAAGGCGCCATCTGTCTGCGTGTGTAGTAATGTGGGCTATCTGTCCCCAGAACTCCCTAGCTACGGATCGGGAGGGGAAGTCTACAGCGGTGGGGTCAGGAAAGCCAAAGATCTCTCTCCAAATCTCTAAAGGAACTATGAAGTTCCGGTTCATCAACCGGTACTTCACAGAACGGTATGTGGGGAGGTAGGAGAAGGAGCTAACAAACTCGAGTGTCGGCTCTAAGTAAGCTGGGGCTCGGATCTCAGTAAACTGATCCAGCCCGACGGTAGCAATCATCCTCCTAAGGTCAGCATCTAACCCTAGGCAGTCAAAAGCTGACACATCCAGAAATCGTGGTGCGATGACTGGACGGCCAGCTATCCTCTCATAGTCTACCCGGCACCTCTCGTGGATAACCGGGCGGTAGGGACGGGATGAGGAAGGAGAAGGGGAAGGGGAGGATCTATCTCTAAGAGCTAATCGGCGATCTGAACTCATTTTCAAAACACACTGTCAGACTACCTCGGTCGACTGACAAATCCAAGAATCACCTCGACCGAGGTGCAGAACGACTGGACCGAGGCGAAGACAGTCGCGATTCCACTCATTGATTTTCAGTTCTTTTCCCCCAAAAATCACTACCGATGCTTCCTAAGGGGTACTTATAGATTTCCTCAACAGAATCAAGGGCAACCAAAGCCCAATATGCAGTAAACGAACGAGTTTAGGTTTTCGAACGATTTTACCTCTTTCCGGCCGATTCACTCAGATTTCTTGTAGATCTGTAGTTGCAATCGGATCCTCTACTCTTCAATTGCAGTTTGGAAGCAGAAATCTTCGAAAACGAGCGAGGAACGAAGGAGGCGAGGTGGTTCTGTCGCCGCGGTCGAAATGGGTAAAAAAAATGTGAAAAGTAATTTTTCTCCTTTTTATACTGTTACTGGATCTGCTGTCACCTCGGTCGAGATGGTCTCGACTGGACCGAGGTGATGTGGACCGAGGCGGTTCTGCAGAAACCCTAGTCGCCTCGGTTGCTTCAAGAATCAACTCGGTCGAGATGCTCTGACAGTGACCGAGGTGCTTCTGTCTTCTCAAAATCTCGAACTTCTGTCCTTCCAGATGTGCTTCTTCCTGTTGTCTGTCCAGAACGCCAAAAACAAAGCAAAGCAAAGCAAAAACAAAAAACTATCTAAACTAGACTAGAAAACGGGAAAAGAAAGCAATACCTTGGGTTGCCTCCCAAGAAGCGCTTGATTTAAGGTCGCTAGCTGGACCATGATGCGTCTCAAAGGAGGTAGATTGGTGCAACCTCCTCAACCGGCGTTTCCGGTTGGTATTTCTTAAGTCTATGACCGTTGACCTTGAAGCTTCCGCTAGTTTCGCCCCATATCTCAACTGCACCATGAGGAAAAACATGTTTCACAACATAAGGTCCGGTCCATCTAGATTTCAACTTACCTGGGAAAAGACGGAGGCGGGAGTTGAAGAGTAGAACTAAATCCCCCTCGTGAAGCTCCTTTGGAACGATACGCTTGTCATGCCATCTCTTCGTCCTTTCCTTGTAGATTTTGGCATTCTCATAGGCGTTCAAACGCAGCTCTTCTAGCTCGTTAAGTTCCAATAGTCGCTTCTCACCAGCATCTTTAATGTCAAAGTTCAACCATTTGATAGCCCAATACGCCTTGTGCTCCAATTCAACGGGCAAATGGCAAGACTTCCCATATACCAGATTATAAGGGGTGGTACCTATGGGAGTCTTGAATGCGGTCCTGTACGCCCAAAGAGCATCGTCCAATTTCATGGACCAATCCTTCCTCGTTCTAGAGACGGTCTTCTCCAAAATTGCCTTGATTTCTCTGTTCGAGATCTCGACCTGTCCACTAGTTTGAGGGTGATAAGCGGTTGATACCTTGTGGGTCACCCCATACTTCGATAGAAGTGCTTTAAACTTCCGGTTGATGAAATGTGTTCCCCCATCGCTAATGATGATGCGTGGAGTTCCGAATCGTGGAAAGATAGTTCTATTCAAGAACTTCACAACCACCTTGGCGTCATTAGTGGGAGAAGCAATGGCTTCAACCCATCTAGAGACGTAATCAACTGCAAGGAGAATGTAGAGGTTTCCTCCGGAGGATGGGAAAGGTCCCATGAAGTCAATCCCCCATACATCGAAGATTTTCACTTCTTGGATGTTATTAAGTGGCATCTCGTTCCTTCTCGATAAGTTCCCTGTTCTTTGGCATGCATCACAAGAAACAACAAAAGATTGTACGTCCTTAAACAATGTAGGCCAAAAGAAACCGGAACGCAATACCTTAGCGCATGTTTTATCGGTGCTAGCATGCCCCCCCCACAAGGAAGTGAATGACAATGCTTTATGACGCTATTAACTTCATCTTCCGGAATGCACCTTCGAAGCATTCCATCCGGTCCGCGCTTGAACAGCAGTGGCTCATCCCAGTAGTAATGTCGCACTTCCTTGAAGAATTTCTTCTTTTGAGAGTACGTCAATCCGGGTGGTATTTCCTGGCAAACAAGATAATTCACAATATCAGCATACCAAGGACCTTTATTATCAGATAGTTGGTGGAGGGAATGGTCTGCCAACAGTGGGTGAATGTCAGAGAAAGGAGTAATAAAATTGTTATTCTCGGCAATCTCAGTTGATATCGTCTCGCTGGCGACCTCGGTCGAGGCACAAAGGCGTTGACCGAGGTGTTCTTCAGACGCCTCGCTCTGTCCAGAAGGTGCCTCGGTCGAGGTACTGCTACTGGATCCGAGACTGGAGATCTTCGTCTCCTGGATTAGCTTCTCAGTTTTAGCTCCTGGATCCTCCTCCAGTGCCTTCAAGCTCCGTATATCTGCATCACAAGAAGCATCTATACCTTCCTCCATTAAACTGAAGCTAATAACTCTTTCGAGTGGATCGTTAATAAGGATAGAGCTCACCAATTCTCTTGATTCTTCTTCATCGTAGATGTTGAAGATATCATCAGTTAGTTGCTCCCCTTTCATGGCTGCAAGTAGTGCGAACTCTACCTCATCGCCACCAACGTTGAATTTCAACTTGGCGTTCTTGCAATCCACATTGCAACCCGAAGTTGCTAGAAATGGTCTCCCGAGAATGATAGGAACAGGATAATCTGCGGGAATGTCAAGTACGACAAAATCTATAGGTAGATAGAAGTTACTTAACTTGACCGGAACGTCCTCCATAATGCCCACGGGATGGGTGATGGAGCGATCCGCCATGTAAAGTCGAATCTTGACCGGCTTGGGCTCTCCAAGACCGATCTTAGTGCATAGCTCCAGCGGGATGATGCTCACGCTGGCTCCTAGATCACAAAGGGCTTCACAAGTGACATCCCCAACTTGAATAGGAATGCAAAATGAGCCGGGATCTCTCAATTTAGGTGGCATCTTCTCCTTCATGATTTTGATTAGCTCCGAAGACTTAGACGTCATCCTAACTTCACCAACATCCTCCAGCTTCCTTTTCCTTGATAAGATCTCTTTTAAGAACTTCCCATAGGCGGGCATACCTAAAATAGCATCAAGGAAAGGAATATTAATATGTAGCTTATTCATCAAGTCAAGAAACTTACCGAAGTGCTTGTCTAGATGTGCTCTGGCTCTGGATTGAGGGAATGGAAGTGGTGGCTTATATGCAGGAGGTGGAACATAAGTTTCTGTCGTTCCTCCCTCTTTCTGTTGCTCCGCCTCGGTTGGCATCTCGGTCGAGGTGTTCTTCGACTGGATCTGGACCGAGGTGGTCTGCGTCGAGCGAGGTACTGGATCAGCAGTTTTAAGTCCACTCCTCGTCGTTATGGCCATGCACTGGCCCTTAGGGTTAGTTTCCGTCTTTGCTGGAAGCTTCCCTGGATCTCTTGGCGCTTCATTCGCCCTATTAGCAAGTTGTTGTTCAAGGGACTTTTGGGCCCTCGAAAATGAAGTCATAGAATTCTCCATAGCGTTAAGCTTGATCAAGATTGCCTCCAGAACTGCGTCTTTCTTTTCTGGCTGAGACGAACTTGATCCTTGCCCTTGGCTTTTCAATGGAGTAGAAGAAGAAGAAGGAGAAGAGAGGAAAGGATTAGAGGAATCATTTGAGTTGGAGTTTGAATAATTGTTACCGTGGTTTTGATTATTCGCCCTCCAGTTGTTGCTATTGGATCCTCTATTGTTGTTGTTGTAGTTGTTGTTTCGGGGTCCGTTGTTGTTGTTACGGTACCCGTTATTGTTGTTGTTCCTTTGCCCTGGCTCTTCTTTCTTAGTTTGAGCCATCAAGAGCTCCTTCAATTGCTTCACGTCATTCTTCAATGATGTGAGTTGATTGTTGTTGGGTTGAGTCTCTTGAAAATTGACTCTTTTTACTCCACCTTCGGATCCTTGGTGGGTATACTTCTCCATGTGCAAGACTTGCTTCTCAATGAAGTCCCATGCATCATCAACCGCCATGTCCATGAAGGTACCGGCGGAGAGTAGTTGGAGATTGAACTAGGTGCTTCCGTCCAGCCCTTTGAAGTAGATTTCCAATAACTCGATCTTTGGAATCCCATGATGTGGGCAATCCAAAAGGATATCCTTGAACCGCTCCCAAGATTTGGACAAGCTCTCCTTGTCCTTCATGATGAAAGCATTGATCTTCCCTCTCATTTCAGCGGTCTTTGAGGGGGGAAAGAATTTGGTTAGGAATTCCGTAGTCATCTCCTCCCATGTGCTAATTTTTCCTGGAGGAAGAGATTGATACCAAGTAAGAGCTCTATCTTTTAAAGAAAAGTAAAAAGGTCTTAGCTTGTAGTTGTTATTTTCAATTCTAGAAGGTCGCAAGGTCTCCATCAAGATCTCGTAGTTTTGAAGATGTTGATGCGGCGACTCCTTCTCTAGCCCTCCGAATTGGCATTGGCGAATCATAGCCAGAACTTGCGGTCGAAGTTCGTAGTCATGATCCGCTGGATCTCCTAGGTTCACCCCTGGACGCCTCAGCTGTTGATTAGGGTCCATCCTTTGACCTAGGGTTTGCGGGATTCCTGCAAGAAGAACATCTCGGACTGGTATCCGAAGTGGGAGTACATCGGCCGGGGCGTCAGGTACTGGAATCTGCCTCGGTCGAGGATCTACTACTGGATTCTGCATCGGTCGAGGATCAACAGGAGGATCTTCCCTCGGTCGAAGTAGAATCTGGTCTCGTATGGCTGCAATCTCAGCTTCGATTGTTGCAGTCCTGGCACGATTCTCTTCTTTCTCTTGCCTTAGCTCTTCTTTACTGAGACGTAGCAGCTCCTGCGTCTCTCTTAATTGGGCCGCAAGATCGTGATTGTCTTGTTGGGCCATCTTCGCTTCTCTTAAGCGTCGCTTGTATGTCTTTTCTGGTTCGGGATCGTAAGGAATGATTTCCTTCCCAGCGCGGGTTCTTCACATATACCTAAGAAAGAACCTGCAAAGATCGTCACTCAAGTAGAGTGGTTAGATGAAACGGGGCAAGCGCCCCAAGAGCAAACCGTACCGGCTCGGTCTAGACCAAGTCCCCGGCAACGGCGCCAAAAACTTGTTCGCTCCAAACGGTGTGTGCAAGCTTTAAATTTATAACCCTAGATTTAAGCTTAAAACAAGGATGCGAACCCGCAGTGTACGGGTCAATCGTAGTAAAAGCAAGAAAATTCCAGGGGTCGATCACAGGGACTCGGTGAAACAAAGTCAATACGGTATGCTAATGTCAATTCTAACCACAAGAGCAATTTAACACAATCAAAGATGAATAAGAAGTCAATCAAGCAAACATGCAATTCTAGGGATTAAAGCATCTAGTTGTGGTTCCAACTCAAGATCTATAGATAAGCGGACAAAGCTGAGATTTTTGCGTGGGGAAGGTATTACTAAAGTGGAGTAGATCACCGGGTAAGTCTCACTACACACTAATCCTAAACCGTAACTCCTATTACCGGGTAAGTCTCAAGGAATCAAGATAAAGAACTATAACCTCAAACTAACACACCATCTAAGGGAATAGAATCAACCTTTACCGGGTAAGTCTCAGGCTAACTCACAAAGGTGGGATGGAAGCACACTCAAACCCCAATAAAGGATAAACCTTTATTACCTACACTTATGATCGTTAGTACACAAACTAAGGAATTACCGGGTAAGTCTCATCCTAAGCTTGCTTTGAACCAGGAAGGTGTAATAAGAATAGGATTTAGCAAACTCTAACACTTAACTTTCTGTTTAGGTCGGATAAGTCACCTCGGTCAGAAGAATTCCACCCCGGCCGAGATGTTCATCAACCGAACGAGGTGCTTAGGGTTAAGGTTAAAGACTCGAACTTTCAGGATCCTACTGGAATCTAAGATTATTCTATCATTGTTTTTCCCACAACCTTCAGCCAATCACCCTAGAATCACACAAGGAAATTAGCCACTCATCATCATAATGAAAGTATTAAAATATATGGGAAGAAGGTGAATATTTGAACAAAGAAGAATTTAATGAAAAGACTTCAATAATTGAATCAAATATCACAACAAAGCGTTCCTTGGATAATAATCCAAAAAGACAAGACAACAATTGAGGGAATTGAAGACAATCTTACAAAACCCTTCAATAAAGCTATAAAAGCTATGGACTTCAATCTTCCTTCAACCTTCAAAAAGGTTCTTCGAAAACTCCCAAATTGGAGTATACTGCGGCTGCTGCGTCGTATGCGAGATTTCCGGCTGTATGCAGCATGTCGAATTATGGGAAATCCGACCCTTTTTTTAGGAAAAATAACCCTCCAAAGATAAAATATCTTAGAAAGATATATTCCCATAAAAATAGGTGAAATATATGATTCTGCATATCTCCTTCCTTCCAGAAGCCAAGCCCAAAAATATAAGATCACTTTCCAAATTTAAAAGATCTCTTCCAAGAATAAAATATTCTCGCCGCGTCCTAGGTGTTCGCCTCGGTCGAGTCGGCGTTTCTGGATCGCCTCGGTCGAGGTGAATCAATGGTCAACCGAGGTGACTCACAATCAGAATGTGAAATCTCTCGAATCTGCTCCAAAGTGAATCTTTAATTCCATGGCTATGCTCCCTGGATGTAGCTCCAAATGACTCATGACTCTTTTCCGCTCCTTTTTGATGCAAAACGTACCATATTACCTGCAATTACAACGAAACTAGGTGTAGACCTCGATTCTCGCAAAGGTAGATGAAATGGTAGTAAAATCACATAATGTACATACAAACATGCAGATTATGAAAGATAAAACGTCCAAACAAACCCCAAAAATATAGACTATAATTCATGCTATTAGTGGACCCGGCTGACCATCCGTTCCGGATCACTCTGCAACTGTCTATCTCTACAAATCTACAACACGGATAAACTGTTAGCTAACAATCCAAATATAAGCAGAATAAGGATAGCACAAACACACTCAAGATAACATAAAACAATCATCATGCTGGCACACAAACCGGTTATTATCTGTTCATTAAGTGAGTCACCTTATTCCATTTTACAGTTGTGGCACGAGAAATCTTAAGAGTTCTCGCCTCCGTTCCTTATCCAACTGGGTGTAGGTCTAGCTTACCTCCTCCGGTAGCATCACTACAAACCGAGTGTGGACTAGTCCCTAAAGAAACCCCCAGCGCCCTCAAGCTAACTGAGCAGAATGCCACCACCCGTTACTCTTAGGCCAAGGTATAGGTCGGTAAATATTTATTACTAAAATATAAATATAAACATATCATTCACACACCACTACCATTATCCACACTCATATCTAGAAGTCAGCTAAGTAGGCCCAAAGGACTTACCTGAGTCAAGTCGCAACTCTCTTAATCTCAACTCGGTATGTAACCGTAGGAACTCAATTGCCTGTTATACAAGACAAGGGAATCAATAATGTATCCCACTTTCTTAGAAGTCTCCAACTTCTAAGATATAAAAATCGATCAACAAGAGATTACCAAAATACTCTTATACAGGTAAATGACCATTTTACCCCTGGTCCCGAAACTTCTAAAAATTTCATAATTTATGTTTAAACTCTTATTTGAGACTAACTAACCATATTCTACTCCCTAGGATGATTTTAGGTAACAACTAGAAAAACCACCCATTTTCTATTTCTCGAAAAGTCACTAAAGTCCAACTACAACTTCAAATATAAAATTCGAATAATCTTATAAAAATTCCGAAGTAATTCCCTAGGTCATCTATGATATCCTATCTACTCATAGGAGAAAGAATTTCTTAAAACTGTTAAAGCATCGCATCTACAAAAATTTCTAAAGTTTGGTACAACACTTAACAAGCAGCACATTGTCCTAACTTTGAAAAATCATAACTCCTAAACTACTTGCTGTATTTATCCCAAATTTTGATATGTTCTACTATTAAATCTTATCTCTAATATATGCAAAATTCAGACGCAAAGGAGATCAAAATCCTATTTAAAACTATCTCACAAAACCGAATTTCAGCACAACAGAAAAACTGCTTACGACTCCATCATTGAAAAATCATAAATCTCAAACCACTCGCTGGATTCCTCTCAAATTTTAATATGTTCTACAAAAATATGTCAACCATATCATATCCAAAATTCAAGTCCAACGGAGATCAAGAGCTT
Source organism: Fagopyrum esculentum (assembly GCA_033239045.1). Taxonomy (NCBI): domain Eukaryota; kingdom Viridiplantae; phylum Streptophyta; class Magnoliopsida; order Caryophyllales; family Polygonaceae; genus Fagopyrum; species Fagopyrum esculentum. The sequence continues at coordinate 154,621,510 of BSUD01000001.1, forward strand.
ATTCAAAACCATCTCACAAAACAACATCACTTGCTGTTTTCCCCAACACTCAGCACATATATAAAAACGTCAACTTTGAAACACAATAACTCTCAAACCGTAACTCCGATTCTTACCAAATTTTAATATGATCTACAACCAGATGTCAACTATATCATATCAAAAATTCAAGCCTAACAGAGATCAAAAGCCTATTCAAAACTATCTCACAAAACAGCATCCCATGCTGTTTTTCTCAACTCAGCACATTTATAAAACTGAACTTTGAAACCCCATATCTCTCAAACCATAACATGGATTCCTCTGAAATTTTAGTATGATTTACTTTGAAATACCATCTATAACATATCCGAAAACCAGCCAAAAAGGGAGAGTCTAGCTTACTCAAATTTGTACCCGAAGTTGACTGCTCGTAACTGTTGGAAAGCTGGAAAAGATGTAACAGCTCCTTGTATTGGTTCCTTTGGCTGCAATGTATGGGTTCTATGATGGCTTAGAAGCAACTAAGCATATATAAAAATGAAGGGAAGGAAGAGCATGGTCATACTCACCAAGAATCTCGACAAGGAGGCAGGAGAGGAGCGCCGGCTTGGTGTGCAGAAGTTCCGGCTTTGAAGAACATTGGCGAGCAGCAGTTTCTGGGGTGGTGCAGGGTGTTGGTGCGCAGTGGTTCCGGACTGTGCAGAGCGTGGGCGAGCCGCTGGTTCTGTCGAGAGCTCAAGGAGTCGACTGGTGGCGTGATGTTCGTCTAGACGAGGAGGCAAGGCTGAGTTGTGCTGCTTCACCCATCCAGTGAGAGGGACGAGGATGGCGTGAACTGTGGTATTGTAGGAGACGGCTAGGTCTAGGGTGGTGTTGTTGATCGGTCGAGAGAGTAGTCTACAGTAGAAGGAAGGCCAGTTGATACGTTCTGAATGTAGACGGAAGGAGGGGAATGTGAGGTGGAGGAGTGTGTTGCGTTACTCACGGGGGCTGTTACAAAAAAATCTCCAGCTCAACACATGTAGAAGGGAAGTAGGTTTATTGTTTGAATGGGCCTCATCCGCTGGGCTTCTGGCTAGCACAAGCAGTCCGCTGCTCCATAGGTTGTGCGTCTTGGGCTGGTTTGAAGAGCTCAGCAGCAATAGGTAGGAATGTGGGCTGTCAACAGCTTGTCTGGGCTTGTCTGGGCTTGTCAACTGCTTGTATGGGCTTGTCAACTGTTTGTCTGGGCCTTGTCATGACCTCGTCTCAGCTCTGTCATGGTCTCGTCACAGCTTTGTCACAGTCTCGTCTCAGCCTTGTCATGATCTCGTCTAAAGTCGTCGTTAAGGATTAATTATAAGAATTAGGGTTTGATATAATTTTATTATTTTATGTGAATTAAATTCTACATAAAATAATAAATAATTATAAGAATTAGGGTTTGATATAATTTTATCATTTTTTATGAATTAAATTCTACATAAAATGATAAAATTTGTGAAGAAAGAAATACTAGATAGAATGGGAAACCGTCAACGGCTCGAAGTCCGAATTGATTCGGACTTAAACAGAATAAAAATTCCGGATATTACATAGATGTGGAGACACAATTCAAGCTCCAATCCCTCTCATGTGGTACATTCATGGACATGAGGGAAGATGACGCTTGGGACTTCATTGAGAAGCAAGCAAGAGTCATAGAGAAGTATTCCCACCGGAAAGTGGAGGGAAATCGTGTGGAGCAAGGAGCAAAGCTCACACATGAAGCTCAAACTCAAATCTTTTCTCTCAACAATGAGATTAAAGAGTTGAAGGAGGCCATCAAGACCAACTTCCCAAAACAACAAGGAAAGGATGTTGGCTATTTGGGCAACCACAATGGCGGCGATAACACAAACCGCAACAACAACAACAATAACCGGAACAATTGGAATGGAAACAACAATAACCGGAACAACAATTGGAACAACAATAGGGGTTCAAACAACAACAATTGGCGCTCCAATCAACAAAATTCCGGTAACTCTTATCCTTACAGTTCTAATTCACTAACTCCACCCTCTTCTTCCTCTACTCCTTTGAAAATCCAGAGGCAATCATCTAGTGGAGGAAACACTTCGGGGAAGGAGAAGCCCGATCCCATGTTGGAAACGATCTTGGGAAAGCTACAAGGGTTGGAGAACCGCATCATTAAGGTTGATGATCAAATCTCTAAGGTTGATAAAGCCCAAAAGGTTTTAGAAAACCAAATGTTCAACCATGCGGAGGAAGTTCCTAGGAATCAAGGGAAACTTCCAGGAAAGACGGAGGACAACCCTAAGGGAAGGGTTATGGCAATCACAACTAGGAGCGGAGTGACTACCACCGATCCGCAGCCTAAATTTGTTGAAGTCTCCGTAGAAAAGAACAAGGAGAAAGAGAAGGGGAAGGAGAAAGGAGATGTCTACGTTCCTCCTCCAGCTTACAAACCTCCCCTACCATTCCCTCAATCTAGAGCGAGAGCGCGTCTAGATAAACAATTTGGTAAGTTTATAGAACTCATGAGCAAGCTGCATATTAATATACCCTTTATTGATGCTATTGTAGGTATGCCGGCTTATGGCAAGTTCTTGAAGGAGCTTTTCTCTAACAAGAGGAAGCTAGAAGATTTCGGTGAGGTTAAGATGAGTTCGGATTCTTCGGATCTCATCAAAACCATGAAGGAGAAAATGCCCCCAAAGTTAAAGGATCCAGGGTCATTTTGCATTCCCATAGGAGTGGGAGATGTCACATACGATGCGTTATGTGACTTAGGAGCAAGTGTGAGCATCATACCACTTGCATTATGCAGGAAGATCGGTTTAGGTGACCCTAAACCGGTGAAGATGACGTTGTACATGGCGGATCGATCCATTACTCGCCCCGTCGGTATTGTAGAAGACGTCCCGGTCAAGCTAGGTAAATTCTTTGTTCCCATTGATTTTGTCGTGCTTGACATTCCTGCAGATAGTCCGGTCCCGATCATACTCAGAAGACCGTTTCTTGCAACTTCCGGCTGCATAGTCGATTGCAAGAATGGAAGACTCGCTTTTGATATAGGAGAAGAGAAAGTAGAGTTCGTTCTTTCCACTCTAGTGAAGGAGCCAATCTTTGATGAGGATATTTTCGATATCCAAGATGAAGAAAGCTTGTCTAGGGAGGAGGTAAGTGCGATTCTCTTTAATGATCCTTTACAAAAAGTTATCACTATGAGTCTAACAAATGTAGGGGAAGAAGAAGAGTGCAATGAGGCAATTGAAGCCTTAGAAGCACAAGAAGAGATTCATGAAGTGGAGTTTGAAAAACTTCACGATGAGGCAGAAAACGTGAGAATCCACGGCCACACACTATATTCCACGGCCGTGGATTTCACAACCAAATCCGTGTCCCACTCCAGAGAGTTATACAGTCGTGGAGAAGACATGACAACCGTATTTCCTTTCCACGCCCTAAACCACGGCCGTGGAGGACATGGGGAACCCGTAATTCTGGCCGTGGAAAGGGGTGATCGAGACACTTCTTCAACTTCTTCTGATTCTTCTCCTACACACTCAACACCCTTAGAGGCTTCTAAGGAAACATCGGATGCTCCTCAAGGATCGTTGGAAGCTCCGAAAGCGATGGAACTAAAACCACTTTCTACTCATCTAAGGTACGCTTTTCTAGGACCTAACTCTACCTTTCCGGTTATTGTTAGTTCCGATCTAAGCATAGATGAACATAATCAGCTAATGATTGTCCTTAAGAAACATAGGAAAGCTTTAGGCTATACTATTGAGGACTTAGTAGGAATTAAACCCTCCCTATGCATGCATAAGATACTAATGGAGGAGGATTTTAGAACTTCAAGACAACCTCAAAGGCGGTTAAATCCGACCATGAAGGAGGTTGTCAAGAAGGAAATTCTTAAACTTCTTGATGCAGGTATCATCTACCCTATCTCCGATAGTAAGTGGGTGAGTCCAGTTCAAGTAGTTCCGAAGAAGGGAGGAATGACGGTCATCACCAACAAGAACAACGAACTCATTCCTACCCGAACCGTGACAGGATGGCGGATGTGCATAGACTACCGCAAGCTCAACAATGCAACGAGGAAGGATCACTTCCCGTTGCCATTCATTGATCAAATGCTTGAAAGGTTAGCACAACATTCACATTTTTGCTACCTTGACGGTTATGGTGGTTTCTTTCAGATCCCGATACACCCGGACGATCAGGAGAAGACCACATTCACGTGCCCATGGGGTACGTTTGCCTATAGGAGAATGCCGTTCGGGCTTTGCAATGCCCCAGCCACCTTTCAACGGTGCATGATGGCTATCTTCTCCAAATACATAGAGGAAATCATGGAAGTCTTCATGGATGACTTCTCCGTATACGGTTCCTCTTTTAACGATTGCCTTTCTAACCTTTCTCTTGTTTTGCAAAGGTGTGAAGACACTAACCTAGTTCTTAATTGGGAGAAGTGTCAATTTATGGTTAAGGAAGGAATTGTATTAGGTCACTTAGTCTCTAATAGAGGGATAGAAGTAGATAAAGCTAAAATAGAGACCATAGAGAAGCTTCCTCCCCCAACTTCGGTGAAAGGGATAAGAAGTTTCCTAGGACATGCTGGATTTTATAGACGTTTCATTAAAGACTTTTCTAAGATATCAAAACCGCTCACTAATCTATTGATGAAGGATGCAGTTTTTGAGTTTTCGCAGGAATGCTTGGATGCGTTTAACACAATTCGGCAAGCTCTAATTTCAGCACCTATCATCCAACCTCCGGATTGGACTCTTCCCTTTGAGGTTATGTGCGATGCTAGTGACGTAGCTATAGGAGCTGTTCTTGGACAACGAAAGGAAGGGCGAACCCATGCCATATACTATGCTAGCAAGACGCTAGATGAAGCGCAGCTCAACTATGCCACTACCGAAAAAGAGTTTTTAGCCATTGTCTATGCTATTGACAAGTTTCGCTCTTATCTTGTAGGTGCAAAGGTGATTGTCTACACGGATCATGCTGCGATTCGGTACCTCCTTGCAAAGAAAGATGCGAAGCCAAGGCTAATTAGATGGATTCTTCTCCTACAAGAATTCGATCTTGAGATCCGCGACAAGAAGGGTTCAGAAAATTCTGTTGCGGATCATTTGAGTCGCCTAACACATCTAGAGGACGACCACTTACCCATCGACGACTCCTTCCCGGACGAACACCTACACCTTATTGAGGAGTGCATCAATGTGATCTCCAAAGGTAACGAACCATGGTTTGCTGATTTTGTTAACTATTTGGTTTGTCAGGAGATACCACCCGGACTATCCTACGCACAAAGGAAGAAGTTCTTTAAGGATGTCCGGGAATAATTTTGGAACGAGCCTCTCCTCTTTAAGAGAGGTCCGGATGGCATCATTCGGTGATGTGTGCCGGAAGATGAGATGCAAAGTGTCATCCGCTACCTTGTGGAGGACACGCTAGTTCGAACAAGACTAGCGCAAAGGTATTGCAATCTGGATTCTTTTGGCCTACTTTGTTTAGAGATGTGCAATCCTTTGTTTCTTGCTGCGATGCTTGTCAAAGAACAGGCAATATCTCTAGGAGGAATGAGATGCCCCTCAACAACATCCAAGAGGTGGAGATTTTCGACGTTTGGGGAGTAGACTTCATGGGACCATTCCCATCCTCTTGTGGAAACCAATACATACTATTGGCGGTAGATTACGTTTCTAGATGGGTGGAAGCAATTGCCTCTCCCACCAATGATGCCATGGTGGTGGTCAAGTTCTTCAACAAGACCATTTTCCCGCGATTTGGGACGCCAAGGACTATCATTAGTGATGGAGGTTCTCACTTCATTGCCCGGCGCTTTGAAGCTCTTCTAGCTAAGTATGGGGTTACTCACAAGGTCGCTACCCCTTATCATCCACAAACAAGTGGACAAGTTAAGATCTCAAATAGGGAGATCAAAGGAATCTTAGAGAAGACAGTTTCAAGGACTAGGAAGGATTGGTCCTTGAAGCTTGACGATGCATTGTGGGCGTACCGGACTGCGTACAAGACACCCATAGGAACCACACCATACAACCTTGTGTATGGGAAGTCTTGTCACTTGCCGGTGGAGTTGGAGCACAAGGCGTTTTGGGCTATCAAGTGGTTGAATTTCAGCATGAAGGAAGCGGGAGAGAAGCGTCTCCTAGACCTTAACGAGCTGGATGAACTCCGCTTGAATGCTTATGAAAACGCCAAGATCTATAAGGAGAGAGCAAAGCGTTGGCATGATAAGCATATCATTCCAAAGGACTTCAAAGAAGGATATCAAGTTCTCCTCTTCAATTCAAGGCTTCGTCTCTTTCCTGGTAAGCTTAAATCACGTTGGACCGGACCTTTTCTAATTAAGCGTATTTTCCCCCATGGTGCAGTTGAAGTATGGGGTGAAACGAGCGGAAGCTTTAAGGTGAACGGCCAACGACTCAAGAAGTATACGCCGGAACTCCAAGCTGAAGAGTTCGCGCCTACCGCACTCGAATAAGTGCGAGATTGGTCTAGCTACGGACCTTAAACAAAGCGCTTCTTGGGAGGCAACCCAAGGAATGATGGAAAAGGAAAAGGGAAGAGTGATGTTGAAGAAAAGTGACGAAACTTGGACTTTGGAGCTTTACAGAGAGTTCCACGGTCTAAACCACGGTCGTGACAGCTACAGTGACCGTAATTTCCAAAAGCCTTTGAAAAATCACCAAAACCACGGTTCCGTACAAAACCACGGCCGTGGAACACCTAGACAGACCGTGATTTTCAAAATTTTGCCTGTGACTATATAAACCACGTTCTTCACCAAAACACTCCACAAAATCCCCCTTCCACGATCTAAACGCCAAAATCCACGACCCTCTCTCAAATCCTCGTTTCTTAATCATTTTTAACGATTCTTCTTCCCAAACTGAAGCAAATTCGACCACCAACAAGATCCAAGCGACGAATCGAGCGGAAATTCACCAAGGAACGCGCAATTCGGATTCTTAAATCCGAAAAATAGGTTTTTCCACTCTTCTTGATCTTTGTCGATTTGGTTCGTTTTTGTTAGAGATTTTAGGAAGAACTGATTGAGATTGGAAGAAATTAGACTAAGGCTGATTGATTGTTGAGTTTGAGGGTTGTTTGTTGAGATTTGCGAAAGAAACAAACAAACCACGGTTCCTGGGAGAACCACGGCCGTGGAACCTCTAGAACAGCCCGTAATTTTGAACAGAAATGGACTTCGTGAGGAGAGTTTCAGGGAGGATAAAAGAGAAGAGGAATGACCAAAACAAGAAGAGGAAGGGCAATCCCTCTTCTTCCTCATCCTCTAGAGCACCACCACCCTCTTCCCCTTCACCTCCATCATCACCTTCATCACCCTCACCTCCTAGCCCTAGGATACCGACTATACATGAGGATCACCTCGATGCACTCGAGAGGATCCATGAGAGGGCTGTGATTGGTCCTAGGTACCTATTGTTGGAGGATCTAGCTCCTCTCAACATTATAGATGACCTTACTTGGCTCTTAGATAGAGCCGGACTTGTTGTCTTCTCGGCTATCCGAGAAGACGCCTACGAGGAGATTACGAGGGAGGTAGTGACGTCCTTTCAGCATAGCCATGTAGATAGGACCGTTTCTTTCCGTCTTATGGAAAGAAACTATGACTTTTCCATCCGTGAGTTCGGGACTTTCTTCGGGTTTCATGAGACCTTTAACGGTCGATTTCCTAGTGGCGTTTACGCCAAGGACTTTTGGGAGGAGGTAGCGATGATTTACGCCAACGAGGACCGTTGGCAACCTGCTGATACCAAGGCTAGGTTGATGTACCACCTAGCCTTGAAGATTGCTCACCGTGTTCTTTCGGAGTGTCTCTTTCCTAGGACGGAGACGCCCCAAAAGATCAAGACGGATGAGCTCTTTTTGCTGTATTCTATGTTGTACGGGCGCCGAGCTGACTGTGCCACCCTCTTGGCTGCTACTATGAGCAAGCTCAAGAACAAGAGGAAGGGCAACATTGGATATGGTGGGATAGTTACCCACCTTGCTAGGAGCTTGGGTGTTGATTTCTCTGCATGCACCCGGATACTAGCTGTACCTCTAGGACTTCATGCCTTCATGACTAGGGGTCTCATCTTCCCCACACATAGAGGTCCACCTTATGCGGCCATGCCTTGGGAGAGCAGGACAGGTAGGGGTATAGAGTGGCTACCGGAGTACTACATTATGACGGGACGCCATAATTGGAAGGAGACGTTCGCTACTATGCATGCGAACAGGATTGCAGCTGCCCCATATGTCCCACCACCAGTTGTTGAGGAGGAGGAGATGGGATATCAGTTTGAGGGTGGAGGAGGAGCCGAGCAGGAGTTTGGCACGTTTCAGGATCAGTCGGATGCGGCCCCCGATGCGCCTAGACGTTCTCCACGTCCAGTTAGAGCTTCAGGCTCGTCTTCTCGCCGTGCTAGCGTGAGTGAGAGACCTACATGGATGACCACACCTCCTGCATGGTATGGAGTTCCACCTCCATGGTCCACAGAGCAGACATCAGCAGCAGCACCATCCGACGCTCCAGCATGGTACAGCCAGGCTCCGGGATGGTATGAGCAGATGCCGGATTGGGCTACTGGTCTTTCAGAGAGAGTAGGAGCATTGGAGATCCGAGCCGATGCTAGAGATGGACGCTTGGACGACCTCGATCACATGATGAGAGACGTCTACCGCCAGCAGTTTGGGCGGTTTTATGATCCTAGCTTCTCTCCATTCCCGCCTCCACCAGCGCCGCAGTGATTGATTGCATGACCGTTCGTTTTAGCCGCTCCACCTCCACTTTGTGAGTTTCTTTTTCTTTTCTTTCTTTTCTTTTCTTTCTTTTCTTTCTTTCTTTTGAACATTAGGGACAATGTTCGTCCTAAGTATGGGGTGGGGTGTGACTAAAAGGTGTAATAACTCTTACTCACTATGTTTGCTTCTATTCGAGACTATCGTTGCATGTTCATTATATTGTTGCACATTTCATTATTGCATTGCATGAAAAAGAACTTGAAAAACCCATAAAAAATTGAAAAATTTTGAAAATTTTGTGCTTCTAAGGAATTGAGATGATTTCCATGATAATCGCTACTTGTGAATTGAGTTTGATGACAATTGCATGCTTAAACGATTAGTGAATTGAAAAGAAATTGAATGAGTTGATTATACCTCTTTTGCAAGCTTCATAATGTGATAAATGTTACCTAAATCATGTTGAGAAATTGAAGTTGAAATCACATTATAAGTTCCTATGCTTCTTGTTGAGATGATTAAGGCAATTCGATTTTTCTTTCTTCTTTCTTTGATCATTTTAACTCCTCGTTGAAATATTGACCTCCTTTACCTATCCGGGAATTTGGAGAAGTGAATGAAAAAGGCATGTTTGATGTGGGAGGGCCATGAGAGCAATTATTTGCAATCAAAAGAATAGAAAGAAATTATAGGTTTGGGGAAGTCAATCATGACGATGAGTAACTCGGCACCATTCACATAGCCGGGTGTTTGTGTCTTGCCAAAGTCGGATTGAGCGATATTCCTAGCGGATTATGATATGTGCGCTAAAGGTTTGAGGCATCTCATGAAAATTGAGAAACGCCAATCTCCTAGGCTTCGGTTTTTGTGCACCTCTATCCATAACTCCAAAAGTAAAGTCGAAAAATGAAAGGAAAAGAGCGAAGCTCTAAGTTGAAGGTGTGCGGAAACCGCAAGAGGAAAAGAAAAGAGTAGTTGTCCATTTTCCCGGATTCATGCACCACATTTCCTAAAAGTTTCCTTCCCTTCCACATTCTAGACCTTTTCTTTGAAAGTCCTTAAGATCAAAAGAGTGTTATATGGCTTGGTGATCAAAATTGATGTTTCTTATGATTGATTTTGATAATGTTTGAAGGTTATGAAATTTGTGTGGAAGTTTAATTGATTCATGAGCTTTCTTTACCCTTTACTCTTGATTAAGTGTATGAAAGTCTTATAAACGATTGAAGCAAGATTTGAGAATGATCTATTCTTTAGAAGGCATATTCATTCAAAAGAAGTATTGCTTTGAGAAGGTACACATATTTCATCCTAACTCTTGTTTTAAAAAGCTTTTGAAAGACCTTGCTTAGGGACAAGCAAGTTGCAAGTATGGGGTTATTTGTTAGCATGAAATATTGTGATATTCTAGGCACGTTTTCTAAGTGTATTTGATTCATATTGATAGTCTTTGATTGAACATTGTTGCATTTGTGAGCTAGTTTGCCTATATTGTCGATATGGATGTCTACACTAGCTTTATGTTGATTATAGGTGATTGAGAGCCATTTCCGAACGGAATCGAGCAAAGATGAGTTGATTGAGTATGTCCATGGATTGAGGGCATTCTTAGGAGCAAAATGGATGTCAACTTCAGGAATGCACGAGGCTAGGGAAGAATCACGTTCTTGCCCTAAACCACGCTCTAAAATACGGCCGTACTATGAATCACGTTCAGTTCCACGGCCGTGGAACCCTGCAGGAGAAGCGTGATTCATTCCAGAAGCTTTGACGGTCGTGGAATCCATGGTTCAAACCGTGTTGATTTCCACGCTCTAAATTACGGTCGTGGAACCTTCCATGACCGTGATCTTGGCGATCCTTTTCGCCACATTTTAAGCCACGATCTTTCAGAAGATTGGGCCGGGCCGATATTTTATCTTGCCCAATAAAAAGACGGACGGAGGGAGATTCCGTCAGGCCGGCTTACATCTCCGCTTACACCTTCGCTTAGACGCATTTTGCAACCTCGCTTTACACTTTCGCCTACGCCGCGACTTGGAGATTTTTGCGATTCTTGCAAAAGACGTAATTTGCGCTCATCCTTGGAGCTGCCCTAATCTCGCACTTTTGGTGGAGATTGCTGTTGAGTTTTCCGGATTGACGGAAGATCAAAGATTCGGAAGGTTGTTCACAAGAAGATCCCTCTTCTCGTTTAGGTTCGATTTAGAAGACGGATTGACATCCCGTTCTTCCTTCTTATCTACGATTGTGTTTGTTTGTTCTATTCCGAATCTTGTGACGATATTAGTTCTTGATTGTGACATTGAGATTGTTTTGAAGTTTATTGGAAGTTTTCGGAAGTTTTCATCTTTCAATCTTTTAATTCTTGAATTTAATATCAATATGACTGTTATTGGCTAAAAACCCTTAACAATTCTAAGGTGAAGGGTTGATAGTTGTGGCTTAGATGATGATAGATCGATCGTAAACGGATTAGACCCTGAGAGTTAGAGAGAGTCGTCGACGAACCCTAAATCACGGTTTGTTCTTGAGTTCCACGACCGTGGAATCTCAAGATCCACCCGTAATTTCCCTTAAGTTTACGAACCTGCTTTTACTTCAATCCAAAGTTAAAGATTTGCTTTAACTTAGTTTAGGCTTGCCTTTTCTAGGTGGTAGTGAAGCCTCAACAACCTCTACCTCGATTGTGAGTATCACAACCTTAATCGGTTTAGTTAGTCTCGATTCTTGAATTATAAGTTTGGGTATTTGACATTAATTCTTACCTTTAGAACCTTTCTATATTGAAGCCTCAACAACCTGTATAGAGAGTGTCTTGTAGGTGAGTCATATAAAGTTTTTGGAACTTCACCGTACGATTACCTTACATTAGCATACCTTTGCATATCTCAACTCTGTCTTTATATCATTAAGTATATCTTGAATCGATTGCCACAGCTGGATACTTGGATCTTTAGGATTGTTGTTTTCCCAATATTTGCAAAACCTCTCATATTTACTCGCTTGATAATCTGCAATTGAATTTGTTCCCACCAAAATCCCTGTGTTCGATACTCTGGAATTCTTGCTTAACTATATCGATCCGTACACTGCGGGTTCGCTTGCTTGATTCTAGTTTTATAATTAAAGCTTATTTTCACATACGTTTAGGGGCGAACAAGAGGGTAGCCTTCCGGAGTATGGTAACCTGGAGGGTAGGAAGAATAGTGAGGTGTTGGACTTGGAGAAGGTCCGCTATAAGCTGATCGGTGACAGTCAAAACGCGCATGTGTGGGTTGTCTATGGATGAGTGTAGATGAGAAGAGTAACCAAGAGCATGGATTATAAAGGAACGGTAACAAGAGCTTGGATTTTTGGTGGTTCAATGCCGGTAATAAGGAGGTATATCAATGGGAGCACATGTATCTTAATCACGTAGCATTGCAGGATTTCAAATCAAGTAAATGTAACAGACCTCCTAGGAGAGGATTGTAACGAACCGGTATGACTTTCTTAGTTCATGGGATCGGCATAAGGGGGAAACGACACATATACGAACTTTAAGGTTTGATAAGAGTGAAGAGAATAGAGGAGCGGGAGGAAAGTGAGGATTTTATGGTTGTTGTACGAAAAAAGGGAATACATAAAGAGGATGCATGGTATGTTGGTACTAATAATAGAGATCTTATGTTTTCGTTAGCAAAAGCTGAGTCAAAGTTTTCTTGACTACTACGGAGAAGCCATGGTAGTGATGGAGTGATACGGGGAACCTGGATTATAGTAACACTGCAAGCTTTGAGCTTATGGCGTTAGTACTTGAAAAGTAATGAGTTGGATGTTTTAGTTGTTGGATTTGGGGATATTTCGCCAACGTTCTCCATAGGGCATACTGGTACAGTTGTGAAGTTGTTCATGGAATACCGAGAGATGCATAAGGTGACCGAAGTTTTAAAGCTATGAAGTCTACACGAGATGTACGAGAAGTATATGAAAGACTGAGAATTAAAACATCCAATTGTTGGGTTGACAAGTGCATAAGAAAATTGAAGTAAGTTCTACACCTACTCGAAGGAATGATCAAGCTTATCTAGAATACGGAGAACTCCCCCAATATATTGCGATGCCAAGTAGAGAAAAGAAGATAAGGTCGATTTGTTATAAGGTGCGATTAAGTCTTGTAGTTGGGACCATCATGGCTGAACATATGTGCGAAATCAAGAAATATTATTATCGCCATTCCTTCAAAGTAAAAAGGGGGATTAAGCTGAAATATTGCTTTATCAAGGCTTCAAGAGTCAACAGACTTGAGCAAGTTCCTCGAGTTCAGGAGATGAAGGATCTTTGACAGAGGACGGTCGACATTATAGCTACAGATGGAACAATACACGTGTTTAAAGGACATCACCCCAACAGATATGGGTAGATAATTAGTATCATGACCACCTATCAAGTGTTAAGGCAAGGTTGTGTCGGTTATTACGATATGTGACGGGAAGTGAAAAGATGGAATCCGAGATATCACGGATTTCATTACATCGAAATGTGGATTTTTCCACTAAGGTTGACCTAGATGCAACTCCTAAATCCAAGGCTCCGTATACGATGACATCGGTGAAGATACGTGAGTTGAAGCAGCATTTGAACGGCCAGTTGCAAGGACTTGTTGGTGTTCGCTCCAAACGGTGTGTGCAAGCTTTAAATTTATAACCCTAGACTTAAGCTTAAAACAAGGATGCGAACCCGCAGTGTACGGGTCAATCGTAGTAAAAAGCAAGAAATTCCAGGGGTCGATCACAGGGACTCGGTGAAACAAAGTCAATACGGTAAGCTTCGTGAACACTAACCACAAGAGTAATTAACACAATCAAAGATGAATAAGAAGTCAAATAAAGCAAACATGCAATTCTAGGGATTAAAGCATCTAGTTGTGGTTCCAACTCAAGATCTAAAGATAAGCGGACAAAGCTGAGATTTTTGCGTGGGGAAGGTGTTACTAAAGTGGAGTAGATCACCGGGTAAGTCTCACTACACACTAATCCTAAACCGTAACTCCTATTACCGGGTAAGTCTCAAGGAATTAAGATAAAGAACTATGACCTCAAACTAACACACCATCTAAGGGAATAGAATCAACCTTTACCGGGTAAGTCTCAGGCTAACTCACAAAGATGGAATGGAAGCACACTCAAACCCCAATAAAGGATAAACCTTTATTACCTACACTTATGATCGTTGGTACACAAACTAAGGAATTACTGGGTAAGTCTCATCCTAAGCTTGCTTTGAACCAGAAAGGTATAATAAGAATAGGATTTGGCAAACTCTAACACTTAACTCTCAGTTTCGAATCGGATAAGTCACCTCGGTCAGCCAAATTCCACCCCGGCCGAGATGTTCATCGACTGAACGAGATGCTTAGGGTTAAGGTTAAAAACTCGAACTTTCAGGATCCTACTGGAATCTAAGATTATTCTATCATTGTTTTTCCCACAACTTTCAGCTAATCACCCTAGAATCACACAAGGAAATTAGCCACTCATCATCATAATGAAAGTATTAAATATATATGGGAAGAAGGTGAATAATTAAACAAAGAAGAATTTAATGAAAAAGACTTCAATAACTAGATCAAATATCACAACAAAAGCGTTCCTTGGATAGCAATCCAACAAGACAAGCCAACAAGTGAGGGAATTAAAGACAATCTTACAAAACCCTCCAAAAAGCTATAAAAACTATAGACTTCAATCTTCCTTCAACCTTCAAAAAGGTTCTTCGAAACTCCCAAATTGGAGTATGCTGCTGTTGTTGCGTACGCGACTCTCCTGCGCTGATAGCGGATCTTTCGGTGTAAGCGGGATGTTGGATTTGTGGAAATCCAACCCTTTTTATAGGAAAATAACCCTCCAAAGATAAGATATCTTAAAAAGATATCTTCCTTCCAGAAGCCAAGCCCAAAAATATAAGATCACTTTCCAAATTTAAAAAGATCTCATCCAAGAATAAAATATTCTCGCCGCGTCCTAGGTGTTCGCCTCGGTCGAGTCGGCGTCTCTGGATCGCCTCGGTCGAGATGAATCTCTGGTCAACCGAGGTGAGTCACAACTGAATGAGAAATCTCTCAAAGCTGGTCCAAAGTGAATCTTTAATCCATGGCTATGCTCCCTGGATGTAGCTCCAAATGACTCATGACTCCTTTTGCTCCTTTTTGATGCAAAACGTACCATATTACCTGCAATTACAACAAAACTAGGTGTTGACCTTGATTCTCGCAAAGGTAGATGAAATGGTAGTATAATGTCACATAACACATACAAACATGCAGATTATGAAAGATAAAACGTCCAAACAAACCCTGAAATATAGACTATAATTCATGCTATCAAAATACCTCATACTTAGCCCTTGCTTGTCCCCAAGCAAGTTCCGCATATAGAAGATAAGATAGAATGGATTATAAGTCAAGAAAATCAATGAAAAGTTCTTTCAAAAACATTTTATGGTGTGCAACTATCATAGATCACTCTAAGAGAGTACTTCCTGGAATTTAAAAACTCAATATGCTCAAAACATTTCATAAATATAGAAAGTTGTTCATCTTTGCATAAAACCATAGAATGCATAATAAATCATAATTTATCAAAATTAATCATGTATAATCCAATTTAAACCGCTAAGTCAATCAACAAGCTCAAGGTCTCAAGGGCTTCCCAAAAGAAAAGGTCAAGAAACGTGTAGGGTAGGGATGTATGTAAGGTAATGTGGTGCTAGAATCCGGGAAAAGGATGAACTTCACTTTCACTTTGACTTGCAACATCTTTCACCAATAAGCTTTGCTTATTTCACACTTTTTTTCTTTTTACTTTACTTTTTGGGATGCATGGACAGAGGTGCACAATAACCGAAGCCTAGGAAATCAGCAATCATCAATTTCTTGAGATGCATCAAACCCTTGATGCACATACCATGACCCGTTAGGAATATCGCTCAATCCGACTTTGGCAAGACACAAACACCCGGCTATGTGAATGGTGCCGAGTTACTCATCTTCATGATTGACTTCCCCAAACCTATTATTGCTTTCTAACACTTTCACTTCCAGCCACTTCTCAACTTTAACTCCACATGCTTTCACCACTTCGCTTGCTTCCAAATTCCCGGATAGGTAAAGGGAGGCAAAATATATATGAGGGGCTAAGCATGATCAAGAAGAAGAAGAAGAAGAATGAATTGCCTTGATCTTTCCAAGAAGAAAGTGAGAGAACTTAACCTGCGGTGTCAACCTTCAAATTCAACATAATTTGGATAAAAATAAAGTATTAAACATGCCAATAATTTCAAACAAAGCAATTAGCAACTTAAACACATTATAAAACCTTTCAAACACATAAAGAATTTAAAACCAGCCAGTAAACAAAATCTTCACTGAGATCATATCCAGATAAGTAGCACAAAATCGTTTTCGAAAACTTTCTGTTACGTACCTCGGTCGAGGTGTTCTTGGTTCAACCGAGGTGAAACGCCTCGTTTGGCCAAGACTGACTCGGTCGAGGTAAAAAAAAAAAAAAATTTAAAACCATTTTTTTTTCTCGGTTTCGACGTTTTTCTCAATCAAACAACCTGTAGGTATGCATGTAATATCAGATAATCATATAAAGGCAACTGAAGCATAAATATGAAATATCCGATCAAATAAGTCGTACATCAAAAGTAGTCGAAATAAATACATCACGTAGTCAGATAAGTACAAACACCCCATACTTGAGACACACTGTCCCAGTGGGTCAAAATAAAAAGTCTGAAAATGAGAGAACTCACCGGATAAATAGCTGAACTGCATAAAAGAAAATAAAGAAACTCCTGCAGCTCCTCAATAATCTCGATCCGGTGGTGGTACGTACGGATACTGAGTCGGATCGTAAGGATGGCCCATGACACGCTCGAACTGAAGCTGGGCCATGATGTGCTGATGGTGCTGCCACTCATGCATCTCGCGGATATCCAGCGATAATGCAGCATATGTGTCGATAACCTCATCCGTCAGGTCATCGATCCGTCGGTGGGCAGCTCGATCTCTCACTCCGCGCCTCCTGCGTCTAGCAGGTCGAACTGGAGAAGTCTCAGCTGGTGCAGGCTCCGTATCCTCCTCATCATCCAAATCGATGATCGGTGGTGCGCTCATCCCTGCAGTATCCGTCCCTGTATCCATCGGGACTCCACCATCTCTCTCATCCACCGTCTCCTCATCATCGTCGTCCTCCTCCTCCTCCTCAGCCGGGGCAGCTGCTGCCTCTCTATGATCCTCCATCAGTGGAGCCCAAGCTGTCTGCCAGTAGTGTGGATCGAAGACTGTGAACTGTGCAGACCAGCGGATCCCCTGAGGTGCAGTCCGCTCCCAAGGCATGGCAACATATGGAGTGGTCAAACCACGGGGAACTAGAATCCTCCGTGTGATCATCTCCTGTAATCCAAGCGGCTTCGGAGCCGCCGCCATCGTGCAAACACTGAGGTCCATCCCGTGGTAGGTAGCAATATGGGTGACTAGACCTCCGCAGCAAATGTCTCCCTTCGCCTTGGCCTTGATCCTGTGCAGATCTTCTGCCAGGAGCAAGCCAAAGTCTGGGAAACCTCCTGTAACCATGCAGTAGAGACTGAAGAGCTCGCCCTGTCTGATCTTCTGGGGCGTCTCAGTACGCGCCAGAAGTGTCTCGCTAAAAATCCTGTGGGCTAGTCTGAAGGCTGGGTGGAAGATGACCTTCTCCCTGGAATCTCCAGGGCGCCATCTGTCTGCATGCTCAGCAATATGGGCAATCTGCCCCCAGAACTCTCTAGCTACGGATCGGGAGGGGAAGTCGGTGGCGGTGGGCTCAGAAAAGCCAAAAATCTCTCTCCATATCTCTAAGGGAACTATGAAGTTCCGGTTCATCAACCGGTACTTCACAGACTGGTCTGTGGGGAGGTAGGAGAAGGAGCTAACAAACTCTAAGGTCGGCTCCAAGTAAGCTGGGGCTCGGATCTCAGTAAACTGATCCAGCCCGACAGTAGCAATCATCCTCCTAAGGTCAGCATCTAACCCTAGGCAATCAAAGGCCGACACGTCCAGAAATCGTGGTGCGATAACTGGACGGCTAACTATCCGCTCATAGTCTACCCGGCATCTCTCGTGGATAATCGGGCGGTAAGGACGGGAAGAAGAAGAAGAAGGGGAGGGTGAGGATCTGTCTCTAAGGGCTAGGCGACGATCTGAACTCATTTTCACTCAACTCTGTCAGACCACCTCGGTCACTGACAAGTCCCAAAAATCACCTCGGTCGAGATACAGTTCGACCGGACCGAGGCGCAGCAGTTTCGATTCCAAATCTCAAAAATTCAGTTCTTTTCCCCCCAAAATCACTACAATTGCTTCCTAAGGGGTACTTAAGCCTTTCCTCAGCAAAATCAGGGGCAACCAAAGCCCAAATCAAAGCGAACGAACGAGTTAGGGTTTCGACTTGTTTTACCTCGTTTCGGTCGATTCGCTCGATTTCTTTGCAGATCTGTTGTTGCAATCGGTTCCTCTACCCTTCAATCGCAGTTTGGAAGCGGAAATCTTCGAAAACGAGCAAGATTTGAGAGGGAGCGAAGTGGAAGTCGCCGCAGTCGAGGTGGGTAAAGTAAAAAGTGAAAAATAAAATTTTTTCCCTTTTTATACTGTTCCTGGATCTGCTGTCACCTCGGTCGAGATGGTCTCGACTGGACCGAGGTGGTATGGACCGAGGTGGCTCTGCAGAAACCCTAGTCGCCTCGGTTGCTCAAGAATCAACTCGGTCGAGGTGCTCTGACAGTAACCGAGGTGCTTCTGTCTTCTCAGAATCTCGAACTTCTGTCCTTCCAGTTGTGCTCCTTCCTTAGTTATTCCCTGTTGTTTGTCCAGAACGCCAAAAACAAAGCAAAGCAAAGCAAAAACAAAAACTATCTAAGCTAGACTAGAAAACGGGAAAAGAGAGCAATACCTTGGGTTGCCTCCCAAGAAGCGCTTGATTTAAGGTCGCTAGCTGGACCATGATGCGTCTCAAATGTGATGGGAGGTGCCCTCACCCCATACTTCACCTCCATCGTGGGGTGAAGTAAGTAGATCCATCAAATGCTCCAACAAGTGTAAGTGTTCATCGGGGAATGAATCGTCTATGGGTGGGTCATCCGTCTCGCGGGAAGATTCCGGTAGCCGGCTGAGGTGATCCGCAACAGAGTTCTCGGATCCCTTCTTATCGCGGATCTCTAGATTAAACTCTTGAAGCAAGAGAATCCATCGAATAAGGCGCGGCTTGGCATCTTTCTTAGTCAACAAGTAACGAATGGCTGCATGGTCGGTGTAGACAATGACTTTCGCCCCCACTAGATAGGAACGAAACTTCTCGAAAGCATATACAACCGCTAATAACTCCTTCTTGGTGGTAGCGTAGTTGCGCTGGGCTACATCTAGCGTCTTGCTAGCATAGTAAATGGCGGTGGTCCGGCCATCCTTCTTCTGTCCAAGCACCGCTCCTACGGCTACATCACTAGCGTCACACATGACCTCAAAGGGCAAGGTCCAATCAGGAGGTTGGATAATGGGAGCGGAGATCAACGCTTCCTTAATCCTGTAAAAAGCATCAAGACACTCCTGCGAAAACTCAAAAATAACATCTTTATTCAAGAGGTTAGTTAGAGGTTTAGAAATCTTAGAGAAGTCCTTGATGAATCTCCTGTAGAAACCTGCATGCCCGAGAAAACTCCTCACACCTTTAACAGAACAAGGGGAGGGAGCTTCTCAATAGTCTCGATCTTAGCTCGATCGACCTCAATACCTCGATTAGAAACGAGGTGTCCTAGCACAATACCTTCATTAACCATAAAGTGACACTTCTCCCAATTCAGAACAAGGTTAGTGTCTTCACATCTTTTAAGCACTAGAGAAAGGTTAGATAGGCAATCATCAAAAGAGGAACCATATACAGAAAAATCATCCATGAATACCTCCATGATCTCCTCTATGTACTCGGAAAAGATAGCCATCATGCATCGCTGGAAGGTAGCAGGTGCATTGCACAATCCGAATGGCATCCTCCGATAGGCAAACGTCCCCCAAGGACAAGTAAAGGTGGTCTTCTCCTAATCATCCGGATGGATAGGAATCTGGAAGAATCCACTATAGCCGTCCAAGTAGCAAAAGTGTGAATGCTGGGCCAACCGTTCGAGCATTTGATCGATGAAGGGAAGCGGAAAATGATCCTTCCGAGTCGCCGTGTTCAGCTTCCTATAATCAATGCAAACCCTCCAGCCCGTAACGGTCCTCGTTGGGATCAACTCGTTGTTCTTATTGGTCACAACGGTCATCCCTCCTTTCTTCGGAACGACATGCACCGGGCTAACCCACTTGCTGTCCGAGATAGGATATATAATACCTGCATCCAACAACTTAAGAATTTCTTTCTTCACAACCTCTTTCATGATCGGATTTAACCGTCTTTGAGGTTCCCATGAAGTCTTATGATTGTCCTCCATTAGAATTCTATGCATGCAGAAAGAAGGGTTAATGCCAATAAGATCATCCGTGGTATAACCTATAGCCTTTCGATGCTTTCTCAGAACATGCATTAATTTAGACAATTCAGATTTGGTAAGGGAAGCGCTTGCAATAACGGGATAAGTAGAATCCGGTCCAAGAAAGATATACCTCAAGTGACTAGGGAGTTGTTTAAGCTCCACAACTGGGGGTGCTTTCTGAGAGGGACTCTCGCTTCCTCCTTCCAGTAGAGTGGTATCAGAAACTGGACTTTCGGAAGTCTCAGTTAGAATCGTTTCGCTATCGACCTCGGTCGAGGCGCACGGGTGTTGACCGAGATGTTCGTCGGTCGCCTCGCTCAGTCCAGAAAGTGCCTCGGTCGAGGTACTGCTGCTGGATCCGAAACTAGAGATCTTCGTCTCCTGGATTAGCTTCTCAGTTTTAGCTCCTGGATCCTCTTCCAGTGCCTTTAAGCTCCGTATATCTGCATCACAAGAAGCATCTATACCTTCCTCCATTAAACTGAAGCTAATAACTCTTTCGAGTGGATCGTTAATAAGGATAGAGCTCACCAATTCTCTTGATTCTTCCTCATCGTAGATGTTGAAGATATCATCAGTTAGCTGCTCCCCTTTCATGGCCGCAAGTAGTGCGAACTCCACCTCATCGCCACCAACGTTGAATTTCAACTTGGCGTTCTTGCAATCCACGTTGCAACCCGAAGTTGCTAGAAATGGCCTCCCGAGAATAATAGGAACAGGATAATCTGCGGGAATGTCAAGTACAACAAAATCTATGGGTAGATAGAAGTTACCTAACTTGACCGGAACGTCTTCCAAGATGCCCACGGGATGGGTAATGGAGCGATCCGCCATATAAAGTCGAATCTTGACCGGCTTGGGCTCTCCAAGACCGATCTTCGTGCATAGCTCCAACGGGATGATGCTCACGCTGGCTCCTAGATCACAAAGGGCTTCACAAGTAACATCCCCAACTTGAATGGGAATGCAAAACGAGCCGGGATCTCTTAATTTAGGTGGCATCTTCTCTTTCATGATCTTTATAAGCTCCGAAGATTTAGATGTCATCCTAACTTCACCAACATCCTCCAGCTTCCTCTTCCTTGATAAGATTTCTTTTAAGAACTTCCCATAGGCGGGCATACCTAGAATGGCATCAAGGAAAGGAATGTTAATATGTAGCTTATTCATCAAGTCAAGAAACTTACGAAAGTGCTTGTCTAGATGTGCTCTGGCTCTGGACTGAGGGAATGGAAGTGGTGGTTTGTATGCAGGAGGTGGAATATAAGTTTCTGTCGTTCCTCCGGCTTTCTGTTGCTCCGCCTCGGTTGGCATCTCGGTCGAGGTGTTCTTCGACTGGATCTGGACCGAGGTGGTCTGCGTCGAGCGAGGTACTGGATCTGCAGTTTTGAGTCCACTCCTCGTCGTTATGGCCATGCACTGGCCCTTAGGGTTGCTTTCCGTCTTTGCTGGAAGCTTCCCTGGATCTCTTGGCGCTTCATTTGCCCTACTAGCAAGTTGTTGTTCGAAGGACTTTTGGGCCCTCGAAAATGAAGTCATAGAATTCTCCATAGCGCTAAGCTTGATCAAGATAGCCTCCAGAACTGCGTCTTTCTTTTCCGGGTGAGACGAACTTGATCCTTGCCCTTGGCTCTTTAATGGAGTAGAAGAAGAAGAAGGAGAAGAGAGGAAAGGGTTAGAGGAATTACTAGAGTTGGAGTTAGAATAATTGTTACCAGGATTCTGGTTGTTTTGATTGTTCGTCCTCCAATTGTTACTATTCGATCCTCTATTGTTGTTGTTGTAGTTGTTATTTCGGGGACCGTTGTTGTTGTTACGGTACCCGTTGTTGTTGTTGTTCCTTTGCCCTTGCTCTTCCTTCTTAGTTTGAGCCATTAACAGTTCCTTCAATTGCTTCACGTCATTTTTCAAAGACGTGAGTTGATTGTTGTTGGATTGAGTCTCTTGAAAGTTGACTCTTTTACCTCCACCTTCAGCTCCTTGGTGGGTATATTTCTCCATGTGTAAGGCTTGCTTCTCAATGAAGTCCCAAGCCTCATCAATCGCCATGTCCATGAAGGTACCGGCGGAGAGTAGTTGGAGATTGAACTGGGTGCTTCCGTCCAGCCCTTTGAAGTAGATCTCCAACAGCTCGATCTTTGGAATCCCATGATGTGGGCAATCCAAAAGGATATCCTTGAACCGCTCCCAAGATTTGGACAAGCTCTCCTTGTCCTTCATGATGAAAGCATTGATCTTCCCTCTCATTTCAGCGGTCTTTGAGGGGGGAAAGAATTTGGTCAAGAATTCCGTAGTCATCTCCTCCCATGTACTGATTTTTCCTGGAGGAAGAGATTGATACCAAGTAAGAGCTCTATCTTTTAAAGAAAAGTAAAAAGGTCTTAGCTTGTAGTTGTTATTTTCAATTCTGGAAGGCCTTAAAGTCTCCATCAAGATCTCGTAGTTTTGAAGATGCTGATGTGGGACTCCTTCTCTAGCCCTCCGAATTGGCATTGGCGAATCATGGATAGAACTTGCGGTCGAAGTTCGTAGTCATGGTCCGCTGGGTCTCCTAGGTTCACCCCTGGACGCCTCAGCTGTTGATTAGGGTCCATCCTTTGACCTAGGGTTTGTGGGATTCCTGCAAGAAGAACATCTCGGACTGGTCTCCGAGGTGGAAGTACATCGGCCGGGGCGTCTGGTACTGGAATCTGCCTCGGTCGAGGGTCAACTACTGGATCCTGCATCGGCCGAGGATCAACAGGAGGATCTTCCCCTCGTGGCTGTAGAATCTGATTCCGAATGACTGCTATTTTTGCTTCGATAGCTGCAGTCCTGGCGCGATTCTCCTCTTTCTCTTGCCTTAGTTCTTCCTTACTGAGACGTAGCAGCTCTTGCGTCTCTTTTAATTCAGCCGCAAGATCGCGATCGTCTTGTTGGGCCATCTTTGCTTCTCTTAAGCGTCGCTTGTATGTCTTTTCTGGTTCGGGATCGTAAGGAACGATTTCCTTCCCAGCACGGGTTCTTCGCATATACCTAAGAAAGAACCTGCAAAAGTCACTCAAGTAGAGTGGTTAGATGACACGGGGCAAGTGCCCCAAGAGCAAACCGTACCGGCTCGGTCTAGACCAAGTCCCCGGCAACGGCGCCAAAAACTTGTTCGCTCCAAACGGTGTGTGCAAGCTTTAAATTTATAACCCTAGACTTAAGCTTAAAACAAGGATGCGAACCCGCAGTGTACGGGTCAATCGTAGTAAAAAGCAAGAAATTCCAGGGGTCGATCACAGGGACTCGGTGAAACAAAGTCAATACGGTAAGCTTTGTGAACACTAACCACAAGAGTAATTAACACAATCAAAGATGAATAAGAAGTCAAATAAAGCAAACATGCAATTCTAGGGATTAAAGCATCTAGTTGTGGTTCCAACTCAAGATCTAAAGATAAGCGGACAAAGCTGAGATTTTTGCGTGGGGAAGGTGTTACTAAAGTGGAGTAGATCACCGGGTAAGTCTCACTACACACTAATCCTAAACCGTAACTCCTATTACCGGGTATGTCTCAAGGAATTAAGATAAAGAACTATGACCTCAAACTAACACACCATCTAAGGGAATAGAATCAACCTTTATCGGGTAAGTCTCAGGCTAACTCACAAAGATGGAATGGAAGCACACTCAAACCCCAATAAAGGATAAACCTTTATTACCTACACTTATGATCGTTGGTACACAAACTAAGGAATTACCGGGTAAGTCTCATCCTAAGCTTGCTTTGAACCAGAAAGGTATAATAAGAATAGGATTTGGCAAACTCTAACACTTAACTCTCAATTTCGAATCGGATAAGTCACCTCGGTCAGCCAAATTCCACCCCGGCCGAGATGTTCATCGACTGAACGAGATGCTTAGGGTTAAGGTTAAAAACTCGAACTTTCAGGATCCTACTGGAATCTAAGATTATTCTATCATTGTTTTTCCCACAACTTTCAGCTAATCACCCTAGAATCACACAAGGAAATTAGTCACTCATCATCATAATGAAAGTATTAAATATATATGGGAAGAAGGTGAATAATTGAACAAAGAAGAATTTAATGAAAAAGACTTCAATAACTAGATCAAATATCACAACAAAAGCGTTCCTTGGATAGCAATCCAACAAGACAAGCCAACAAGTGAGGGAATTAAAGACAATCTTACAAAACCCTCCAAAAAGCTATAAAAGCTATAGACTTCAATCTTCCTTCAACCTTCAAAAAGGTTCTTCGAAACTCCCAAATTGGAGTATGCTGCTGCTGTTGCGTACGCGACTCTCCTGCGCTGATAGCGGATCTTTCGGTGTAAGCGGGATGTTGGATTTGTGGAAATCCAACCCTTTTTATAGGAAAATAACCCTCCAAAGATAAGATATCTTAAAAAGATATCTTCCCATAAAAATAGGTAAAATATATGATTCTGCATATCTCCTTCCTTCCAGAAGCCAAGCCCAAAAATATAAGATCACTTTCCAAATTTAAAAAGATCTCATCCAAGAATAAAATATTCTCGCCGCGTCCTAGGTGTTCGCCTCGGTCGAGTCGGCGTCTCTGGATCGCCTCGGTCGAGATGAATCTCTGGTCAACCGAGGTGAGTCACAACTGAATGAGAAATCTCTCAAAGCTGGTCCAAAGTGAATCTTTAATCCATGGCTATGCTCCCTGGATGTAGCTCCAAATGACTCATGACTCCTTTTGCTCCTTTTTGATGCAAAACGTACCATATTATCTGCAATTACAACAAAACTAGGTGTAGACCTCGATTCTCGCAAAGGTAGATGAAATGGTAGTATAATGTCACATAACACATACAAACATGCAGATTATGAAAGATAAAACGTCCAAACAAACCCTGAAATATAGACTATAATTCATGCTATCAGTTGGTAAAGGTTCATTAGAACCAATGCACAACCATAGAGAAACCATACGTTATCTTGAAATCTTGAATTGAATTTCTTATTGGAATATATCTTGAACTCTTGATTTGAAGTTCATATTGAAATATATATTAAACTCTTGATTTGAAGTTGTTATGGAGAACACTAGTTTGCGAAAAGAGAGACGGTTATCTCCATTTGTACATCGATTATAGTGAGCCGAACAAGATAACAATGATGAACAAGTATCTCTCACAACGGATAGATGATCTACTCGACCGGTTCTAAGGGTCGGTAGTCTCTTCTACGAATGATTTAATCTCTGGTTGCAACCATGGCCACTAGGGTAGACTCGAAGAAGAAAGAAATTGTATGACAAGTTGTCTCGGGATGGAAACCCCCGAAGGATGTGAACGAAGTTACAAGTTTTCTTGGATGTGCTGGTCATTACTGGATTTGTGGAGAGATTCTTCAAGTAACACCATCTATGGCTAACCTACTCCGGATGACAATGAAGTATTGAGTGGGACAAAAATCGACAATGGAGTTGTTGATAGTTAAGAGGAGATTCATTGGTGCAACTATTATGAATTGTCTCGAGGTATAATGTGTTTGAAGTGTACAAGTGATTCTCCAAGACAAGGTCTTGACTGAGTACTGAGGAACGAGGTAAAAGTAATATCATACGTGTGTCGTTAGTAGAAGCAGTGTAAAGTAAAGTACTTCCTTCATTACTTGGAGCTTGCAACAAGAGTTGAGGAAAAGTAAAATCAAAGTTTGGTTTGACAAGAACCAAAGCTAACAGTGTAAATTGGGAGTTCGATCTTCTTTGTTAGAGACATTGGAAGAGAAACATAATGCAAATGTTGCATTGAGAAAGACCCGAGAAGGAAGTTGAGTTTCCGATATGTTGGACCTTTTTGAGATCTAGCGCGGGTTGGAGAAGTGGATTACAAGTTGGCGTTGCCACCTGGTGTTTCATGTGTATCAATCGAGAGAGTGCGTACATGACTTCGAGACATGTCGTCAGTCATGATGATCTAGTGGCAGATGAGAGACCGATGATGCTAACTAGAAGACGGAGGATAGTATCTTTGGTTGAGTTTTACGTAGAGCTGGTAGCATCGATTGAATCGACGGGTTATACCTAGTTATTTCCTTGGTTTAATTATGTGCATATGTGATATTATGTGTAGTTGTGCCCTTTGCGGGAATGTGCTATACGACCTGCTATATCTTGCGGTGGTAGCTCGAGTAGTTTGTGTGTATAGATTGGACGGTTTAAGCCTTCTTAGTTTGAGATTTCGTGTCTTGGCCTTAGGGACCGAGAAGTTCGGCCTTAGGGACCGATAAGTTCGGCGTATGGCAAGTATCGGGACGAAACTTGTTTTTAGGGGATCTGTTATAACGCCCCATTTTATTAGGCGCGTTTTCAATATTTATTTACCTACTTTTATCGATATTTTTAACTAGATTGAATATTGTTATTTTTATTATTTATATATTTTAAAGTATTTTACGGTGTAAAGTATCTTTTCCTATTTTAATTATATATATTTGATACATTCACCTACATCCGTGGTATTATTTTCGGAAGAAGTCGGGAAAGTTTTCCGGTTCAAAAATCCCGTTCCGAATGCTTTTAGGATCAGATTCATTCTTACTCTCTTTTCTTTATTTTATTTTATTTTATTTTCCTTTTTCTTTTTGTTTCGGTTTCCCCTTTCCCACTTCATTTCCATGTAAGGTGACCTACCACCCTGGCCATAGCTCTCTGCAGCCCTAGCTGTCCGACCCTTCGCTCGCCTACTCCGACCCCTGTTTTCGCTATCCGTATCACTCAACCAACCCTTCTCTCATTTCTTCCTCACGCCACTGCCTCCTGCCCCCTTCAGCCCTTCTCTCTCCCTCTGCATTCCAACTCTCTTCTGCTCCTCTTGATTTTTTTTCTGGATCGACAAACCTCAACATTGCTCTCCCTCAACTTTGTCTCTTCCGCCTTCATCTATGGAGCTTAAACCACGCCGGAGAACCTCCATTCGGTGCCTTTCCAGCAACCACCACCGGAATCAAAACTCTCAATTGCCGCCTCGAGAAACCGGAACCACCAGCGGGCTGAACACGCCGCTTACCCTTTCCCCCTTCTTCTCTGTCGACTACACGCCTAGAAACCGGCCGACGAAATTGGCCTCAAACCTCTATTGGGAGCGCAGTCGGAGAGGAGACCACCGCAGAGAACAGAGGGGAGCTCCGCCGTCTGCCACCACCGGAAACTTGGAGCTTCGCCTCGCCGCTACCGGAGCCACCGATTCCCTTCAGCATCCAAAGCTCCATCTACCAGAGAGGCTCTCTACCGATGCTCGCTGCCGGCGCCCATGTGTTGCCTCTCCCGCCGCCAACAGAAGAAGGGTGCAAAGAACCCTTTCCAGTTACATATATCGGGCTTCCCTAAATTAGGGCTTAATTGAAAAAATGCCCCAGACTTTCATTTCTGAATTTTTCCCCAAGTTTTGAGATTTAACTATGATGCCCTCTCTTGAATTAGTTACAGATTTGACCCAGAAAATCTAATTGCAGATTATGATCCATATTTTTAAAATTGTATGAATTGCCCCGGAAAATGTGTTAGCGTTTTTTTACCTAGGATTTTAATTGCGGGGATATACTTATATTTATTTATACTATATATTATGCCCACGTTGGATTCCATATTTTGCCCCGGAAGGGTTAATTACTAGTTTTTACATTTGTTTTTGAAAAACGAGTTTAACCTTAAGTTAATATATATATAAATATATATATATATATATATATATATATATATATATATATATATATATATATATATATATATATATATATATATATATATATATATATATATTACGAGAAAATTTTGCGTATAAGCTAAATTTGATTAGTTGTGGTTTTAGGTTCGGAAGCGCCCCGATAAAGGCTCAACAAATCTACATTCGACATCCGTAGATCGTCTTCCGTCTTTTGATGTCACGTGAGTACCCTCTCCCCCGAGCTTATTATCTTACCTCGATCTAGTTATGTTTAGCAATAGTATCATGCTAGGTTGGATATAGAATAACTTAGAGTGAATGCCATGTAGTGGATTGTGGACCTTGGGCGAGTTTGTGAAGTTTTCAAAATGTTCTAAGGTTTTATGGTTGTATGTTCTGAGTTGGTGCATATGTGAGGGCATGACTGCCTTGTGAGGCTTGTGAGGTTAAGTTTGTGAGTTTATGGTTGTGAGAGTGTGGGTTATGATGTGTATATCCCAGCATAATGTTGTACCCTTAAGTTTGTCGGGACTAGGCTTGTTATCCTAGTAGGTGTATGGGTTATGATCTTGCGAGATCATCGGGTCTAGAAGTCTAAGGACTTCTAGCTTATGAGAGTGGTAATGATTTATGCCTTGTTATGATCAAGTGATGAGTACCTTCCTACGGGAAGCGAGAGTGGTATTGGTTGGTTTGGCTTTAGGACGAGGTAAGTTTCCTGACTTACTTAGCTCATATTTTACTGTATTAGTTGCGATGCGTGTTTGGTTGTAATACGCCGAATCCGCGGGATTCGAGGCGCTACGGGTTGAGACCTCACAATGAGTCCCGACCTTTAGCTTGACAACAATTTCACCAGACATTTCCAACATGGCACAAATAAAGGCAAAACCGAAATTCTTTTTAATGCAAATGATAAGAAACCCGAAGGAAAACAACAAAAGACTTCAGCCGAGATACAACACAAAAACCGAACGCCAAAAACATGGCATACAAAACACAACAATCGAAGGACAAAACACAACTCAACTCCATCCAAAAACCCTTCCTAAAATGTACGGACCCCGGCTGCCCACTCTTCCTGATCTCTCGGCCGCATTCCTAACCTACAAAGCAATTTACAACAACTGATATAAAACCGTTAGCTCATATTTGAAGAACTAGAATCAATGGAAAAGGCACAAACACAAGTAAATCATCATAAACACATAACATTCTCAAAGAACACAATTCCGGTTTATTATCTTTTTATTATTAAGTCATATCCCGTTCTAATTAAACTTAGTTTTGTGACACGAGACCACCATGTTCCCGCCTTGGTCCCTACTTACCGACATGGAACGGTACAGAAACCGTCTAACCAGCACGGACTAATGGCCAAGAACCTCCTAGACTCTCGCAAGAGCTAGGCAGATGATGTCACCGCCAGTTATCATACACTTGAGCCAAAATAATATAAGGTCGGTGGTCCTATTACCGGTTTAGTTGTCATAAACGATAAGGAATAAGCACACACCATCAAACACACATCAATGCTAATACAAGAAATACGAGCTAAGTAAGTCCGGGGACGTACCTCGTCCCAAAGATTATCCCGCAAACCACCGCTCTCAACTTCCCGAAGGAAGGCACTCAACGCCTCGTCAAAACAAGGCACACAATCAACATCTTTCTCACATGCTATAAGTCCTTAGACTTCTAGTCCCAATGATCTCGCAAGATCATAAAACATAACCATGATAGGATAACGCCTTCTAATCCTCACGATCTCACAAGGTCATAACCATCACAACACATGCTAGGATACTCTCGTTCTAGTCTCCACAATCTCAAAAAGATCATACAACCATAATCTGAATCCTCATAAGCTCACAAGATCAACCTAAACACTCAACGCCTTACAATCCTCACAAGATAACATCAACACCTCAAGCCTTATAACGATCATAAATCCTCAAACACTCACCTAAGGTCCATAACCACTACTTGGTATTAACTCTAAGTTATGCTAGATCCATCTTAGCATGATACTACTACTACTACTACTACTAAACATAACTAGATCAAGAAATGTACTCACTCGGGGTCAAAGATGGAAGTCGATCGACGAATGTCGAGTATGGATTCGTTGACCTTTATCGGGGCGTTTTCGGACCTAACACCAAACTAAACAAATTTAGCTTATACGCTAAATTTAAACGGAATAAATAAAATATATAAATATACTCGGAAAGATTCTCGGAAAGATATTTTACATCGTAATGTATAAAATATAAATATTTAAAAAATATAAATAACACGGATGTACTCGGAACATATAAATGAACTCGATCTAAACTTGTTCGGAACGGGATTTCCGAATCGAAAAACCTTTCCCGGCCCCTTTTATTTTTTTTCGAAAAAAATAATAACAAGGATGTACGTGAATGTATCAAAAATATAAATATACTCGGAAAGATATTTTACACCGTAAAACACTTTAAAATAAATGTAAAATATTTAAGCTAGTAAAATAACGATAAAAGAAGGAAAAATAAATATCGAAACGCACCCAATAAACAGGGCGTTACATTGGCGGTGTGTGTTTATTGTATATGTGTGTGTGTGTTTATTGTTTATGTTATAACATCTAAACCGGTAATAGGACCACTGACTTTATATGTTGATATTTGACCCAAGTGTATGATAACGGGCGGTGACCGCTTGTCCAGTCCAAAATGGGGATGACTGGGAGGTGCCTTGCACCAACTCATGACTTAGTGATCCAAAGACGGCTAAGCTGTAGGAACCAAGGCTCAGAGGCCATTTCCACGGCTGTGGTTTGGTTGCTTTGCTTGTGGTTTCTGTCTGGACAACCTTGACACTTGTCACACGATTTCTTTGTCCGACCTTTTCTTTTCTTGGTTGAGTGTGGACTTGGTTGAGCTTGCAGGCTGGCTTTTGGACTCTCTCTCTCTCTCTCTCTCTCTCTCATCGTCCATTATTGGAGTGACTTTGAAGAAGAACAACAAAAACACTCTCATTTGGAGAGAAGAAGAAGATCATCAAACTTAGATCTAGAGTGAGATTTTGAGTAGTTTTAAGTGATTTTTGTGGAGAATTATTTGGAGTGTTGTAAAGAACGATTTGAAGCTGCATTTGAATGGTTGTAAGTCTTGTTAAACTCATATTCAGACAATATTTCATGCTTTTACTTGCTTTCATTCACCATCTAGCTATGAAACCCATGTATGCTTGTATGATGATTCTAGATCTTGAGATGCATGTTATTGGCTAAGTAATTGTCATTCTAGGGTGATGGACAGAAGGTTATGACTTGGATAATGATAAAATAGACTTGAATGTACCTTATGATGACTTGCATGCTCGAAACCGAACCCTCAATCAAAATCACGGCTTGTTCCTACCCGGTGATTGACCCCATTAGAGAAACACCCTTTCCCAGCATACTACAGCTTGTCCAAGGTTGATTAGAAGCTTGAGTCCAATGCCATAACCAGAAGTCCCAATCCCTAGAATCCATGATCACTTGTTTGATTTGATCACATATCTTGTTCTTGTGTTGTTTGTTTGTGTTGCTTGACTGATTGATAAACTTGCATGATTTGCGATCTTTGTTTGATCACCACAAAAACCCAACAAAAAATATCATGATTTTCATTTCTTTATTTCTTTCTCTTTTCTTAGACTAGATTTGCACTATCCATGATCACTTGTTTGATTTGATTTCACCTTAGTCTTCATGTTCGACATCGGAGTACTATCCTTGCTACAAAACAACCCATACACCGTGGGTTCGCTAGGAGTTAGGAGAAGATGTCGAGTTATAAATTGTAAGACTTTTGTGTGGTACATTTCTAGCATAACAACACACATAAACATCATCATACATCTCTATCCAAGCTTAATCCAAGCACATGCAAGCCAAAGAGGAAGAAAACAAGATAAAACCATGGCTTCCACCATTGAAGCTTGAGGAAGGAGAAGATGAAGGGGAGGAGAAGAAGATTACCTACAACAGCTTGGCTAGGATCTTCTATCTCCATCACAAATCCAATAGGATCCGTTCACACATCAAAGGTGGAAGAGCCATGGAAGGTCAATGAAAGAAGGTGAAGCCAAAGAGAGGAGAGGAGCAATATCACGTGAAAGAGGGAAATGGAATAGGAGAGAGAGAAGGGGTGAAGGCTGCCACAAAAAGGGAAGCTCAAGAGTATAAGTACCCCATAGGAAGCCCTAACTTTCCTTCTCTTTACTGATTTTAGTGATTAGTGGCTTTGGTTGCCATAGATTTGTGCTAAAAAGAGTATAAGTACCCCATAGGAAGCAATTGGTAGTGATTTTGGGGGAAAAGAACTGAAAATCAGAGAGTGGAAATCGAACAGCACTTCGCCTCGGTCTAGTCGAACTGTGCCTCGGCCGAGGTGTTCATCGAGTTGTCAGACCGACCGAGGTGATCTTGTTAGAAAATATGAGTTCCAAATCTGATCGCCAGCTTGTTCTGAGGGATGTTCCCAATGATTCTTCCCCTTCTTCTACTTCCAGACCTTCTATACCGGTGATCCACACTACAAAAAATAATTCAATTAGCCACGCATGTAGGCGACGACAACACTTTGCCGTCGCCATTGGTCATGATTTGGCGACGGTAAAGCGACGGCAACATCACACGTGGCAAAAATTACCAATTATTGGCGTCGTTGGAATAGAAACCGTTGCTAATAATCATGTAATTGCGTCAGCTAATGTTTACCGTGGTTAATAGAAGGGAACATTGGCGACGGCGTATGCCGCCGACGCCAACAAACAAAATTATTTTGTGCCATGTCATATGAAAATATTGCGGTAAATTTAAAAAAAAAATTCTTCAAAATATTTAAGATTCAAATTTCCATGGTGAATTATGATAAACCGTTATAACATTTAAATATAATCCGGTCCGGTTCAATCTTATTATATTTTTAGAACCATTTTATAATTGAAAAAGTAAAAAGAAAATAAAAAAGGATAATGTAAAATTAGGGCAATAGGTCATTCAATAGTTAGGATTAAATTCATATCTACTTCTCCCGTTCTCTGAACAAGCGAAGTAGCAAGAGACCTCATGGCGACAGGCGACAGGCGACTCGATAAAAAACTACAAGGACCATCGGAGGTAGGTGTTGAAACCGGACTTCTTATTTTAATGAGAGAACAGTCCAGTTTTGGCCAACACCAGACCCAAGCCCACCGGCCCACCTCCTTAAGCCCAATCCTAACCCTAATCTAATTCCACAATTAACCTAATCCTTCCCCTAATCCTGCTGCTTCTCTTCTTCCGACTACACGACCGGCACACCTCGATCGACCTTCCCTCTCTACCACACCCTTCTGCACGGTTGACGCAAACACCAGCAATCAGCCCAGATCACGAGCTGGTCGCCACACCCCACCACCAGGACTGCCGCCGCCGGCCTTGTCGACCACCAGGTGAGCCACTAATCTATATCTCGTCTCTCTCGTTCCTTCCTTCTGCTCACGATTTAATCAGTCGGTACGCCGATGTTTCGCACAACTACCAGACGACACCGGAGGAGGCTTGCAGCAGCGTGGACCGACGCCGCAACGAGGATCTTCAGGCCAGCAGTGGTGAGTCGTCCGCCTTCTTACTTCCTCTTCCCGTTCTGTTCGCCGTGCTAAACCACCTCTCTCTTTGTGGCTGCTGCGTTGAACCAGCCAGAGGAACGAACCAGCCAAGAGTTCCACCGCCTTCGACTGCAGAACCGTTGCCGCCTAGCGCCTCCCTGCCGGACTGTAACCCCAGTAAGGCTCCTTCTCTGTTTCCTCTACTCTTCTGTACTGATGCCGGTGATAAACCGTTGTTGGACTTCCTAGTGCACCGTGGTGTGGATATATATATATATGGGCTGACATGAATATGAAAAATACGGAGTATATACGTACATAGGTATAGGAGCCGGATCGTATATAGAGAAATACAGTGTAGAGTATATACGTATATATATAAATAGATGTAGAGACGGAAAGATTTAAATAAAAATATCCGTTTAGTATAGTGTATATAGGTATCACATAGATATGGGTTCGTACAGATAGAGTTATAACAAAGGACATAAATGAATAGAAAGTAGGTATGTAGATATACTCGGATGAAGAAATAAGAGTATCAGTAGGCGTGTATATATATATATATATATATATATATATATATATAGATATATATAGACCTGAGCTTATTAAGCAGTTTACATATATAAGAGTTAGGGTGCCGAGTGTATATATAAGTGTGAATTGGGAGATATGAAATTATGTAGGATATAAGTGAGTTGAGGAGAAATGTTAAAATATGTTTGACGGTATAATATATGTAGTAGCGTAATTAGTAACCGGAGAGAAAGAGTGTTGTCCTTCTTCGAGTTGTTTCGAGTTTTGAACTTATAACCTATAAGTAACTATCCGAGAGACACCAATTATGGAAAACAAGTTCTAAAAGAAATTAGTAGGATTTAAGAATAAACTTTGAGAATTTTTGGCACTAAGGGATAAAATGGTCTTTGACAGTAAGAGAGCCTTTTTACGTAATTCCTCCGCATGAGGTTGTACATCTGGATGTGATTTTGATTCACATGCTTTGTTTGACAGGCGTTTGAGTACCACGAGTACGGACTGAGTGGAGATTTGGATAGAGTGTGATTTGATTCAGGTAAGTCCTTGCGACTTACTTAGCCAGTTTCTGGATATTAGTTGAGTGATAGTGGTTGTGTGTGCGATGTGCGTGATTATAATAATAACAACTTGTTAGGACGACCGTTATTATTATGTTTAAGGCCCAAGTGTATGTATAACGGGCCGTGACATCACTGCCCAGCTCTGACAGGAGACTGGGAGGTTCTCTATACCTAGACCAGGCAGGTACATGGTGAGATGCATCGGATCCATTCCTGATAGTTACACGGGGGCGGAGGCGAGGTTTGGGAATCCCTCGTGCCACAAAATAAGTATCATTAGTAAGAGTGAATAACTTAACTGAAGATAATAAATGGACTTGTTTGAAAGCATGATGAGTGTTTATATTTTTATGTGTGTGTGTGCTATTATTACTCTCTTAATATTTAGATAACTAGCTAATGGTTTCTCTTGTTGTGTTTTTAGATTTACCGCAGGTTAGATCAGCAGCTGAGTGATCCGGAAGTAGTGGTCAGCCGGGTCTCCGTACTCCTTAGAGTGGGGGTTGGGGTTGTTGTTGTCGTTCTTTCTTTTGTTAAGACAATTGATCTTTTTCCCTTTGTTTAAGTACTATATGCTGCTAGACCTTGTTGCATTCATTCCTTTAAAAATACTATTTCATGAATTTTGGTTTTTCTTATTTGTGTCTTGTTGCAAGATCCTAGTAATATTGTTGTCAAACTGAGGTCGGGACCCATTGTGAGGTCCTAACCAGTAACATCCCGAGTTCTGAGAATTCGGGGTGTTACAAGGTTTCTGGGTTGCTTAAATATGTTGCGTGAGATAAGTGTAGGTGGTAAAGGGTTGGTTGCTGCAGGGGAAGGGTTGAGTTTGAGGTAGACATACAAATTTGTCTTGTTTAGAAATCCATCGCTTTAAGATGAAGGTAGTTAAAAATTGGAAATAGGTACTTGTGTTTTCATATTTTGTTGGTAGATATATTTCTTCGAGCTTTAGCTATTTGATGTCTCAAGGTGTGGAATTCTATGAATTGGTATCTAAATATGATGATTTGATTGGACATAATTGGGTGTAGTCCCATGGATTCAGGCCTGGCTAGGCTTTGATGTTGCGGAAGCGGCTCTATGGGGATAAGAGTTTGGCTCAACATTGTGATGAATTGGAAGGTTATATTCTTCTCCATGAAATGCTCTTTGTATCTAATATGCTTTAAATCCAAGTTGCCACCTCCCTTATATTTAGTTTTCTTATGTTTTACTTTTACTCCGGGCATCCAAGTTAGCATCCACACTTTAAAACATCTTTAGTTTGTAATGCTTTTTAATTTGCTAAATTCAACTTAATAACTTATTTATAATCCTTTAGAGTCACTACTATAGCCATTACGGCAATATATCATTTTTTTCGTTTCTTTTCTTTTGGTTATTTGGCTTCTTCATATTCAGTTTCGAAGTGTTAATATTATTAAAATCCTGTAGGACCATTTCTATGTTCATTTCTATCGATATCTTTTTAGTGTCCTTTTTTTTTTTTATCTAGGCTTCAACATATTCAATTGGGAAGTCTTAATTAATAATCCTCTAGGACTATAGACATGTACATCTATATATTATTTATTGTTCCTTTTCTTTTGTTTATTTAGGCCATCATATTCAATCTTGAATTCTCAAATGCTTCATTTTAACAGTAGTATAAACTCTTTTAGGCCTAAAGAAGGATTTAAAGAAGATGCTTCCATATTATGATTATCCCAGCCTCCTTGTGAGTAATGGTGTAACTGCACTTCCAAAAATAATCCATGATTTAATAGCTTGAACAAACCAAAGAAGTTGTGAAAGAGGAGCAATGATTCAGTAAAAGGCACAATAATACATGTATCCAACAAAATCATGGGATGAATATGTATTGAGGAAGTTTGCTACATCATCGACCAACAAAGGCAAATAGATTCCATTGAAACCAACATATTTGAATTATGGATATATAAATGAGGACTCTTGTTGTGACCAATAGGATTATATAAATGAGGACTCTTGTTGTGATCTCATTTCTATTTGCCAAAGTTGAGAACAACTTCGAGTTATACTATCATTTTTTTGTTTATGAATCTAATTTAGTATAATTACAGGCACCAATACTTTTAAACCTTTTGAATAAAATGAAGGAGGAAGAACATTTGTTTTATCCTCTATTTCATTATAGTTTGACTACCTCTTGGTTCAATTTATGAATGAGGATGAGCTATGTTGGCATGGTGCTTCATTGCTTGGTTTTTGTTGGAAAATGCCTTACTAGATCCTCTGATTTTGACCATTAACTTTCTTTTATGGATTTTGTTTATATATAGAATGACAATATTCTAAGTTATATTTTAAAGTACATGGTTGTGCGCCTTTTTGGTTGTGGGTGGGAATGGTGAATTTATAATAGTTTTAAGAGATTTTCTACTTGCTTATTTGTCTTCTTGATAGCTGCATTTGTATTGTGGAGGAACCATGTAGAAAGTGGGGGACTTTTTCAGAAAACTTTCACATCATGTATGTTCAAAGTGATCATTTATTTCAACTAACTTCTCCTAATCATTAGATAGTTGTTTCGTCAACTTTTCCCTATAAAAGTTATTGTGCATCAACTCAGAATGTTTGTCTTCCTTTTCTGTTGGTTCCGGATAAATCATTTATTTCTTTTTATTATAGGATAGGTGATGCTTATCTTAAAATATACTTGTTTTTCAGATTTTGGACTGGCTTGCCATCTTGGGGTTCTAGCCCGTCTTCCTACAATTGGTATAGGTAAAAATGTAAGACAAAAAAATGTTGGTAAATTATTGTAGTTCTGCTCCAAAAATGTAATCTTCCAATTGTGGCTTTAGCAGTTACTTTCTTGTATTTTTAACAGTTTGCTATTTCAAACAGCTACATCATGTAGATTGTCTCAACCTATCTAGAGTGAGAAATGTGTTAGTGGGTGATCAACATGTGGAGTGCTTGGATTTGATTGGAAACTCAGGATGCACCTTGGGCATGGTAAGGGATGAACATGAGTTACCATCTTGAAAATGCCGTTTTTAGTTCTTGAAGTGATGAAACTATTTTCAAGTCACAATATAGATTTCAAGAGTTATGACTATAAGAGCATGTTGTAGAGAGGTCATCACTACTTATTGATGCAGTGTTCAGCTTCAACTAACTTTGTTTTACTATTCTATTTGTCTTTACTGGTGCACAAAAATTTTGATCTTTCCTTTATCCAGATGGACTATAATAAATGTACATTTAGAACATTTATTTATTGATGCAGTCATATGTATCTTGCAACACGCAGAAGCATTGTAGTTATGAATTAGTCTTCGTAGGACTCTTTAACTGTCCACAACTATAATGATAAGTAGGCATGTAGGGAAAGTGTATTTATCAGTGTTTTATCCTCTACCCCGACCTACTCATCACATCTAAGTTTTGGTACTCATGATCTTGCTGCTTGGAGTTTTGCTATTATATCCATCACACACTTTAGTCTTTTCATTTTTAGATCCCTAAGATATGACTTCCTTTGTGTGTGTGTTATTTTAATTAAATTAGTTACACACTGATGTACCTATAGAAATGAAACTAATTTTTATCTCAGAGTTACTATTTTGCAGTTTGGAATTGCTAGTTCCGAGAATTTTGAAAAAGTCTATGTATGGAACAAGGTAGCTTAATATGATATGGGACATATTTGAGGAAGTTTAAATGTTTTGTAGAAGGTTAAACCAACAATGGCCTCTAAGTGATTGCTAGGCACAAGGTCTAGTAATAGGAGATGATGGGGCAGTACTAATTCATATTCAAATAATTTGGTGCTTAATATGAAGTCCTTGTTTTTTTTTTGTGTACAATATCAGCTCCAATTGTACCTGCCTTGACTTGAAATTTTTAAGAAGATATTGCAGAAAGTGGAAAAGTACGCAATTTTATATGTGATGAGAACAATGAGAAAACAAAAAAGTTGGCTAATTGAGGGGAGAAGGGGAATATGTATTTTCAAACTATAAATTGCATTGTTTTTAGTATCTTCTTCATATAACTATATGTTATTGAGAAAACCTGCACGTCCAAAACAAGGTACACCACAATCTTTTAGTAAAGGCAGGAAAGTGTTAACTCGTTGGAAGGATGAAGGTGAATTAAGAGTAGAAGTCATTGAAGATGTAACTCGAAAAGTCACTGAAGACGTAACAACAAAATTTACGAAGCACTTTGAGATGAAGTATGAAGAATTGTAAAAACTTCTTATGCAATCGGTCAATCGGAGGGCAATGAAGGGAGAAGCTCGCATTCACTTACAAAGGTTAGTTTTGATAATCTAGAACTTTGATTTCTTTAAAAATTTCATGTTTAGTTATTAAATGTTCATCTATGTCATATGACTTCATTACTGTGAATTTTTCTCACCTAAACTATTGTTATTGTTTCATATTTTATAGATTGCAACTAGTGCACATCGAAAAGAGTCTATTGGAGATGGAGATCATGTAGCATCACAAAAGGAACCAATTAACGAAAATGAAGCAGTTGATGGAGAATTTATCTAAATAGATGTTTAGAATGTGAAAATGTGTGATAGTGAACTTCATTACAACTTTCTTAAAGATGAAGTACATCTCGGTTTTGAACTTTCAAATTGTACATTTTGAATCGTGCTATTTTGATTGTTTTGAATGTCAAATACGCTCTTTTGGTTTATGAAAATTGTTGTTGCAACTTGATGCAATCATTTAGATGTTTTCAAATAATACAGGTTCTGGTATAGTTTTACAAGATGCGATAGAATTTCCCCACCAAATTTACAATTTGTCACGACAGGTTACAATTGCCAAATATTAATATTTTACGCGCATTTTAAAATTTTGCGACGGCTCCATTCCGTCGCCATGAATACAAAATTTCCCACCAAATTTATATTTTGTGACGGCTACTACCGACGTAAATATAAATTTTTGCACCAAATTTCACACTGAACGGCGACGGTTTTAGCCGACGCAAAAAATTTGCGATGGTTAGCATCCGTTGTAACACCCCGAATTCTCAGAACTCGGAGCATTACTGGTTAGGACCTCACAATGGGTCCCGACCTCAGTTTGACAACAATATTACTAGGATCTTGCAACAAGACACAATAAGAAAAACCGATATTCATAAAAATAATATCTTTAAAGGAATGAATGCAACAACGTCTAACAGCCTATATTACTTAAACAACGAAACAGACTAACTGTCTTAACAAGATGAAAGAACAACAAAGGAAACATCCCAACCCCATTCTAAGGAGTACGGAGACCCGGCTGACCACTACTTCCGGATCACTCAGCTGCTGTTCTAACCTGCAGTAAATCTAAAAACCCAACAAAACAACCATTAGCTAGTTATCTAAATATTAGGAGAATAATAATAGCACACACACATAAAATAATAAACACTCATCATGCTTTCAAACAATCCATTTATTATCTTAATTTAAGTCATTCACTCTAATGATACTTATTTTGTGACACGAGGGATTCCCAAACCTCGCCTCCGCCCCCGTGTACCCATCAGGAGTGGATCCGATGCATCTCACCGTGTACCTGTATGGTCTGGGTATAGAGAACCTCCCAGTCTCCTGGCAGAGCTAGGCAGTGATGTCACGGCCCGTTATACATACACTTGGGCCTTAACACAATATAACCACGGTCGTCCTAACAAGTTATTTTTATTATAACACACATTTCACACACA
Organism: Fagopyrum esculentum; assembly: GCA_033239045.1. NCBI lineage: Eukaryota > Viridiplantae > Streptophyta > Magnoliopsida > Caryophyllales > Polygonaceae > Fagopyrum > Fagopyrum esculentum. Next base: position 154,661,952 of record BSUD01000001.1, read on the forward strand.
CAACCATTATCACTCAACTAACATCCAGAAACCGGCTAAGTAAGTCACAAGGACTTACCTGAATCACACCACAACTCTCACAATCTCAACCCGGTCTGCAACCGTAGAAACTCAAACGCCTGTCAAATAAGGCATGTGGATCAAAATCACATCCAGATGTCCAACCTCATGCGAAGGAATTACGGAAAGAAAACTCTCTTACGGCAAAAGACCATTTTACCCTTAGTGCCGAAAATTCTCAAGGTCTGTCATTTAGTTCTAATATTCTCTTTTAGAACCTATGTCCATAATCTAGTTCTCATTGAAAAGTTTGGTAAGGATTTATAAGAGTTACCCAACATTCTTGGTTTACACCAAAGTCATCACAGTTCGACTTTGGGTTCCTCTACACGGCTTGGATAAGGAGATAGAATCCCGAGATAAAATCCTAGCTCCTCTATGATATACCTCCTAAACATAAGGGTAAAGATCTCTCAAAAATACTTAGCCATAATTCTCCCATAAAATTCTAAAGTGGGGTAGAAACTAACATTTCTATACTTAGTCATTTTTCTTCATCTGTTGCAAAATCAGCCCAACTGTCCTACTTTAGGACCTTGTAAATCTTAATCCGACCGTTAACTCTCTCCCAAAATTTTACACAATAAACTACGTAATTCCATCTACAACATATCAAAAATTCAACGGTGGATGTTCGATCTAAGCTATCAAAACTAGCTCCTAAAGTCAGCAGGTCAAGGCTGGAAAACAAGGTATGCAGGAGGTCTCAACTTCGATTCCTTCTGTCAACATAAACTTCTATTAATTCTACTCAGAGGTCATTAGTTCGAATCCTACAGAACACCAATTATGCATGAACCTTATTCAACCATCTTAGGTTCGATACTCTCTTCCTACTGAACTTCTTTAGCCTCTCTATGTCCAGCCTACACAACTCTCTCAGCTCACCCTTTAGTCCAGAGCACACTCCTCGACACACTTTCATTCCCACTCACACCATTATAACAAAAATTCCCTATACAGTGTAAGGTACTAAGAAGAAAAAAAAGATAGTGTCTACTCACCTAAAGCATAGAAGGACACAGTTCACGGATCATCGACAATAAGGGAACCCGGCGCTGGTTTCCAAGTAGATGCAGGGTCCGTTCTGACTGTTACCGATGGCGGATGGACGGAGGAAGGCCGGAACTCACTCGATCTATGGAGTGTAGTACTCGGTTGCGCTAGTGACAACGATCCGGATGGTGAGAGGTCCCAACGTCGAAAGCAGATGCTGAAGGCTTCCTCACCCTATGTAGAGACTGTATGCAGGAAGGTTGAGTAGGACCAGGTTGCGGCAGGTTGGGACGCAGAGGAGACGGTCGAAGGATGCAACCACGAAGGAGAGAGAGGTGTAGCGGCTGAGAAGGAAGACGTTCGGGCTACAGATCCAATGCTACGAGGCTGCTCCCTGGTGCGCTTCTTCATCCGATGCAATTGCTGTACGTGTGCAGGAGGAATCTGATGGGCATGGAAAGTATCAGACGGGGAGCAACGAAAGGCGTGATCCGCGGGGGGAGTTACGATCCTTGGAACATCCAGAACGTGGTCTTGGTTGTGTGCTCTTGGGCTGGAGAGGAGGTGAGGGCCGACTGCTTCTCTTCTTCTTGCTGGGCTGGGCGTGCCACTGGGCCAACACATCAGCGAGACCACGCTGGCTGTAGCAAGGCAAAAACTGGGCTGGAGTAAGGCAAGGCTGGGCTGGTTAAGGCAAGGCTGGGCTGGAGTAAGGCAAGGTTGGGCTGAGTAAGGCAAGGCTAAAAGAACCCAAATAGGTTGTTGTCAAACTTGCCCGGATAGCCTTGTCAAGACGTCGTCATGGCCTCATCATGGCCTCGTCATGACTCGTCTTGATCTCGTCAAAACTCGTCACGACTTTGTCAAGGACAAGTCATGTTATAAACTAGGGTTTGAATTAGGGTTTGCTATAAAAATCTTATCATTTTATGTGAAGTGATATTACATAAAATGATAAAATTTTAAGATATTGTGTCCAATTAACTAGAAAGCTAAGGATCAAAAGATCGAAAACCGGTTTACTACCGAAATACACGGAATAAAAATTTCCGGATATTACATCCGTCGCCAACAGGCGACGCGAAATATTAGCGACGGAAAAGACCGACGCAAAAAATATTTGCGTCGCCTGTTCTGGCTACACCCCGTTTACCGTCGCCGAGCCGTCGCCGTTGATTATTGGCGACGGCAAATAGCTTTTCCTCCGTCGCCAACACCCGTTGCTAATTGAATTATTTTTTGTAGTCCATAAGCGTCACCAGGCAAACTTTGACCGCATATGCGGGCGACCCATAGTTTCTTTGCGGTTCCTCGACGTTTCACTTTTTGATTGCCTCCACGTAGCTGATGATCTGAGGTGGATGATTTCCATGGTAGGGCTGGAGAGCTTCATGGAGATTCGAGCTCCAGCCTACCTCGAGCCTACTATGGAGTTCGTGAGTTCCGTGACTCACGTTCCTGAGACGAGGAGCATCAAGTTCTGGTTGATGAACCGGAACTACATCATACCATTGGACCACTTTAGGGACATCTTCAGTTTCCCGACTCCTACAGTTACCGACTTTCCTTCCCGAGCAGTGGCTCAACACTTTTGAGGGAAGATTGCCCATGTGGTGGAGCACGCTGACAGATGGAGACCTGGAAACTCCAAGGAGCGCATCATTTTCCACCTTGCTTTCCGTCTTGCCAACCGGATCTTCAGCGAGACTCTTCTGGCGCGTACTGAGACGCCCCAGAAGATTAGACAGGGAGAGTTGCTCAGTTTATTCTGTATGGTGACAGGTGGAGTGCCTGATTTTGGAGGCATGTTGGCTGAGGACTTGCACCGGATCAAGGGCAAGTCCAAGGGAGACATCTGTTGTGGAGGGCTTGTGACTCATATATCGAGTTACATTGGCTTGGATCTGAGTGCTTGTATGGTTGTTGCGGCTGCAAAGCCGCTAGGACTTCAGTAGATGTTCACGAGGAGGATTCTGGTTCCTCGTGGACTCACTACACCGATGCCCGAGATGCTGACGCTACCCCCGAGGAGGAGTATGATGATGGAGGAGCTGCCATGGAGACCGGGACTGATACCGCCGGTCCTAGCGTGCCAGTTGTCGACCTTGATGAGGAGGCGATAAAGGAGGAGGCAGCTGCACCATCACGACCTTCCAGGCGCAGAGTCCGCAAACAGAGAGATCCAGTAGCTCACCGATGGATTGATGAGCTGACCGACTAGGTGATCGACTCCCATGTAGCCTTGACATTAGAGATATTGGAGATCAGGGAGAGCAAGCACTACATGTAGAGGATGATGGAGATCCAGTTTCAGCATATGATGGACATCCATTTGATCCATCCCAGCATCCTTTCGTCCCTTATCCACCACCACCACCAGCAGACGAGGACTAGAGCATGCATGGATTTTCCTTTACTATTTATTTTGCGGCTCAGCTTATGTACGGTGAGTACTATGTTCTTTTGACTTATTTTGCACCGGCAGTAGTGGCACCTGAGCTGGTTGGGGAGATAGCTAGACCTAGAGACGAGCTGAGGTTCCCTATGCCCGATGACTGGTTGAAAGCTTTCAACCAGCAACATGTTCCCTACTTCGATGGGAAGGTAGGGCTAGAGGTGGAGCACTGGATTGGGCATGTGGAGTCGGCATTAGAGGCGATCCGCTACCCAGAGGAGAGGCAGGTGGAGATAGTTCAAACATTGTTTCGAGAGGAGGCCCAATATTGGTGGAGGTCGGTGAGAGGGGGTGTGACCAGGATGGACCAGTTGTTACGTCTTGTGAGAGAGACTTTCTGCCCAGATTCTTTACGTCGGAATAGAGTTCAGGACTTCCTAGATGCCGGTTCTAAGGATGTTCCCGTCATGGAGGCGATTAGACGTTTTAGAGCGGAGTTGGCATTGCTGGGCCCGCCGCACCTCCAGCGGACCAGCATATCTATCTCTTTTCCACGAGACTGAGGGAGTCCACCCATGCCTACTTGGCGAGATTTCGCTGCGATTCATTGACAGAGTACCAGGATCGAGCTTCGGCTTACGAGAGAGACCGACCTGGGATGAGGAGAGAAGCACAGTCTGGGGGACCGGACAAGAGACATAGGACTGCACCAGCTAGTACCGGAGCTGAAGGACAGGGGCGCAGCCAGGCTCCAGGACGTTTTGGACCACAGCAACCGACATCCGACCGTGGGCCATAGTGCCATGGTTGTGGAGGATATGGACACATTCGGAGGACTTGCACGAAGCCTCCCGTAGCATGTTTTACTTGTGGTCAGGTGGGCCATCGAGCAGCTTTTTGCCGTCAGGGCATGTCATAGTCTCAGCAAGGCTCTTCTCCTGCTAGGGTAGCAGGAGGTAGTTAGAGGCCTCCATAATTTTAGCGACAGGCTCTTAGCAAAGGTTCTAGAGACAGACTCGTACCCGGGGTTCCACCCAGGGTCCGGGCCGTGGTAGAGGCCGTGGTGGTGGTGCACAGGAGACCAGAGACACACAGGTCAGAGCGATTGAGCTGAGGAGTGCTATTGATCCTGCAGCACCGGCAGCTACAGGTACTATTCAGATCCATGGACTACGGTCCGCGTTTTGTTTGATACGGGTGCCACGCACTCTTTTATTTCCGATGATTGCGTAGCTAGGTTATCCTTAGTTACGGTAGAGGGGAGACCCTTTGTTGTGGGGTTACCCAATGGAGGTACAGTTAGTGGTTTCCGAGAGGTACGCGGTTGTCCCATACGTTTGGGAAACCGAGATTGGTTAGCCGACTTCTATGTCATGCACTTAGTGCATGAAGAAGTCATCTTGGGCATGGACTGGATGGACCGCCACCAAGCCGTCTTGGACATCAGTCGGAGGACCGTGATAGTTACCACGAAGACGGGACATGAGGTGATTTTCTGAGGTTGGGACCTCAGAAAGACCGGTATAGTCATTAGTGCGGTCCGAGCCGCAAGACTTATCGGACAGGGATGCGAGGCCTTCTGGTGCTATGCCATGAAGGAGGAGGCGGGACCGTCGTTGGAGGAGATTCCTGTGGCATGTGAGTTCGAGGATGTATTTGGAGAGCCACCCGGTTTACCACCACAGAGGAGTATTGATTTTGCCATTGAGTTGGAGTCCGGCACGAGGCCGATCTCCAAGGCCCCATACCGCATGACGCCGATCGAGTTGCTAGAGCCGAAGAAGCAGCTCGAGGAGTTAGTAGAGAGGGGTTTCATACGCCCGAGCGTTTCCCCTTGGGGTGCACCGGTGCTCTTCGTTAGGAAGGACGGATCTTTGAGACTTTGTATCGATTACCGGGAATTGAACAAAGTCACTATCAAGAACAAGTACCCCCTACCGCGCATTGATGATTTGCTAGACTAGTTGCAGGGAGCCTCCGTATTTTCAGTATCGACTTGAGGTCGGGATACCATCTACTGAGGGTTAGGGAGGAGGATGTGCCGAAGACGGCATTCCGGACGAGATATGGCCACTATGAGTTTGTTGTGATGCCATTCGGGCTCACGAATGCGCCTGCCGTCTTCATGGAGTTGATGAACGGCATGTTCATCGACTTCTTGGACCAGTTTGTACTGGTGTTTATAGATGACATCTTAATCTACTCCCGGAGTAGGGAGGAGCATGTGGGACACCTGAGGACGGTTCTTCGAGTCCTTCAGGATAGAGAGCTTTATGCAAAGCTCTCTAAGTGCGAGTTCTGGATGCCGGAGGTAGCATTTCTAGGTCATATAGTTTCCGCCGAGGGTGTCATGGTTGACCCGGCGAAGATAGAGTCCGTTTCTTCTTGGTCACCTCCTAGGATGGTTAAGGAGGTGCGCAGTTTCTTGGGCTTAGCTGGATATTACCGTCGTTTTGTTGAGGGTTTCTCAGTGATTGCACGGCCCTTTACTTCATTGCTAAGGAAGTCTACCAAGTTCGTCTGGTCCAAGCCTTGTCAGCGCAGTTTTGAGGAGCTGAAGAGGAGGTTGACCTCCGCTCCTGTGTTAGCTCAGCCTGAGGGCGTAGAGGACTTTGTTGTATATAGTGACGCCTCCAAGCTAGGCTTGGGGTGCGTTTTGATGCAGAGGGGTAGGGTTATTGCGTACGCTTCTCGGCAGTTGAAGCCGTACGAGGAGAATTATCCCACCCATGATCTTGAGCTAGCGGCAGTGATTCATGCCCTGAAGATCTGGCAACACTATTTGTATGGAGCCACGTGCCAGATCTTCACAGACCATAAGAGTCTGAAGTATATATATTCACTCAACGGGAGTTGAATAACCGCCAGAAGAGATGGTTAGAGCTGATTAAGGATTTTGACTTGGAGATTTTATACCATCCGGGGAAGGCGAACGTGGTCACCGATGCATTGAGTAGGAGGACACCTCGTGAGGAGGCTATAGCTTGACTTATGGTTCAGCCACAGTTGCAGAGGGATTTGGCGGAGTTAGAGTTGGATATCCGGTTTCCGGATACGGTCAGCCGCTTGTCCGAGTTAGATGTGTTACCTGATCTGTCTGGAGAGATCCGGCAGAAGCAGGAGGGATGTCCCGTGCTGACGAGGACTCGGGACAGGATGGCCAGAGGTGAGGCACCGCAGTTTATCACATGGGCAGATGGGTTATTGAGACGCCAGGGACGTATTTGTGTATCGTCAGACCCGGAGTTGAAAGAGCGGATCTTGTAGGAGGCACACTCTACACCTTACTCGGTGCACCCAGGCGCGAGTAAGATGTACCAGGACCTTAGGAGATCTTATTGGTGGGGCGGGCTCAAGCCCGATGTAGCTAGATATGTGGCCCGATACGCGACTTGCCAGCAAGTCAAGATCGAGCACTAGAGACACGCAGGAGAGCTTCATCCACTGCCCGTGCCGCAGTGGAAGTGGGAGGACATATCTATGGACTTCGTGACTGGATTGAGACCGAGTAGGAGCTTTGACGCCATTTGGGTAGTAGTGGATCGTTTGACGAAGACCGCACGTTTCATCCCTATTCCGGAAACGTGGCCGGTGAGTCGTCTAGCCGAGGAGTTTACGCGTCAGATTGTGAGGTTACATGGAGTACCTAGGACTATCATCTCGGATAGGGACGGGCGCTTTACCTCGAGGTTTTGGCAGCAGGTACACGCCGCCCTAGGATCGAGTCTGCATTTCACCACCGCGTACCATACACAGACCGGCGGCCAGTTAGAGCGGACTATTCAGACCCTAGAGGACATGTTGCGGGCATGTGTACTAGACTGGGGTCAGGTATGGCCAGACCACCTTCCATTGGTGGAGTTTTCGTATAATAACAGCTGGCACACGTCGATTGGGATGGCACCTGATGAGGCGTTGTATGGGAGGAGATGCCGCACTCCCTTATGTTGGGACGAGCCGGGGAGCTCGAGCTATAGCCTTATGTTGGCACCTTATGAGGCGTTGTAAGGAAAGTGAAGTAAGATCCTATTCCCGGATTCTAGCACCACATTACCTTCTATACATCCCACCCTGACACGTTTCTTGACCTCTTTGGAAAGCCCTTGAGACCTCGAGCTTGTTGATTGACTTGGTGGTTTAAACTGGATTATACATGATTGATTTCTATACATAAATTATTATGCATTCTATGATTTTATGCAAAGATGAACAACTTTCTTATATTCATGAAATGTTTTAACCATGTTTTGATTTTATTTGTCATGAAGCATTCTCTTAGGGTGATCTAAGAGCGGAGCACACCATCAAAAGGTTTTTGAAGGATTTTTCATTGATCTTTTTGACTTATAATCCATTCTATCCTCTATCTAATATCCGGAACTTGTTTGGGGACAAGGAAGATACAAGTATGGGGTATTTTGATAACATGTATTATAGTCTATGTTTTGAGACCGGTTTATACGTTTTATCTTCATAAATCTGCATGTATAAACACACATTTTGTGATTATATTGCTATTTCATCTATCTTTGCGGAAATCGAGGTCTACACCTAGTTTCGTTGTAATAATAGGTAAAATGACACGTTTTGGATTGAAATGGAGCTAAAGGAGCTAAGGAGTCATTGGAGCTACACTTTGGCGCTTAAGGAAGAACTCAGGAAGCATGGAGTTAATAAAGAAGATTAACTTTGGACCAGATTTGAGAGATTTCACATCCAGTCGAAGAGTCACCTCGGTCAGCTACAGTACCACCTTGATCGAGGTGATCTTCAGGAGCGCCCCGGCCGAGGTGGACACCCTGTCGCCGGCGAGATCTTATTTTTGGCTGAGATCTTTTATTTTTGGAAGGAGGAGATATTATGTCTTTGGGCTGGATTTCTGGAAGGAAGATAAGATATTCTACTTATTTATTTGGGTTTATTTTATAGGAAATTATCTTTTAAGATATTTTATCTTTGGAAGATAATTTTCCTATATAAAGGGTTGAATTTTCCACAAATTCAATCCATGCTTAGACATTCGCAACATCCAAAGTCCTGCAGTTGCAGAAGATTACTCTTCGGAGTTGAAGGAAGTTTCCAAGGAAGGAAGGAATCCTTGTTGAAGTTAGCCTTTGAAGGAGTTTTGTGAGATTTCTCTAGGCTACTTTTGGTTTGTTGTTCTTGTTGATTTGTGAGTTTGGAGACACTTATTTGTCACATATTTGATTCAGTTTTGAAGTCTTTTTATTAAAGTCTTCTTGTTAGATTATTGATTCCTTCCTTATAAATTTGATTTTTGTTATGATGATGATTGTTGGCTAAGTTTCTTTTGCGATTCTAGGGTGATTGGCTGAAAGTTTTGAGAAAAACTATGATAGAATGATCTTAATTCCAGTCGGACCCTGAAGCTCGAGTCTTTATCTTAACCGACGAACACCTCGCTCAGTCGATGAACACCTCGGCCGGGGTGGATTCTGTCTGACCGAGGTGAATGTTTTCCTGATTCTTTTCTAAGTTAAGATCTAGTTTGCCAAATTCTATCCTTGTTAATCCTTTCCTGGTTCAATGCAAGTTAAGGATGAGACTTACCCGGTGATTCCTTTGCTTGTTTACCTAAGATCATGAGTGATATGTAATAAAGGTTTATCCTTTATTGGGGTTTGAGTGTGCTTTCATTCCAATCTTGAGAGTTAGCCTGAGACTTACGCGGTAAAGGTTGATTCTATTTCCTTGGTTGGTGTGCTAGTTTGAGGTTATAGTTATTTTCCTTAGTTCCTTGCGACTTACCCGATAATAGGAATTACGGTTTGGGTGTAACATCCGGAAATTTTATTTCCGGAAGTTGAGGTGTTTTTGATCTTTCCCACGTCGACGGCTTATTTCCCCCAGACACGTTGCTGAGTACGAGTTTTAACGCGAGAATACAGATTCCCGTTCTACTTTTCAACCATGGGAAGTGGAGTGAGGGGACAAGGAGGCTGACCCTTGGGATATCCTACCACCTTGTCAGCCCTTTTCCTCCCTTCTTTCTTTTCCTTCTCCTCTTTTACGGTCTTTCCCTTTCATAGCCCTTTCTTCTTCCTTTGGACCTCTCTTCTCTTCCACCTTGGATGAGTGGGTTGTAGAGCTGCAGCTTGATCTTTCCGGATCTGTAGTGGTAAGTGATACTATCTCCTCTTCCTCTTACTTCTTGTATTCCCTTCTTTCCTTTCTCTTCACCTCCATGGCTATGGAGGAAGCTTTGAAGAGATATCTTGTAAAGCCTTTGCATGTCCCTTTCCCTAGCTCTTTTAGGTCGTGTTGAGGAGGCTAAGACCTGTGGTGAAGGTTTGGAGGACGCCCAACAAGAGAAGGGGGCAATAGGAGCAAAGAACTAGTCGAAGAAACGAAGAAGATGAACCTTCTGCTGTTCGACCGCGGGGGCGGAGTGCCAGAGGCGCAGGGGCGGACTGAGGCCACCGCATGGGCGGCCTGGACCACCGTAGGGGCGGCCTAAACCACCGCAGGGGCGGCTCCCAGGGGCGCAGGGGCGGCGGCTGGTGTTCCGCCGGGGCATCAGCTTGCTTCGCGGCTGCGTTTTCTTCACCAGTAGGTTCCTCCCTCCCTTTCCTTTCGTTCCTTCCTTAGATCCTTGATGGTTATAGTTAGAAGCATGCTTAGGATGGACCTAGGGCTTATGAGAATGCCATTTAGTGGTTGCTAGCCTTGGAGCCCTTATGGCTTGGGTTGAATGTTGATCTTGTGTGTGAGCATGTTGGCCTTCCTAAACTAGTTGTTTCTCCTAGGATGTTGTGTTGATCTTGGCTTTAGGTTGTATAGGCTGTTGTATAGGCTGTTGTGAGCTTTCTTTAGTAGTGGTTAGTGTCTTGTGTACCTTGGACCCTAGGATACATTCCTAGTTTGAGAGTGGTGGGATCTTGCTTAGATCTTTAGAATGAAGTCTATGACTTCATTAGTGTGGACTTGTGTTGATGAGTACTTTCGTGTATGAGCAGGTTGTGTGCTTCCTCATTAAGGAAGCTAGAGTGTTGTGAGTTGAGAGTTGAGGTAAGTCTCCGGACTTACTTAGCCATATTTGTCGTATTAAATTCATGCGTGCTTGGTGGTGTGTGTTTATCATTTTGTTATAACTTATAAACCTGATAATAGGATCACCGACCTTTATGATATTTGGCCCAAGTGTATGATAACGGGTGGTGACATCACTGCCTAGCTCTTGCGAGAGCTAGGAGGTTCTCGGCGACTGGCCCGTGCTAGTTAGACGGTCGGAGGCATCCGACCGTTCCATTGCCGGAAGAAGGGACCGAGGCGAGTTTCGGGAGATTGTCGTGTCACAAAAGAAGTTGAACTAGAACGGGATACGACTTAATGAATAAAGATAATAACCGGATTGTTTGTGGAGCATGTTTATGTGATGTGATTATATATGTTTGGGTTTGTGCCTTCACCATGTCTTTAATGCTTCGAATGTAGCTAACGGTTTTAAACCGCTTGTTGTAGATGCCCCGCAGGTTATGGACGTCGCCGAGTGAGGTGGAGGAGTGGACAACCGAGGATCGCCGTACATTGTAGGACGGGGGCGTTTTTGGGGTGGTTGTGTTTGTTATGTTACTACTTTGATGGGTTTGTGGTTGTTGTACGTTTTCGGTTTATGTATTGTGGAGTTTATGTTGTTTTGAGGACTCGGCTGAGTTTCCAAGTTGTACTCTTTATCCTTTCCGTCTTGCATACATTAAAACGTTTTCGAGTTTTAAGCCTTTATTTGTGCCATGTTGGAAAGGTCCGGTGAGATTGATGTCAAGCTAAGGGTCGAGACCCATTGTGTTGTCTCGCCCGTAGCATTCCGATATCCCACGGATTCGGGATGTTACATTGGGATAGTGAGTAGTGAGACTTACCCGATGATCTATTCCCATCTTAGAAACACCTTCCCTTTGCAAAATCTCAGCTTTGTCCGCTATATCCTTAGATCTTGAGTTCGAACCACAACTCGATGCTTTAATCTCTAGAATCCGCATTTCCCCTTATTTGACTTATATCATCTTTGATTGCTTTAATTGCTTTGGTTAATTGCATACTTGACAACCGATTCTGTGTTTGGTTTCACCTTAAGTCCCTGTGTTCGACCCTTGGAATTCTTGCTTATATTACAATAGACCCGTACACTACGGGTTCGCAACATTATTCAAGCATACTTCTTGGGTTATAAATTTAAAGCTTGCACACACCTTTTGGAGCGAACAATTACCTACAACAGCTTGGCTAGGATCTTCTGTCTCCATCACAAATCCAATAAGATCCGTTCACACATCAAAGGTGGAAGAGCCATGGAAGGTCAATGAAAGAAGGTGAAGCCAAAGAGAGGAGAGGAGCAATCCCACGTGAAAGAGGGAAATGGAAAAGGAGAGAGAGAAGGGGTGAAAGCTGCCACAAAAGGGGAAGCTCAAGGGTCAACTGACCCATCCTTCTAGTTTACGCTAGGAACCGAGGGGTCAAAAAGCAAGGGTGGAAAACGAGAGGTCGGAATGAGATTTTGGAATAAAACCCAACGCTAACACTTCGGGCCTGCGGGAAAACTGAGCCGCGCCTGCGGGATGGTCTATTAACCGCTCAACAACCGGAATAAAAATTCAGGATGTTACATTATGATCGTTCTAAAGCTTAAGGTGTTGTTATCTTGTGAAGATTGTAAGGCTTTGAGTGTTTGGTTGATCTTGTGAGCATTTGAGGGTTAAGATTATGGTTATATGATTGTTGAGATTGTAGAGTCTAGGACGAGAGTATTGTAACACCCAAAATTCTCAAAACTCGGGACATTACTGGTTAGGACCTCACAATGGGCCCCGACCTCAGTTTGACAACAATATTACTAGGATCTTGCAACAAGACACAAATAAGAAAAACCGAAATTCATGAAAATAGTATTTTAAAGGGATGAATGCAACAATGTCTAACAACCTATAGTACTTAAACAACGAAAAAGACTAATTGTCTCAACTGGAAGAAAGAACAACAACGCAAACATCCCAACCTCACTCTAAGGAGTACGGAGACCCGGCTGACCACTACTTCCGGATCACTCAATTGCTGCTCTAACCTGTGGTGAATCAAAATACACAACAAAACAACCATTAGCTAGCTATCTAAACATTAGATGATATAATAATAGCACACACACACACCTCATAGCAAAAGTAAACACTCGTCATACTTCCAAACAATCCATTTATTATCTTTACTTAGGTCATTCACTCTTACTAATGATACTTATTTTGTGACACGAGGGATTCCCAAACCTCGCCTCCGCCCCGTGTAACCATCAGGAATGGATCCGATGCATCTCACCTTGTACCTGTATGGTCTGGGTATAGAGAACCTCCCATTCTCTTGGCCTTAAAATAGAATAATAACAGTCGTCCTATCAAGTTATTATTATAAACACATATTGCACACACCACTATTATCACTCAACTAACATTCAGAAACTAGCTAAGTAAGTCGCAAGGACTTACCTGAATCAAATCACACTCTATCCAATCTCAACTCGGTCCGTACTCGTGGTACTCAAATGCCTGTCAAACAAGGCATGTGGATCAAAATCACATCCCTAAACTCTTAGAAGTTATAAACTTCTAAGTTGTACGATCTCATGAAGAGCAATTACGAAAAAGGCTTTTGTAATGTGAAAAGACTATTTTACCTCTGGTTTCGAAAATCCTAAGATTTTCCTATACTTATTTCCAACTCTCTTTTGGAGCCTATTTCCATATTCTAGTACTTACAGAAAAGTTTAGTCCAGAAATACAGGAGTTATGCAAAATTCTAGATTTTCAATAAACGGTCGAGGTCCAATTTGAGTTAAGACCCAAGATTTAGATTAAAAGATAAGAATTCCGGAAACACTCTCTAGATCCTCTAATATGTGTATACTAAACATAGGGCAAAGGTCTCTCAAAACTCAACCATAACTCTTATATAAACTCTAAGGTTGGACTAGAAGTTAAATTTCTATACTTAGTAAAATATTTTCCTGCTTCAAAACAGCTCAAGTGCTCTACTTCGGGACCTTATAAAACATAATCCGACCGTTAACTTTCTCCCAAATTTTTAATACAATAAACTATATGTATTCCTCTACGACATATTAAAAATTCAACGGTGGATTCTCGATTTAAGTTATAGAAATTAGGTCCTAAAGTCAGCAGATTGAAGCTAAATGATAAAGTGTGCAGAAGGTCCTAAGTTTGAGTCCCCCCTCCAGCAGTACCTCCTATTTAACAAGCTCAACAGGTCTTCAGTTCGAAACTGGCTATTTGCACAGCTGAGTCTTTCAAAACTACTAAACAAGAGTTCCCTATTTCGAACTCAGCCGCCTAAACCTACAGATGTCACCTCCTCTCTACCTTAGCATGCTTGGAACAAAAGCAGCGAGTAGAAGGTTTACTTACCCGATGCCGACGCAAGGAGAGGTCCTAGGGTGTTGCTTAAGACAGGTGGTTAGGAAGTCTCGTTCCAATGCTGAGGACTCACCGGTGTGACTCGTGACTGGGCTGCAAAGGTTCGGAACCAGTTTGCTTGTACTCCTCACGTTACACCGCTCGTCCTAACTGGCGACTACAGGACTCGGAGAAATACCCGACCTCCAGTTAACACAGGAACAACCGAAGGGAAGCAGAGGGGAAGGAGGAACGACTCACCTACTGCAGCGCCGGAAGCTCCTCGTGTTGTGTCGATCGGCACCACTACAACACCCACCGGGGTTTTAGCACCGCTGCTGTGTGAAGCCAAGGTCAGGCGGCTGATGATACTCGAGAATAGAGAGGAAGGGAAAAGACGGACATAGGAGGTGGCTCACTTGGTGGTCGACAGAGCCGGCGGATGGGACTCTCGGTGGCTACTGTGTTGCTGCTGAGGAGTTGCCGCTGCACGTCGTCTCGCAGATAAAGGCGAAAGAGGACGTACAAGAGTTGGTTGCGGTAGGGAGAGGGAGAAGTAAAGCAGCGGCACGTAGATGTCGATCATTAGGTTAGGATTAGATTAGGTTAAGTTTATTTAGTAAAGGATTAGGTAATGGGCCAGTGGGCCGACCGAAGGCCATTGGGCCAACTAGTTAGGCCTGCTCATCCATAAAACAATTGGCTGAAAGAATAATGTTACTCGTACGGAATCGGAATTATTTACGGGTTACGTAAATTATCATTTTATGTGAATTAAGTCACATAAAATGATAGAAATTAATATCGTTTTAATCTTATCTAGAAGAATAGAGGTTGGCGGATCGGAATCCGATTTGATCCGGTACTTAAACGGAGCTGAAAATTTTCGGTTATTACAAGTATCCTAGCGTGTGTTGTGATGGTTATGACCTTGTGAGATCGTGAGGACTAGGAGTTTGTTATCCTAGCATGGTTATGGTTTATGATATCATGAGATCATAGGGACTAGAAGTCTAAGGACTTCTAGCATATGAGAAAGTTGTTGATCGTGTGCCTTTTGACAGGCGTTAAGTGTCTTCTTGCGGGAAATTGAGAGCGGGATATAGCGGGATAAGCTTTGAGACGAGGTAAGTCTCCGGACTTACTTAGCTCGTATTCTCCGTATTAGTTTTGATGCGTGTTTGGTGGTGTGTGTTTATTGTTTATGTGTGTGTTTATTGTTTATGTTATAAAAACTAAACCGGTAATACAACCACTGACTTTATATGTTTATATTTGGCCCAATTGTATGATAACGAGCGGTGACCACTTGTCCAGTCCAAAATGGAGCGACTGGGAGGTGTTTTGCGACCAATCCAGCGGGTAATGCTGATTTGTATCAAGTACAAACCCGTCTGGTGAAAGGGGACACGGGCGAGTGATTCTCGTGTCACACCATAAGTGGAATAGTAAGTGATATGACTTAATAATAACAAAGAGATAATGAACCAAACTTGTGTGTTTAGGTCGTGTTGTGTGTTATGATTCCTTATGTGTAGGCGTCAATGCCATGATTATAATGCTTTGAATGCTAGCTAACGGTTTTATACCGATATTGTTTTCGTTGCCCTGCAGGTTAGGGACGCGGCCGAGAGATCCGGAAGAGTAGGCAACCGGGGTCCGTACATTGTAGTATAGGTTTGGGAGTAGAGTCTTATGTATTATATATGGTATATTGTTATGTATTGATGTTTGGGTCTTTTGCGTTGTAAACTCGGTTGGAGTCTGTTGTTGTTTATTTCCGGGGATCATAACATTTGCATCAAAATGTATTTTGATTTTCGTCTTTATTTTTGTGTTGTTGTAAGATCCGGTGAAATTGTTGTCAAGCTAAGGGTCGGAACCCATTGTGAGGTCTCCGCCCGTAGCATCTCGGGTCCCGCGGATTTGGGGTGTTACACAAACTACGGTTTACATATGTAATATAAATAAAATATATAGCCATATTAAAAAAAACAATCAAGAAAACCGTAGTTTAAAACTATGTGTTATATATGTAAACAGGTAGACTTAAACTACAAGTATGCACCGAACCTAACTTTATTCCTATTTTCGGAAACACTTTTCCTCCTTGCCTAAGGTGAAAGATAATTTACCTTTTTTTGATTATTTTGGTAAAAATTATGAATTTGAAGATCGGTGAAAAGGATACTCTAATTTTTATAATAGTGCGAATGAATCCAAATTCAGTCGGAATTTGAAGGTTATTTTGGATTATGGCTTTCACTCTTTCTTCTATTCGTCCCGTCACCACTGTTTTCTTTGTTTTGGTCCTTCATGACGGTTAGTCTGTCTGCCGATCTTTTTCGCCTTTTCGATCCAATAGTTGTGACGTCGTCTATGGGATCGAATCGCTTTTTGTTATCAAAAATAAATAAAAATAAAAATAAAACAAAATAATAATAATAACAATAGTAAGAATATTAATAATATTAATAATATTAATAATATTAATAATATTAATATTAATAATAATAATAATAATAATAATAATAATAATAATATAATAATAATAATAATAATAATAATAATAATAATAATAATAATAAAAATAAGGCGCTTGACATCCCCTTATGTAGAAAATTTCGGATTGTTGCCGGTTGAAGCTTAATGCTTGGTACCTTGATGATGGGACGTTAATTGGTGATACCCTAATGGTTAGTAAGACGCTTGGCATCTTCAAGGCGGATGACCCTGCATTAGGCCTTCACCTTAATATCGGTTAAACAGAGATCTTTTGGCCGACGATTGATTCACACAGTTCTGAGTCTGGTGTTTTTCCTGAGTATATTGCTAGACCGCTTGATGGGATCAAGTTGTTGGGTGGTGCTGTTAGCCTTGACCCGGCCTTTTTGTTCTCGGGTTGCTTTGATGAGGGTTGCAAAAACAAAGTCTTTGATGGAGGTCATTAGGAGATTGGGGGACCCTCAGTGTGAACTTCTCCTTCTTCGGGCATGTTCCGGTGTATCCCGTCTTTACTTCGCGATGCGGACTACTCCCCCCTTTCATGCCCTACGTTGTTCTATTGAGCAGATTGTCACTGTTGGAGGGGCTGGATTTGGCCCCCTTTAGTGGTCTCTCTCTACTTTGCCGATTAGTGGCGGAGGGCTTGATATTCTTTCTTGTGTTGATACTTTGCATATTGCCTTCCTGGCTTCGAGATCTCAGACCCGTGGCTTGCAGGATCATATCTTGAGGCTTTCTGGTGTTTCAGGCGATGGAGTTGCATTTGAGACGGCTGTTGCTTGTTGGGTCAACTTCTGTAAAGACTACGACTTGGACATGAGTGTGATACGCCCAACCCCCCCCCATTTAATGAAGAAATTTTCTGGATATTATTACGATATCGTGTTTAAGTGTTTTCTAGAGGGAGTTTGACCTTTCGATTAGGCATAAGGCCTTAGTGGAAAACCTGATATTACCTTGGCTCAACAGTTGCTCAAAGCGGTCCCGGTTTCTGGTCTTGGTCAGGTTATGAACCCGGCCACCTTTCGGACCATCGTTAAGTACCGCCTTGGCATTTAGATGTTTAGAGAGGGGATCAAGTGCCCTGCTTGTGAAAAAGGCATTTTGGACGCTTGGGGTGACCATGTTCTTGCTTGTGCTGCGTAGATTGGTGTTACGCTAGAAAGTGTACACGCAATAAGCCTTAAATTTATACTTGTTATAATTATCCTAATTCTTAGCGCACCCGCAGTGTACGGGACGTATGTAGAAAGATAAGTACTCCGAGGTCGAACACAAAGACTAAGGTGAAATCGAATTTAAATTGTGATTGAATTTGGCAAGACCTAAGTCTAAGGGAAAGGAGAAAATAAAGGGAGAGAATCTCAATTGTTTTGGTTGTTTTTAAGTGATCACATCAAAGATCAAATGTATGCAAACAATCAATCAAACGAAATCGGAAGATTAGCACAAATAAACAAATCAAGCAAGATATTGATCAAGAAAAAGGGAGGATGGATTCTAGGGGTTGGAAATTCCGGTTATGGCATAAAACTCAAGTTATCTACTCATTTTTTTGGATAGATTATGAAATGTTGGGATTAAACGTTTCTAGATTGGGATCAATTACCGGGTAAGTCTCATGATCCAACTAGTCCACACCTAAGGTCTCATTACCGGTTAAGTTTCTAAGAACCTAAGGATAGGAATTTAACACAAACCGGATTGTTCAATTAGGGATCTAACCTATCTTCACCGGGTAAGTCTCGGAATGGGAAGTCCTAATCAACATTCCTAGCACGTTTGATCCAATGGCGGCTTATTAGGCTCACCATTACCTAAGACTTTGCTATTTTAGATTCTAAGGGCAAGGATTACCGGGTAAGTCTCTCCTAACACTTAGTCGCTACACTAGGACACCCTAGGGTAGGTTAAACTCAGCAAAAACTTAGGGTTTCAACAACTTTATGAACCTAAGGTAAGATCCTTCGAACCAGGAAAAACCACGGTTCGTTCTACAGAAACCACGGCCGTGGTTCTTCAAGAACTACCCGTGATTTCTAACAGTAGCTACGTTCATAAACAAGAATCATCCAAAGGTAAAATTAGGTCTGTCCTATCATAGTTCTAGCCACAACCATCCTTTCCTTACCCTAGAATCACATCAATCTAGCCTAGAACATTCATAATAGAAATCAAAGCAAACAAACATAGATTCATAACCTCCATTGCAAGAAAATGAGAGAAAGAAGATGAACAAATGAACCTTAAACACAATCCAAATCTAAAGATGAAATTAGAAACGACTTACAATCCTTCCAAAGGAAGGTTCAAGAGTTCATAAATCTCTAGAAACAAATCCGAAAATACAAGAGCTAAGTGTGTCTTCTCTTCTCTTCTTCAATGGCTCCTTCCTTCTTCTTCTTTTTGCACTTTCCTTCCTAGAAAAAATCTTTCTTCCTCTTGGAATATATTTTGTGAAAGAAAAATGGAGAATGTGTGAGCTGCTCTCAAAACTACCCAAATCCCAGCTGCCTCTAACAACTATCAAGGACCACTTTTATAACCAATTTCTTCATGAGCTGGCCATGAGAGTCGTGGCACAGCTGTCACGAGAATCTGGCAAAAACCACGGTCAGAATCACGGCCGTGGTTCTTCAGGAAACCGTGATTCTGTGCAGAAACTTTGTTTTGGATCAATAGGCTGTGGTTTGGTGCGTGGTCTGTGTTGGCAAGGTTCCTTGAGTTTCCTCAGCCCTTGGCTTGCGTTCCAATGAGTTTGGAAACGTGTCCTCTTAATGAGCGACCCTCAAACGCCTCGTTTTAGCTCGAAACTTCCCGAAATACCTACAAAATGCACACAAGTCCGTGTAGACGTCTATCTCGACAAAATACATGTTTTGAGTGCAAAACGCATTGGACTAGTGCTAGATAATGCATGATTGAGCGAGAATTCTACCTAAATGTGCACCTAAAACTATGCTATAAATCGTGTTATCAAAATACCCCATACTTAAGGTTTGCTCGTCCCCGAGCAAATTCCCAACTATAGACTACGAGATGACATGATTTATGTATGCAGAAAAATGGCAAAATCTTTTTGGTTTTGTGCTTCTACTATTGGATCACCTTCATAGTCATGATCAATGGCAAATAAGCAATTATGTATTAAACAAATAAGGGCATGGAAAGACAATTGTACTTAACTCAAAAACATGCATGAGTTGGGAGGACGGAGATGTCAAGAAGATCAAGAGTCTATCCAATCTAGATTACTAAGTCTTACAAACATGCAAGTAGGTCATAAGGGCTTGTGACATAAAAGGCTAAGAAACGTTTCAATTGGGGAGGGGAATTTTCTAGGTATGTGATGCTAATCCGGGAATGGAACTAACTTCACTCCTTGTCCTCGATCAACTTCCCCCAAGTGCATATTTTTCCCTATCTTGCTTTTCTTTTCTTTTTCTTTAACTCATTTTTGAGACAATGGCATTGGTGTACAATAGCCGAAACCTCGGTGATTAGCCATCCTCGGGCTTTTTCTCTTTTTCGAGGTGCATCCACACCGGGCACACATACCAAAGCTCGTTAGGGCTATTGGCTCATTTGACTTTGGCAAGGCACCAACACCCGATTATGTGAAGTGTACCGAGTTACTTACCATTTAAACCAACGCCCCCAAACCTATTTTGGCTACACTTTCACATTAATTTCAGCATTCCATTCACGACATTCTTTTCAATACATTTTCACCCCGCACTTGCTTTTCACACATTCAAACACACTAGCATGCTCCTATTCCCGGATGGGTTTAAAAGGAGGTCAAATTTTATATTAATTGAGGTGCTCAAGCAATTATGATCAAGATGAGAAGTAGAGAAAGATGAAATGCCTTATTCATTCCTAGATGGTATGCAAGAACTATCATGTAATTTCGATTTTCAATACTCAATCCATTCTAGGCAATCACCATGCTCTCAAGTCATTCATGGAATTCAAGAGAAGTATTTCAAGTCCACATATGCATTTATCAATTCAACACATAAGGCCATTCATAGCCAATCACAAGACAAGTTTTCATCATTAGGATCATATCCAAGTCTAGAAAGCACAAAAAATTTTAAAATTTTCTGATTTTTATGGGATTTTCGATTTAAGTATGTACAATGCAAGACATGTGCAAATATTAAACTATCCTAGATGCTCATCATGCAAAGGATCATGCAAACCCCACCCCATACTTAGAAATACATTGTCCCCAATGTGGTATTCAAGTAAAGAGAGTGAAAGAAGGTTCTCACAATGTAAAATGGTTTTCTTTGGTATTTGGGAATTCTCAAGAGGATTGATGTTGGATGATCCTTTCAACCATGGTAGGGAGCTCTAAACATCCTTCAAGCTTTGAAACCCGCGCTAGGCACCGCTAGCCGTCCAAGTTCCGCGTCCGCTCCACCCATAATTGGTGAGGGTTTCATCATCATCATTTCCAAGAAAGGCTTCCAATGCCACTAATGTTCTAACACACATAACATAGACAAAACACACAAAGCACAACTTGTCACGCTAGAAAGTGTGCACGCAATAAGCCTTAAATTTATACTTGTTATAATTATCCTAATTCTTAGCGCACCCGCAGTGTACGGGACGTATGTAGAAAGATAAGTACTCCAAGGTCGAACACAAAGACTAAGGTGAAATCGAACTAAGTTGTGATTGAATTTAGCAAGGTCTAAGTCTAAAGAAATAAAAGAAAACAAAAGAAGAAAATCTCAATGTAATTGGTTGGTTTTAGGTGATTACTTCAAAGATCAAATGCATGCAAACAATCAATCAAACCAAATCGGAAAATCGGCACAAATAAACAAATCGAACAAGATATTGATCAAGAGAAAAGGGAGGATGGATTCTAGGGGTTGGAAATTCCGGTTATGGCATAAAACTCAAGTTATCTACTCATTCTTTGGATAGATTATGAAATGTTGGAATTAAACGTTTCTAGATTGGGATCAATTACCGGGTAAGTTTCATGATCCAACTAGTCCACACCTAAGACCTCATTACCGGTTAAGTCTCTAAGAGCCTAAGGATAGGAGTTTAGCACAAACCGGATTGTTTGATTAAGGATCTAACCTATCCTTACCGGGTAAGTCTCGGAAAGGGAAGTCCTAATCAACATTCCTAGCACGTTTGATCCAATGGCGGCTTATTAGGCTCACCATTACCTAAGACTTTGCTACTTTAGAATCTAAGGGCAAGGATTACCGGGTAAGTCTCTCCTAACACTTAGTCGCTACACTAGGACACCCTAGGGTAGGTTAAACTCAGCAAAAACTTAGGGTTTCAACAACTTTATGAACCTAAGGTAAGATCCTTCGAACCAGGAAGAACCACGGTTCGTTCTACAGAAACCACGGCCGTGGTTCTTCAAGAACTACCCGTGATTTCTAACAGTAGCTATGTCCATAAACGAGAATCATCCAAGGGTAAATCTAAGTCCGTCCTATCATAGATCTAGCCATAACCATCCTTTCCTTACCCTAGAATCACATCAATCTAGCCTACAACATTCATATTGGAAATCAAAACAAACAAGCATAGATTCATAACCTCCATTTGCAAGAAAATGAGAGAAAGAAGATGAACAAATAAACTTCAAACACTATCCAAATCTGAAGATGAAATTAGAACGACTTACAATCCTTCCAAAGGAAGGTTCAAGAGTTCAAAAACTTCTAGAAACAAATCCGAAAATACAAGAGCTAAGTGTGTCTTCTCCTCTCCTCTTCAATGGCAATGGCTCCTTTCTTCTTCTTTTTGCACTTTCCTTCCTAGAAAAATCCTTCTTCCTCTTGGAATATATTTTGTTAAAAGCAATAGAGAATGTGTGAGCTGCTCCCAAACTACCCCAATTCCCAGCTGCCTCTAACAACTATCAAGGACCACTTTTATAACCAATTTCTTCATGAGCTGGCCATGAGAGTCGTGGCACAGCTGTCACGAGAATCTGGCAAAAACCACGGTCAGAATCACGGCCGTGGTTCTTCAGGAAACCGTGATTCTGTGCAGAAACCTTGTTTTGGATCAATAGGCTGTGGTTTGGTGCGTGGTCTGTGTTGGCAAGGTTCCTTGAGTTTCCTCAGCCCTTGGCTTGCGTTCCAATGAGTTTGGAAACGTGTCCTCTTAATGAGCGACCCTCAAACGCCTCGTTTTAGCTCGAAACTTCCCGAAATACCTACAAAACGCACACAAGTCCGTGTAGACGTCTATCTCGACAAAATACATGTTTTGAGTGCAAAACGCATTGGACTAGTGCTAGATAATGCATGATTGAGCGAGAATTCTACCTAAATGTGCACCTAAAACTATGCTATAAATCGTGTTATCAAAATACCCCATACTTAAGGTTTGCTCGTCCCCGAGCAAATTCCCAACTATAGACTACGAGATGACATGATTTATGTATGCAGAAAAATGGCAAAATCTTTTTGGTTTTGTGCTTCTACTATTGGATCACCTTCATAGTCATGATCAATGGCAAATAAGCAATTATGTATTAAACAAATAAGGGCATGGAAAGACAATTGTACTTAACTCAAAAACATGCATGAGTTGGGAGGACGGAGATGTCAAGAAGATCAAGAGTCTATCCAATCTAGATTACTAAGTCTTACAAACATGCAAGTAGGTCATAAGGGCTTGTGACATAAAAGGCTAAGAAACGTTTCAATTGGGGAGGGGAATTTTCTAGGTATGTGATGCTAATCCGGGAATGGAACTAACTTCACTCCTTGTCCTCGATCAACTTCCCCCAAGTGCATATTTTTCCCTATCTTGCTTTTCTTTTCTTTTTCTTTAACTCATTTTTGAGACAATGGCATTGGTGTACAATAGCCGAAACCTCGGTGATTAGCCATCCTCGGGCTTTTTCTCTTTTTCGAGGTGCATCCACACCGGGCACACATACCAAAGCTCGTTAGGGCTATTGGCTCATTTGACTTTGGCAAGGCACCAACACCCGATTATGTGAAGTGTACCGAGTTACTTACCATTTAAACCAACGCCCCCAAACCTATTTTGGCTACACTTTCACATTAATTTCAGCATTCCATTCACGACATTCTTTTCAATACATTTTCACCCCGCACTTGCTTTTCACACATTCAAACACACTAGCATGCTCCTATTCCCGGATGGGTTTAAAAGGAGGTCAAATTTTATATTAATTGAGGTGCTCAAGCAATTATGATCAAGATGAGAAGTAGAGAAAGATGAAATGCCTTATTCATTCCTAGATGGTATGCAAGAACTATCATGTAATTTCGATTTTCAATACTCAATCCATTCTAGGCAATCACCATGCTCTCAAGTCATTCATGGAATTCAAGAGAAGTATTTCAAGTCCACATATGCATTTATCAATTCAACACATAAGGCCATTCATAGCCAATCACAAGACAAGTTTTCATCATTAGGATCATATCCAAGTCTAGAAAGCACAAAAAATTTTAAAATTTTCTGATTTTTATGGGATTTTCGATTTAAGTATGTACAATGCAAGACATGTGCAAATATTAAACTATCCTAGATGATCATCATGCAAAGGATCATGCAAACCCCACCCCATACTTAGAAATACATTGTCCCCAATGTGGTATTCAAGTAAAGAGAGTGAAAGAAGGTTCTCACAATGTAAAATGGTTTTCTTTGGTATTTGGGAATTCTCAAGAGGATTGATGTTGGATGATCCTTTCAACCATGGTAGGGAGCTCTAAACATCCTTCAAGCTTTGAAACCCGCGCTAGGCACCGCTAGCCGTCCAAGTTCCGCGTCCGCTCCACCCATAATTGGTGAGGGTTTCATCATCATCATTTCCAAGAAAGGCTTCCAATGCCACTAATGTTCTAACACACATAAAATAGACAAAACACACAAAGCACAACTTGTCACGCTAGAAAGTGTGCACGCAATAAGCCTTATATTTATACTTGTTATAATTATCCTAATTCTTAGCGCACCCGCAGTGTACGGGACGTATGTAGAAAGATAAGTACTCCAAGGTCGAACACAAAGACTAAGGTGAAATCGAACTAAGTTGTGATTGAATTTAGCAAGGTCTAAGTCTAAAGAAATAAAAGAAAACAAAAGAAGAAAATCTCAATGTAATTGGTTGGTTTTAGGTGATTACTTCAAAGATCAAATGCATGCAAACAATCAATCAAACCAAATCGGAAAATCGGCACAAATAAACAAATCGAACAAGATATTGATCAAGAGAAAAGGGAGGATGGATTCTAGGGGTTGGAAATTCCGGTTACGGCATAAAACTCAAGTTATCTACTCATTCTTTGGATAGATTATGAAATGTTGGAATTAAACGTTTCTAGATTGGGATCAATTACCGGGTAAGTTTCATGATCCAACTAGTCCACACCTAAGACCTCATTACCGGTTAAGTCTCTAAGAGCCTAAGGATAGGAGTTTAGCACAAACCGGATTGTTTGATTAAGGATCTAACCTATCCTTACCGGGTAAGTCTCGGAAAGGGAAGTCCTAATCAACATTCCTAGCACGTTTGATCCAATGGCGGCTTATTAGGCTCACCATTACCTAAGACTTTGCTACTTTAGAATCTAAGGGCAAGGATTACCGGGTAAGTCTCTCCTAACACTTAGTCGCTGCACTAGGACACCCTAGGGTAGGTTAAACTCAGCAAAAACTTAGGGTTTCAACAACTTTATGAACCTAAGGTAAGATCCTTCGAACCAGGAAAAACCACGGTTCGTTCTACGGAAACCACGGCCGTGGTTCTTCAAGAACTACCCGTGATTTCTAACAGTAACTACGTCCATAAACAAAAATCATCCAAAGGTGAAATTAGGTCTGTCCTATCATAGTTCTAGCCACAACCATCCTTTCCTTACCCTAGAATCACATCAATCTAGCCTAGAACATTCATAATAGAAATCAAAGCAAACAAGCATAGATTCATAGCCTCCATTGCAAGAAAATGAGAGAAAGAAGATGGACAATGAACCTTAAACACAATCCAAATCTGAAGATGAAATTAGAAACGACTTACAATCCTTCCAAAGGAAGGTTCAAGAGTTCATAAAT
The DNA here is from genome assembly GCA_033239045.1 of Fagopyrum esculentum. Lineage (NCBI taxonomy): Eukaryota > Viridiplantae > Streptophyta > Magnoliopsida > Caryophyllales > Polygonaceae > Fagopyrum > Fagopyrum esculentum. Next base: position 154,687,419 of record BSUD01000001.1, read on the forward strand.
CCCTCGAAACAAATCCGAAAATACAAGAGCTAAGTGTGTCTTCTCCTCTTCAATGGCTCCTTCCTTCTTCTTCTTGCACTTTCCTTCCTAGAAAAAATCTTTCTTCTTCTTGGAATATATTTTTTCCAAGAAAAATGGAGAATGTGTGAGCTGCTCTCAAACTACCCAAATCCCAGCTACCTCTAACAACTATCAAGGACCACTTTTATAACCAATTTCTTCATGAGCTGGCCATGAGAGTCGTGGCACAGCTGTCACGAGAATCTGGCAAAAACCACGGTCAGAATCACGGCCGTGGTTCTTCAGGAAACCGTGATTCTGTGCAGAAACTTTGTTTTGGATCAATAGGCTGTGGTTTGGTGCGTGGTCTGTGTTGGCAAGGTTCCTTGAGTTTCCTCAGCCCTTGGCTTGCGTTCCAATGAGTTTGGAAACGTGTCCTCTTAATGAGCGACCCTCAAACGCCTCGTTTTAGCTCGAAACTTCCCGAAATACCTACAAAATGCACACAAGTCCGTGTAGACGTCTATCTCGACAAAATACATGTTTTGAGTGCAAAACGCATTGGACTAGTGCTAGATAATGCATGATTGAGCGAGAATTCTACCTAAATGTGCACCTAAAACTATGCTATAAATCGTGTTATCAAAATACCCCATACTTAAGGTTTGCTCGTCCCCGAGCAAATTCCCAACTATAGACTACGAGATGACATGATTTATGTATGCAGAAAAATGGCAAAATCTTTTTGGTTTTGTGCTTCTACTATTGGATCACCTTCATAGTCATGATCAATGGCAAATAAGCAATTATGTATTAAACAAATAAGGGCATGGAAAGACAATTGTACTTAACTCAAAAACATGCATGAGTTGGGAGGACGGAGATGTCAAGAAGATCAAGAGTCTATCCAATCTAGATTACTAAGTCTTACAAACATGCAAGTAGGTCATAAGGGCTTGTGACATAAAAGGCTAAGAAACGTTTCAATTTGGGGAGGGGAATTTTTTTAGGTATGTGATGCTAATCCGGGAATGGAACTAACTTCACTCCTTGTCCTCGATCAACTTCCCCCAAGTGCATATTTTTCCCTATCTTGCTTTCTTTTCTTTTTCTTTAACTCATTTTTGAGACAATGGCATTGGTGTACAATAGCCGAAACCTCGGTGATTAGCCATCCTCGGGCTTTTTCTCTTTTTCGAGGTGCATCCACACCGGGCACACATACCAAAGCTCGTTAGGGCTATTGGCTCATTTGACTTTGGCAAGGCACCAACACCCGATTATGTGAAGTGTACCGAGTTACTTGTCATTTAAACCAACGCCCCCAAACCTATTTTGGCTACACTTCCACATTAATTTCAGCATTCCATTCACGACATTCTTTTCATTACATTTTCACCCCGCACTTGCTTTTCACACATTCAAACACACTAGCATGCTCCTATTCCCGGATGGGTTTAAAAGGAGGTCAAATTTTATATTAATTGAGGTGCTCAAGCAATTATGATCAAGATGAGAAGTAGAGAAAGATGAAATGCCTTATTCATTCCTAGATGGTATGCAAGAACTATCATGTAATTTCGATTTTCAATACTCAATCCATTCTAGGCAATCACCATGCTCTCAAGTCATTCATGGAATTCAAGAGAAGTATTTCAAGTCCACATATGCATTTATCAATTCAACACATAAGGCCATTCATAGCCAATCACAAGACAAGTTTTCATCATTAGGATCATATCCAAGTCTAGAAAGCACAAAAAATTTTAAAATTTTCTGATTTTTATGGGATTTTCGATTTAAGTATGTACAATGCAAGACATGTGCAAATATTAAACTATCCTAGATGCTCATCATGCAAAGGATCATGCAAACCCCAAATACCCCATACTTAAGGTTTGCTCGTCCCCGAGCAAATTCCCAACTATAGACTACGAGATGACATGATTTATGTATGCAGAAAAATGGCAAAATCTTTTTGGTTTTGTGCTTCTACTATTGGATCACCTTCATAGTCATGATCAATGGCAAATAAGCAATTATGTATTAAACAAATAAGGGCATGGAAAGACAATTGTACTTAACTCAAAAACATGCATGAGTTGGGAGGACGGAGATGTCAAGAAGATCAAGAGTCTATCCAATCTAGATTACTAAGTCTTACAAACATGCAAGTAGGTCATAAGGGCTTGTGACATAAAAGGCTAAGAAACGTTTCAATTGGGGAGGGGAATTTTCTAGGTATGTGATGCTAATCCGGGAATGGAACTAACTTCACTCCTTGTCCTCGATCAACTTCCCCCAAGTGCATATTTTTCCCTATCTTGCTTTTCTTTTCTTTTTCTTTAACTCATTTTTGAGACAATGACATTGGTGTACAATAGCCGAAACCTCGGTGATTAGCCATCCTCGGGCTTTTTCTCTTTTTCGAGGTGCATCCACACCGGGCACACATACCAAAGCTCGTTAGGGCTATTGGCTCATTTGACTTTGGCAAGGCACCAACACCCGATTATGTGAAGTGTACCGAGTTACTTACCATTTAAACCAACGCCCCCAAACCTATTTTGGCTACACTTTCACATTAATTTCAGCATTCCATTCACGACATTCTTTTCAATACATTTTCACCCCGCACTTGCTTTTCACACATTCAAACACACTAGCATGCTCCTATTCCCGGATGGGTTTAAAAGGAGGTCAAATTTTATATTAATTGAGGTGCTCAAGCAATTATGATCAAGATGAGAAGTACAGAAAGATGAAATGCCTTATTCATTCCTAGATGGTATGCAAGAACTATCATGTAATTTCGATTTTCAATACTCAATCCATTCTAGGCAATCACCATGCTCTCAAGTCATTCATGGAATTCAAGAGAAGTATTTCAAGTCCACATATGCATTTATCAATTCAACACATAAGGCCATTCATATCCAATCACAAGACAAGTTTTCATCATTAGGATCATATCCAAGTCTAGAAAGCACAAAAAATTTTAAAATTTTCTGATTTTTATGGGATTTTCGATTTAAGTATGTACAATGCAAGACATGTGCAAATATTAAACTATCCTAGATGCTCATCATGCAAAGGATCATGCAAACCCCAAATACCCCATACTTAAGGTTTGCTCGTCCCCGAGCAAATTCCCAACTATAGACTACGAGATGACATGATTTATGTATGCAGAAAAATGGCAAAATCTTTTTGGTTTTGTGCTTCTACTATTGGATCACCTTCATAGTCATGATCAATGGCAAATAAGCAATTATGTATTAAACAAATAAGGGCATGGAAAGACAATTGTACTTAACTCAAAAACATGCATGAGTTGGGAGGACGGAGATGTCAAGAAGATCAAGAGTCTATCCAATCTAGATTACTAAGTCTTACAAACATGCAAGTAGGTCATAAGGGCTTGTGACATAAAAGGCTAAGAAACGTTTCAATTGGGGAGGGGAATTTTCTAGGTATGTGATGCTAATCCGGGAATGGAACTAACTTCACTCCTTGTCCTCGATCAACTTCCCCCAAGTGCATATTTTTCCCTATCTTGCTTTTCTTTTCTTTTTCTTTAACTCATTTTTGAGACAATGACATTGGTGTACAATAGCCGAAACCTCGGTGATTAGCCATCCTCGGGCTTTTTCTCTTTTTCGAGGTGCATCCACACCGGGCACACATACCAAAGCTCGTTAGGGCTATTGGCTCATTTGACTTTGGCAAGGCACCAACACCCGATTATGTGAAGTGTACCGAGTTACTTACCATTTAAACCAACGCCCCCAAACCTATTTTGGCTACACTTTCACATTAATTTCAGCATTCCATTCACGACATTCTTTTCAATACATTTTCACCCCGCACTTGCTTTTCACACATTCAAACACACTAGCATGCTCCTATTCCCGGATGGGTTTAAAAGGAGGTCAAATTTTATATTAATTGAGGTGCTCAAGCAATTATGATCAAGATGAGAAGTACAGAAAGATGAAATGCCTTATTCATTCCTAGATGGTATGCAAGAACTATCATGTAATTTCGATTTTCAATACTCAATCCATTCTAGGCAATCACCATGCTCTCAAGTCATTCATGGAATTCAAGAGAAGTATTTCAAGTCCACATATGCATTTATCAATTCAACACATAAGGCCATTCATATCCAATCACAAGACAAGTTTTCATCATTAGGATCATATCCAAGTCTAGAAAGCACAAAAAATTTTAAAATTTTCTGATTTTTATGGGATTTTCGATTTAAGTATGTACAATGCAAGACATGTGCAAATATTAAACTATCCTAGATGCTCATCATGCAAAGGATCATGCAAACCCCAAATACCCCATACTTAAGGTTTGCTCGTCCCCGAGCAAATTCCCAACTATAGACTACGAGATGACATGATTTATGTATGCAGAAAAATGGCAAAATCTTTTTGGTTTTGTGCTTCTACTATTGGATCACCTTCATAGTCATGATCAATGGCAAATAAGCAATTATGTATTAAACAAATAAGGGCATGGAAAGACAATTGTACTTAACTCAAAAACATGCATGAGTTGGGAGGACGGAGATGTCAAGAAGATCAAGAGTCTATCCAATCTAGATTACTAAGTCTTACAAACATGCAAGTAGGTCATAAGGGCTTGTGACATAAAAGGCTAAGAAACGTTTCAATTGGGGAGGGGAATTTTCTAGGTATGTGATGCTAATCCGGGAATGGAACTAACTTCACTCCTTGTCCTCGATCAACTTCCCCCAAGTGCATATTTTTCCCTATCTTGCTTTTCTTTTCTTTTTCTTTAACTCATTTTTGAGACAATGGCATTGGTGTACAATAGCCGAAACCTCGGCGATTAGCCATCCTCGGGCTTTTTCTCTTTTTCGAGGTGCATCCACACCGGGCACACATACCAAAGCTCGTTAGGGCTATTGGCTCATTTGACTTTGGCAAGGCACCAACACCCGATTATGTGAAGTGTACCGAGTTACTTACCATTTAAACCAACGCCCCCAAACCTATTTTGGCTACACTTTCACATTAATTTCAGCATTCCATTCACGACATTCTTTTCAATACATTTTCACCCCGCACTTGCTTTTCACACATTCAAACACACTAGCATCCTCCTATTCCCGGATGGGTTTAAAAGGAGGTCAAATTTTATATTAATTGAGGTGCTCAAGCAATTATGATCAAGATGAGAAGTAGAGAAAGATGAAATGCCTTATTCATTCCTAGATGGTATGCAAGAACTATCATGTAATTTCGATTTTCAATACTCAATCCATTCTAGGCAATCACCATGCTCTCAAGTCATTCATGGAATTCAAGAGAAGTATTTCAAGTCCACATATGCATTTATCAATTCAACACATAAGGCCATTCATAGCCAATCACAAGACAAGTTTTCATCATTAGGATCATATCCAAGTCTAGAAAGCACAAAAAATTTTAAAATTTTCTGATTTTTATGGGATTTTCGATTTAAGTATGTACAATGCAAGACATGTGCAAATATTAAACTATCCTAGATGATCATCATGCAAAGGATCATGCAAACCCCACCCCATACTTAGAAATACATTGTCCCCAATGTGGTATTCAAGTAAAGAGAGTGAAAGAAGGTTCTCACAATGTAAAATGGTTTTCTTTGGTATTTGGGAATTCTCAAGAGGATTGATGTTGGATGATCCTTTCAACCATGGTAGGGAGCTCTAAACATCCTTCAAGCTTTGAAACCCGCGCTAGGCACCGCTAGCCGTCCAAGTTCCGCGTCCGCTCCACCCATAATTGGTGAGGGTTTCATCATCATCATTTCCAAGAAAGGCTTCCAATGCCACTAATGTTCTAGCACACATAACATAGACAAAACACACAAAGCACACAAAAACAGAAAAATCTAAGCTAAAATGAAGGAAAAATGTTACCGATGGGTTGCCTCCCACCAAGCGCTTCTTTAAGGTCATTAGCTTGACCAAACTCGGGAGCGTTTATGCGAGGTGAAGCGGGGCAATCATGTCTACCGGGGCTCCCGGAATATACTTCTTCAAGCGATGTCCGTTCACTTTGAAATCTCCACAATGCTCCCCTCCTATCTCAACAGCTCCATGGGGAAAGATCTTCTTCACCACATATGGCCCGGTCCATCTTGATTTGAGCTTTCCGGGGAAGAGTCTTAGCCTTGAGTTGAAGAGAAGGACAAGATCTCCTTCACTCAACTCCTTTGGAATGATCCTCTTATCATGCCACCTTTTGGTTCTCTCCTTGTAAATCCGGGCATTCTCATAAGCTTCCAACCGGAGCTCCTCAAGTGCATTGATATCAAGTAATCTCTTCTCTCCCGCCTCCTTGAGGTCAAAATTCAGCCACTTAATGGCCCAATAAGCTCTATGCTCCATTTCCACCGGAAGATGGCAAGACTTGCCATAGACCAACTTGTAGGGAGTGGTGCCAATAGGTGTCTTGAAGGCGGTTCTATATGCCCATAGTGCGTCATTGAGCTTCATGGCCCAATCCTTCCTTGTCCTAGACACCGTCTTCTCGAGTATGGCTTTGATCTCACGGTTGGAGATCTCCACTTGGCCACTAGTTTGGGGGTGGTAGGGTGTTGCCACTTTGTGAGTCACCCCATACTTGGCCAAAAGTGCTCCAAAGTTCCTATTTGTGAAGTGCTTCCCTCCATCACTAATGATCACCCTTGGTGTTCCAAACCTAGGGAAGATCACTCGGTTGAAGAACCGCACCACCACCTTGGCATCATTCGTAGGAGAGGCGATTGCCTCTACCCATCTTGACACATAGTCTACCGCCAATAGGATGAATAGATTGCCACATGAAGAAGGGAATGGTCCCATGAAGTCTACACCCCATACATCAAAAATCTCAACTTCTTGGATGTTGTTCAAGGGCATTTCATTCCTCCTTGAGATGTTCCCCGTTCTTTGGCAAGTATCACATGCCGCTACAAAACCTTGCACATCTCTAAACAAGTTAGGCCAATAAAAACCGGATTGCAATACCTTGGCACACGTCTTGTGTGAGCTAGCATGGCCTCCACATGGTAAGGAGTGACAATGCCGGATCACACTCTCTATTTCATCTTCGGGTATGCATCTCCTAAGCACCCCATCCGGGCCTCTCTTGAATAGAAGTGGCTCACTCCAATAGTAGTGCCTTACATCGTTGAAGAACTTCTTCCTTTGTGCATACGTTAGTCCGGGAGGCACTTCCTCACACACCAAGTAATTCACAATGTCGGCATACCATGGCTCACTTCCCCTAGCCACTTGGAATAAGCATTCTTCCACCAATTGCAATTGTTCGTCCCGGAATGAGTCATCTATCGGGATGTTGTCTTCCCCAAGCTCCAATGGTGGGAGTCTACTAAGGTGATCCGCCACCGAGTTCTCGGATCCCTTCTTATCTCTTATCTCCAAATCAAACTCTTGAAGAAGAAGGATCCAGCGAATCAACCTTGGCTTGGCATCCTTCTTCGTAAGTAGATAACGGATCGCCGCATGATCCGTGTAAACTATGACCCTCGCTCCAACAAGGTACGAGCGGAACTTCTCAAATGCATACACCACCGCTAACAACTCCTTCTCGGTGGTAGCATAGTTGAGTTGGGCTTCATCTAGCGTCTTGCTAGCATAATAAATGGCATGAGTGCGCCCTTCCTTTCTTTGCCCTAAAACGGCCCCAACGGCCACATCACTCGCATCACACATGATCTCAAATGGTAAACTCCAATCCGGAGGTTGCATGATGGGTGCGGAGATCAAGGCGTTTTTCAACCTACAAAACGCTTCAAGACAATCTTTGGAAAAAACAAAATCAACATCTTTCATTAGTAGGTTAGTGAGAGGCTTCGAAATTTTAGAGAAATCTTGAATAAATCTCCGGTAGAAACCGGCATGCCCTAAGAAACTCCTTACCCCCTTCACCGAGGTAGGTGGTGGCAACTTCTCTATCGTTTCAATCTTAGCCCTGTCAACCTCAATGCCACGGTTAGACACCAAGTGTCCTAACACAATCCCTTCACTTACCATGAAGTGGCATTTCTCCCAATTTAAGACAAGATTTGTCTCCTCACATCTTTGCAATACTAATGACAAGTTAGCCAAGCAATCATCGAAAGAAGAACCATAAACAGAGAAATCATCCATGAATACTTCCATGATATTTTCTATGTATTCCGAAAAGATGGCCATCATACACCTTTGGAAGGTGGCGGGTGCATTACACAACCCAAATGGCATTCTCCTATATGCAAATGTACCCCATGGACATGTAAAAGTTGTTTTCTCTTGGTCATCGGGGTGGATAGGGATTTGGAAGAATCCGCTATACCCATCTAGATAGCAAAAGTGAGAGTGTTGAGCTAATCTTTCTAGCATTTGGTCAATGAAGGGGAGGGGAAAGTGATCTTTCCTAGAGGCCATGTTCAATTTCCTATAATCTATACACATTCTCCATCCCGTGACCGTCCTAGTTGGTATTAGTTCATTGTTCTCATTAGTTACTACCGTCATTCCTCCCTTCTTAGGTACCACATGAACGGGGCTAACCCACTTACTATCCGAGATAGGGTAGATAATTCCCGCATCTAGCAACTTAATGATTTCCTTTTTGACTACCTCTTTCATTATAGGGTTCAATCTCCTTTGATGTTCAATAGAGGGTTTGTGGTTATCTTCCATCATTATCTTATGCATGCACAAAGATGGCTTAATGCCAACCAAATCATCAATAGTATATCCAATGGCTTTCCTATGCAATCTTAGTTCATGCAGCAATTTAGCAAGTTCATCATCACTCAAGCATGCATTAACAATCACCCGATATGTAGAATTGTCACCAAGGAATGCATACTTTAAATGAGAGGGGAGGGGTTTGAGTTCAAGTGAGGGAGGACCTTTTTTGGTTGAAGATGATCCAAATAAAGTTGGATGAGATGAATCCAAAGCGAATGAACACTCCCCTTGGCTCCTAGAAGCTTGATCATCATTAAGAGCTGATTCAGGGGAAACCACGGTTGGAATCACGGTTAGCTCAACTTCCACGGCCGTGGTTCCTTCCAGGCTTGTTTCTCGGAGTTGTCCAGAGAGTTTGACGGCCGTGGTTCCTAAATCTCGACCGTGGAACTTGCAGCTGTTCACAATTTCTTCGTGGCTCTCAAATCCAACTCTTGGCTCCTCTTCCAATGCCTCCAAGGCTTTGATCTCTTCATTGCAATTCTCCTCAATGTCCTCCTCCATTATACTCAAGGTAAGAACCTTTTCCAAGGGGTCCTTGATCAAAATCGAGCTCACCATTTCTCTAGATTCTTCTTGCTCGACTATGTTGAAGATATCTTCATCAAGGGTTGGCCCTTTCATCATTGTGGATAGCTTGAACTTGATGTTCTCCTCTCCAATGTTGAAGGAGAGAGTCCCGTTCTTGCAATCCACTAAACATCCGGAGGTAGCTAAGAAAGGTCTTCCTAGGATGATGGGAACCGGGTAATCCGCCAGAATGTCCAACACTACAAAATCAATAGGCACATAGAATCCTCCCAATTGCACCGGGATGTCTTCAAGAATCCCAACTGGATGAGTGATAGAACGGTCCGCCATATAGAGGGTCATCTTGACCGGCTTTGGCTCTCCTAACCCGACCTTGTTGCTAAGTGCAAGCGGTATGATGCTTACACTTGCTCCAAGATCACAAAGGGCCTCGTATTTCACATCTCCCACTCCTATTGGGACGCAAAAAGAGCCCGGATCCCTTAGCTTGGGAGGCATTGCTTCCTTCATTGTTTGGATTAACTCCGAGGATCTCTTGGTCATCCTAATCTCTCCATACTCTTCCAACTTCCTTTTGTTGGAGAGTATTTCCTTCAAGAACTTTCCGTATGCCGGCATTCCTAAGATGGCATCCATGAACGGAATGTTAATATGTAACTTGGACATTAGTTCAAGGAACTTACCAAAGTGATTGTCCAAACGAGCTCTTGCTCTTGATTGTGGGAACGGTAGTGGTGGCTTGTATGGAGGCGGTGCCTCATAAGTTGGCTCTACATCCTTGCTCTTCCCTCCATCTTCATGCTTTCTTCCCTCTTCTACCACTACTTGACTCCCCTTAGCTTGGTCCTTGGGCAAAGGATCCTTCATACTCAACCCACTCCTTGTTGTGATAGACAAAACTTGGCCTCTTGGGTTGTCTTCGGTTCTTCCGGGAAGCTTCCCCGGATCTCTATGTGCTTCACCCGCCTTTTGAAAGACTTGTGCTTCCAAGACTTTTTGAGCCTTAGAAATTGAAGTGACGGTGCTCTCAAGTCCACTCAATCTTCCTAGCAATTGTTCAAACATGACTTCGGTCCTATCTTTTGAAGGTTGAGTAAAACCGGGTGGAGGTTCTTGTGAAGCTCTTTGTGGTGGAATGGTGCTTGTGGAGGCGGGAGGGTTCAAGGCTCCATCCGGATTAGAGTAAGAAAATCCGGGATGGTTGTGGTTCGGCCGGTAATTGTTGAATTGCCGGTTGTTGTTGAAATTTCTTGGGCCTTGGTAATTGTTGAAGTTGCCCCTTCCCATATAATTTACATCTTCCTCCTTGGAAGACAAGTTAGCTCTTGGAGGTGCTTGAGGAGTTGCTTGGCTCTTCAAGGTGGTAGTACATAACTCTCTCAAGGATTTCAACTCGTTGTTGATGGCGTCAAGCTTGAAATTGCTCATGGTGACTTCACTCACCTCATACGCTCCCGCCTTTCTTCCTTCGCTCTTCCTATGAGAGTACTTTTCAATCACTAGAGCTTGCTATTCCACAAACTCCCAAGCATCATCTACATGTTTCTCCATAAATGTACCACCGGAAAGAGATTGAAGCTTGAATTGACTATCTTCATCAAGCCCTTTGAAATAGATCTCTAATAGCTCAATATTTGGTATGCCATGATGTGGACAATCTAGGAGAAGGTCCTTAAATCTCTCCCAAGACTTGAACAAACTTTCTCTATCCCTCATCACAAAGGCATTGATCTTTCCTCTTAATTCGGTAGTCTTAGAAGGTGGGAAGAATTTGGTCAATAATTCGGTTGTCATCTCTTCCCAAGTACCAACTCGCCCTTGCGGAATAGATTGATACCAAGCCAAGGCTTTGTCCTTAAGAGAGAAGGAAAAGGCCCTTAGCTTATGGTTGTTGCTCTCCAATCTTGGTGGTCTAAGAGTCTCCATCAAAATTTCATAGTTCATCAAATGTTGGTGAGGAGACTCTCCTTCCATCCCTCCAAACTGATTATGCCGGATCATTTGAAGAACTTGAGGGCGGAGCTCATAGTTGTGGGTTGCGGGATCTCCTAGATTTACACCCGGTCGGTGTGCTCTTTGTGCCGGATCCATGCGTCTCCCTAGGGTTTGTGGCTCCTCAATAGCAATGGGAACAACCCTAACATTGGCCGCCGGCTGCGGTTGTGGTGGAGGTGGTGGAGGTTGTCGGCGATTAAGCTCTCCTTGAACAAGGGCTTGCCTAATCTCTTCAGTCTCCCTCCTTGTTTCCTCTTGCCTCTCATTGGCAAGTCTCCTCTCTTCCTCTAAGAGCTCATCTCTTAGCCTTATTTGCTCTAAGGCTTCATCCAATTCAGCTTGAAGATTTCTACCGGCCATCTCTCTCTCTTTTCGGATGTTCTTAGATCTAGATCGAAGGGTTTTCTCCGGTTCGGGATCGAATGGAGCTAGATCTTTGCCACGAGATCTTCGCATACACCTAAAGAGAAATATATGCCCTGAAAAGCAAAGACACAAACCAAAAAAAGATCAAAAGAAACAAGAAAGATCTACACTAGAATCAATCACAAAATAGACTCAATCTAGACCTAGTCCCCGGCAACGGCGCCAAAAACTTGTTACGCTAGAAAGTGTACACGCAATAAGCCTTAAATTTATACTTGTTATAATTATCCTAATTCTTAGCGCACCCGCAGTGTACGGGACGTATGTAGAAAGATAAGTACTCCAAGGTCGAACACAAAGACTAAGGTGAAATCGAATTTAAATTGTGATTGAATTTGGCAAGACCTAAGTCTAAGGGAAAGGAGAAAATAAAGGGAGAGAATCTCAATTGTTTTGGTTGTTTTTAAGTGATCACATCAAAGATCAAATGTATGCAAACAATCAATCAAACGAAATCGGAAGATTAGCACAAATAAACAAATCAAGCAAGATATTGATCAAGAAAAAGGGAGGATGGATTCTAGGGTTGGAAATTCCGGTTATGGCATAAAACTCAAGTTATCTACTCATTTTTTTGGATAGATTATGAAATGTTGGGATTAAACGTTTCTAGATTGGGATCAATTACCGGGTAAGTCTCATGATCCAACTAGTCCACACCTAAGGTCTCATTACCGGTTAAGTTTCTAAGAACCTAAGGATAGGAATTTCACACAAACCGGATTGTTCAATTAGGGATCTAACCTATCCTCACCGGGTAAGTCTCGGAAAGGGAAGTCCTAATCAACATTCCTAGCACGTTTGATCCAATGGCGGCTTATTAGGCTCACCATTACCTAAGACTTTGCTATTTTAGATTCTAAGGGCAAGGATTACCGGGTAAGTCTCTCCTAACACTTAGTCGCTACACTAGGACACCCTATGGTAGGTTAAACTCAGCAAAAACTTAGGGTTTCAACAACTTTATGAACCTAAGGTAAGATCCTTCGAACCAGGAAAAACCACGGTTCGTTCTACAGAAACCACGGCCGTGGTTCTTCAAGAACTACCCGTGATTTCTAACAGTAGCTACGTTCATAAACAAGAATCATCCAAAGGTAAAATTAGGTCTGTCCTATCATAGTTCTAGCCACAACCATCCTTTCCTTACCCTAGAATCACATCAATCTAGCCTAGAACATTCATAATAGAAATCAAAGCAAACAAACATAGATTCATAACCTCCATTGCAAGAAAATGAGAGAAAGAAGATGAACAAATGAACCTTAAACACAATCCAAATCTGAAGATGAAATTAGAAACGACTTACAATCCTTCCAAAGGAAGGTTCAAGAGTTCATAAATCTCTAGAAACAAATCCGAAAATACAAGAGCTAAGTGTGTCTTCTCTTCTCTTCTTCAATGGCTCCTTCCTTCTTCTTCTTTTTGCACTTTCCTTCCTAGAAAAAATCTTTCTTCCTCTTGGAATATATTTTGTGAAAGAAAAATGGAGAATGTGTGAGCTGCTCTCAAAACTACCCAAATCCCAGCTGCCTCTAACAACTATCAAGGACCACTTTTATAACCAATTTCTTCATGAGCTGGCCATGAGAGTCGTGGCACAGCTGTCACGAGAATCTGGCAAAAACCACGGTCAGAATCACGGCCGTGGTTCTTCAGGAAACCGTGATTCTGTGCAGAAACTTTGTTTTGGATCAATAGGTTGTGGTTTGGTGCGTGGTCTGTGTTGGCAAGGTTCCTTGAGTTTCCTCAGCCCTTGGCTTGCGTTCCAATGAGTTTGGAAACGTGTCCTCTTAATGAGCGACCCTCAAACGCCTCGTTTTAGCTCGAAACTTCCCGAAATACCTACAAAATGCACACAAGTCCGTGTAGACGTCTATCTCGACAAAATACATGTTTTGAGTGCAAAACGCATTGGACTAGTGCTAGATAATGCATGATTGAGCGAGAATTCTACCTAAATGTGCACCTAAAACTATGCTATGAATCGTGTTATCAATTGGCATTAAGCACCGGCATAACATGATCTGTGATGTTATTTTTGATGAGTGTCTTAAGATTGAGGTGTATTTCGAAAGGAGGTTCATACTAGTATGGTTGATGGCGGTGGTGGGGAGCTTCGCCCCGTTGACATCTTTTTCTATAATTGGTTTCAGGGCAAAGACACATGTGTCGACATCACTGGTACATCTCCTTTCTCTTAACATGGCCTTTCTAGCTTCATCCCAAGTAAACCTATGAGGGTTGTTGCTGATAACAAGAGAAAAAAGTATGTGGATGTTTGTAGCTCCAAGGGTTATCACTTTCTCCCCTTTTCCTTTTCAACGTTTGGCAATCTGGGTGATGAGGCGGTGGAGCTAGTCAAAAGATTGGGCTCAGTTACTAAAGAGCTACCTGGATATAATAGGTGTACTTGCTTTATTTTGACTAGGATTGCGTTTACCATTCAAAAGGGATGCGGAGCCCAACTTGTTAGTCGGCTCCCTTCCAACGTCGTGTAATATGTTTTCCTTCGATAGTATAAATAAAATAAAAAATAAAATAATAATAATAATAATAATAATAGTAATAATAATAATAATAATAATAATAATAATAATTTACTCCCCTTCTCAAGTTCTCTCTTCTCTCCCCTCTCTCTCTCTGTTACTGCTAGGGTTTTGAAGATTGTTGTAGAGGGAAACGAACACAATTTAGCAAGTTTTAGAAACCCTAAATTGACCCAGAAGAGGAAGAAATTGAAGCTAGGTAAGAGAATTCTTGACTAGGAATTCACAAAGATCGACGAGGAAGGTTCCGTTGAATTCCGTAGGAGAGGAGAGGATGGCGTCTTTGAAGGTAATTTCATCTTCGAATTATGGGAATTCAGATCTCACAAGGAGTCCATCTCTTTCATCTACAATCCCTAATTATACGTCCATCCCTAAATCCTCAATCCTTAAGGGTGATAACGGTCAATTTGTAAGCGGAAACATCGCCACAACTTCCACCTTCAAAACCGGATCCTTGATTAACCTAGACGGCTTCTTGCTAAATGTCTATAGAAACCATAAAATACAATTACGTATTGCAACTATGCATGATGTTTATCAGTTTTCATTTGTGTTGTAGGAAAACATGAAGTTTTTGTTCCGGTATGTGAAGGTTGGATTTGTTTCCTTGGGTTAATCTGTAGAAGTCATACCAGAAACTTATACCAGAAACACATCAACATATCATATCAGAAACCCATATCAAACTCATACTAGAAACTCATATAAGAAACTCAACCAGAAACTCAATTAGAAACCATATCAGAAATTCATATCAGAAACTCATACTAGAAACCATACTAGAAACTCAACCAAAAACCTACTGGAAACCATACCAGAAACTCATACTAGAAACCATATAAAAAACTCAACCAAAAACCATACTAGAAAATCATACCAGAAATTACATTAGAAACTCAACCAGAAACCATATTTGTTTGTTTCTTCTTTTTTTTTTTTTAAATAGAGGGGGTTAAAAATG
Organism: Fagopyrum esculentum; assembly: GCA_033239045.1. Taxonomy (NCBI): domain Eukaryota; kingdom Viridiplantae; phylum Streptophyta; class Magnoliopsida; order Caryophyllales; family Polygonaceae; genus Fagopyrum; species Fagopyrum esculentum. The sequence continues at coordinate 154,702,648 of BSUD01000001.1, forward strand.
GATAAATTAATTTTATCTAATATTAATGAAAGTGGTAAAAAATAGAGGGGCATACAAAACAAAAGCTTATAATAAAGTTCTTACTTCACCAAATTCTTTCATAATTTAATCCATTACTTTTTAAAAAAATTAAGGGTTAATTTGGTTAGTGGGCTATTTTCAGTTTTGTGTTTAGTAATGTTGCATCTCTTCTCGATGGTTCGACAACAACTCAAGAAATGAGGCTCGAGGTCTGTTCTTTCCGGTTGCTCTCCGGTACTGTTGTTCGCCACTTAGCGTGCATGCAAATAAGCTTTAAATTTATAAAACTAGAATCAAGCAAGCGAACCCGCAGTGTACGGATCGGCGTAGTTAAGCAAGAATTCCAGAGTATCGAACACAGGGATTTGGGGGGTACAAATTCAATTGTAAAGTTGTCAAGCAATAAAAGGTTAAGCTTTGCAAATGTATTGGGAAAACAACAACCCTAAAGATCCAGGTATCTAATTGTGGCAATCGATTCAAGATATACTAAAGAACTAAGGACAGAGTTAATAGTTGCAAAGGTATGCTAAGGTAAAGCAATGTACGGTGAAGTTCCAAAGCTTTATATGACTTATCCAGAAATACTCTCTATAAAGGTTGTTGAGGCTTCAGTATAGAAAGGATCTAAAGATAAGAATTAATCTCAAATACCCAAACTTGTGACCCAAGGATCAAGACTAACTAAACCGATTAAGATTGTGACACTCGAAATCGAAGTAGAGGTTGTTGAGGCTTCACTACTACCTAAGAAAGACAAGTCTAGACTAGATTAAAGCTAATCTTTAACTTTGGATTAAAGTAAAAGCAAGGTTCGTAAACTAATGTAAATTACGGGTGGATCTTGAGTTCCACGGCCGTGGAACCTCAAGAACAGGCCGTGATTTTGGTTCGTCGGCGAAATCTCTCTAACTCTCAGGGTCCAATATGTTTACGATTGATCTATCATCATCTAAGCCACAACTATCAACCCTTCACCTTAGAATTGCTAAAGGGTTTTAGCCAACAACAGTCATTATGATATCAAATTCAAGATTAAGAAGAATGAAAGATGAAAACCTTCGAAAACCTTCAATAAACTTCAAATCAATCTCAAATCCACAAACAAAGGTAATGATGTATATCAGATTTGGAATAACACAAACAAATCACAATCCTTGATAAGAACGAAGAACAGGATGTCAATCCGTCTTCTAATCAAACCTAAGGACAAAGCGCAACCTCCAAATCTTCAAGCCTTTGCAAATCTCCGTTGCAAAATGGCAATCTCCGCACGTCCCACTGAAACCCTAGGCACGTGCTAGCAGACGTAAGCGAAGGTCTCGAAATCTCCCTCCTTTAGTCCTTTTATAGGGGAAGATAGAATAAGTATCCGGCTCAGATGCGTAGACAATGTGTCTATATTTTATTCGTCAAAAGATTGCCTAAATCACGGTTATATGGAAGTCCACGCCCGTGGTTTAGAGCATGGAATTGGATTACGGTTCTTCAAAACATCCATGACCGTACTTTATACCGTGTAACTCTCTGGAATGCTCCACGCGCATGTTGCCAAGTTCCACGGCCGTGGTTTAGAGCGTGGACTCCATTACGGCCGTATTTTAGAGCGTGGAAGCATAGGTTGCTCGTAATTCCCTTTGTTTTGTGTCATTCTTCATCCTAGCATCTTCCTTAGCTTCTTTGTGGTGTCCTCAATCCTTGGATGTGCTCAATCCATCTCCAAAAACTCTTAATTCGTTCGGTTTTAGCTCTTATTCGCCTACAATCAACACAAAGCTTATGTAGACCTCTATATCGACAATATAGATAAACTAGCTCACAATTGCTTCAATGCTTTATCAATGAACACCAATATGGATGAAATACATCTAGAAAACGTGCCTAAAATATCACAATATTTCATGCTAACAAAATACCCCATAATTGCCACTTGCTTGTCCCCAAGCAAGGTCTTTCAAAAGCTTTAAAACTCAAGTTATGATGAAATATGGATGCACTCTCAAAAACAAAACGTCTTTTAGATGAATGTGCTTCTAGTCGATAGATCATTCTCAAACCTTGCTTCATTCGTTCATAAGACTCTCATATACATAATCAAAGAATAAAGAGGAAAGAAAACTCATGAATTGATCAAACTTCCATGTAAGCATCATAACCTTCAAACATTATCAAAATCAATCATAAGAAACTTCAATTTAGATCACCAAGTCATATATCATTCTCTTGATTTCAAGGACTTTCAAGTAAGGTCTAGAATGCGGAAGGGGAGAGGAAATTATAAGGAATGTGGTGCATGAATCCGGTAAAGTGGATAACCAACTCTTTTCTTTTTATCTTGCGGTTTTGCAACGTTTTCAACTTAGAGCTTTGCTCTCTTCTTTTCACATTATTTTTCGACTTTACTTTTGGAGTTATGGACAGAGGTGCACAATAACCGAAGCCTAGGAGATTGGCGGTTCTCAACTTTGCGAGATGCCTCAAACCCTTGATGCACATACCATAATCCGCTAGGAATATCGCTCAATCCGACTTTGGCAAGACACAAACACCCGGCTATGTGAATGGTGCCGAGTTACTCATCGTCATGATTGACTTCCCCAAACCTATAAGTTCTTTCTATTCTTTGAATGCAAAATTTTGCTTTCATGGCCCTCCCACATCAAACATGCCAAATATCAACTCCTCCAAATTCCCGGATAGGTAAAGGAGGCCATTATTTCATTGAGGGGCTAAATGATCAAAGAAAGAAGAAAGAAAATCGAAATGCCTTAGTCATTTCAACAAGAAGTATAAGAACTTATCATGTGATTTCAACCTTGATTTCTCAATATGATTTAGGTAACATTCTTCACATTATGAAACTTGCAAAAGAGGAATAATTAACTCATTCAATTTCTTTTCAATTCACTATTTGTTTAAGCATGCGATTGTCATCAAAACTCAATTCACAAGTAGTGATTATCATAGAAGTCATCTCTATCTTTAGAAGCACAAAAATTTTCAAAATTTTTCGATTTTTATGGGTTTTTTAAAAGCTTTTTCATGCAATGCGATAATGAAACGTGTAACAATGGAATAAACATGCAAGGTGTTCTCAATCAAAGCAAGCAAAGTGAGTAGAGTTATTACAAACGAATAGTCACACCCCACCCCATACTTGAGACAAACATTGTCCCTAATGTTCAAAAAGAAAATAAAGAAAAGAAAGAAATAAAAAGGAAATCACAAGACGGTGGTGGAGTGGCTAAAGCGGTCAATCATCATCATCACTGGGGTGCCGGTGGTGGTGGAAACGGGAAGAAGCCGGGATCATAGTTCCGCCCAAACTGCTGGCGGTAAATATCTCTCATCATGCGGTCATGCGCGTCGGCTCGTGCATCCCTAGCATCTGCGCGGATCTCCAAGGCTCCGACCCTACTGGAAAGATCGGTGGCCCACTCCGGCAACTGCTCATACCATCCCGGCGGCTGGCTATACCATGCTGGTGCGTCTGACGGTGCTGGTGCTGGTGGTGGCTGGGCATGCCAAGCTGGTGGAGCTCCCATCCACTCTGGCTGAGTGCTGTACCATGCAGGAGGATCCGCCATCCATGTCGGCCTCTCACTCACACTGGCGCGGCGAGAGGAAGAACCAGAAGCTCTAGCGGGGCGGGGAGAGTGTCTAGGAAGGTCGGGAACTGCGTCCGGCTGATCCGGAAAGGTACCAAAATCATGCTCCTCTCCTCCTCCCTCAAATTCATCATCCCCTCTCATCTCCTCCTCATCTACAACCGGTGGCTCAGGGGGAACGTAAGGAGGGGCTACTAGTCTGTTCGCATGCATGGCAGCGAACGTCTCCTTCCAGTTATGGCGTCCGGCCATAATGGAATACTCTGGGATCCATGCTACTCCTCTGTCCTCCCAAGGCATGGCAGCTGTAGGTGGACCTCTGTGTCTAGGAAAGATAATGCCTCTAGTCATGAGGCTCTGAAGTCCTAAATGTCTAGCAGTTATCCGAGTGCATGCAGAAAAGTCGATCCCTAGCTGCCTAGCAATGTGGGTGACCATCCCACCATATCCTATATTGCCAGCCCTCTTGTTCTTTAGCTTACTCATAGTAGAAGCTAAGAGGGTGGCACAGTCAGCCTGCCTGCCGTGCAACATGCAATACAACAAATAAAGCTCATCTGTCTTGATCTTCTGAGGTGTCTCTGTCCTAGGAAAGAGACACTCAGAAAGTACCCGGTGAGCAATCTTCAAGGCTAAGTGATAAATCAACTTAGCCTTGGTATCAGCTGGTTGACAGCGGTCCTCGCTGGCGTATACCATAGCTATGTCCTCCCAAAAATCCTTGGCGTACACGCGACTAGGGAAACGACCATTGAAGGTCTCATGGAACCCAAAGAAGGTCCCGAACTTAGCAATCGAGAATTCGTAGTTCTCCTCCATCAGCCTAAATGACAATGTACGGTCTACATGACTATGCTCGAATGAGGTCACAAACTCCCTAGTGATCTCCTCATATGCATCTTCCCGAATAGCGGAGAAGATGATCAACCCAGCTCTACCTAATAACCAAGTGATGTCGTTAACCACATTTAGTGGCTCTAGCTCCTCAAGAAACAAATACCTAGGTCCTATGATCGCTCGCTTCTGGATCCTTTCTAAGGCATCGAGGTAATCCTTGTGGATTCTAGGAATTCTAGGTGGTGGGGGTGATGGTGGTTCACTAGGAGGGGCCTGAGAAGAGGAGGGACCATCACCCTTCCTTTTCTTGTTACTATTCGACATTCTTCTAACAAAATCCATCATTGTTCAAAACCACGGTCTATTTTTCAGTAACCACGGCCGTGGAATGTCCAGTGACCGTGATTCGTTCGAAATTTCTCAAAACTCAGCAGATTTTCACCAAATTCAACAGCAAGCAGCCCTAGACTAATTCCAATCCAATTTCAATCAGTTCTCCTAAAATTTCTTGCAAAAATTGAGGCAAATCGACAAAGTAAGAGAAGAGGTGAAAAACCTAGGTTTTTGGATTTTAAAATCCGAATTCTGCCTTCTCCGATGATTTGCCGCTCAAATCGTTGCTTGGATCTTGTAGGTGATTGGATTTGCTTCACTTTTGGCCAAAGAATCGTTCGAAACGATTAACGAACGGGAATTTGAGAGAGGGGGAAGGTAATCGGCGAAATAGGGGCGTGGAATTGGGTAATTTGATTGTGTTTGTGAAGAAACGTGGTTTTTATAGTGGCCGTAAATTTTTTCGAAAATTACGGTCACTCGGGGGTTTCCACGGCCGTGGAAATGTACGGAACCGTGGTTTTGGTGATTTTCCTCAGGCTTTTGCAAATTACGGTCACTGTAGTTGTCACGGCCGTGGTTTTGGCCGTGGAACTCTCTGTAATGTGCCAAAGTCCAAGTTTCGTCAATTTTCTTCAAACCTTTCCTTCTCCCTTTCTCTTCCACTGATCCTACATCCAAAAACATGAACGTACCGGAAGGTATCGAAGGCAAAACAAAACAAAAACGTCTAAACTATTCTAATCTATGAATCAAAAGCAAAAACGTAAGTGCAATACCTTGGGTTGCCTCCCAAGAAGCGCTTGTTTAAGGTCCGTAGCTAGACCATATTCACACTTATTCGAGTGCGGTGGGCGCGAACTCTTCAGCTTGGAGTTCCGGTGAATACTTCTTGAGTCGTTGACCGTTCACCTTAAAGCTTCCGCCATTTTCACCCCATACTTCAACTGCACCATGGGGAAAAACATGTTTGATTAGATAAGGTCCAGTCCAACGAGATTTAAGCTTACCTGGAAAGAGACGAAGCCTTGAATTAAAGAGGAGAACTTGATCTCCTTCTTTGAGGTCCTTTGGGATGATATGCTTATCATGCCAACGCTTCGCTCTTTCTTTATAGATCTTGACGTTTTCGTAGGTGTTCAAGCAAAGTTGTTCAAGCTCATTGAGGTCCAAGAGACGCTTCTCTCCCGCTTCCTTCATGCTGAAGTTCAACCACTTTATTGCCCAATACGCCTTATGCTCCAACTCTACCGGCAAGTGACAAGACTTCCCATACACAAGGTTGTATGGTGTTGTTCCGATGGGAGTCTTATATGCAGTCCGGTACGCCCATAATGCGTCATCTAGCTTCAAAGACCAATCCTTCCTTGTTCTTGAAACCGTTTTCTCTAGGATCCCTTTAATCTCCCGGTTTGAGATCTCCACTTGTCCACTAGTTTGTGGATGATAAGGGGTGGCGATCTTGTGAGTCACCCTAGACTTAGCCAAAAGAGCTTCGAAACGTCGGGCAATGAATTGAGAACCTCCATCACTAATGATAGTCCGTGGTGTCCCAAATCGTGGGAAGATGGTCTTGTTAAAGAACTTAACCACTACCATGGCATCATTGGTGGGAGAGGCAATTGCTTCAACCCATCTCGAAACATAATCCACCGCTAAAAGTATGTATTGGTTTCCACTAGATGATGGGAAAGGTCCCATGAAGTCTACTCCCCAAACGTCAAAGATCTCCACCTCTTGGATGTTGTTAAGAGGCATCTCGTTCCTACTAGATATGTTCCCTGTTCTTTGACAAGCATCGCAGCAGGAAACAAAGGTTTGCACATCTTTAAACAAAGTAGGCCAAAAGAATCCAGATTGCAATACCTTAGCGCTAGTCTTGTTCGAACTAGCGTGTCCTCCACAAGGTAGTGAATGACAATGACGGATGACACTTTGCATCTCATCTTCCGGTACACATCGCCGAATGATGCCGTCCGGACCTCTCTTAAAGAGGAGAGGTTTGTTCCAAAAGTATTCCCGGACATCCTTAAAGAACTTCTTTCTTTGTGCGTAGGATAATCCGGGTGGTAATTCCTGGCAAACCAAATAGTTAACAAAATCAGCAAACCATGGTTCGTTACCTTTTGTGATCACGTCGATGCACTCCTCTATGATGTGTAAATGCTCGTCCGGAAAGGAGTCATCTATAGGTAGATGGTTGTCTTCTAGATGTGGTAGACGACTCAAATGATCCGCAACAGAATTTTCCGAACCCTTCTTGTCACGGATCTCTAGATCGAATTCTTGTAGGAGAAGAATCCATCTAATCAGCCTTGGTTTCGCATCTTTCTTCACAAGCAAATACCGGATCGCAGCATGATCCGTGTACACAATCACCTTAGCACCTACAAGATAAGAGCGGAACTTTTCAAATGCATATACAATTGCTAAAAATTCCTTTTCGGTAGTGGCGTAGTTGAGCTGCGCTTCATCTAGCGTCTTGCTAGCGTAGTAAATGGCATGGGTTCGTCCTTCCTTTCTTTGCCCAAGCACAGCTCCTATGGCTACGTCACTTGCGTCACACATAACCTCAAAGGGAAGATTCCAATCCGGAGGTTGGATAATCGGGGCTGAGATTAGAGCTTCCCGAATCATATTAAACGCATCTAAGCATTCCTTTGAGAAATCAAAAACTGTATCCTTCATTAATAAATTAGTGAGCGGTTTTGATATCTTGGAAAAATCCTTTATGAAACGCCCATAGAATCCAGCATGTCCTAGAAACTTCTTATCCCTTTCACCGAAGTTGGGGGAGGAAGCTTTTCTATTGTTTCTATCTTAGCCTTATCCACCTCAATTCCTTTACTAGAGATTAAGTGTCCTACTACAATGCCCTCTTTCACCATAAATTGACACTTCTCCCAATTAAGAACTAGGTTAGTGTCTTCACACCTTTGTAACACAAGAGCAAGGTTAGAAAGACAATTATCAAAAGAAGAACCATAAATGGAGAAATCATCCATAAAGACCTCCATGATCTCCTTTATGTACTCCGAGAAGATAGCCATCATGCACCTTTGAAAGGTGGCTGGAGCGTTGCAAAGCCCAAACGGCATCCTTCTATACGCAAACGTTCCCCACGGACACGTGAATGTGGTCTTCTCTTGATCGTCCGGATGTATTGGGATCTGAAAGAAACCACTATAACCGTCAAGGTAGCAAAAGTGTGAGTGTTGTGCTAACCTCTCAAGCATTTGATCGATGAAGGGTAGTGGGAAGTGATCCTTCCTCGTTGCGTTGTTTAGCTTCCGGTAATCTATGCACATCCTCCATCCGGTTACGGTTCGTGTGGGAATGAGTTCATTATTTTTATTGGTGATGACCGTCATTCCTCCCTTCTTTGGAACCACCTGTACGGGACTCACCCACTTGCTATCGGAGATAGGGTAGATGATACCTGCATCAAGTAGTTTAAGAATTTCCTTCTTGAAAACCTCCTTCATGGTCGGATTTAACCGCCTTTGAGGTTGTCGCGAAGTTCTAAAGTCTTCTTCCATTAGGATCTTATGCATGCATAGTGAAGGTTTGATTCCTACTAGATCCTCTATAGTATACCCTAGGGCTTTCCTATGTTTCTTAAGAACAACCATGAGTTTACTATGTTCATCAATACTCAAATCGGAACTAACAATTACCGAAAAGGTAGAATTAGGTCCTAGAAATGCGTACCTTAGATGTGTAGGAAGTGGCTTCAATTCCATCACTATCGGAGTCTCTAATGTCTCCTGAGGAGTATCCGATGCTTTCTTAGAAGTGTCTAAGAATGTAGAAGGTGCTGGAGAAGAGTCAAGAGAAGTGGTGGAGAAGATACAATCTCCTTCAAACTCACCCAAAATTACGGCTACTCTGTTCCCTCCACGGCCGTGGTTTTGGGCGTGGAAGTCAATTACGGGACCTTTGTTCGTTCCACGGCCGTGGTTTTGGCCGTGTAACTTACTGGAGTCCTCTGAATAGCTGATTACGGTCATGTTGGTAGATTCCACGGCCGTGGAATAGCACGACTGGCCGTGATTTCTGACGTTTTCTGACCCATCGTATAGTTTCTCATATTCTTCTTCATATACTTCTTTTTGCTTTTCTAAAGCTTCTACTTCCTCATTACATTCCTCTTCTTCCCCTACATCCATAATGCTCATAGAAATAACTTTTTGTAAGGGGTCTTTGAAGAGAATCGAACTTACCTCTTCTCTAGATAGCTCTTCGTCATGGATGTTGAATATATCCTCATCGAAAACCGGTTCCTTCACTAAAGTGGAGAGGACGAACTCTACCTTTTCTTCGCCTATGTCGAAGGCGAGTCTAGCATTCTTACAATCAACTATGCAACCGGATATTGCAAGAAACGGTCTTTTGAGTATGATCGGGACCGGACTATCTGCAGGAATGTCAAGCACAACAAAGTCTATAGGAACATAGAACTTACCAAGCTTGACCGGGACGTCTTCAACTATACCGACGGGGCAAGTTATGGATCGATCCGCCATGTACAACGTCATCTTCACCGGTTTAGGTTCGCCTAAACCGATCTTCCTACATAAGGCAAGCGGAATGATGCTCACGCTCGCTCCTAAATCACATAATGCATCATATGTGACATCTCCCACTCCTATGGGGATACAAAATGACCCTGGATCCTTCAGCTTTGGGGGCATCTTCTCCTTCATTGTCTTGATGAGATCCGATGAATCCGAACTCATCTTAACCTCTCCAAAATCCTCTAATTTTCTTTTGTTAGAGAGGATCTCCTTTAGGAACTTTCCATAAGCTGGCATACCTACAATTGCATCAATGAAAGGTATATTAATATGTAGTTTGCTCATGAGTTCAATAAATTTACCGAATTGCTTGTCTAGACGCGCTCTTGCTCTAGATTGCGGGAATGGTAGGGGAGGTTTGAAAGCTGGAGGAGGAACGTAGACATCTTCCTTCTCCTTCCCCTTTTCTTTCTCCTTTTTGGCTGGAACCTCTACAAACTTAGGCTGCGGGTCGGTAGTTTTTACTCCGCTCCTAGTTGTGATTCCATCACCCTTCCCTTTTGGTTATCCTCCGTCTTTCCTGGAAGTTTTCCTTGATTCCTAGGAACTTCCTCCGCATGGCTAAACATTTGGTTCTCTAAAACCTTTTGGGCTTTATCGACCTTAGTTATGTGATCATCAACCTTGATGATGTGACTCTCCAATCCTTGAAGCTTACCCAAAATTGTTTCCAACATGAGATCGGGCTTCTCTTTCCCCGAAGTACTTCCACCATTAGATGGTTGCCCCTCGCTTTTCAAAGGAGTGGAAGAAGAGGAAGGTGGAGTTAGTGAATTTCCTGAATTGGAATAAGAATTACCGGAATTTTGTTGGTTGGGACGCCAATTGTTGTTGTTTGAACCCCTATTATTGTTCCAATTGTTGTTCCGGTTGTTGTTGTTGTTGTTGTTCCAATTATTCCGGTTGTTGTTCCGGCTGTTGCGGTTTGTATTCTCATTTCCGTTGTGGTTATTGTTGTTGCCCAAATAACCTACATCTTGTTCCTTTTGCTTTGGAAAGTTGGTTTTGATGGCTTCCTTCAATTCTTTAATCTCCGTATTGAGAGAAAAGATTTGAGTTTGAGCTGCTTGTGATAGCTTTGCTCCTTGTTCCACTTGATTCGCTTCTACTTTCCGGTGAGAATACTTCTCAATGACTCGCACTTGCTTCTCAATGAAGTCCCAAGCGTCATCTTCCCTCATGTCCATGAATGTACCACATGAAAGGGATTGGATCTTGAATTGTGTCTCCACATCCAGCCCCTTATAGTATATTTCCAATAGCCCCAATTTGGATATGCCATGATGTGGGCAATCCAATAACAAATCCTGAAATCTTTCCCTAGATTGAAACAAACTTTCGTTAGATCTCATAGAAAATGCATTAATCTTACCTCTCAACTCCGCCGTCTTGGATGGCGGAAAGAACTTAGTGAGGAATTCCGAAGAAAGATCCTCCCATGTGTCGAGTTTCCCACTTGGAAGAGCTTGATACCAAGACAATGCTTTCCCTTTCAAGGAGAAGAAGAAAGGCTTGAGTTTATAACTGTTGGTAGTTGCATTCTTTGGCTTCATTGTCTCCATCATGATCTCAAAGTTTTGTAGATGTTGATGTGGAGATTCAGCGCTCGTTCCCCCAAATTGATTTTGGCGGACAATGGTAATAACTTGCGGGTTGAAGCTAAACCCTTGTGCATCATCAGCATCAAAGTTCACACCCAAACGGCGTGGTTGCTGCGTTGGATCCATCCTTTGGCCAGAGTTCTTGGCTCCTCATCCACACGATCGACTCTTGCACCTCCAGCTGGGGCACGACGATTGGCGGCCGCTCGTGGAATGTTCGCTCCAAACGGTGTGTGCAAGCTTTAAATTTATAACCCTAGACTTAAGCTTAAAACAAGGATGCGAACCCGCAGTGTACGGGTCAATCGTAGTAAAAGCAAGAAAATTCCAGGGGTCGATCACAGGGACTCGGTGAAACAAAGTCAGTACGGTATGCTGTGTCAAGTCTAACCACAAAAGCAATTAACACAATCAAAGATGAATAAGAAGTCAATAAAGCAAACATGCAATTCTAGGGATTAAAGCATCTAGTTGTGGTTCCAACTCAAGATCTAAAGATAAGCGGACAAAGCTGAGATTTTTGCATGGGGAAGGTGTTACTAAAGTGGAGTAGATCACCGGGTAAGTCTCACTACACACTAATCCTAAACCGTAATTCCTATTACCGGGTAAGTCTCAAGGAATCAAGATAAAGAACTATAACCTCAAACTAACATACCATCTAAGGGAATAGAATCAACCTTTACCGGGTAAGTCTCAGGCTAACTCACAAAGATGGATGGAAAGCACACTCAAACCCCAATAAAGGATAATCCTTTATTACCTACACTTATGATCGTTAATACACAAACTAAGGAATTACCGGGTAAGTCTCATCCTAAGCTTGCATTGAACCAGGAAGGTGTAATAAGAATAGGATTTAGCAAACTCTAACACTTAACTTTCTGTTTAGGTTCGGATAAGTCACCTCGGTCGGAAGAATTCCACCCCGGCCGAGATGTTCATCAACCGAACGAGATGCTTAGGGTTAAGGTTAAAGACTCGAACTTTCAGGATCCTACTGGAATCTAAGATTATTCTATCATTGTTTTTCCCACAACCTTCAGCCAATCACCCTAGAATCACACAAGGAAATTAGCCACTCATCATCATAATGAAAGTATTAAAATATATGGGAAGAAAGTGAATATTTGAACAAAGAAGAATTTAATGAAAAGATTTCGATAACTGAATCAAATATCACAACAAAGCGTTCCTTGGATAGCAATCCAAAAAGACAAGACAATCAATGAGGGAATTGAAGACAATCTTACAAAACCCTCCAATAAAGCTATAAAAGCTATGAACTTCAATCTTCCTTCAACCTTCAAAAAGGTTCTTCGAATCTCCTTAATTGGAGTATGTTGCTGCTGCTGCGTTGTATGCGACTTGTTTTTTCGGTGTAAGCGGCCTCCTGGAATTGTGGAAATCCAACCCTTTTTATAGGAAAATAACCCTCCAAAGATAATAAATCTTAAAAATATATTTTTCCCATAAAAATAGGTAAAATATATGATTCTGCATATCTCCTTCCTTCCAGAAGCCAAGCCCAAAAATATAAGATCACTTTCCAAATTTAAAAAAGATCTCATCCAAGAATAAAATATTCTCGCCGCGTCCTAGGCGTTCGCCTCGGTCGAGTAGGTGTCTCTGGATCGCCTCGGTCGAGGTGAATTTCTGGTCAACCGAGGTGAGTCACAACTGAATGTGAAATCTCTCAAAACTGGTCCAAAGTGAATCTTTAATCCATGGCTATGCTCCCTGAATGTAACTCCAAATGACTCATGACTCCTTTTGCTCCTTTTTGATGCAAAACGTACCATATTACCTGCAATTACAATGAAACTAGGTGTAGACCTGGATTCTCGCAAAGGTAGATGAAATGTGTTCGCCCCTAGAGGTGTGTGCAAATAAGCTTTAAATTTATAAAACTAGAATCAAGCAAGCGAACCCGCAGTGTACGGATCGATATAGTTAAGCAAGAATTCCAGAGTATCGAACACAGGGATTTGGGTGGAACGAACTCGATTGCAGGTTATCAAGCGGTGAATATGAGAGTTTTGCAAATATTGGGGAAACAACAATCCTAAAGATCCGGGTATTCAGTTGTGGCAATAGATTCAAGATATACTAATGATGTAAAGACAGAGTTGAGATATGCAAAGGTATACTAGTGTAAGGTAATCGTACGGTTGAGGTTCCAAAAACCTTATGTGACTCACCTAAAAGATACTCCCTATACAGGTTGTTGAGGCTCAATATAGAAAGGAACTAAAGACGAGGATTAGTGTCAAATACCCAAACCTATAATCTTAAGATTAAGACTAACCTATCCGATTGAGGTTGTTGAGACTCACAATCGAGGTAGAGGTTGTTGAGGCTTCACTACCACCTAGAAAAGACAAGTCTAAACTAAGCTAAAGCAAATCTTTAACTTTGGATTAAGGTAAAAGCAAGCTCGTAAACTCAGGGAAATTACGGTTGGATCTTGAGATTCCACGGCCGTGGAACTCAAGAACAGCCCGTAATTTAGGGTTGTCGGCGACAATTCTCTAACTCTCAGGGTCTAATCTGTTTGCGATCGATCTATCATCATCTAAGCCACAACTATCAACCCTTCACCTTAGAATTGTTAAGGGTTTTTAGCCAATAACAGTCATATTGATATTAATTCAAGATTTAAAAGATAAAAGATGGGAACTTTCAAGAACTATCAATAATCTTCAAACGAATCTCAGAATCACAATCAAGAACAAGTGTTTATCAAAAGATTCAAATCGGAATAAACAATCACAATCTTAGGAAAGAAAGGAAACGGGATGTCAATCCGATCCTAAATCAAACCTAAGCAAGAAGAGAAATCTTCTTGCAAAATCCTCCAAGAACTTCGATCTTCCGCAAACGCGAAGATCGCTAACAGCAATTCTTCAATTCCGAACTTTTATCTTCAATGAGATCTCCAAAATCGCCTCCAAGAATAAGGGTTTGTATGTTGCTAAGCTCGTGTTTTTTTTGCCGCTAAACTTAGGGTTGATGGGTCGTGAACGAGGTTAGCGAGGTGACGGAATCTTGCTTCATCCGTCCTTTTTATAAGGCAGGGCAAAATGTCGGCCCGGCCCGATCTTCAAGAGATCATGGCTTCGAAACGTGGCGAAAGGATTCGCCAAGATCACGGTCGTGGAAGATTCCACGACCGTAATTTTGAGGCGTGGAAACAAACAGGGATAGCTTCCACGGCCGTAATATCTCCTGGAATGAACATCGAATTCTGACTCACAATCCACGGCCGTAATTTAGGGTAAAACCGTGATTCTTGCCTTCATTCGTGCATTCCTCAATCTAATACTCCAAATTGCTTCCAAAAGGTGTCCTTGATCTAGAGGTACATCAACTCAACTTTCCTTTGCTCGATTTCGTTCGGAAATAGCTCCAAATCACCTATAATCAACATAGAACTCGTGTAGACATCCATATCGACAATATAGGCAATACTAGCTCATATATGCATAAAGCTCAATCAAAGACTATCAATATGAATCAAATACGATTAGAAAACGTGCCTAAAATATCACAATATTTCATGCTAACAAATAACCCCATACTTAGCACTTGCTTGTCCCTAAGCAAGGTCTTTCAAAAAGCTTTGAACAAGAATTAGGATGAAATATGTGTACCTTCTTTTGGATGAAAGTGGCTTCTAAAGAATAGATCATTCTCAAACCTTGCTTCAATCGTTTTCAAACTTTCACACACTTAATTAGAGAGTAAGAGGCGAAGAAAAATCATGAATCAATTTAGCTTCCAAACAAGCGTTATAACCTTCAAACATTATCAAAATCAATCATAAGAATTTCAATTTAGATCACCAAGCCATATAACATTCTTTTGATCTTAAGGACTTTCAAAGAAAAGGTTTAGAGTATGGAAGGGAAGGGAAACTTTAAGGGAGAGTGGTGCATAAATCCGGGAAAGTGGACAACTACCTTCTTCTTCTTTTGCGGTTTCCGCAACACAACACTTCACTTAGAGCTTCGCTCTTACTTTTCATTTTTGACTTTACTTTTGGAGTTATGGATAGAGGTGCACAAAAACCGAAGCCTAGGAGATTGGCGTTTCTCATTTTTGCGAGATGCCTCAAACCCTTAGCGCACATACCATAATCCGCTAGGAATATCGCTCAATCCGACTTTGGCAAGACACAAACACCCGGCTATGTGAATGGTGCCGAGTTACTCATCATCATGATTGACTTCCCCAAACCTATAATTTCTTTCTATTCAATTGATTGCAAATATATGCTCTCATGGCCCTCCCACATCAAACATGCCTTTTTCTCATTCACTTTCCAAGTTCCCGGATGGGTAAGGGAGGCTAATATTTTAATGAGGAGTTAGATGATCAAAGGAAGAAAAAGAAAATATCGAATTGCCTTAATCATTTCAACAAGAAGTATAGGAACTTATAATGTGATTTCAACTTCAACTTCTTACATGATTTAGGTAACATTTTCACATTATACAACTTGCAAAAGAGGTAAAATTCATTCATTTGATTTCTTTTCGATTTACTATCCTTTCAAGCATGCAATTGTTATCAAACTCAATTTGCAAGTAGTGTTTATCATAGAATTCATCTCAATTCATTAGAAGCACAAAATTTTTAAATTTTTCAATTTTTATGGGTTTTAAAAGTTCTTTTTCATGCAATGCAAGAATGAAACGTGTAACATATGATGAACATGCAATAATAGTCTCGGAATAGAAGCAACATATAGAGTAGAGTTATTACAAACATTTAGTACATCCCACCCCATACTTAGGACGAACATTGTCCTTAATGTTCACAAGAAAGAACAAAAGAAAGAAAGGAAAAAGAAACTCACAAATGGTGGCGGGGATGTCTAAAACGAGCAGTCCGGTCATCGATCACTGCGGAGCTGGTGGAGGTGGAAATGGAGAGAAACTCGGATCGTAGTACCGCCCAAACTGCTGGCGGTAGACGTCCCTCATCATGTGGTCGAGGTCGTCCAAACGTCCATCCCTAGCGTCCGCCCGGATCTCTAATGCTCCGACTCTCTCTGAAAGTCCGGTAGCCCAATCCGGCATCCTCTCGTACCATCCCGGAGCGCGATCATACCATCCGGGAGCATCTGCTGGTGTTGGTTGTGGTGGTGGTGGTGGTGGTGCTGCTGGCTGCGTCGTGGACCAAGGAGGGGGTGTCTCGTACCAGGTGGGAGGTGTAGTCATCCACGTGGGTCTCTCGCTCACGCTAGCGCGGCGAGATGACGAGCCTGAAGCTCTAGCCGGACGCGGAGAGCGTCTAGGTACATCCTGCTGATCCGGCTGATCCGGAAACGTGCCGAACTCCTGCTCTGCTCCTCCACCACTCTCATACGGCTCTCCCATATCCTCCTCATCTACAACCGGCGGTGGAACGTAAGGGGGAGCTACAAGCCTGTTCGCATGCATCGCAGCGAACGTCTCCTTCCAGTTGTGGCGTCCCGCCACAATGGAATACTCCGGCAGCCACTCAATACCCCTGCCTGTCCTACTCTCCCAGGGCATGCCCGCATAAGGCGGACCTCTATGTGTGGGGAAGATGAGTCCCCTAACCATGAAAGCGTGTAGCCCTAATGGAACTGCCGGTATACGTGTGCAAGCCGAGAAGTCCACTCCAAAAGTCCTAGCTATGTGGGTCACTATCCCACCGTATCCAATGTTCCCTCTCGATTTGTTCTTGAGCTTACTCATCGTCGCCGCCAAAAGGGTAGCACAATCTGCGCGGCATCCATGAAGCATAGCGTAGAGAAGGAATAGCTCATTCGTCTTGATCTTTTGGGGCGTCTCCGTCCTAGGAAAGAGACACTCCGAAAGAACACGGTGAGCTATCTTCAAGGCCAAATGGTACATCAATTTGGCCTTGGTATCAGCTGGATGCCAACGGTCCTCGTCGGCATAGATCATAGCCACATCCTCCCAAAAGTCCTTGGCGGACACGTTCCTAGGGAGTCGACCGTTGTAGGTCTCATGGAACCCGAAGATGGTCCCGAACTCAACAATGCTAAGATGGTAGTCTCTATTCATGAGACGGAAGGAGACGGTCCTATCAACATGGCTGTGCTCGAAAGATGTCACAACCTCTCGGGTGATCTCCTCATAAGCGTCTTCACGAATGTTCGTGAAGACAAGCAAACCGGCTCTATCCAAGAGCCATGTAAGGTCCTCTACTATGTTGAGAGGATGTAGATCCTCCAACAACAAATATCTAGGACCTATCACTGTCCTCTTCTCAATTTTCTCAAGTGCGGCTATGTAGTTTTCGTGTATGATCGGAATGCTAGGAGGAGGGGGTGAAGATGGAGGTGAAGGTGAGGATGGGGGTGAAGGAGATGAGGGTGGTGGTGCCCTAGATGTGGAAGGGTTGCCCTTTCTCTTCTTATTCTGTTCCCCTTTCTTTTCCTTAATTCTCCCCGACATTCTCCTTACAAAATCCATTACTGTCCAAAATTACGGTCTGTTCTTCCCAAAATCACGGTCGTGGAACGTCTGTAGACCGTAATTCGACACAGAAATTCTCAATTCTCAGCAAATCAGCAATCAAACTCCACAGCAATCAGTCCTAATCTAATTTCTTCCAATCTCAATCAGTTCTCCCTAAAAATCTCTAACAAAAACGAACAAAAACGACTTGAATCAAGAAGAGAGCAAAAACCTCTTTTTCGGATTGAGAAATCCAAAATGCGGGTTTGTTGATCGTTGTCCACGCGATTTGTTGCTTGGATCCTGTTCTTGGTTGGATTTGCTTCAGTTTTGGGCGAAGAATCGTTGAAAACGATTAAAGAACAAAGATTTGGGATGAGCTGTGAGATTTCGGTGTTTAGGGCGTGGAAATTGGGGGTTTTGTGGTGTTTTTGTGGTGAAGTGTGGCTTTTATACTCGCAGGCAAAATTTCAAAAATCACGGTTTGTCGGGGCATTCCACGGCCGTGGAAATGTACGGACCCGTAATTTTTGTGATTTTTCACAGGCCTTTGAGAATTACGGCCACTGTAGCTATGACGACCGTAATTTAGACCGTGGAACTCTCTGTAAAGCTTCAAAGTCCAAATTTTCGTCACTTTTCTTTGACATTATCCTCCCTTTCTCCTTTTCCATCGATCCTACAACCAAAAACACGAACATACCGGGAGAAATCGAGGCAAAAATAAAGCCAAAACGTCTATTCTAAACTAAACTATGAATCGAAAACAAAAATGGAAATGCAATACCTTGGGTTGCCTCCCAAGAAGCGCTTTGTTTAAGGTCCGTAGCTAGACCAATCTCGCACTTATTCGAGTGCGGTAGGTGCAAACTCCTCAGCTTGGAGTTCCGGTGAGTACTTCTTGAGCCGTTGACCGTTCACCTTAAAACTTCCGCTAGCTTCACCCCATACTTCAACTGCACCATGGGGGAAAATACGCTTAATTAGAAAAGGTCCAGTCCAACGAGATTTTAACTTACCTGGAAAGAGGCGAAGTCTCGAATTGAAGAGGAGGACTTGATCTCCCTCTTGGAAGTCCTTTGGAATGATATGCTTATCATGCCAACGCTTTGCTCTTTCCTTGTAGATCTTAGCGTTTTCATAGGCGTTCAAACGGAGTTCATCCAGCTCATTGATGTCTAGGAGACGCTTTTCTCCCGCTTCCTTCATGCTGAAATTCAACCATTTGATAGCCCAAAACGCTTTGTGCTCTAGCTCTACCGGCAAATGGCAAGACTTCCCATACACAAGGTTGTATGGTGTGGTTCCTATGAGAGTCTTGTATGCAGTCCGGTATGCCCACAATGCATCATCTAGTTTCAAGGACCAATCCTTCCTAGTCCTCGAAACCGTCTTCTCTAGAATTCCCTTGATCTCCCTATTTGAGATCTCAACTTGTCCACTCGTTTGTGGATGGTAAGGGGTGGCGATCTTGTGAGTAACCCCATACTTGGATAGAAGAGCTTCAAAGCGACGGGCTATGAAGTGAGAACCTCCATCACTAATGATCGTCCTTGGCGTCCCGAATCGCGGAAAGATGGTCTTGTTGAAGAACTTAACCACCACCATGGCATCATTCGTGGGAGAGGCAATTGCTTCCACCCATCTAGAAACGTAGTCTACCGCCAATAGTATGTATTGGTTTCCACAAGAAGAAGGAAATGGTCCCATGAAGTCGACTCCCCAAACGTCGAAAATCTCCACCTCTTGGATGTTGTTGAGGGGCATCTCGTTCCTTCTAGAGATATTGCCTGTTCTTTGACAAGCATCGCAACAAGAAACAAAGGATTGCACATCTTTAAACAAAGTAGGCCAATAGAATCCGGATTGCAATACCTTTGCGCTAGTTTTGTTCGAACTAGCGTGTCCTCCACAGGGTAGTGAATGACAATGACGGATGACACTTTGCATCTCATCTTCCGGCACACATCGCCGAATGATGCCGTCCGGACCTCTCTTGAAGAGGAGAGGCTCGTTCCAATGGTATTCCCGGACGTCCTTGAAGAACTTCTTCCTTTGTGCGTATGACAGTCCGGGTGGTATCTCCTGGCAAACCAAATAGTTAACAAAATCAGCAAACCATGGTTCGTTACCTTTGGAGACTACCTTGATGCACTCCTCTATGATATGTAGGTGTTCGTCCGGAAAGGAGTCATCAATGGGTAAATGGTCGTCCTCTAGATGTGTTAGACGACTCAAATGATCCGCAACAGAATTTTCCGAGCCTTTCTTGTCGCGGATCTCAATATCGAATTCTTGTAGGAGAAGAATCCATCTAATCAGCCTTGGCTTCGCATCATTCTTTGCAAGGAGATACCGGATCGCAGCATGATCCGTGTAGACAATCACCTTTGCACCTACAAGATAAGAGCGAAACTTGTCAATAGCGTAGACAATAGCTAGAAACTCTTTTTCCGTAGTGGCGTAGTTGAGCTGGGCTTCGTCTAGCGTCTTGCTAGCGTAGTATATGGCGTGGGTTCGTCCTTCTTTTCGTTGCCCAAGAACAGCTCCAATGGCTACGTCACTAGCATCACACATAATCTCGAAAGGGAGAGTCCAATCCGGTGGTTGGATAATGGGTGCTGAAATTAGAGCTTGCCGAATGGTGTTGAACGCATCTAGACATTCTTGTGAAAACTCAAAAACCGCATCCTTCATCAATAGATTAGTGAGAGGTTTTGATATCTTAGAAAAATCCTGAATGAAACGCCTATAGAATCCAGCATGTCCTAGGAAACTTCTTATTCCCTTCACCGAACTTGGGGGAGGAAGTTTCTCTATGGTCTCTATCTTAGCTTTGTCTACCTCTATCCCTCTACTAGAGACTAAGTGACCTAAAACGATTCCTTCCTTAACCATGAATTGACACTTCTCCCAATTAAGAACTAGGTTAGTGTCTTCACATCTTTGCAAAACAAGAGAAAGGTTAGAAAGACAATCGTTAAAAGAGGAACCGTAAACGGAGAAGTCGTCCATGAAGACTTCCATGATTTCCTCTACATATTCGGAGAAGATGGCCATCATGCACCGTTGAAAGGTGGCTGGGGCGTTGCAAAGCCCGAACGGCATTCTCCTATAAGCGAATGTACCCCAAGGGCACGTGAACGTGGTCTTCTCTTGATCATCCGGATGTATCGGGATCTGAAAGAAACCACTATAACCGTCAAGGTAGCAAAAGTATGAATGTTGTGCTAACCTTTCAAGCATTTGATCGATGAATGGCAATGGAAAGTGATCCTTCCGCGTTGCGTTGTTGAGCTTGCGGTAGTCTATACACATCCGCCATCCAGTCACGGTTCGGGTAGGAATGAGTTCGTTGTTCTTATTGGTGATGACCGTCATTCCTCCCTTCTTCGGAACTACTTGGACCGGGCTCACCCACTTGCTATCGGAGATAGGATAGATGATACCTGCATCAAGAAGTTTAAGAATTTCCTTCTTGACAACCTCCTTCATGGTCGGATTCAACCGCCTTTGAGGTTGTCTTGAAGTTCTAAAGTCCTCCTCCATTAGTATTTTATGCATGCATAGGGAGGGTTTAATTCCTACTAAGTCCTCAATAGTATAGCCTATGGCTTTTCTATGTTTCCTAAGGACAATCATGAGCTGTTCATGTTCATCTATGCTTAATTCGGAACTAACGATAACCGGGAAGGTGGAATTAGATCCAAGAAAAGCGTACCTTAGATGAGTAGGAAGTGGTTTAAGTTCCATTGCTTTCGGAGCTTCCAATGATCCTCGAGGAGCTTCCGATGTTTCCTTAGAAGTTTCTAAGCATGTTGAATGGTTTGGAGAAGAATTAGAAGAGGTTGAAGAAGTGTGCCGATCGCCCTTTTCCACGGTCAAAATTACGGCCTCCTCTGGTGTTCCACGGCCGTAATATCCTCTGGAATGGAGGTTGATTTTGGTCGTGGAATCCACGGTCGTGGAATACAGAGTATGACCGTGGAATCTTGTATTCTCAGCCTCATCGTGGAGTTTCTCAAACTCCACTTCATGCATCTCTTCTTGTGCTTCTAAGGCTTCAATTTCCTCTTTGCACTCTTCTTCTTTTCCTACATCGGTTAGACTCATAGTAATGACCTTTTGCAAAGGATCGTTAAAGAGAATCGCACTTACCTCCTCCCTAGATAAACCTTCTTCGTCTTGGATATTGTAAATATCCTCATCAAAGATTGGCTCCTTCACTAGAGTGGAGAGAACGAACTCTACTTTCTCTTCCCCTATATCAAAAGCGAGTCTCCCATTCTTGCAATCGACCATGCAGCCAGAAGTTGCAAGAAACGGCCTTCCGAGTATGATCGGGACCGGACTATCTGCAGGAATGTCAAGCACAACAAAATCAATGGGGACAAAGAACTTGCCTAGCTTGACCGGGACGTCTTCTACAATGCCGACGGGACGAGTAATGGATCGATCCGCCATGTATAACGTCATCTTCACTGGTTTAGGGTCGCCTAAACCGATCTTCCTGCACAATGCAAGTGGTATGATGCTCACACTTGCTCCCAAGTCACATAAAGCGTCATATGTGACCTTTCCCACTCCAATGGGAATGCAAAATGACCCCGGATCTTTCAGCTTTGGGGGCATTTTCTCCTTCATAGTCTTGATGAGGTCCGAAGAATCCGAACTCATCTTGACTTCTCCAAAATCTTCTAGCTTCCTCTTGTTAGAGAGGAGCTCCTTCAAGAACTTGCCATAAGCCGGCATACCTACAATAGCATCAATGAAAGGTATATTAATATGCAGTTTGCTCATGAGTTCTATGAACTTACCGAATTGCTTGTCTAGGCGCGCTCGCGCTCTAGATTGAGGGAACGGTAGGGGAGGTTTGAAAGCTGGAGGGGGAACATAGACGTCCTCCTTCTCCTTCCCCTTTTCTTTGCTTTTCTCTACGGGGACTTCAACAAACGTAGGCTGCGGATCGGTGGTAGTCACTCCGCTCCTAGTTGTAATCGCCATTACCCTTCCCTTAGGGTTGTCCTCCGTCTTTCCTGGAAGTTTTCCTTGATTTCTAGGAACTTCCTCCGCATGGTTGAACATTTGATTCTCCAAAACCTTTTGAGCTTTGTCAACCTTTGAAATTTGATCATCAACCTTGATGATGCGGTTCTCCAACCCTTGAAGCTTTCCTAAGATTGTTTCCAACATGGGGTCCGGCTTTTCCTTTCCCGTATTGTTTCCTCCATTTGATGATTGCCCCTGGCTTTTCAAAGGAGTAGAGGAAGAAGAGGGTGGAGTTAGTGAATTGGAATTGGAAGGATAGGAGTTACCGGAATTTTGTTGATTGGAGCGCCAATTGTTGTTGTTCGAACCCCGATTGTTGTTCCAATTGTTGTTATTCCGGTTGTTGTTTCCATTCCAATTGTTGTTCCGGTTATTGTTCCGGTTATTGTTGTTGCGGTTGGTGTTGTCACCGCCATTGTTGTTGCCCAAATAGCCAACATCCTTCTCTTGTTGCTTTGGGAAGTTGGTCTTGATAGTCTCCTTCAACTCTTTGATCTCATTGTTGAGGGAGAAAATCTGATTTTGAGCTTCATGTGTGAGCTTCGCTCCTTGCTCCACACGATTTCCTTCCACCTTTCGGTGGGAATACTTCTCTATGACTCTTGCTTGCTTCTCAATGAAGTCCCAAGCGTCATCTTCTCTCATGTCCATGAACGTTCCACATGAGAGGGATTGGAGGTTGAATTGCGTTCCCGCATCCAGCCCCTTGTAGTAAATCTCCAGCAAGGCAAGCTTGGATATGCCATGATGAGGGCAATCCAAGAGCAAATCCTGAAACCTTTCCCAAGATTGAAACAAACTTTCGTTAGGTCTCATAGAAAAAGCATTGATCTTACCTCTAAGTTCCGCCGTTTTGGAAGGCGGAAAGAATTTGGTGAGAAATTCCGCGGAAAGGTCTTCCCACGTCTCTAGTTTCCCACTAGGAAGAGCTTGGTACCAAGATAGCGCTTTCCCTTTCAAAGAGAAAAAGAAAGGTTTGAGCTTATAGCTGTTGGTAGTAGCGCTCTTTGGTCTCATTGTCTCCATCATACACTCAAAGTTTTGCAAGTGTTGGTGCGGAGATTCAGTGCTTGTACCGCCGAACTGGCTTTGGCGAACAAGAGTGATAACTTGAGGGTTGAAGCTAAACCCTTGTACATCTTCAGCATCGAAGTTCACACCTAAGCGGCGTGGTTGTTGTGTTGGATCCATCCGCTGGCCAAGAGTTCTCGGCTCATTATCCACACGTTCGACCCTCGCATTCCTAGGTGGAATGCGGCGGTTAGCAGCTCCTTGTTGATTGAAAGGATTTATATTGATCGTGGGATCAATCTCTTCTAGCGGAGGCATGGAAGAATCACTATCATCGGTGGATGAGTAGTTTCTTCCTTTAGACCTTGTCCTCCTTCTCGAGGACTTCTTCCCCACCTTATTTTCAAGATCGCTCATCTTTATCTTCATTTGGACGAGCATGTCTTGCAGACCGTTAACTTGAGTTTGATGACGATCCATCTCATCTTGGAGGAGAGTCTCATTCCATCGGAGTTGAGCTTCCTTCTCCGCCAACTTAGTTTGAAGATCGTTTTCGTTCTCTTGAGCCATCTTCCTTTCCTTGCGCTTTTGCCTCAAGGTTTTCTCTAGCTCTTGATCAAGAGGTAAGAGATCTTCGGTGTTCCTAGACCTGCGCATGCACTCAAAGAAAAATCAAATAACGAGAGCAAGCTCCCAAGCTTGACAACCGGCTACCGGATTCGGACGAAGCCAAATCCCCGGCAACGGCGCCAAAAACTTGTTCTTTGGCGAAACTCTGTTCCGTTGCCGGAACAAGAACTTCGTATGTACCTAAGAACACAAACCTGCAAGAACACTCAAAAGAGATATCAAATAACAAGAGCAAGCTCCCAAGCTTGACAACCGGCAACCGGATTCGGCCGAAACCAAATCCCCGGCAACGGCGCCAAAAACTTGTTCGCCCCTAGAGGTGTGTGCAAATAAGCTTTAAATTTATAAAACTAGAATCAAGCAGCGAACCCGCAGTGTACGGATCGAGGTAGCTAAGCAAGAATTCCAGAGTATCGAACACAGGGATTTGGGTGGGAACAAATTCGATTTCAGATTATCAAGCAATAAATATGGGAGTTTTGCAAATATTGGGAAAACAACAATCCTAAAGATCCGGGTATTCAGTTATGGCAACAGATTCAAGATACACTAATGATATAAAGACAGAGTAGAGATATGCAAAGGTATACTAATGTAAGGTAATCGTACGGTTGAGGTTCCAAAAACCTTATGTAACTCACCTAAAAGATACTCCTTATACAGGTTGTTGAGGCTCAATATAAAGAGGTTCTAAAAGCAAGGATTAGTATCAAATACCCAAACCTACAATCTAAAGGTCAAGACTAACTTATCCGATTGAGGTTGTTGAGGCTCACAATCGAGGTAGAGGTTGTTGAGGCTTCACTACCACCTAGAAAAGACAAGTCTAAGCTAAGCTAAAGCAAATCTTTAACTTTAGATTAAGGTAAAAGCAGGCTCGTAAACTCATGGAAATTACGGTTGGATCTTGAGGTTCCACGGCCGTGGAACTCAAGAACAACCCGTAATTTAGGGTTGTCGGCGACACTTCTCTAACTCTCAGGGTCTAATCTGTTTGCGATCGATCTATCATCATCTATGCCACAACTATCAACCCTTCACCTTAGAATTGTTAAGGGTTTTTAGCCAATAACAGCCATTTGATATCAATTCAAGATTTATAGGATAAAAGATGGAAACTTTCAAGAACCTTCAATAATCTTTCAAACGAATCTCAAAATCACAATCGAAAACAAGTGTTTGTCAAGAGATTCAAATCAAACAATCAATCACAATCTTAGGAAAGAAAGGAAACGGGATGTCAATCCGATCCTAAGTCAAACCTAAGCAAGAAGAGGAGATTTCTTGCAAAATCCTCCAAGAACTTCAATCTTCCTCAACGCGAAGATCGCTCACAGCAATTCTCCAATCACGAACTTTGATCTTCGATGAGATCTCCCAAAAATCGCCTCCAAGAATGAAGGTTTGTGTCTTGCTAAGCTTGCGTTCTTGCCGCTCCCCTTAGGGTTTTAAATGTCGTAAGCTAGGTAGCAAGGTAAAGCGAGATGATGGAATCTTGCCTCATCCGTCCTTTTTATAATGCAGGGCAAAACGTCGGCCCGGCCCGATCTTCAAAAGATCGTGGCTTCGAAACGTGGCGAAAGGATTCGCCAAGATCACGGTCGTGGAAGATTCCACGACCGTAATTTAGGGCGTGAAGAGGAATACGGTTGTGTTCCACGGCCGTAATATCCCCTGGAATGAACATCGAATTCTGCATCATAATCCACGGCCGTAATCTAGGGTCAAACCGTGATTTTTGCCTTCATTCGTGCATTCCTCAATCTAATACTCCAAATTGCTTCCAAAAGGTGTTCTAAATCTGGAAGTACTTCAACTCAACTCTCCCTTGCTCGATTTCGTTCGGAAATA
Source organism: Fagopyrum esculentum (assembly GCA_033239045.1). Taxonomy (NCBI): domain Eukaryota; kingdom Viridiplantae; phylum Streptophyta; class Magnoliopsida; order Caryophyllales; family Polygonaceae; genus Fagopyrum; species Fagopyrum esculentum. Next base: position 154,728,624 of record BSUD01000001.1, read on the forward strand.
GCTCCAAATCACCTATAATCAACATAGAACTCGTGTAGACATCCATATCGACAATATAGGTAATACTAGCTCATATATGCATAAAGCTCCATCGAAGACTATCAATATGAATCAAATACGATTATAAACGTGCCTAAAATATCACAATATTTCATGCTAACAATATCCTCATCAAAGATTGGTTCCTTCACTAGAGTGGAAAGAACGAACTCTACTTTCTCTTCCCCAATATCAAAAGCGAGTCTCCCATTCTTGCAATCGACCATGCAGCCGGAAGTTGCAAGAAACGGCCTTCCGAGTATGATCGGGACCGGACTATCTGCAGGAATGTCAAGTACGACAAAATCAATGGGGACAAAGAACTTGCCTAGCTTGACTGGGACGTCTTCTACAATGCCGACGGGACGAGTAATGGATCGATCCGCCATGTATAACGTCATCTTCACTGGTTTAGGGTCGCCTAAACCGATCTTCCTGCACAATGCAAGTGGTATGATGCTCACACTTGCTCCCAAGTCACATAAAGCGTCATATGTGACCTCTCCCACTCCAATGGGAATGCAAAATGACCCCGGATCTTTCAGCTTTGGGGGCATTTTCTCCTTCATAGTCTTGATGAGATCCGAAGAGTCCGAGCTCATCTTGACTTCTCCAAAATCTTCTAGCTTCCTCTTGTTAGAGAGGAGCTCCTTCAAGAACTTGCCATAAGCCGGCATACCTACAATAGCATCAATGAAAGGTATATTAATATGCAGTTTGCTCATGAGTTCTATGAACTTACCGAATTGCTTGTCTAGGCGCGCTCGCGCTCTAGATTGAGGGAATGGTAGGGGAGGTTTGAAAGCTGGAGGGGGAACATAGACGTCCTCCTTCTCCTTCCCCTTTTCTTTGCTTTTCTCTACGGGGACTTCAACAAACGTAGGCTGCGGATCGGTGGTAGTCACTCCGCTCCTAGTTGTAATCGCCATTACCCTTCCCTTAGGGTTGTCCTCCGTCTTTCCTGGAAGTTTCCCTTGATTTCTAGGAACTTCCTCCGCATGGTTGAACATTTGATTTTCCAAAACCTTTTGAGCTTTGTCAACCTTAGAAATTTGATCATCAACCTTGATGATGCGGTTCTCCAACCCTTGAAGCTTTCCCAAGATCGTTTCCAACATGGGATCCGGCTTTTCCTTTCCCGTATTGTTTCCTCCATTTGATGATTGCCCCTGGCTTTTCAAAGGAGTAGAGGAAGAAGAGGGTGGAGTTAGTGAATTGGAATTGGAAGGATAGGAGTTACCGGAATTTTGTTGATTGGAGCGCCAATTGTTGTTGTTCGAACCCCGATTGTTGTTCCAATTGTTGTTATTCCGGTTGTTGTTTCCATTCCAATTGTTGTTCCGGTTATTGTTCCGGTTATTGTTGTTGCGGTTGGTGTTATCACCGCCATTGTTGTTGTTGCCCAAATAACCAACATCCTTCTCTTGTTGCTTTGGGAAGTTGGCCTTGATAGTCTCCTTCAACTCTTTGATCTCATTGTTGAGGGAGAAAATCTGATTTTGAGCTTCATGTGTGAGCTTTGCTCCTTGCTCCACACGATTTCCCTCCACTTTCCGGTGGGAATACTTCTCTATGACTCTTGCTTGCTTCTCAATGAAGTCCCAAGCGTCATCTTCTCTCATGTCCATGAACGTTCCACATGAGAGGGATTGGAGGTTGAATTGCGTTCCCGCATCCAGCCCCTTGTAGTAAATCTCCAGCAAGGCAAGCTTGGATATGCCATGATGAGGGCAATCCAAGAGCAAATCCTGAAACCTTTCCCAAGATTGAAACAAACTTTCGTTAGGTCTCATAGAAAAAGCATTGATCTTACCTCTGAGTTCCGCCGTTTTGGAAGGCGGAAAGAATTTGGTGAGAAATTCCGCGGAAAGATCTTCCCACGTCTCTAGTTTCCCACTAGGAAGAGCTTGGTACCAAGATAGCGCTTTCCCTTTCAAAGATAAAAAGAAAGGTTTGAGCTTATAGCTGTTGGTAGTAGCGCTCTTTGGTCTCATTGTCTCCATCATACACTCAAAGTTTTGCAAGTGTTGGTGCGGAGATTCAGTGCTTGTACCGCCGAACTGGCTTTGGCGAACAAGAGTGATAACTTGAGGGTTGAAGCTAAACCCTTGTACATCTTCAGCATCAAAGTTCACACCTAAGCGGCGTGGTTGTTGTGTTGGATCCATCCGCTGGCCAAGAGTTCTCGGCTCATTATCCACACGTTCGACCCTCGCATTCCTAGGTGGAATGCGGCGGTTAGCAGCTCCTTGTTGATTGAAAGGATTTATATTGATCGTGGGATCAATCTCTTCTAGCGGAGGCATGGAAGAATCACTATCATCGGTGGATGAGTAGTTTCTTCCTTTAGACCTTGTCCTCCTTCTCGAGGACTTCTTCCCCACCTTATTTTCAAGATCGCTCATCTTTATCTTCATTTGGACGAGCATGTCTTGCAGACCGTTAACTTGAGTTTGATGACGATCCATCTCATCTTGGAGGAGAGTCTCATTCCATCGGAGTTGAGCTTCCTTCTCCGCCAACTTAGTTTGAAGATCGTTTTCGTTGTCTTGAGCCATCTTCCTTTCCTTGCGCTTTTGCCTCAAGGTTTTCTCTAGCTCTTGATCAAGAGGTAAGAGGTCTTCGGTGTTCCTAGACCTGCGCATGCACTCAAAGAAAAATCAAATAACGAGAGCAAGCTCCCAAGCTTGACAACCGGCTACCGGATTCGGACGAAGCCAAATCCCCGGCAACGGCGCCAAAAACTTGTTCGCCCCTAGAGGTGTGTGCAAATAAGCTTTAAATTTATAAAACTAGAATCAAGCAAGCGAACCCGCAGTGTACGAATCCATATAGTTAAGCAAGAATTCCAGAGTATCGAACACAGGGATTTGGGTGGAACGAACTCGATTGCAGGTTATCAAGCGGTGAATATGAGAGTTTTGCAAATATTGGGGAAACAACAATCCTAAAGATCCGGGTATTCAGTTGTGGCAATAGATTCAAGATATACTAATGATGTAAAGACAGAGTTGAGATATGCAAAGGTATACTAGTGTAAGGTAATCGTACGGTTGAGGTTCCAAAAACCTTATGTGACTCACCTAAAAGATACTCCCTATACAGGTTGTTGAGGCTCAATATAGAAAGGAACTAAAGACGAGGATTAGTGTCAAATACCCAAACCTATAATCTTAAGATTAAGACTAACCTATCCGATTGAGGTTGTTGAGACTCACAATCGAGGTAGAGGTTGTTGAGGCTTCACTACCACCTAGAAAAGACAAGTCTAAACTAAGCTAAAGCAAATCTTTAACTTTGGATTAAGGTAAAAGCAAGCTCGTAAACTCAGGGAAATTACGGTTGGATCTTGAGATTCCACGGCCGTGGAACTCAAGAACAGCCCGTAATTTAGGGTTGTCGGCGACAATTCTCTAACTCTCAGGGTCTAATCTGTTTGCGATCGATCTATCATCATCTAAGCCACAACTATCAACCCTTCACCTTAGAATTGTTAAGGGTTTTTAGCCAATAACAGTCATTTGATATTAATTCAAGATTTAAAAGATAAAAGATGGAAACTTTCAAGAACTATCAATAATCTTCAAAAGAATCTCAGAATCACAATCAAGAACAAGTGTTTATCAAAGGATTCAAATAGGAATAAGCAATCACAATCTTAGGAAAGAAAGGAAACGGGATGTCAATCCGATCCTAAATCAAACCTAAGCAAGAAGAGAAATCTTCTTGCAAAATCCTCCAAGAACTTCGATCTTGCACAAACGCAACGATCGCTAGCAGCAATTCTTCAATTCCGAACTTTGATCTTCAATGAGATCTCCCCAAAATCACCTTCAAGAATGAGGGTTTGTGCGTTCCTAAGCTTGCGTTTTTGCCGCTAAACTTAGGGTTGAAAGGTCGTAAGCTAGGTAGCGAGGTGACGGAATCTTGCTTCATCCGTCCTTTTTATAATGCAGGGCAAAATGTCGGCCCGGCCCGATCTTCAAAAGATCATGGCTTCGAAACGTGGCGAAAGGATTCGCCAAGATCACGGTCGTGGAAGATTCCACGACCGTAATTTTGAGGCGTGGAAACAAACACGGATAGCTTCCACGGCCGTAATATCTCCTGGAATGAACATCGAATTCTGACTCACAATCCACGGCCGTAATTTAGGGTAAAACCGTGATTCTTGCCTTCATTCGTGCATTCCTCAATCTAATACTCCAAATTTCTTCCAAAAGGTGTCCTTGATCTAGAGGTACATCAACTCAACTTTCCTTTGCTCGATTTCGTTCGGAAATAGCTCCAAATCACCTATAATCAACATAGAACTCGTGTAGACATCCATATCGACAATATAGGCAATACTAGCTCATATATGCATAAAGCTCCATCAAAGACTATCAATATGAACCAAATGTGACTAGAAAATGTGCCTAAAACATCACAATATTTCATGCTAACAAATAACCCCATACTTAACACTTGCTTGTCCCTAAGCAAGGTCTTACGAAAAGCTTTAAACAAGAGTTAGGATGAAATATGTGTACCTTCTTTTGGATGAAGGTGACTTCTAAAGAATAGATCATTCTCAAACCTTGCTTCAATCGTTTTTCAAACTTTCACACATTTAATTAGAGAGTAAAAATAAAGAAAACTCATGAATCAACTTAACTTCCAAACAAGCGTTATAACCTTCAAACTTTATCAAAATCAATTCCAAGAACTTCAATTTAGATCACCAAGCCATATAACATTCTTTTGATCTTAAGGACTTCCAAAGAAAAGGTATAGAGTATGGAAGGGAAGGGAAAACTTTAAGGGAGAGTGGTGCATAAATCCGGGAAAATGGATAACTACCTTCTTCTTCTTTTGCGGTTTCCGCAACACAACACTTCACTTAGAGCTTCGCTCTTACTTTTCATTTTTCGACTTTACTTTTGGAGTTATGGATAGAGGTGCACAAAAACCGAAGCCTAGGAGATTGGCGTTTCTCAATTTTGCGAGATGCCTCAAACCCTTAGCGCACATACCATAATCCGCTAGGAATATCGCTCAATCCGACTTTGGCAAGACACAAACACCCGGCTATGTGAATGGTGCCGAGTTACTCATCGTCATGATTGACTTCCCCAAACCTATACTTTCTTTCTATTCAATTGATTGCAAACATTTGCTCTCATGGCCCTCCCACATCAAACATGCCTTTTTCTCATTCACTTTCCAAGTTCCCGGATAGGTAAAGGAGGCTAATATTTCAATGAGGAGCTAGATGATCAAAGAAAGAAGAAAGAAAATATCGAATTGCCTTAATCATTTCAACAAGAAGTATAGGAACTTATAATGTGATTTCAACTTCAGTTTCTTAATATGATTTAGGTAACGTTTTCACATTATAAAACTTGCAAAAGAGGTGAAATTTATTCATTTGCATCCTTTTCGATTTACTATCCTTTTAAACATGCAATTGTTGTCAACTTTATTCGCAAGTAGTGTTTATCATAGAACTCATCTCAATTCATTAGAAGCATCAAATTTTTCAAAAATTTTCAATTTTTATGGGTTTTTAAAGTTCTTTTTCATGCAATGCAAGAATGAAACGTGTAACATATGATGAACATGCAAAGATAGTCTCGTAATAGAGGCAACACATAGAGTAGAGTTATTACAAACATTTAGTACATCCCACCCCATACTTAGGACGAACATTGTCCCTAATGTTCACATGAAAGAACAAAAGAAAGAAAAGAAAAGAAACTCACAATGGTGGCGGGAATGTCTAAACGAGCTGCCGGTCATCAATCACTGCGGTGCCGGTGGAGGTGGAAATGGAGAGAAACTCGGGTCATAGTACCGCCCAAACTGCTGGCGGTAGACGTCCCTCATCATGTGGTCGAGGTCATCCAAACGTCCATCTCTAGCGTCCGCCCGGATCTCTAATGCTCCGACTCTCTCTGAAAGTCCGGTAGCCCACTCCGGCATCCTCTCATACCATCCCGGAGCATGATCATACCATCCGGGAGCATCTGCTGGTGCTGGCTGTGGTGGTGGTGGTGGTGGTGCTGCTGGCTTTTATACTCGCAGGCAAATTTTCAAAAATCACGGTCTGTCGGGGCATTCCACGGCCGTGGAAATGTACGGACCCGTGATTTTTGTGATTTTTCACAGGCCTTTGAGAATTACGGTCACTGTAGCAATGACGACCGTAATTTAGACCGTGGAACCCTCTGTAAAGCTTCAAAGTCCAAATTTCGTCACTTCTATTCGACATTATCCCTCCGTTCTCCCTTTTCATCGATCCTACAACCAAAAACACGAACATACCGGAAGGAATCGAGGCAAAAATAAAGCAAGAACTTCTATTCTAAGCTAATCTATGAATCGAAAGCAAAAACGAAAATGCAATACCTTGGGTTGCCTCCCAAGAAGCGCTTTGTTTAAGGTCCGTAGCTAGACCATTATCCATAGATGACTCAATGCACCTTGAACATCTTGGATTGCTCTTCAAATCCATCATTAAACTCCTCCAAGAAATCTCCGGTTCCTAATTTCACCGGCAAGTGGTAAGATCTCCCACGTACAAGCTTGTACGGTTTGATTCTCACCGGAATCCTCCTAGCTTTCCTATGCTTTAATGGGACATAATTCGGTCTTCCATCCCATCCTTTCCTAGATCGAGAAATCAGTTTTTCGAGAATCCTCCTAGCTTCCCCATCTCCAGTTTGGGGATGATGTATGGTCTTCGTCATGTGAATGACCCCATACTTGAACAAAAAACACTTATTGGCATTGGCGTTGAAGCTCTTGCCAAATTTACTCCTTATAGTCCAAGGAGCATCTTCTTCCAGCAATTTCAATAGAGGTTTCATCTTCACCTTAGGAGGTTCTTTTGGAAGAGACCTCCAACTCTCCGGTGCATTCCTGGAAAAATCAGAAATTTTAATAGGAATAACAAAGGAAGTAAGACAGTATACCTTGTTAAGTTCTTCAAGGCTTGGGACAAGTTTCATGTTGGCATGATGATCCACACATGAAATATCTCCCAACTCAGCTGGATCTTCTTCAACCTTGGCCACAATTTCAGTAATTTGGCCAAGGTTCACCACTTCTTCCTCTTCTTCAAGCACAACTGACTTTTCTTCAATCTCGACCACAATATTAGCAATTGGGTCTAGGTGTTCCACTTCTCTCTCTTCTTCAATGCGAACTTCAAGAGGTTCTAGAGGAACTTTGGGTTTGATAAGAGCATTCCTCGAGACTTGGAGTTCTTCCTTAAAGGCTTTCAATTTTTCTTCGATCATACCAAGTTCCTTCTTCAATTCTTCAAGTTTCGAGTGTTCCGCATCTTTGGGACGTTTCTTCTTAACCTTCTTTGGGTAGTGCAGCTTTTCCCATTTTGCAAATTCATATTCAATGGTTTGTTCACGTTCTCTTTCGCTGTCAAACCAATAGAAGGCGTATTTCTCTACCAAGTATTCATAATGGTCTGCTCTAGCCGTATGCTTCGCTACCCATATTGGATCGTATGGAGCCATACTTAGCTAGTGGAGCCTCAAAAACTCATACCAAGAGATTAAAAAAAACAAAAGCTCCCAAAACTTGTTCTTTGGCGAAACTCTGTTCCGTTGCTGGAACAAGAACTTCGTATGTACCTAAGAACACAAACCTGCAAGAACACTCAAGAAAAGGATATCAAATAACGAGAGCAAGCTCCCAAGCTTGACAACCGGCTACCGGATTCGGACGAAGCCAAATCCCCGGCAACGGCGCCAAAAACTTGTTCGCCCCTAGAGGTGTGTGCAAATAAGCTTTAAATTTATAAAACTAGAATCAAGCAAGCGAACCCGCAGTGTACGAATCCATATAGTTAAGCAAGAATTCCAGAGTATCGAACACAGGGATTTGGGTGGAACGAACTCGATTGCAGGTTATCAAGCGGTGAATATGAGAGTTTTGCAAATATTGGGGAAACAACAATCCTAAAGATCCGGGTATTCAGTTGTGGCAATAGATTCAAGATATACTAATGATGTAAAGACAGAGTTGAGATATGCAAAGGTATACTAGTGTAAGGTAATCGTACGGTTGAGGTTCCAAAAACCTTATGTGACTCACCTAAAAGATACTCCCTATACAGGTTGTTGAGGCTCAATATAGAAAGGAACTAAAGACGAGGATTAGTGTCAAATACCCAAACCTATAATCTTAAGATTAAGACTAACCTATCCGATTGAGGTTGTTGAGACTCACAATCGAGGTAGAGGTTGTTGAGGCTTCACTACCACCTAGAAAAGACAAGTCTAAACTAAGCTAAAGCAAATCTTTAACTTTGGATTAAGGTAAAAGCAAGCTCGTAAACTCAGGGAAATTACGGTTGGATCTTGAGATTCCACGGCCGTGGAACTCAAGAACAGCCCGTAATTTAGGGTTGTCGGCGACAATTCTCTAACTCTCAGGGTCTAATCTGTTTGCGATCGATCTATCATCATCTAAGCCACAACTATCAACCCTTCACCTTAGAATTGTTAAGGGTTTTTAGCCAATAACAGTCATATTGATATTAATTCAAGATTTAAAAGATAAAAGATGGGAACTTTCAAGAACTATCAATAATCTTCAAACGAATCTCAGAATCACAATCAAGAACAAGTGTTTATCAAAAGATTCAAATCGGAATAAACAATCACAATCTTAGGAAAGAAAGGAAACGGGATGTCAATCCGATCCTAAATCAAACCTAAGCAAGAAGAGAAATCTTCTTGCAAAATCCTCCAAGAACTTCGATCTTCCGCAAACGCGAAGATCGCTAACAGCAATTCTTCAATTCCGAACTTTGATCTTCAATGAGATCTCCAAAATCGCCTCCAAGAATAAGGGTTTGTATGTTGCTAAGCTCGTGTTTTTTTTGCCGCTAAACTTAGGGTTGATGGGTCGTGAGCGAGGTTAGCGAGGTGACGGAATCTTGCTTCATCCGTCCTTTTTATAAGGCAGGGCAAAATGTCGGCCCGGCCCGATCTTCAAGAGATCATGGCTTCGAAACGTGGCGAAAGGATTCGCCAAGATCACGGTCGTGGAAGATTCCACGACCGTAATTTTGAGGCGTGGAAACAAACACGGATAGCTTCCACGGCCGTAATATCTCCTGGAATGAACATCGAATTCTGACTCACAATCCACGGCCGTAATTTAGGGTAAAACCGTGATTCTTGCCTTCATTCGTGCATTCCTCAATCTAATACTCCAAATTGCTTCCAAAAGGTGTCCTTGATCTAGAGGTACATCAACTCAACTTTCCTTTGCTCGATTTCGTTCGGAAATAGCTCCAAATCACCTATAATCAACATAGAACTCGTGTAGACATCCATATCGACAATATAGGCAATACTAGCTCATATATGCATAAAGCTCAATCAAAGACTATCAATATGAATCAAATACGATTAGAAAACGTGCCTAAAATATCACAATATTTCATGCTAACAAAATGGCAGTAAAATCACATAATGTACATACAAACATGCAGATTATGAAAGATAAAACGTCCAAACAAATCCCAAAATATAGACTATAATTCATGCTATCAAAATACCCCATACTTAGCCCTTGCTTGTCCCCAAACAAGTTCCTCATATAGAAGACAAGATAGAATGGATTATAAGTCAAGAAAATCAATGAAAAAGTCTTTCAAAAACATTTTATGGTGTGCAACTATCATAGATCACTCTAAGAGAATACTTCCTGGAATTAAAAACTTGATATGATCAAAACATTTTATAAATATAAGAAAGTTGTTCATCTTTGCATAAAATCGCAGAATGCATAATAAATCATAATTATCAAAATTAATCATGTATAATCCAGTTTAAACCACTAAGTCAATCAACAAGCTCAAGGTCTCAAGGGCTTCCCAAAAGAAAAGGTCAAGAAACGTGTAGGGTAGGGATGTATGTAAGGTAATGTGGTGCTAGAATCCGGGAAAAGGATGAACTTCACTTTACTTTGACTTGCAACATCTTCCACCAATAAGCTTCGCTTATCTCACACTTTTTCTTTTTACTTTACTTTTTGGGATGCATGGACAGAGGTGCACAATAACCGAAGCCTAGGAAATCTGCAATCATCAATTTCTCGAGATGCATCAAACCCTTGATGCACATGCCATGACCCGTTAGGAATATCGCTCAATCCGACTTTGGCAAGACACAAACACCCGACTATGTGAATGGTGCCGAGTTACTCATCTTCATGATTGACTTCCCCAAACCTAGAATTACTTTCTAACACTTCACTTTCAGCCCACTTCTCAACTTTAACTTCACTTGCTTTCACCACTTCGCTTGCTTCCAAATTCCCGGATAGGTAAAGGGAGGCAAAATGTATATGAGGGGCTAAGCATGATCAAGAAGAAGAAGAAGAAGAGAATGAATTGCCTTGGTCTTTCCAGGAAGAAAGTGAGAGAACTTATCTTGTGGTGTCGACCTTCAAATTCAACATAATTTGGATAAAAACAAAGTATTAAACATGCTAATAATTTTAAACAAAGCATTTAGCAACTTAAACATATTATAAAACCTTTTAAACACATAAAGAATTTAAAACCAGTAGGTAAACAAAAATCTTCATTGAGATCATATCCAGATAAGTAACACAAAATCGTTTCGAAAACTTTCTGTTACGCACCTCGGTCGAGGTGTTCTTGGTTCAACCGAGGTGAAGTGCCTCGTTTCGCCAAAATCTCCCCGGTCGAGGTAAAAAAATTTTTTTTTTTTTTCGGTTTCGACGTTTTTCTCAATCAAATAACCTGTAGGTATGCATGTAATATCAGATAATCATATAAATGCAGAAGTGGAGCATAAAATAGAATATCCGATAAATAGTACATCAAAAGTAGTCGAATAAAATACATCACGTAGTCAGATAAGTACAAATACCCCATACTTGAGACACACTGTCCCAGTGGGTCAAATAAAAAGTCTAAACATGAGAGTACTCACCGGATAAAAGCCGAACTGCATAAAAGAAAATAAAGAAAATCCTGCAGCTCCTCAATAGTCTCGATCCGGTGGTGGTGCATATGGATACTGAGTCGGATCGTAAGGATGGCCCATGACACGCTCGAACTGAAGCTGGGCCATGACGTGCTGATGGTGTTGCCGCTCCTGCATCTCGTGGATATCCAGCGATAATGCAGCATATGAGTCGATAACCTGATCCGTCAGGTCATCGATCCGTCGGTGAGCAGCTCGATCTCTCACTCCGCGCCTCCTGCGTCTAGCAGGTCTGACTGGAGAAGTCTCAGCTGGTGCAGGCTCAGTGTCCTCCTCATCATCCAAATCGATGATCGGTGGTGCGCTCATCCCGACAGTATCCGTCCCTGTATCCATCGGGACTCCACCGTCTCTCTCATCCACCGTCTCCTCATCATCGTTGTCATCCTCCTCAGCCTCAGCAGGGGCAGTTGTTGTCTCTCTGTGATCCTCCATCAGTGTATCCCAAGTTGTCTGCCAGTAATGCGGATCAAAGACTGTGAACTGTGCAGACCAGCGGATCCCCTGAGGTGCGGTCCGCTCCCAGGGCATGGCGACGTATGGAGTGGTCAAACCACGGGGAACTAGAATCCTCCGTGTGATCATCTCCTGTAATCCCAGCGGCTTCGGAGCCGCCGCCATCGTGCAAACGCTGAGGTCCATCCCGTGGTAGGTAGCGATGTGGGTGACTAGACCTCCGCAGCAAATGTCTCCCTTTGCCTTGGCTTTGATCCTGTGCAGATCCTCTGCCAGGAGCAAGCCAAAGTTTGGGAAACCTCCTGTCACCATGCAGTAGAGGCTGAAAAGCTCCCCCTGTCTGATCTTCTGAGGCGTCTCAGTACGCGCCAGAAGTGTCTCACTGAAAATCCTGTGGGCAAGTCTGAAGGCCAGATGAAAGATGACTTTGTCCCTGGAATCTCCAAGGCGCCATCTGTCTGCGTGCTCAGTAATATGGGCAATCTGCCCCCAGAACTCCCTAGCTACGGATCGGGAGGGGAAGTCGGTGGCGGTGGGCTCAGAAAAGCCAAAAATCTCTCTCCATATCTCTAAAGGAACTATGAAGTTCCGGTTCATCAACCGGTACTTCACAGATCGGTCTGTGGGAAGGTAGGAGAAGGAGCTAACGAACTCTAAGGTCGGCTCCAAATAAGCTGGGGCTCGGATCTCAGTGAACTGATCCAGCCCGACGGTAGCAATCATCCTCCTAAGGTCAGCATCTAACCCTAGGCAATCAAAGGCCGACACGTCAAGAAATCGTGGTGCGATAACTGGACGGCTAGCTATCCGCTCATAGTCTACCCGGCATCTCTCGTGGATAACCGGGCGGTAAGGCCGGGAAGAAGAGGAAGAAGGGGAGGGTGAGGATCTGTCTCTGAGGGCTAGACGACGATCTGAACTCATTTTCACTTAAGTTTGTCAGACCACCTCGGTCACTGACAATTCCCAAAAATCACCTCGGTCGAGATGCAGTCGACCGGACCGAGGCGCAGCAGTTACGATTCCAATTCTCTGAATTTCAGTTCTTTTCCCCCCAAAATCACTACAGTTGCTTCCTAAGGGGTACTTAAATCCTTTCTCAGCAAAATCAGGGGCAACCAAAGCCCAAATCAAAGCGAACGAACGAGTTAGGGTTTCGATTTGTTTTTACCTCGTTTCGGTCGATTCGCTCGATTTCTTTGCAAATCTGTTGTAGCAATCGGTTCCTCTACCCTTCAATCACAGTTTAGAAGCAGAAATCTTCAAAAATGAGCGAGATTCGAGAGGGAGCGAAGTGGAAGTCGCCGCGGTCGAGGTGGGAAAGTAAAAAGTGAAAAATAAAAATTTTTCCTATTTATACTGTTCCTGGATCTGCTGTCACCTCGGTCGAGATGGTCTCGACTGGACCGAGGTGGTATGGACCGAGGTGGTTCTGCAGAAACCCTAGTCGCCTCGGGTGCTCAAGAATCAACTCGGTCGAGGTGCTCTGACAGTAACCGAGGTGCTTCTGTCTTCTCAGAATCTCGAACTTCTGTTCTTCCAGTTGTGCTCCTTCCTTAGATATTCCCTGTTGTCTGTCCAGAACGCCAAAAGCAAAGCAAAGCAAAGCAAAAACGAAAACTATCTAAGCTAGACTAGAAAACGGGAAAAGAAAGCAATATCTTGGGTTGCCTCCCAAGAAGCGCTTGATTTAAGGTCGCTAGCTGGACCATGATGTGTCTCAAACGAGGTATATTGATGCAACCTCCTCAACCGGCGTTTCCGGTTGGTATTTCTTAAGCCTATGACCGTTCACCTTGAAGCTTCCACTAGTTTCACCCCATATCTCAACTGCACCGTGAGGGAAAACATGTTTCACAACATAAGGTCCGGTCCATCTAGATTTCAACTTACCTGGAAAAAGGCGGAGGCGGGAGTTGAAGAGTAGAACTAAGTCTCCTTCGTTAAGCTCCTTTGGAACGATACGCTTGTCATGCCATCTCTTCGTCCTTTCCTTGTAGATTTTGGCATTCTCATAAGCGTTCAAACGCAGCTCCTCCAGCTCGTTAAGTTCCAATAGTCGTTTCTCGCCAGCCTCCTTGATGTCAAAGTTCAGCAATTTGATAGCCCAATACGCCTTGTGCTCCAATTCAACGGGCAAATGGCAAGACTTCCCATATACCAAATTATAAGGGGTGGTACCAATGGGAGTCTTGAATGCGGTCCTGTATGCCCAAAGAGCGTCGTCCAACTTCATGGACCAATCTTTCCTCGTTTTAGAAACGGTCTTCTCCAAAATTGCCTTGATTTCTCTATTCGAGATCTCGACATGTCCACTAGTTTGAGGGTGATAAGCGGTTGATACCTTGTGGGTTACCCCATACTTCGATAGAAGTGCCTTAAACTTCCGGTTGATGAAGTGCGTTCCTCCATCGCTAATGATGATGCATGGAGTTCCAAATCGTGGAAAGATAGTTCTATTTAAGAACTTCACAACTACCTTGGCGTCGTTAGTGGGAGAAGCAATGGCTTCAACCCATCTAGAGACGTAGTCAACTGCAAGGAGGATGTAGAGGTTTCCTCCGGAGGATGGGAAAGGTCCCATGAAGTCAATTCCCCATACATCAAAGATTTCCACTTCTTGGATGTTATTAAGTGGCATCTCATTTCTCCTCGATAAATTCCCTGTTCTTTGGCATGCATCACAAGAGACAACGAAAGATTGCACATCCTTAAATAATGTAGGCCAAAAGAATCCGGAACGCAATACCTTAGTGCATGTTTTATCAGTGTTGGCATGCCCTCCACAAGGAAGTGAATGACAATGCCTTATGACGCTATTAACTTCATCTTCCGGAATGCACCTTCGAAGCATCCCATCCGGTCCGCGCTTGAATAGCAGTGGCTCGTCCCAGTAGTAATGTCGTACTTCCTTGAAGAATCTTTTCTTTTGAGAGTACGTCAATCCGGGTGGCGTTTCCTGGCAAACAAGATAATTCACAATATCAGCATACCAAGGACCTTTATTATCAGAAAGTTGGTGGAGAGAATGGTCCGCTAACAGTGGGTGAATGTCAGAGAAGGGAGTAAGAAAATTGTTATTCTCAGCAATCTCAGTTGACATCATCTCGCCATCGACCTCGGTCGAGGCGCATAGGCGTTGACCGAGATGTTCTTCGGTCGCCTCACTCAGTCCAGAAAGTGCCTCGGTCGAGGTACTGCTACTGGATCCGAAACTAGAGATCTTCGTCTCCTGGATTAGCTTCTCAGTTTTAGCTCCTGGATCCTCTTCCAGTGCCTTCAAACTCCGTATATCTGCATCACAAGAAGCATCTATACCTTCCTCCATTAAACTGAAGCTAATAACTCTTTCGAGTTGGTCGTCAATAAGGATAGAGCTCACCAATTCTCTTAATTCTTCTTCATCGTAGATGTTGAAGATATCATCAGTTAGTTGCTCCCCTTTCATGGCCGCAAGTAGTGCGAACTCCACCTCATCGCCACCAACGTTGAATTTCAACTTGGCGTTCTTGCAATCCACATTGCAACCCGAAGTTGCTAGAAATGGCCTCCCGAGAATAATAGGAACTGGATAATCTGCGGGAATGTCAAGTACAACAAAATCTATAGGTAGATAGAAGTTACCTAACTTGACCGGAACGTCCTCCAAGATGCCCACGGGATGGGTAATGGAGCGATCCGCCATATAGAGTCGAATCTTGACCGGCTTGGGCTCTCCAAGACCGATCTTCGTGGATAGCTCCAGCGGGATGATGCTCACGCTGGCTCCTAGATCACAAAGGGCTTCACAAGTGACATCCCCAACTTGAATGGGAATGCAAAATGAGCCGGGATCTCTCAACTTAGGTGGCATCTTTTCCTTCATGATCTTGATAAGCTCCGAAGATTTAGATGTCATCCTAACTTCACCAACATCCTCCAGCTTTCTTTTCCTTGATAAGATTTCTTTTAAGAACTTCCCATAGGCGGGCATACCTAGAATGGCATCAAGGAAAGGAATATTAATATGTAGCTTATTCATCAAGTCAAGAAACTTACCAAAGTGCTTGTCTAGATGTGCTCTGGCTCTGGACTGAGGGAATGGAAGTGGTGGCTTATATGCAGGAGGTGGAACATAAGTTTCTGTCGTTCCTCCTGCTTTCTGTTGCTCTGCCTCGGTCGGCATCTCGGTCGAGGTGTTCTTTGACTGGATCTGGACCGAGGTGGTCTACGTCGAGCGAGGTACTGGATCTGCAGTTTTAAGTCCACTCCTCGTCGTTATGGTCATGCATTGGCCCTTAGGGTTAGTTTCCGTCTTCGCTGGAAGCTTCCCTGGATCTCTTGGCGCTTCATTCGCCCTACTAGCAAGTTGTTGTTCGAAGGACTTTTGGGCCCTCGAAAATGTAGTCATAGAATTCTCCATAGCACTAAGCTTGATCAAGATAGCCTCCAGAACTGCGTCTTTCTTTTCTGGCTGAGACGAACTTGATCCTTGCCCTTGGCTCTTTAATGGAGTAGAAGAAGAAGAAGGGGAAGAGAGGAAAGGGTTAGAGGAATTACTAGAGTTGGAGTTAGAATAATTGTTACCAGGATTCTGGTTGTTTTGATTGTTCGTCCTCCAATTGTTACTATTCGATCCTCTATTGTTGTTGTTGTAGTTGTTGTTTTGGGGACCGTTGTTGTTGTTACGGTACCCGTTATTATTGTTGTTCCTTTGCCCTTGCTCTTCCTTCTTAGTTTGAGCCATCAAGAGCTCCTTCAATTGCTTCACGTCATTCTTCAACGACGTGAGTTGATTGTTGTTGGCTTGAGTCTCTTGAAGGTTGACTCTTTTAACTCCACCTTCAGCTCCTTGGTGGGTATATTTCTCCATGTGCAAGGCTTTCTTCTCAATGAAATCCCAAGCCTCGTCAATCGCCATGTCCATGAAGGTACCGGCGGAGAGTAGTTGGAGATTGAACTGGGTGTTTCCGTCCAGCCCTTTGAAGTAGATCTCCAACAACTCGATCCTTGGAATCCCATGATGTGGGCAATCCAAAAGGATATCCTTGAACCGCTCCCAAGATTTGGACAAGCTCTCCTTGTCCTTCATGATGAAAGCATTGATCTTCCCTCTCATTTCAGCGGTCTTTGAGGGGGGAAAGAATTTGGTTAAGAGTTCCGTAGTCATCTCCTCCCATGTGCTAATTTTTCCTGGAGGAAGAGATTGATACCAAGTAAGAGCTCTATCTTTTAAAGAAAAGTAAAAAGGTCTTAGCTTGTAGTTGTTATTTTCAATTCTGGAGGGTCGCAAGGTTTCCATCAAGATCTCGTAGTTTTGAAGATGTTGATGTGGCGACTCCTTCTCTAGCCCTCCGAATTGGCATTGGCGAATCATGGACAGAACTTACGGTCGAAGTTCGTAGTCATGGTCCGCTGGATCTCCTAGGTTCACCCCTGGACGCCTCAGCTGTTGATTAGGGTCCATCCTTTGACCTAGGGTTTGTGGGATTCCTGCAAGAAGAACATCTCGGACTGGCATCCGAGGTGGAAGTACATCGGCCGGGGCGTCAGGTACTGGAATCTGCCTCGGTCGCGGGTCAACCACTGGATCCTGCATCGGTCGAGGATCAACGGGAGGATCTTCCCTCGGTCGAAGTAGAATCTGGTCTCGTATGACTGCTATCTCAGCTTCGATAGCTGCAGTCCTGGCACGATTCTCTTCTTTCTCTTGCCTTAGTTCTTCCTTACTGAGACGTAACAGCTCTTGCATCTCTTTTAATTCGGCCGCAAGATCGCGATCTTCTTGTTGGGCCATCTTCGCTTCTCTTAAGCGTCGCTTGTATGTCTTTTCTGGTTCGGGATCGTAAGGAACGATTTCCTTCCCAGCACGGGTTCTTCGCATATACCTAAGAAAGAACCTGCAAAAGTCGTCACTCAAGTAGAGTGGTTAGATGAAACGGGGCAAGCGCCCCAAGAGCAAACCGTACCGGCTCGATCTAGACCAAGTCCCCGGCAACGGCGCCAAAAACTTGTTCGCTCCAAACGGTGTGTGCAAGCTTTAAATTTATAACCCTAGACTTAAGCTAAAAACAAGGATGCGAACCCGCAGTGTACGGGTCACTCGTAGTAAAAGCAAGAAAATTCCAGGGGTCGATCACAGGGACTCGGTGAAACAAAGTCAGTACGGTATGCTGTGTCAAGTCTAACCACAAAAGCGATTAACACAATCAAAGATGAATAAGAAGTCAATAAAGCAAGCATGCAATTCTAGGGATTAAAGCATCTAGTTGTGGTTCCAACTCAAGATCTAAAGATAAGCGGACAAAGCTGAGATTTTTGTGTGGGGAAGGTGTTACTAAAGTGGAGTAGATCACTGGGTAAGTCTCACTACACACTAATCCTAAACCGTAATTCCTATTACCGGGTAAGTCTCAAGGAATCAAGATAAAGAACTATAACCTCAAACTAACATACCATCTAAGGGAATAGAATCAACCTTTACCGGGTAAGTCTCAGGCTAACTCACAAAGATGGATGGAAAGCACACTCAAACCCCAATAAAGGATAATCCTTTATTACCTACACTTATGATCGTTAATACACAAACTAAGGAATTACCGGGTAAGTCTCATCCTAAGCTTGCATTGAACCAGGAAGGTGTAATAAGAATAGGATTTAGCAAACTCTAACACTTAACTTTCTGTTTAGGTTCGGATAAGTCACCTCGGTCGGAAGAATTCCACCCCGGCCGAGATGTTCATCAACCGAACGAGATGCTTAGGGTTAAGGTTAAAGACTCGAACTTTCAGGATCCTACTGGAATCTAAGATTATTCTATCATTGTTTTTCCCACAACCTTCAGCCAATCACCCTAGAATCACACAAGGAAATTAGCCACTCATCATCATAATGAAAGTATTAAAATATATGGGAAGAAAGTGAATATTTGAACAAAGAAGAATTTAATGAAAAGACTTCGATAACTGAATCAAATATCACAACAAAGCGTTCCTTGGATAGCAATCCAAAAAGACAAGACAATCAATGAGGGAATGGAAGACAATCTTACAAAACCCTCCAATAAAGCTATAAAAGCTATGAACTTCAATCTTCCTTCAACCTTCAAAAAGGTTCTTCGAATCTCCTTAATTGGAGTATGTTGCTGCTGCTGCGTTGTATGCGACTTGTTTTTCGGTGTAAGCCGCCTCCTGGAATTGTGGAAATCCAACCCTTTTTATAGGAAAATAACCCTCCAAAGATAATAAATCTTAAAAAGATATTTTCCCATAAAAATAGGTAAAATATATGATTCTGCATATCTCCTTCCTTCCAGAAGCCAAGCCCAAAAATATAAGATCACTTTCCAAATTTAAAAAAGATCTCATCCAAGAATAAAATATTCTCGCCGCGTCCTAGGCGTTCGCCTCGGTCGAGTCGGTGTCTCTGGATCGCCTCGGTCGAGGTGAATTTCTGGTCAACCGAGGTGAGTCACAAATGAATGTGAAATCTCTCAAAACTGGTCCAAAGTGAATCTTTAATCCATTACTATGCTCCCTGAATGTAACTCCAAATGACTCATGACTCCTTTTGCTCCTTTTTGATGCAAAACGTACCATATTACTTGCAATTACAACGAAACTAGGTGTAGACCTCGATTCTCGCAAAGGTAGATGAAATGGCAGTAAAATCACATAATGTACATACAAACATGCAGATTATGAAAGATAAAACGTCCAAACAAATCCCAAAATATAGACTATAATTCATGCTATCATGGAACGAACGGGTTCACATTGATCGTTGGATCAATGTCCTCTAGTGGTGGCATGCATGGAAGAGTCGCTATCCTCATTGGATGAGTTGGTTCTAACCGATCTTCCTGGTCTCCTTCTTCTCTTTTTCTTCTTGAGGTCGCTTATTTCCAGCCTCATTTGGAACATCATATCCGTTAGATCTTCAATTTTTGATTGATGACGATCCGATTCTTCCTTGTGAGTCTTCTCGCTCCATCTAAGTTGAGCTTCGGATTCCGCTAGCTCCGTTTGGTAATTGCGTTCTCTTTCTTCAGCCATCTTTCTTTCCTTGAGCTTTCTCCTCAAAGTCCTCTCAAGCTCTTGATCGAGAGGTAAGAGGTCTTCGTTGTTCCTAGACCTGCGCATACACTCGAAAGAGATATCAAATAACAAGGGAAGAGCTCCCAAGCTTGACAACCGATAACCGAATTCGGCCTAAACCAAATCCCCGGCAACGGCGCCATAAACTTTGTTCGCCACTTAGCGTGCGTGCAAATAAGCTTTAAATTTATAAAACTAGAATCAAGCAAGCGAACCCGCAGTGTACGGATCGGCGTAGTTAAGCAAGAATTCCAGAGTATCGAACACAGGGATTTGGGGGGAACAAATTCAATTGTAAAGTTGTCAAGCAATAAAAGGTTAAGCTTTGAAAATGTATTGGGAAAACAACAACCCTAAAGATCCAGGTATCTAATTGTGGCAATCGATTCAAGATATACTAAAGAACTAAGGACAGAGTTAATAGTTGCAAAGGTATGCTAAGGTAAAGCAATGTACGGTGAAGTTCCAAAGCTTTATATGACTTATCCAGAAATACTCTCTATAAAGGTTGTTGAGGCTTCAGTATAGAAAGGATCTAAAGATAAGAATTAATCTCAAATACCCAAACTTGTGACCCAAGGATCAAGACTAACTAAACCGATTAAGGTTGTGACACTCGAAATCGAAGTAGAGGTTGTTGAGGCTTCACTACTACCTAGGAACGACAAGTCTAGACTAGATTAAAGCTAATCTTTAACTTTGGATTAAAGTAAAAGCAAGGTTCGTAAACTAATGTAAATTACGGGTGGATCTTGAGTTCCACGGCCGTGGAACCTCAAGAACAGGCCGTGATTTTGGTTCGTCGGCGAAATCTCTCTAACTCTCAGGGTCCAATCTGTTTACGATTGATCTATCATCATCTAAGCCACAACTATCAACCCTTCACCTTAGAATTGCTAAAGGGTTTTAGCCAACAACAGTCATTATGATATCAAATTCAAGATTAAGAAGAATGAACGATGAAAACCTTCGAAAACCTTCAATAAACTTCAAATCAATCTCAAATCCACAAACAAAGGTAATGATGTATATCAGATTTGGAATAACACAAACAAATCACAATCCTTGATAAGAACGAAGAACAGGATGTCAATCCGTCTTCTAATCAAACCTAAGGACAAAGCGCAACCTCCAAATCTTCAAGCCTTTGCAAATCTCCGTTGCAAAATGGCAATCTCCGCACATCCCACTGAAACCCTAGGCACGTGCTAGCAGGCGTAAGCGAAGGTCTTGAAATCTCCCTCCTTTAGTCCTTTTATAGGGGAAGATAGAATAAGTATCCGGCTCATGTGTGTAGACAATGTGTCTATATTTTATTCGTCAAAAGATTGCCTAAATCACGGTTATATGGAAGTCCACGCCCGTGGTTTAAAGCATGGAATTGGATTACGGTTCTTCAAGACATCCACGATCGTACTTTATACCGTGTAACTCTCTGGAATGCTCCACGCTCATGTTGTCAAGTTCCACGGCCGTGGTTTAGAGCGTGGACTCCATTACGGCCGTATTTTAGAGCGTGGAAGCATAGGTTGCTCGTAATTCCCTTTGTTTTGTGTCATTCTTCATCCTAGCATCTTTCTTAGCTTCTTTGTGGTGTCCTCAATCCTTGGATGTGCTCAATCCATCTCCAAAAACTCTTAATTCGTTCGGTTTTAGCTCTCATTCGCCTACAATCAACACAAAGCTTATGTAGACCTCTATATCGACAATATAGATAAACTAGCTCACAATTGCTTCAATGCTTTATCAATGAACACCAATATGGATGAAATACATCTAGAAAACGTGCCTAAAATATCACAATATTTCATGCTAACAACTGTGTTCGACGACGATGGTGGGGCCACGAGCTGACGAAGGTAGAGGCGGCTAACGGTGGTGAAATTGGGACATGAATGATCCCAGATGTTTTGTTGGCGAACAAATGCAGTGGCTACTCCTTCCAGCTGCGTTAGTAGGTATGGGTTCTGGTTGTTATCGAGTGTCCCGATCAAGCCGCACTCCAGAGTGAGTCTTTCCTTGACTCCTAACTTGGTTAAGAAGGGGAAGGGTTGGGTAACATCGGTAGGTACGGGTTCTGGAATTTTTGTAAGGAGATTTTTGTAAATTTTGTGGTAGGGTCTAATGCTTTACTATCCTCCATTGATTTCTTCATGCTTTTTAATTTTACCGTGCTGAATTGTTTCTGGTACAGAATTTTCCTCTGAAACCTATATAGTAGCTGAGAATTTTTTTGCAACAAATAATGGACCAGTTCCCATAAGATTTACGTCTACAACATAGATGACAATCCCTACTGGCGGGTTTGTGTAAGACATAAGCGCAAGACAAAAATAAGCATAAACCCCACTAGAAGTGATGGTGTAGATACAGATGTGAGAAGTTACACAAAAAGAACATACAAAAGTGAGAAATTACACAAAAAGAACAGCAATAAATATACATAAATATATCATCCATGGCTGCATCTACATAAATGAAATGCCAAAAAATCGACACACCAGGAAATAATGCTCCCAGTCCAATCTCTATTCTACAACTCTCCAATATCCAAACCTGCATAAAAAGATACGAACATAGAAAAGGATGACAATGGCTGGGCTTGATGAAATCGTGAATAAGAGAAACATGCTCGATCAAGAGCAAAACATGCATCCTTTTATGTCGATTATGTGATGGTATATGGGTATGTAAAATGTCTGGTATGTAATTGTCCGGTTTGTAAATTGTCCGGTATGTAAATGTCTGGTATGTAAATGTCGGGTATGTAAATTTCCGGTATGTAAAATGTCCAATATGTAAATGTCCGGTATGTAAATGTGTGGTAAGGTATGTAAATGTCCGGTATGTAAAATGTCTGGTATGTAAAACGTATGTAAATGTCCGGTATGTAAAACGGTATGTAAATGTCCGGTATGTAAAATTTCCGGTATGAAAATGTCTAATATGAAAATCTGGTATGAAAACAAAAAATAAAAAGGCAAATAAAATTTTTTAAAAAAAATCAGTAATTAAAATTAAAACTTACATAACAAACATCAAATATTCTTTCTTTTTTAATAGAAGGGTTAATTAGTTTTACCTACCATTAAATGAAAGTGGTAAATAATTATGAGTACATATACTAAAAACAAAATTTAAAAAGGCCTACTAGGCCAAATTCTTTCAAAAACTGATCATCAATTTTCTTTTTCAAATACATCTAAAATAAGATTTTAGAGCATTAAATGATTTATGCCAATAAATCATTCTAAACCTTCTTTAAATTGTATAAATACTACCAATGATTTAAAACTTTTTGTCAAACTACAATGTGTAATCTTTTCCAAAGACATGTAAAATAGGATTTTATAGACTAAATGATTTAAACAATACAATAATTTGAAATATTCTCTAAAACTACATAAAAATTACCTAAAAACACTAAATGATTTCAAACCTTCTATCAAACTAAATCAAAAGTATTAGGGGCTCGTTTGGTATGACTGTAGGAATGAGGTTGGAATCATGAATCGGAATTAAATAAGGAATTGGAATAAGTCATTCCTCATACTTGTTGTCTGATATGATGTTGAAATGAAATATTTTTTACACATGTTTTTTATTTTATTTTATATGAGTTATTCAACGAGAAATCGTATCATATTTGATGATATACGTGTGCATGTTTATAATGTAAATATATTAAACTACATTAAAGAAAAATGACGACTAACAAATAACTTAAAGATTAAACACTAAACAATCGTCAACCCAAATAAATAGGTATATATTTCTTCTATCAAATATATTTTGGAAAAATAATCCAAAATAATACCAACTATCAACATTCAACCCAAAATAATACCAACTTTGAAAATTACTTGGAGCGATACAAACTATCAATATATTTACCAAAAATAAGACATATTATTAATGGTAAATAAGCAAGTATATATAAATATATATATATATATATATATATATATATATATATATATATATATATATATATATATATATATATATATAATAAAATATATAAATTTAGTTTAAAATTAAAATGAATTTATGTTTGAATGGCATACCCACCTTTAATTTATGGAATCAACTTCTTCTATAGAGTCGGAATGATTCATTCCATGGAATCATTCTCATTCCGATTCCAAGCCTTAATAAACACGAGGTATTGATATGACTCATTCCGATTTAGATTCCTAATTTCATGGGAATCGTACCAAACGAGCCCTAAATGATTTAAACCAATATTTACCTTATTAAATTTTATAAAACTACATGAAAATAGTAAATTACAAACCGTTGATAACATTAAATTTCAAACATTAGATGTACGAGTTTCGTCATTGCATATGATTTATTTCATCCCAAGCTCACTATAAAATAAAGGAAGTTTTTTCCACCAAAACATTAGTCATTTTACCTTTTCTAGAGTCCAACCAAAACATCCACAAATTTCTTATCACTCAAAAGGTTTACTTTTTCTTGAAACTTTTTGTGACGTCCGGAATTTTTATTCCAGTTAGTGAGTGAGTTATCGACCTTCCCGAAGGCGCGGCTCCATTTTCTCGCATGCACGAGGTGCTGAGTGACGGACTTATTCCATAACCTCGTTCCGACCTTTCGTTATCTTGCCTTTGTTTTTGGACCTTTCGGTTTCTAGCACCAAGGGGACAAGAAGGTCAGCTGACCCCCTTGTTCCCCTCCCTTTTTTGGCAGATTTTTTCCTTCTCTCCTCTTCTCCTTCTCATTCACGTTACTCTTTTCACACTACCTTCACTTGAGCTCTCTTTTCTCTCTTTTTCCTTGAATCTGTTGGAGTGTGGCCAACAGTGGAGAGATGTGGGTTTCAGTTTGGTAAGTATTTCCTCCTCCCTCTCTTCTTCTTTCTTGTTAAACATCTTCTTCTTCTTCTTCTTCTTCATGGATGAAGCTTTGGAAGAGGTTTCTTCTTGATCCTTGCATGCATGTGTTGCCAGCAAGGTTAGGTTGTGGATAGGAGCTCGGATACTGTGGTTGGTGTGTGGAGAAGATCCAACAAGTGAAGGAAGCCATTAAAATTCAAGATCTAAAATCGAAGACAAAGAAAATGTTGTTTCTGGAGTTCATCCGCGGGGCGGACTCTGTGAGCCACGGGGGCGGATTTAGTAAACCGCGGGGGTGAGGAGCAGTGCTGCGGGGGCGGTGCCAGGATTTCTAAACGCCGCGGGGCGGTGAACAGTGCCGCGGGGCCGTGACCTTCAACACACAGTCGCACCTTTTGTTTCCGTGGCTGCGTTTCTTCAACAATAAGCTCTTTATCCCCCTTCCTCTAAGTTTCTTCGTTAGTTGTGAGGTTGTTTCATGCTAGTAGCATGCCTAGGATGGACCTAGGGTAGTTGTGAATGCCATCTAGTGGTTGTGAACTAAAGAGCCCTTACGGCTTGTAGTGGTTTGTTGGATTCGAGTGTGATGAGCATGTTGGACCTCCTAGGCTAGTATGTTCCTTCTTGGTTGCGGCTTATGATCATGTGAGAGATAGTACGCTGTTGTGAAATCCTTTCAAGTGTTAAGTGTGATGTGAGTATTATGGATTCTAGGATGCGGTCCTAGAATGAGAGTCAAATGATCTTGCGTAGATCATTTGTTTAGAAATCTAAGACTTATTGAGTTGAGTGCGTTGTTGATACGTATCTTCTTATGAGCAAGCTGTGGGGCTCTTCCCAAGGAAAGCAACAGTGTTGTGTGTGTTTAGAGTTGGGACGAGGTAAGTCTCCGGACATACTTAACTCGTATTCTTTGTATTAGCTTCGATGTGTGTTTGGTGGTGTGTGTTTTATTATGGTTTATAACTACAAAATTTGAAATAGGATAATCGACATATATATATATATATATATATATATCGCTTGAATTCCATAAGGAATGTGGATTCGGAATATCACACATCACTCAATCAAAGGGAGATTCAACAACGAAAAAGAAAGATGGATCCCTTTATTATTTGGCCCAAGTGTATGATAACGGGTGGTGACAACTTGTCTAGCTTTTGCGTAGAGCTACGAGGTTCTTGGCGACTAGCCCGAGCAAGCAGATGGTCGGATGCATCAGTACCATTCCTTGTCGGTAAGTGGGGACCGATGCGAGTTTCTGGGATTCTCGTGTCACAAACCTAAGTTGAATTAGAACGGGAATGGCTTAATAATTAAAAGACAATAAAGCGGACTTGTGTTGTGTGTTTATGATGATTTACGTGTGTTTGTGCCATCACCATGATTCTAATGCCTTGAATATTAGCTAACGGTTTTATACCAATGTTGTAGTTGCTTTGCAGGTTAGGGATGCGGCTGAGAGATACGGAAGAGTGGGCAGCCGGGGTTCTATATATTTTAGGATGGGTTAGCGGAGTCGTGTATATTATATATTTTATATTGTATGTTGTCTGTATGGTGTTTGGCCTTTGGAGTTGTATCTCGGTTGGAGTCTTTTGTTAGTAGCTTTTGAGTCTCATTACATTGCGTAAAAATGTATTTCGGGTTTGACCTTTATTTGTGGCTTGTTGAAAGATCTGGTGAAATTGTTGTAAGGCTAAGGGTTGTGACCCATTGTGAGGTCTCCGCCTGTAGCATCCCGAGTCCCGCGGATTCGGGGTGTTACACTTTTATATATTAGATTCTATAATCAAAGTTCTATCATGCATTAATATCTTTAGCAAATACAGTACAATGAAGTCCAATTGTTGCAACAATATCATATGCTGAAATAGATAAGTTGTCTAAGAGACACAATCTAAAATCAAAGTCATGGTATATGAAAAACTAGAATCAATAAATCCGATTGAAAAATACATAATCATTGATTTTATTATTTCAAATGTCAATATAAGATACTATATAATGAGGGTTATAAAATATTATTTTTTAGTCCTATAATTATTTACTCTTTACATAAACACTTTTGTCACTTTGTTTTATTACTTGGTTAGAAAAGCAAGTATTTATATACCCTTCAAAATTTTAGTGTTGTACCAGATATTGATTTTAGCAATGTTTGTAAGGATAACAATCATATGCTTGAATTGAAGGGCAATACTATTGTGAACAAAATTATCTATCAACTTAATAGTTTTCTACCTTATCCTTATCATTATCGGTTAACAAATTCCTCTTTGTCAAGTTATACTTTTTGGAGGAAAAAAAACAAGCATTAACACTTACCTAACTTACTAAAATTCCCCAATTGTTAGGTGATGCCATTTCAAACTCAAATGTCTCTTTCTCTCACAAGAAAGCCTACACTATCTTCTTGCCTGGATACCCTCCTACCCAACCTAACCCCTTCAAAGTCATTTGGCTCAGTTCCAACAGTCCTAAGAGCTGCTATATTGCATGGTTAGCTGCTCTTAAATGTCTCCCCACACTTGAAAAAAATCATATCTTGGAACTTGATCAACTATGAAACTTGTAAGCTATGTAATAGTGCCACTGAAAACGATGATCACCTATGGTACTACTGTCGTTACGGCTCCCTTGTGTTGGACATTGTTTCCCGCTGGATCAAGATCCCCTACCCTGCTCCCTATATCTGCAATCTCTGGCCTTGGCTTGTGTCTTGGACTAGGCGGAAACCAAGCCTGATTGATAGAATCCGAATTGCTTATATCACTTCTTTCATCTATCATGTTTGGATTGCAAAGAACAATATGGTCTACAATAATACCTTCACCAGAGCTATTGACTGTGCTGGAGAGATCATTCGATCCATCAAAATCCACTTCGAGCACAATTGGAGGGACATGTCGCTTTCCACTCTCGATATGACCCGTATGCTGAACATCAAACTCATCTAATGATTCTTAATCCCCTCCAATCCCCTATTGACTTATGCTCTTGGAATCTGTTTGTGCATGCCCTTATTGCCTGATCTTGTAACCTTGTAAATTCTTCTTCCTCTCAATACAATTAACCTTTTAAAAAATTTTAAATTTTTTTTCCTAATTGTTTAATTTCACATTTGGTATGTTTTAATACTAAAGATCTCGTATTTGTATAATGTAAAGATTAGTATACAAATAAAACATTAAAGTAAGAAGAAGAAAATAAAAAAAAATAGATATTTTAGTCTAAGTGTGTAGCACATGAATAATTTTCTAGTAACGTGTAAAACAAATACCAAAATAGCTACAATAACACTTTTTTTAATAATTTTGTTTTACTAGGTCCCATCATATATTTACCAAGTTATAGAATACATGAATAACTACAAAATACAACTTCAAATTGCGTACATATAAAATTTGCTATTTTCACAAATTAGATATCTTTATAAAAATTCTAAATATAATTTAAGTTGTTTAGGATAAAAATTAGTTTAAAAAATAACTTAAATGCATTAGGGCGAGTTCTGTAGGTAAATGAGGAGGTTATTTATAAGATTTTATCATACTTATAAAAACTATGGAAAAAATATAGTTGGCAACCCAAACGTATAATGTTTTTTTATTATTATTTCAAGTCCTATGAACTAAATCTATAGAGATGAAGTTGTCTCACGTCAACAATAAATAAATTTACAGTTTATTATATAAGTTTGGTAAACTAATTTATTTTTCTATAATTAATAAGTTAATTTGGATAGAATTATTGAGATGGTGTTTCGTTACAGATGAACCATACGTTCACAGTCAGACGTTTAATAAAGAAACAATTTGGTTTACTAGGCTTTTTCTAGTTTTGTGTTTAGTAAATGTACTCCTTGAGAGAAGAGTGTGTAGAGTTTGAGAATAAATATAAAAGGTTGGGGTATATTTACTTAATTGAAACTTTAAAAAATCTAGTTACTACTATAGTTTTTCAAAAAGGTTTAGTTACCAAAATTGCCCTTTAATAAATCGATCAAATTACGATTGGTGAGACTAAATTTTGATTAAAATAATCTAAGTTTGTTTTAAAAAATAATCAGACAATTTTGATAACTAGGCCTTTTTGATAAACTAGAGTAGTTACTAACATTTTTAATGTTTCAATTAAGTAAATATACCCCAATTTTTTTTATTTATTCTCAAACTCTACACACTCTTCTCTCAAAAAGTATATTTAATAAACACAAAACTGAAAAAAGCCTAGTAAACCAAATTGTTTCAAAATAATCATGTTTAATTCTTTATCTTTCTTATTTTATTTATTGTACATCTTGAGCCCTGTAAAGTGCACGTGTCACATGGGGTTGATATAGTACTCTATTGTTAAGTGTTAACTTGTGTTGGGTTCTACCGAAAAAATATTAACCATGTGTTAATTACCAAAAAAATAAATTAACCATGTGTTAATTACCAAAAAAATAAATTAACCATGTGTTATGTGATGCCTAGGCCCACAATGTATAATGTTAAACGTGGCTTTATTATGATATTGTGATTTCTGTAGATTTTATTCAATTTGTGTTATATTCATCTCGGAACAGAACGATATGAAAAGAACACGTAGATTAAATCACATCTAAGCATACCCAAGTTTTATGATATAATCAATTGATAAATTGGAGTAACTCGTGAAGTAGGGTGTTCAGGAAATTTGGATCTGACGGTTTAGATTGAACAATCTGACAATTCTATAAATTCTGAGTCTGGTGGATTTTTTTTTTGTTTTTCTAAATGCTATAGGATCCGAGGAATATAATGATATAAAAAAGTGAGATCGCACAATGCACATGGATAGATATGTCTCAGGTTTGATTCCTCTCAATTCAATGTTTTTTATTTAAAAAATGGGCTAGACTTAGTAGTCCATTGATATTTATGTTATGTTGGACCTATTTTATTTGGATCTCAATAAAAATAAATTATCGGATTGGATATTGGGACAATTACGGATCGATTTCAGAATAGGTATATAAGAAATTTTGTTCCCGGATATCTGAACCAATAAGACGGATCGGATATCTGATAATGAACACCCATAATAGTCTCACTACTGAAGTGTTATCGATCTATGACACATTACTTCCCTACAATATTATTGCTTCAAAAGTTGGTTCGACTATGGCTATTGCTCATCCCAAGATCCACATTTTGTCCATCCCAATATAAATTAAACTAATGACTAAACGAGCAGTATAATGCGTCCTTAGATGCGTTTAAGACAAACTCCGTATCTAGTTGATGTTGACCTTAAATTACTCCGTTTTGTTATGTGGGGATGATTTGAAATGATGAAATTGATTTAGCGGAAGCTTTGAGATGGATGCGGAAGCGATAAATTGATTCGATCTTGGTAGATCGAGCAATCCATGAATTAAGTAGAGCAATTAGGTGATCGATTCTTGAAGAATCTTCACTTGTGGAGGTTTGGAACGAAGATAAAAAAAAAAGAACTTTGACAGTGGAAGATTGTGATGCCCAAAATCGAGGATGAGTAAATACTTTTCAACTAAACTTGGTAAAAGGAAGTAATATTATCCCCAAAAACGCTCTCTTTTTCCTCCCATTGAACGCTTCCCTGCCATGGAGTTGGACTTGGGCCGCCTCCACCACTAGTGTGGCCGCCCACCCACGCCCCCCAAACACACCACATGCATCCCACGTTATGGGCGGAGCTAAGCGATCCAAAAAGCTTTCGGTCAAGATTTCTGATATTTTCCGTACCCCATGCCACCTTGCTTCTTACCCTAAGAAGCCTGGTTCTCCACCACAACCCCCCAGTCCGTATGAACAAATCCCGGAGGACCTCATCCGGTCAAATAACGTTAAACTATCAAAGCCACAATCAAATGCCCCCCTCCCATCTCGTTGGTAACCCTCTTTTCACCCCTTTCCTCTGCTCCAACCTCTTCCATAATCCCTCAAACTCTGGTCCATGAACAAGACGTCTCTATGAGCGACCCTCTACTGAACCTGTACCGGAAGAAACCATGCAAGCCACCCCTTCACCTTCCACAAACACATGCACCCATACTCAGATGGACCCTACAACCTTCTCGCCTACCCCCCTCTTCAATGCCCCAATGCGACAGACATTACAAAAGTCTCTTTCAAAGAAGCCTTGATAAACGATACCACTTGGAACCATGTTCCTCTATCCTATTCCCCAGGCTTCGAAAACGGCATAATTCATTTCTCTGAGGAAGAAGTTTCTGACACAATCTCAAAGTTGCAACGCTCCCTAGTTGGTTTCCCCTTGGGCAGCCCACTAGCCTACCATCGCATGGACTCCTTCGCTGACCTATCCTAGAACCTTGTATTGAAACCGAAGATTCTACGTAACGAACATAGGATTTACGTCTTCTAATTTGCTTATGTTGAGGACATGAACTCAATCCTTCATGGCAACCTATTGATCATCAATGGCTCAACGTCACTCCTCCTCAAGCGATGGAACCACGGTATCGATCTAAACTACTTGAACTTGCCATATATTCCTATATGGGCTACTCTTCACAACCGGAATTATCGGTTCTAGTCTTCTTATATGCTGGCTAAGATAGGGTCAGTTTGTGGTGTCCCTTTGCTCACATATACTTGTTCTACAAAGCAGGATAGACTGGAGTTTGCAAAGATCTTGGTCGAGGTTCATATTTCTAAACCATTGCTTCATGAGATTAAGTTCATGGGTCCTTCTGGTGAGTCTATAATTCAGAAGATTGTGTATGAATAGATCCCTGAGCACTGCCCCTCTTGCCTCGTCTTTGGGCAACGTTCCAATAAACCTAAACCTCACAATGTCCCTTCCCTCGCGGGGACTAGTTGAATTTGGCCTGCTCCCTCCCCAAACTCTTTATCTTTGCTTTCCACTCTGGATGATTCTCTTCGGATCAGGGACCCTCAAAAGCTCTATTCTCCCCCCAGTTGATGCTAGCCCTCCTGTTGATCACCCTATCACAAACCCTGATCCTACCCCAACCATAAACACACATACCTCACCCTCCTTACCATCTCCCACTAACTCAACCACAATCCTTTCTACCATCTTTATCCTCACACCTCCTTCTACCTCAAACCTTAAACCTTCTTCTATATCCTACCAAAAAGATGTTTGTAATAACAACAAGGATGCTAACTGATAGCATGTATTCTAGTCTATGTTTTGGGATTGGTTTAGACATTTTATCTTCATAAATCTGCATGTATGGATGTATATTATTTGATCATTATGTTGTTTTGTCTACGTTTGCGAGAATCGAGGTCTACACCTAGTTTCGTTGTAATTGTAGGGAAAATGGCACATTTTGGAATAAAATGGAGCTAAGGATGCTAAGGAGTCATTGGAGCTACATTATGGAGCATTGAGGAATTACAAGAAAGGCTCAAGAACCATGGAAATGAGATGAAAGATTGATTTTGGACCAGATTAGAGAGATTTACATTCAGCTGAGACTCACCTCGGGTGGCTACAATGTCACCTCGACCAGGTGATCTTCAGGACACACTGGACCGAGGCGAATAATCCACCGACCATAAGATCTTTATTTTTTGGCTGAGATCTTCTATTTTTGGCAAGAGATTTTCCTATATGGAAGCATGTCTTTTTGGCTGGTTTATTTGGAAGATTGGAAGATATTATAAGGAAGAAAATTGCCTTTGAAGATATTTTATCTTAGGAAGGTGATTCTCCTATATAAAGAGTTGTATTTTCTGAATATTGATGATCATTAGATCCCGGGAGATCAGAAAGCAAGTCTTAGAACTGGAAGTTGAAGTTAGAAGGAAGGAAGCTTGAAAGAAAGGAAGTTGGCTTTGAAGGCTTTGAAGGAAGTTGTAAGATTTTCTTAGTTTGTTTGATTTGTTGTCTTTCTAGTTCTGATTGAGGAACGTTGTTTGTTTGTTTGATTGTTTGATTGAGTTATTCCAACCTTTGTGTTAAGGTTATCTTGTTCGAATATTGATTCCTTGCTTATATATTTTATTATTGTTATCATGATGATTGTTGACTAAGTTCTTTATTTGATTCTAGAATGATTGGCTGAAAGTTGTGGGAAAGACGATGAAAGAATGAGTCCTTACCTCGGTGGACCCTAAAAGCTTGAGCCTTTACCTTAACCGACGATTACCTCGGTCAGTCGTTGAACATCTCGACCGAGATGGAATATGAACTGAGCGAGACGAGCCTTTTACTGATCCTTATCTGAGTTGTGGTTTATGTTTGCCAAATCCTATCCTTGTTATACCTTTCCTGGTTCAACGCAAGCCTAGGATGAGACTTACCTGGTGATTCCTTTGTTTGTATACCCAAGATCATGAGTGTAGGTTATAAAGGTTTATCCTTTATTGGGGTTTGAGTGCGCCTTCATCCCATCTTTGTGAGTTGGCCTGATATTTACCCGGTAAAGGTTGATTCTATCCCCTTGGGTGGTGTGTTTGTTTGAGATTATAATTCCTTTCCTTAGTACCTTGAGACTTACCCGGTGAGAGGATCTTTGGTTTGGGATAGTGAGTAGTGAGACTTACCCGGTGATCTATTCCCACCTTAGAAACACCTTCCCTTTCCAAACTTCAACTTTGTCTAGGTTATCTTTTGAAATCTTGAGTGGGAACCACAACTGGATGGTTTAATCTATAGAATCCGCATTTCCTCTACCTGATTATTACATCATCTTTGTTATCTTTGCTTTGTTGCATGTTTTTTATTGACAACCTAAATTACCGATCTTTGTTTCACCATAGTCCTTGTGTTCGACCTTGGAGTATTTTCCGTTATTACAATTGATTCGTACACCGCGGGTTCATATATTGTTTTATGCTTATATTTTAGTTTATAAATTTAAATCTATATCGTTTACCATACACACAGGTCTGAGAGCGAACAAGTTTTTGGCGCTGTTGCCGGGGACTTGGTCAAGACCAAGTTCCGTTTTGGTTGTCTTTTTGGGGCTGCTGCCTTTATTGCTGTTAATTACTTTACTTGAGTGATTTCGCATGATCTTTCCTTAGGTTTATGCGAAGAACTCGTGCTGGAAAGGAAATCGTTCCTTACGATCCCGAACCAGAAAAGACATACAAACGGAGATTGAAAGAATCTAAGATGGCCGATCAAGATAATCGCGATCTTGAAGCCGAATTGAAGGAGGCATTGGAACAACTTTGCCCCAATAAAGAAGAATTGCAGCGAGAGAAAGACGAGACTCGTGTAAGAACTAAATAGATTCAAGCTGATATGGCCGCTCTACGAGCTCAGATTTTACCTCAACCAATTCTAGTTGTTCGACTGAGGCATGATCCAACCCTAGTTGCACCGGACGAGATACACCCACCACCTCGGATGCCGGCTATGGTGGACCGAGGTGATCCTTTTGCTTGAGTTCCGTAAACCCTAGGTCAGAGTATGAACCCATATCAGCAAGTGTTGCATCCAATAGTAAATCTAGGAGATCCAGCATAGTATGATTATGAATTTCAACCTCAAGTTCTAACCATGATTCGACAATGTCAACTTGGAGGTTTGGAGAGAGAATATCCACATCAACATTTACAAAATTATGACATTCTGATGGAGACTTTGTGATAGCATGAAATATGACGATATTTTAGGCACATGTTTTGGTTATTTTTCCTCTTCTTTTGTGTATATGGATACAAGTTTGAAGCAATTTGAGCACTTTTACCTATTATGTTGGTATGGAGATCTACACAAGGTTTTTTGTGTTTATAGGTGAATAAAGGCTTGGATTAGAGCATAAATGGAGTATGTAGGAGCATTTGATCATCCTAAACATCAAGGAGATGCATTGGAGAAGCCAAGGAAAGAATATGAGTGGAAAGCTTTCGGAAACAAGAGATTTCATGCACGTTTCAAGCATTCCACGGTCAAACATTAGGTTCCACGGTCGTGGTTTTGGAATTTAATTTAATTCCAACCGTGGGAAACAAGGTCTAGAGCAAAGAATGAGTTCCACGGTGTTTTCCACGGGCGTGGAAAGTTGTTCTTGGCCGTGATTTTTGTAACGGTCGCCACGTGTCATATTTGCCACGTCAGCAGCAGTTGTGGGCTTTTGTAACCCTACTTTCCTCCTATAACAATGACGAAGAAGAGAGAAAATAGAGAATCGGCTATCACTTGAATCCAACGCGTCATTTACGGATTGTTAGAAGGAAGATTTGGAAAAGATCTTAGGGTTTCAATTGAAGGCGGATTGACATCCCGTTCTTCTTTGTTCTTTGACATTTGTGAGAGATTCTTACTCTATTTTGAATACATTGAACGAATGTTACAATTTTTGTCTTTGATTAACATTGGTTTTATGTTTATTATTGTGATTTCAAAGTTCTATCTTTCATTCTTTTCATATTTGATTTTGGATTTCGTTATGATGATTGTTGGCTAAAAACCTTAAGCGATTCTAAGGTGAAGGGTTGATAGTTGTGGCATAGATTATGATAGAATGAACCAAAACAGATTGGACCATGAGAGTTATGAGAATCCTCGTCGTCGAGTCTTTCCACAGTCTGTTCTTGAGTTCCACGGTCGTGGTTCTTCAAGATATGACCGTGGTTTCCCTCTGTCGTACGTTCTTTCCTTTTGCTTTGATTCAAAGTTAAAGATTAGCCCTAACCTAGCCTTGGCTTACATTATTTAGGTATTAGTGAGACTTAACATCCTCTACTTTGGTTTCGAGTGTCACAACCTTAACCTTTTTGGCTTATCTTTGATTTCCTTGGGTTGGACATGGGTATTCGAGACTTCTATCTTGTCCTTAGATCCTTTCGATATTGCAGCCTCAAACCCCTTTATAGAAAGAGCTTTTGGGTGAGACATTTGGGTTTGGAACTTCACTGTACAACACCCTACCTTAGATATACCTTCGCAATCCCAACTTTGTCCTTATATCTTTAAGAATATCTGGAATCGATTGCTACAATTGGATACCCAGATATTTACAATCTTTGTTTTACCAATTATCTTTGCAAAAGCTTTTTATCATTCGTCTGACAATTTGCGAACTGAATTTGTTCCCCCCAAATCCCTGAGTTCGATACTCTAGAGTTCTTGCTTTACTACGCAGACTGTACACTGCAGGTTCGCTTTGTTTGATTTCAGTTATTATAAATTAAAGACTTTGCACGCACACTTCACAACGAACAAGTTTTTGGCGCCGTTGCCGGGGATTTGGTCTAGGCCAAATTCGGTTTTCGGTTGTCGGACTTGGGATCTTTTGCTCTTGTTATTTGATTTATCTATTTGAGTGACTTTAAAGAATTTTTAGGTGTATGAGAAGGTCTAGATCCGAGAAAGACCTCATTCCTTTTGATCCCGAACCGGAGAAAATTTTGATGAAAAAGTTAAGGGAGAAAAAGATGGCTGCACATAATGAAAAAAGTACCCAAGAGGAATTAGATGAGACTCGAGCTCTACTTAATATAAGTGAAAGATTCCGTATTGAAGAACAAGCTATCGCTCTTGCTGATAGAGAGCGAAATCAAATTCAAATGGACGAGCTTAAGGCAATGATTTTATAAATAAAATTAAGTAAAGGCACTGGGAGTAAGAGAGCTAAGTCATCTAGAGCTGAATTATCTGATGATGATGACATGCTGGAGCTGGAGGATATACCATCATTTAATCCTCGAGCCTATATTGATTCTCGTATTCCCGCTAAAGATGCGAGAGCTGCTAATGTCGTGGATGAACCACGAACTCTTGGGCAACAAATGGATCCAATTCAGCAACCACGCTGATTAGGTGTGAATCTAGGAGATCAAGACGCCCATGATTTCGGATTTAGTCCACAAGTCATTACTAAGATCCGCCAAAGTCAGTTTGGTGGACTGGAAGCTGAATCTCCACACCAACATTTGCAAAATTTTGAGATTCTTATGGAGACTTTGAAGCCTAAAAGGGTTGTCAACAACAACTACAAATTGAAACCGTTTTTCTTTTCTTTGAAGGACAAAGCTTTAGCTTGGTATCAAGCTCTTCTAGTTGGAAGACTTTATTCGTGGGAGGATTTGACTTCGGAATTCCTCACCAAGTTCTTTCCGCCATCCAAAACAGTGGAATTAAGAGGTAAAATAAATGCTTTTTATATGAAACCTAACGAAAGTTTGTTTAAATCTTGGGAAAGGTTTCAAGATCTTCTATTGGATTGCCCGCACGATGGCATTTCAAAGTTGGAATTATTGGAGATCTACTACAAGGGATTGGATATGGAAACACAATTCAAACTTTAATCCCTCTCTTGTGGAACATTTATGGATATGAGAGAAGATGATGCTTGGGATTTCATTGAGAAGAAAGCTCAAGTGATTGAGAGATATTCCCATAGGAAAGCTGATGATAGGAACCGAAGTTCCGGAGATCAAGGAGCAAAATTAAATCAAGCCGCTCAAGCTCAAATTTTCTCTCTCAACAATGAAATAAAGGAGTTGAAAGAAGTTTTGAAGTCTAGCCTTCAAAAGACGAAGGAGCAAGATGTTGGCTATCTAGGAAGGGAGAACAATCAAGAAAATAGAAACAACTACCGGAACAATAATTGGAACAACAATAACAATAGGAACTCCAACAACAATTGGAGATCTAACCAACAAAATCCCGGTAATCCTTATTCCCATGCTGAAAATGCAAACATCAAATAGTTCGAATAAGCCAAAGAAGGATAGGTTCAATGTCGTAATGGAGACGATCTTGGGGAAGATCCAAGGAATGGAGAGTCACATTAGTTCACTTGATAAAGCACAAAAGCTTTAGAGAATCAAGTATTCAGCAAGGCCGGAGAAGTTCCTAGAGATCAAGGGAAGCTTCCCGGAAAAAAAGAGCACAACTCGAAAGGGAAAGTGATGGTGATTACAACTAGAAGTGGTGTAACAAAAACCGATCTGCATCCCACATTTGTTGAGGTTCCCGCTGTAAAAGAGAAAGAAAAGGAGAAGGAGAAGGAAGATGTCTATGTTCCTCCTCTAGCTTATAAACCTCTTGTTCGCTCGTAAGTGTGTGTCACAAAGTCTTAAATTTATATCTAGAACTTAAAGAAAAGCGAACCCACAGTGTACGGATCAGCTGTAGTAAGGCAAGAAATTCCAGAGTCGAACTCAGGGATTTGGTGAGAATAAAATCGATTTCAGTTATCTAACAAAGTGCAAAAGCTTTTGTGATTAATAAAGAGACAAATGATTCCAAAGATTCAAGTATCCGACTGCGGCTTTCGATTCAAGACACTTCTAAAGATCAAAGGACAGAGTTTATATTGCCAAGGTTATGTGTTTCAAAGGTAGGTATCGTACGGTGAAGTTCCGAAACCTATTTATCCAATCCAAAGGCTCTCTCTATAAGGGTTGTTGTGGGTGCAATATCGAAAGATCTAAAGACAAGAATTACACTCAAACTAACTACCCAAAACCCCAGGATGTGACTCTCCAAGTTAAAGATAGAAAGCACACTTAAAACCTTAAATAAAGGATGTTGAGTCTCTCTATTACCCAAATCTTGTAATCTTAATCTATTAAATGTAGAATCAATGATGAAGTCTCTTCACACACTTAAATAGAGGTTAAAAAGGTTAATCAAGGTTGGGATTTAGGCAAGGATTAACTTTGGTTAAAGAATAAATCAATTAAAGATCATCAGGAAAATAAATCGACTGACATTAAGAAAATCGAACGATTTTCTTGAAGAATAGGGCGATTTTCCTGTTTGTCGCAAAGTTAAAATCTAAACTCTCATGGTCCAAATGGTTAAATGAGTTCAATCTATCATCATCTAAGCCTCAATCATCAACTATTCTCCCTAGAATCACAAAGGTTTTAGCCAACCATTTTCAAAATCAAATCAAAATTGAGATTGAATGAATAAATCAAATAAACCCGAATCTTGAATAAAAACTCAATAATCTCCAAATCTGTAAACCAAATTCAAACCTAATCAAAGTATCTCTCAAATTACTCAATAATGTGTTCACAAATCACAAGAATCGCAAGGGAAACAAAGAATCTCACAAATAATGATCAAGATTTACTTCCCGGCTATTTCCCTTTAATCCTGTTCCAAAAAATCTTCAATTTCTCTCAAACCTCTAAAGATTTCCCGCTGCGGAACCCCCGTTTTCATCCATAGGGTTCCAATGTATAGTTCCTTGCTAATGGGCCGCTTGGCAAAACACTTCTCCAACCTAAAAGTGATGGGCTTTCAGTCGTCTTTATCCTTGGGCCGAAAGATAGAGATAATCGTGCTAGTCGATTTATAAGGAAAACCGTACGATTTCTTTGGATGGAAAAATCGTCCGATTTATATGTAAATTGGCACGATTTTCTTCATCAGACAATGCTCTTCTCTTGACTCGTTTACTTCCTCTCTTTTGTGACTCTTTTACACAACTCATTTGCTCTTTGTGATTCCTCCATGACTCCTTAAGCTTCCCTAATAACTCTAGATGCTCCTTGGTCCACTTTTTCTTCCAAATCTTCTGGATTTACCTACAATTCAACCAAAACGTGTGTAGACCTCTATTTCCAGAATATGAATTAATTAAATCTAAAAGGCACACAATTTATCTCCAAATGAAATGCAATTCAAGGTAAATCTCTACAATATGCATGATTATAATAGTATATAATTCATGTCATCACCTCCTTTGCCATTCCCGCAATTTAGAGCGAGAGCGCGTCTAGACAAGCATTTTGGTAAGTTTGTTGATCTTATGGGCAAACTGCACATTAACATACCTTTTATCGATGCAATTTTAGGTATGCCTGCCTACAGAAGTTCTTAAAGAAGATCCTCTCTAACAAGAGGAAGCTGGAAGACTTTGGAGAATTCAAGATGAGTTCGGAGTCTTCGGAGCTCATCAAAACGATGACAGAAAAGATGCCCCCAAAGCTGCGAGATCCGGGGTCATTCTGCATACCAATAGGAGTGGGAGAAGTCACATATGATGTACTTTGTGACTTGGGAGCAAGCGTGAGCATTATTCCGCTTGCTTTGTGTAGGAAGGTTGGTTTAGTTGAACCTAAACCAGTGAAGATGACGTTATATATGGCGGATCGATCTATAACTCGACCCGTTGGTATCATTGAAGACGTCCCGGTTAATAAGCTTTGTTGTGCTTGACATTCCTACTGATAGTCCAATCCTGATCATACTCGCGAGACCTTTTCTTGCAACTTCCGGCTGTATAGTTGATTGCAAGAATGCTAGATTGGCCTTCGATATTGGAGGAGAGAATGTTGAGTTTGTTCTTTTAACTTTGACAAAAGAACCAACACTTGGAGAGGATATGCTTAACATTTATGATGAAGAAGCATCTAGAGAGGAAGTAAGTTCGATCTTGTTCAAAGATCCGTTGCAAAAAGTTATAGCCATGAGAATCATGGAAAAAGGATAAGAAGAGGATTGTAACGCTGAGATTGATGCTTTGGAAGAACTAGAAGAAGAGCAAGATGAATAATTTGAGAAATTGTACGATAGCTCGGAAAACATCAGAAACCACGGTCAGTCGTGCTTATCCATGGGCTTGGTTTCACTTATTCCACCCGTGGAAAAGTATATCGAGAGAGAAGATTTAATTGAAATGCAAAACCACGGCTCCCAAGACACCTTCCACGACCGTGGAAGTAACAGTGGCACCGTGGAATTGGAAAATGCTGAAGACAATTCCGTTCTTTCTACAAACATTCTTGATTCTTCTTCCACCACTCCCACACCCTTGGAGACTTCCAAGGAGACCTTAGACAACCCTCACAACACTCCAAAGACATCTACAACTTTGGAATTGAAGCCACTTCCCACACAATTAAGGTATGTATTTCTTGGAACTAATTCTATGTTTCCCGTTATTGTTAGTTCCGATTTGAGTGAAGATGAGCATGAAAAACTTATGATTGTTTTGAGGAAACATGGGAAAGCTTTAAGCTACACCATAGAGGATCTTGTAGGAATTAAACCATCCTTATGTATTGATAGCATGAATTATTGTCTATATTTTGGGACTTGTTTAGACATTTTATCTTCGATAATCTGCATGTTTGTATATATATTGTTCGCTCCAAACGGTGTGTGCAAGCTTTAAATTTATAACCCTAGACTTAAGCTTAAAACAAGGATGCGAACCCGCAGTGTACGGGTCAATCGTAGTAAAAGCAAGAAAATTCCAGGGGTCGATCACAGGGACTCGGTGAAACAAAGTCAACACGGTATGCTACGTTAATTCTAACCACAAGAGCGATTAACACAATCAAAGATGAATAAGAAGTCAATAAAGCAAACATGCAATTCTAGGGATTAAAGCATCTAGTTGTGGTTCCAACTCAAGATCTATAGATAAGCGGACAAAGCTGAGATTTTTGCGTGGGGAAGGTGTTACTAAAGTGGAATAGATCACCGGGTAAGTCTCACTACTCACTAATCCTAAACCGTAAATCCTATTACCGGGTAAGTCTCAAGGAATCAAGATAAAGAACTATAACCTCAAACTAACATACCATCTAAGGGAATAGAATCAACCTTTACCGGGTAAGTCTCAGGCTAACTCACAAAGATGGGATGAAAGCACACTCAAACCCCAATAAAGGATAAACCTTTATTACCTACACTTATGATCGTTGGTACACAAACTAAGGAATTACCGGGTAAGTCTCATCCTAAGCTTGCATTGAACCAGGAAGGTGTAATAAGAATAGGATTTAGCAAACTCTAACACTTAACTTTCTGTTTTAGATCGGATAAGTCACCTCGGTCAGAAGAATTCCACCCCGGCCGAGATGTTCATCAACCGAACGAGATGCTTAGGGTTAAGGTTAAAGACTCGAACTTTCAGGATCCTACTGGAATCTAAGATTATTCTATCATTGTTTTTCCCACAACCTTCAGCCAATCACCCTAGAATCACACAAGGAAATTAGCCACTCATCATCATAATGAAAGTATTAAATATAAGGGAAGAAGGTGAATATTTGAACAAGAAGAATTTAATGAAAAGACTTCAATAACTGAATCAAATATCACAACAAAGCGTTCCTTGGATAATAATCCAAAAAGACAAGACAACAATTGAGGGAATTGAAGACAATCTTACAAAACCCTTCAAAAAGCTATGAAAGCTATGGACTTCAATCTTCCTTCAACCTTCAAAAAGGTTCTTCGAAAACTCCCAAATTGGAGTATACTGCGGCTGCTGCGTGTGTAAACCCTGATCGACGGTATAGCGTGATGTCGGAATTGTGGAAATCCAACCCTTTTTATAGGAAAATAACCCTCCAAAGATAATAAATCTTAGAAAGATATTCTCCCATAAATATAGGTTAAATATATGATTCTGCATATCTCCTTCCTTCCAGGAGCCAAGCCCAAAAATATAAGATCACTTTCCAATTTTAAAAGATCTCAGCCAAGAATAAAATATTCTCGTCGCGTCCTAGGTATTCGCCTCGGTCGAGTCGGCCTCTCTGGATTGCCTCGGTCGAGGTGAACCTCTGGTCAACCGAGGTGACTCACAACTGAATGTGAAATCTCTCAAAACTGGTCCAAAGTAAATCTTTAATTCATGGCTATGCTTCCTGGATGTAGCTCCAAATGACTCATGACTCCTTTTTGCTCCTTTTGTATGCAAAACGCACCATATTACCTGCAATTACAACGAAACTAGGTGTAGACCTCGATTCTCGCAAAGGTAGATGAAATGGTAGCAAAATCACATAATGTACATACAAACATGCAGATTATGAAAGATAAAACGTCCAAACAAACCCCAAAAACTAGACTATAATTCATGCTATCAAAATACCCCATACTTAGCCCTTGCTTGTCCCCAAGCAAGTTCCTCATATAGAAAACAAGATAGAATGGATTATAAGTCAAGAAATTCAATGAAAAAGCCTTTCAAAAACATTTTATGGTGTGCAACTATCATAGATCACTCTAAGAGAATACTTCTTGGAATTTAAAAACTCAATATGCTCAAAACATTTTATAAATATAGGAAAGTCGTTCATCTTTGCATAAAATCATAGAATGCATAATAAATCATAATTATCAAAATTAATCATGTATAATCCGATTTAAACCGCTAAGTCAATCAACAAGCTCAAGGTCTCAAGGGCTTCCCAAAAGAAAAGGTCAAGAAACGTGTAGGGTAGGGATGTATGTAAGGTAATGTGGTGCTAGAATCCGGGAAAAGGATGAACTTCACTTTCACTTCAACTTGCAACATCTTCCACCAATAAGCTTTGCTTATCTCACACTTTTTCTTTTACTTTACTTTTTGGGATGCATGGACAGAGGTGCACAATAACCGAAGCCTAGGAAATCTGCAATCATCAATTTCTCGAGATGCATCAAACCCTTGATGCACATACCATGATCCGTTGGGAATATCGCTCAATCCGACTTTGGCAAGACACAAACACCCGGCTATGTGAATGGTGCCGAGTTACTCATCTTCATGATTGACTTCCCCAGACCTAAAATTACTTTCTAATACTTTCACTTCCAGCCCACTTCTCAATTTTAACTTCACTTGCTTTCACCACTTCGCTTGCTTCCAAATTCCCGGATAGGTAAAGGGAGGCAAAATGTATATGAGGGGCTAAGCATGATCAAGGAGAAGAAGAAGAAGAGAATGAATTGCCTTGGTCTTTCCAAGAAGAACGTGAGAGAACTTAACTTGCGGTGTCAACCTTCAAATTTAACATAATTTGGATAAAAACGAAGTATTAAACATGCCAATAATTTTAAACAAAGCATTTAGCAACTTAAACATATCATAAAACCTTTCAATCACATAAGAATTCAAAACCAGTAAGTAAACAAGATCTTCACTGAGATCTTATCCAGATAAGTAACACAAAAATCGTTTTCGAAAACTCTCAGTTAACCCACCTCGGTCGAGGTGTTCTTGGTTCAACCGAGGTGAATCACCTCGTTTGGCCAGAATCTCCCCGGTCGAGGTCAAAATTTTTTTTTTTTTTTTTTTAAAACCATTTTTTTTTATTTTTTTTCGGTTCGGTTTCGATGTTTTTCTCAATCAAATAATCTGTAGGTATGCACGTAATATCAGATAATCATATAAAGGCAAATGAAGCATAAATATGCAAATATCCGATAAATAAAATACATCATAAGTGTCGAATACATCAAAGGTAGCCACATAGTCAAATAACAAATACCCCATACTTGAGACACACTGTCTCAGTGGGTATAATAAAAGTCTGAACAGGAGAACTCACCGGATAAAAGCCGAACT
The DNA here is from genome assembly GCA_033239045.1 of Fagopyrum esculentum. NCBI lineage: Eukaryota > Viridiplantae > Streptophyta > Magnoliopsida > Caryophyllales > Polygonaceae > Fagopyrum > Fagopyrum esculentum. Next base: position 154,772,359 of record BSUD01000001.1, read on the forward strand.
GCATAAAAATATAGTAATAAAACCCTGCAGCTCCTCAGTAGTCTCGATCCGGTGGTGGTGGTGGTATGTAGGGGAACTGAGTCGGATCATAGGGATGGCCCATGATACGCTCAAACTGTAGCTGAGCCATCATGTGCTGATGATGCTGACGCTCCTGCATCTCGCGGATATCCAGCGAAAGTGCAGCATATGAGTCGATAACCTGATCCGTCAGGTCATCGATCCGTCGGTGTGCAGCTCTATCCCTCACTCCCCGCCTCCTGCGTCTAGCAGGTCGGACCGGAGAAGTCTCAGCTGGCGCCGACTCAGTGTCCTCCTCGTCATCATCCAAATCAATAATAGGTGGCGCGCTCGTCCCATCTGTATCTGTACCTGTGTCCATCGGGACGCCACCTCCTCTGTCATCGACTGTGTCATCATCATCGTCGTCCTCATCCTCAGCCTCCTCCTCAGCCTCAGCAGGGGCAGCTGCTCCCTCTCTGTAATCCTCCATAAGTGGACCCCAAGCAGTCTGCCAGAAATGTGGATCAAAGACAGAGAACTGTGCAGACCATCTGATGCCCTGAGGTGCAGTCAGCTCCCATGGCATAGCGACGTAGGGTGTAGTCAGTCCTCGGGGAACCAGAATCCTCCGAGTAATCATCTCCTGAAGCCCAAGCGGCTTGGCAGCCGCCACCATGGTACACCTACTCAGATCCATATCCTGATACCTAGCGATATGGGTCACTATCCCTCCACAGCATATATCTCCCTTCCCTTTGGCCTTGATCCTGTGCAGATCCTCTACCAGCATCAATCCAAAGTCAGGGTATCCACCTGTGACCATGCAGTATAAAGAGAAGAGCTCCCCCTGTCGGACCTTCTGGGGCGTCTCAGTACGCGCCAGAAGCGTCTCGCTGAAGATCCTGTGTACCAACCGAAAAGCTAGATGATAGATAAGCTTCGCCCTGGAATCACCAGGGCGCCACCTGTCTGCATGCCTCGTAATGTGGGCGATCTGACCCCAGAACTCTCTAGCTACAGCTCGGGTCGGGAAATCTACAGCGGTGGGGGCAGGGAAGCCAAAAATGTCTCTCCAATAGTCAAGAGGTACTAGGTAGTTCCGGTTCATCAACCGGTACTTCACAGCCCTCTCTGTGGGGAGGTAAGTGAAGGAACTGACAAACTCGAGGGTCGGCTCAAGGTAGGCTGGGACTCGGATCTCAGTAAACTGATCCAGCCCGACTGTGGTGATCATCCTCCTAAGCTCTCCATCTACGTGGAGACAGTCAAAGGCAGAAACGTCCAGAAATCTAGGAGCGATAACTGGATGACTAGCAATGCGGTCATAATCTACCCGGTGTCTCTCATGGATCACCGGGATAGAAGGTCGGGATGAGGAAGAAGAAGGGGAAGGAGAGGATCTATCTCTAAGGGCTAACAATTTGTCGGAACTCATTTTCAAACTGTACTGTCAGACTACCTCGGTCGACTGACAAACTCCAAGAATCACCTCGACCGAGGTGCAGATCGACTGGACCGAGGCGAAGACAGTCGCGATTTCAACTCTCTGATTTTCAGTTCTTTTCCCCCAAAAATCACTACCGATGCTTCCTAAGGGGTACTTAAGGTTTTCCTCAACAGATTCAAGGGCAACCAAAGCCCAAATTGCAGTAAACGAGCGAGTTAGGGTTTCGGTCGTTTTTACCTCGTTCCGGCCGATTCACTCGATTTTCTTGCAGATTCGTTGTTGCAATCGACTCCTCTATCCTTCAATCTCGGTTTGGAAGCAGAGTACGTCGAAAACGAGCAAGAATCGAGAGTGAGCGAAGTGGATCTGTCGCCGCGGTCGAAATGGGTAAAAAAATGTGAAAACTAATTTTTCCCCTTTTTATACTGTTACTGGATCTGCTGTCACCTCGGTCGAGATGGTCTCGACTGGCCCGAGGTGGTATGGACCGAGGTGGTTCTGCAGAAACCCTAGTTGCCTCGGTTGCTCAAGAATCAACTCGGTCGAGGTGCTCTGACAGTGACCGAGGTGCTTCTGTCTTCTCAGAATCTCGAACTTCTGTCCTTCCAGATGTGCTCTTTCCTGATATTCCCTTTTGTCTGTCCAGAACGCCAAAAAAACAAAGCAAAGCAAAGCAAAAACAAAAACTATCTAAGCTAGACTAGAAAACGGGAAAAGAGAGCAATACCTTGGGTTGCCTCCCAAGAAGCGCTTGATTTAAGGTCGCTAGCTGGACCATAATGCGTCTTAAATGAGGTAGGAGGTTCCCTCACCCCATACTTCACCTCCATCGTGGGGTGAAGTAAGTAGATCCATCAAACGCTCCAAGACGTGTAAGTGCTCGTCGGGGAATGAATCGTCTATGGGTGGGCTATCCGTCTCGCGGGAGGATTCCGGTAGCCGGCTAAGGTGATCCGCAACTGAGTTCTCGGATCCCTTCTTATCGCGGATTTCTAGGTCAAACTCTTGAAGCAAGAGAATCCATCGAATAAGGCGCGGCTTTGCATCTTTCTTAGCCAACAAGTAACGAATGGTCGGTGTAGACTATGACTTTCGCCCCTACTAGATAGGAACGAAACTTCTCAAAAGCATATACAACCGCCAATAACTCTTTCTCGGTGGTAGCGTAGTTGCGTTGTGCTTCATCTAGCGTCTTGCTAGCATAATAAATGGCGGTGGTCCGTCCATCTTTCTTCTGTCCGAGCACCGCTCCTACGGCTACATCACTAGCGTCACACATGACCTCGAAGGGCAAGGTCCAATCAGGAGGCTGGATAATGGGAGCGGAGATCAACGCTTCCTTAATCCTGTGAAAAGCATCAAGACACTCCTGCGAAAACTCAAAAACAACATCTTTATTCAAGAGGTTAGTTAGAGGTTTAGAAATCTTGGAGAAGTCCTTGATGAATCTCCTGTAGAAACCTGCATGCCCGAGAAAACTCCTCACACCTTTAACAGAACAAGGAGGAGGGAGTTTCTCAATAGTCTCGATCTTAGCTCGATCGACCTCAATGCCTCGATTAGAAACGAGGTGTCCTAGCACAATGCCTTCATTAACCATAAAATGACACTTCTCCTAATTCAAAACAAGGTTAGTGTCTTCACATCTTTTAAGTACTAGAGAAAGGTTAGATAGGCAATCATCAAAAGAGGAGCCATATACAGAAAAATCATCCATAAATACCTCCATGATCTCCTCTATGTACTCGGAAAAGATAGCCATCATGCATCGCTGGAAGGTAGCGGGTGCATTACACAATCCGAATGGCATCCTCCGATAAGCAAATGTCCCCCAAGGACAAGTGAAAGTGGTCTTCTCCTGATCATCCGGATGGATAGGAATCTGGAAGAATCCACTATAGCCGTCCAAGTAGCAAAAGTGTGAATGCTGGGCCAACCGTTCGAGCATTTGATCAATGAAGGGAAGCGGAAAATGATCCTTCCGAGTTGCCGTGTTCAGCTTCCTATAATCGATGCAAACTCTCCAGCCCGTAACGGTCCTCGTTGGGATCAACTCGTTGTTCTTATTCGTCACAACGGTCATCCCTCCTTTCTTCGGAACGACATGCACCGGGCTAACCCACTTGCTGTCCGAGATAGGATAAATAATACTTGCATCTAACAACTTAAGAACTTCCTTCTTCACAACCTCTTTCATGATCGGATTTAACCGTCTTTGAGGTTCCCGTGAAGTCTTATGATTATCTTCCATTAGAATTCTATGCATGCAGAAAGAAGGTTTAATGCCAATAAGATCATCCGTGGTGTAACCTATGGCTTTTCGATGCTTTCTCAGGACATGCATTAGCTTAGATAATTCAGAATCGGAGAGGGAAGCACTAGCAATAACGGGATAAGTAGAATCCGGCCCAAGAAAGATATACCTCAAGTGACTAGGGAGTTGTTTAAGCTCCACGACTGGGGGTGCTTTCTGGGAGGGATCTGTGCTTCCTCTTTCCAGTGGAGTGGTGTCAGAAACTGGACTAAATGCAATCTCAGTTTGAATCGTCTCGCTGTCGACCTCGGTCGAGGCGCAAAGGCGTTGACCGAGGTGTTCTTCAGACGCCTCGCTCCGTCCAGAAAGTGCCTCGGTCGAGGTACTGCTACTGGAACCGAGACTGGAGATCTTCGTCTCCTGGACTAGCTTCTCAGTTTTAGCTCCTGGATCCTCTTCCAGTGCCTTCAAGCTCCGTATATCTGCATCACAAGAAGCATCTATACCTTCCTCCATTAAACTGAAGCTAATAACTCTTTCGAGTGGATCGTTAATAAGGATAGAGCTCACTAATTCTCTTGATTCTTCTTCATCGTAGATGTTGAAGATATCATCAGTTAGTTGCTCCCCCTTCATGGCTGCAAGTAGTGCGAACTCCACCTCATCGCCACCAACGTTGAATTTCAACTTGGCGTTCTTGCAATCCACATTGCAACCCGAAGTTGCTAGAAATGGCCTCCCGAGAATGATAGGAACAGGATAATCTGCGGGAATGTCAAGTACGACAAAATCTATAGGTAGATAGAAGTTACCTAACTTGACCGGAACGTCCTCCAAGATGCCCACGGGATGGGTAATGGAGCGATCCGCCATGTAAAGTCTAATCTTGACCGGTTTGGGCTCTCCAAGACCGATCTTAGTGCATAACTCCAGTGGGATGATGCTCACGCTGGCTCCTAGATCGCAAAGGGCTTCACAAGTGACATCCCCAACTTGAATGGGAATGCAAAATGAGCCGGGATCTCTCAATTTAGGTGGCATCTTCTCCTTCATGATTTTGATTAGCTCCGAAGACTTAGACGTCATCCTAACTTCACCAACATCCTCCAACTTCCTCTTCCTTGATAAGATCTCTTTTAAGAACTTCCCATAGGCGGGCATACCTAAAATAGCATCAAGGAAAGGAATATTAATATGTAGTTTATTCATCAAGTCAAGAAACTTACCGAAGTGCTTGTCTAGATGTGCTCTGGCTCTGGATTGAGGTAATGGAAGTGGTGGCTTATATATGCAGGAGGTGGAACATAAGTTTCTGTCGTTCCTCCCACTTTCTATTGCTCCGCCTCGGTTGGCATCTCGGTCGAGGTGTTCTTCGACTGGGTCTGGACCGAGGTGATCTGCGTCGAGCGAGGTACTGGATCAGCAGTTTTAAGTCCACTCCTCGTCGTTATGGCCATGCACTGGCCCTTAGGGTTAGTTTCCGTCTTTGCTGGAAGCTTTCTTGGATCTCTTGGCGCTTCATTCGCCCTATTAGCAAGTTGTTGTTCAAGGGACTTTTGGGCCCTCGAAAATGAAGTCATAGAATTCTCCATAGCGTTAAGCTTGATCAAGATTGCTTCCAGAACTGCGTCTTTCTTTTCTGGCTGAGACGAACTTGATCCTTGCCCTTGGCTTTTCAATGGAGTAGAAGAAGAAGAAGGAGAAGAGAGGAAAGGATTAGAGGAATCATTAGAGTTGGAGTTTGAATAATTGTTACCGTGGTTTTGATTATTCGCTCTCCAGTTGTTGCTATTGGATCCTCTATTGTTGTTGTTGTAGTTGTTGTTTCGGGGTCCGTTGTTGTTGTTACGGTACCCGTTATTGTTGTTGTTGTTGTTCCTTTGCCCTTGCTCTTCCTTCTTAGTTTGAGCCATCAAGAGCTCCTTCAATTGCTTCACGTCATTCTTCAATGATGTGAGTTGATTGTTGT
>BSUD01000001.1:154778041-154811432 GCA_033239045.1 Fagopyrum esculentum
ATGTCCATGAAGGTACCGGCGGAGAGTAGTTGGAGATTGAACTGGGTGCTTCCGTCCAGCCCTTTGAAGTAGATCTCCAACAACTCGATCTTTGGAATCCCATGATGTGGGCAATCCAAAAGGATATCCTTGAACCGCTCCCAAGATTTGGACAAGCTCTCCTTGTCCTTCATGATGAAAGCATTGATCTTCCCTCTCATTTCAGCGGTCTTCGAGGGGGGAAAGAATTTGGTTAAGAATTCCGTAGTCATCTCCTCCCATGTGCTAATTTTTCCTGGAGGAAGAGATTGATACCAAGTAAGAGCTCTATCTTTTAAAGAAAAGTAAAAAGGTCTTAGCTTGTAGTTGTTGTTCTCAATTCTGGGAGGTCGCAAGGTCTCCATCAAGATCTCGTAGTTTTGAAGATGTTGATGCGGCGACTCCTTCTCTAGCCCTCCGAATTGACATTGGCGAATCATGGCTAGGACTTGCGGTCGAAGTTCGTAGTCATGATCCGCTGGATCTCCTAGGTTCACCCCCGGACGCCTCAGCTGTTGATTAGGGTCCATCCTTTGACCTAGGGTTTGCGGGATTCCTGCAAGAAGAACATCTCGGACTGGTATCCGAAGTGGGAGTACATCGGCCGGGGCGTCAGGTACTGGAATCTGCCTCGGTCGAGGATCTACTACTGGATTCTGCATCGGTCGAGGATCAACAGGAGGATCTTCTCTCGGTCGAAGTAGAATCTGATCTCGTATGGCTGCAATCTCAGCTTCGATTGCTGCAGTCCTGGTACGATTCTCTTCTTTCTCTTGCCTTAGCTCTTCTTTACTGAGACGTAGCAGCTCCTGCGTCTCTCTCAATTGGGCCGCAAGATCGTGATCGTCTTGTTGGGCCATCTTCGCTTCTCTTAAGCGTCGCTTGTATGTCTTTTCTGGTTCGGGATCGTAAGGAACGATTTCCTTTCCAGCGCGGGTTCTTCGCATGTACCTAAGAAAGAACCTGCAAAGATCGTCACTCAAGTAGAGTGGTTAGATGAAACGGGGCAAGCGCCCCAAGAGCAAACCGTACCGGCTCGGTCTAGACCAAGTCCCCGGCAACGGCGCCAAAAACTTGTTCGCTCCAAACGGTGTATGCAAGCTTTAAATTTATAACCCTAGACTTAAGCTTAAAACAAGGATGCGAACCCGCAGTGTACGGGTCAATCGTAGTAAAAGCAAGAAAATTCTAGGGGTCGATCACAGGGACTCGGTGAAACAAAGTCAACACGGTATGCTACGTTAATTCTAACCACAAGAGCGATTAACACAATCAAAGATGAATAAGAAGTCAATAAAGCAAACATGCAATTCTAGGGATTAAAGCATCTAGTTGTGGTTCCAACTCAAGATCTATAGATAAGCGGACAAAGCTGAGATTTTTGCGTGGGGAAGGTGTTACTAAAGTGGAATAGATCACCGGGTAAGTCTCACTACTCACTAATCCTAAACCGTAACTCCTATTACCGGGTAAGTCTCAAGGAATCAAGATAAAGAACTATAACCGCAAACTAACATACCATCTAAGGGAATAGAATCAACCTTTACCGGGTAAGTCTCAGGCTAACTCACAAAGATGGGATGAAAGCACACTCAAACCCCAATAAAGGATAAACCTTTATTACCTACACTTATGATCGTTGGTACACAAACTAAGGAATTACCGGGTAAGTCTCATCCTAAGCTTGCATTGAACCAGGAAGGTGTAATAAGAATAGGATTTAGCAAACTCTAACACTTAACTTTATGTTTTAGATCGGATAAGTCACCTCGGTCAGAAGAATTCCACCCCGGCCGAGATGTTCATCAACCGAACGAGATGCTTATGGTTAAGGTTAAAGACTCGAACTTTCAGGATCCTACTGGAATCTAAGATTATTCTATCATTGTTTTTCCCACAACCTTCAGCCAATCACCCTAGAATCACACAAGGAAATTAGCCACTCATCATCATAATGAAAGTATTAAATATAAGGGAAGAAGGTGAATATTTGAACAAGAAGAATTTAATGAAAAGACTTCAATAACTGAATCAAATATCACAACAAAGCGTTCCTTGGATAATAATCCAAAAAGACAAGACAACAATTGAGGGAATTGAAGACAATCTTACAAAACCCTTCAAAAAGCTATGAAAGCTATGGACTTCAATCTTCCTTCAACCTTCAAAAAGGTTCTTCGAAAACTCCCAAATTGGAGTATATTGCGACTGCTGCGTGTGTAAACCCTGATCGACGGTATAGCGTGATGTCGGAATTGTGGAAATCCAACCCTTTTTATAGGAAAATAACCCTCCAAAGATAATAAATCTTAGAAAGATATTCTCCCATAAATATAGGTTAAATATATGATTCTGCATATCTCCTTCCTTCCAGGAGCCAAGCCCAAAAATATAAGATCACTTTCCAATTTTAAAAGATCTCAGCCAAGAATAAAATATTCTCGCCGCGTCCTAGGTATTCGCCTCGGTCGAGTCGGCCTCTCTGGATTGCCTCGGTCGAGGTGAACCTCTGGTCAACCGAGGTGACTCACAACTGAATGTGAAATCTCTCAAAACTGGTCCAAAGTAAATCTTTAATTCATGGCTATGCTTCCTGGATGTAGCTCCAAATGACTCATGACTCCTTTTTGCTCCTTTTGTATGCAAAACGCACCATATTACCTGTAATTACAACGAAACTAGGTGTAGACCTCGATTCTCGCAAAGGTAGATGAAATGGTAGCAAAATCACATAATGTACATACAAACATGCAGATTATGAAAGATAAAACGTCCAAACAAACCCCAAAAACTAGACTATAATTCATGCTATCATATATTATGTGATTATATTGTCGTTTCATCTACCTTTGCGGGAATCGATGTCTACACCAAGTTTCGTTGTAATCATAGATAAAATGGCACTTTTATATCAAAAAGGAGCAAAATGAGTTAAGGAGTCAATGGAGCTACATTCAGAAGCCTAAGGAAGAATCCAGGAATCATGAAAATGGATTGAAGATTCACTTTGGACCAAATTTGAGAGGTTTAACGTTCAGTTGTGATTCACCTCGGTTGACTACAGAGTCACCTCGACCGAGGTGATCCAGAGGAGCCGACTCGACCGAGGCGAACACCTTGGACGCGGCAAGGATATTTTATTCTTGGCTGAGATCCTTTATTTTTGGAAGGAGGATCTTATCTTTTTAGGCTGGATTCCTGGAAGGAAGAAGATAAATTAGCCCATATATTTTACCTATTTTTATGGGAAGAGATCTTTCTAAGATATCTTATCTTTGGAGAGTAATTTTCCTATAAAAAGGGTTGGATTTTCCACAAATCGATAACCCGCTAACGGCTGAGTATCCTGCTATACCCACCGAAAACATCCGTTTAGGGCTGAAGAGTGTTTAGAGATCCACTACAGCCATAATCCAGTTGGGAGATTCGAAGAACCTTTTTGAAGGTTGAAGAAGGAAGTTGATAGCTTTTATAGCTTTTGTGAAGGGTTTTGTAAGATTCCCTTAGATTCCCTTCATTATTGTTAGTCTTGTTGGATTGTAATCCAAGGAACGCTTGTTGTTAGATAATTGATTCAGTTATTGAAGCCTTTCTCTTAAGGTTTTCTTGTTCAATTACTCTCTTTCTTCCCATATATTTGATTATTACTTTCATGATGATGAGTGGCTAATTTCCTTGTGTGATTCTAGGGTGATTGGCTGAACGTTGTGGGAAAAACAATGATAGAATAATCTTAATCACAGTAGGATCCTGAAAGCTCGAGTCTTTACCTTAACCCTAAGCATCTCGCTCAGTCGATGAACATCTCGGCCGGGGTGGAATTCTTCTGACCGAGGTGACTTATCTGTTCCGAAACTGAGAGTTAAGTGTTAGAGTTTGCCAAATCCTATTCTTATTACACCTTTCCTGGTTCAATGCAAGCCTAGGATGAGACTTACCCGGTGATTCATTTGTTTGTTTACCTAAGATCATAAGTATAGGTAATAAAGGTTTATCCTTTATTGGGGTTTGAGTGTGCTTTCATCCCATCTTTGTGAGTTAGCCTGAGACTTACCCGGTAAAGGTTGATTATATTCCCTTAGTTGGAGTGTTAGTTTGAGATTATAATTCCTTTCCTTAGTTCCTTGAGACTTACCCGGTAATAGGAGTTACGGTTTGGGATTAGCGAGTAGTGAGACTTACCCGGTGATCTATTCCACTTTAGTAACACCTTCCCTTTGCAAAATCTCAGCTTTGTCCGCTTATCTTTAGATCTTGAGTTGGAACCACAACTAGATGCTTTAATCCCTAAAATTGCATATTTCCTTAATTGACTTTTTTATCATCTTTGATTGTTTTAATCGCTTTTGTGATTAGTAGTTGCATTGACAAACGTATACCTGCTTTGTTTCACTAAGTCCTTATGATCGACCCCTGGAATTTCTTGCTTTTTACTACGATTGACCCGTACACTGCGGGTTCGCATCCTTGTTTTAAGCTTACATCTAGGGTTATAAATTTAAAGCTTGCACACACCATTTGGAGCGAACAAGTTTTTGGCGCCTGATAGCATGAATTATAGTCTATATTTTGGGATTTGTTTGGACGTTTTATCTTTCATATTCTGCATGTTTGTATGTACATTATGTGATTTTACTACCATTTCATCTACCTTTGCGAGAATCGAGGTCTACACCTAGTTTCGTTGTAATTGCAGGTAATATGGTACGTTTTGCATCAAAAAGGAGCGGAAAAGAGTCATGAGTCATTTGGAGCTACATCCAGGAAGCATAGCCATGGATTGAAGATTCACTTTGGAGCAGATTCAAGAGATTCCACATTCTGAGTCACCTCGGTTGACCAGAGGTTCACCTCGACCGAGGCGATCCAGAGATGCCGACTCGACCGAGGCGAATACCTAGGACGCGGCGAGAATATTTTATTCTTGGAAGAGATCTTTTAATTTTGGAAAGTGATCTTATATTTTTGGGCTGAGCTTCTGGAAGGAAGGAGATATGAAGAATCATATATTTTACCTATATTTATGGGATAATATCTTCTTAAGATTTATTATCTTTGGAGGTTTATTTTTCCTATAAAAAGGGTTGGATTTCCACAAATCCAACATCACGCTATACCGTCGATCAGGGTTTATATGACGCAGCAGCAGCAGTATACTCAATGTTGGGAGTTGTTGAAGAACCTTTTTGAAGGTTGAAGGAAGGTTGAAGATCATAGCTTTTTATAGCTTTTTGAAGGGTTTTGTAAGATTGTCTTCAATTCCCTCATTGATTGTCTTGTCTTGTTGGATTGCTATCCAAGGAACGCTTTGTTTGTGATATTTGATTCAGTTATTGAAGTCTTTTTATTAAATTCTTCTTTGTTCAAATAATTCACCTTCTTCCCATATATTTTAATACTTTCATAATGATGATGAGTGTCTAATTTCCTTGTGTGATTCTAGGGTGATTGGCTGAAGGTTGTGGGAAAAACAATGATAGAATAGTCTTAGATTCCAGTAGGATCCTGAAAGTTCGAGTCTTTAACCTTAATCCTAAGCATCTCGTTCGGTTGATTAACATCTCGGCCGGGGTGGAATTCTTCTGACCGAGGTGACATACCCGACCTAAAACAGAAAGTTAAGTGTTAGAGTTTGCTAAATCCTATTCTTATTACACCTTCCTGGTTCAATGCAAGCTTAGGATGAGACTTACCCGGTAATTCCTTAGTTTGTGTATCAACGATCATAAGTGTAGGTAATAAAGGTTTATCCTTTATTGGGATTTGAGTGTGCTTCCATCCCATCTTTGTGAGTTAGCCTGAGACTTACCCGGTAAAGGTTGATTCTATTCCCTTAGATGGTATGTTAGTTCGAGGTTATAGTTCTTTATCTTGATTCCTTGAGACTTACCCGGTAATAGGAGTTACGGTTTAGGATTAGTGTGTAGTGAGACTTACCCGGTGATCTACTCCACTTTAGTAACACCTTCCCCACGCAAAAATCTCAGCTTTGTCCGCTTATCTATAGATCTTGAGTTGGAACCACAACCTGATGCTTTAATCCCTAGAATTGCATGCTTGCTTATTTGACATCTTATTCATCTTTGATTGTGTTAATCGCTCTTGTGGTTAGAATTAACGTAGCATACCGTATTGACTTTGTTTCACCAAGTCCCTGTGATCGACCCCTGGAATTTTCTTGCTTTTACTACGATTGACTCGTACACTGCGGGTTCGCATCCTCGTTTTAAGCTTAAGTCTAGGGTTATAAATTTAAAGCTTGCACACACCGTTTGGAGCGAACAAGTTTTTGGCGCCGTTGCCGGGGACTTGGTCTAGACCGAGCCGGTACGGTTTGCTCTTGGGGCATTTGCCCCGTTTCATCTTACCACTCTACTTGAGTGACTTTTGCAGGTTCTTTCTTAGGTATATGCGAAGAACCCGCGCTGGGAAGGAAATCGTTCCTTACGATCCCGAACCGGAAAAGACATACAAGCGACGCTTAAGAGAAGCGAAAATGGCCCAACAAGACGATCACGATCTTGCGGCCCAATTGAGAGAGACGCAGGAGCTGCTACGTCTCAGTAAAGAAGAGCTAAGGCAAGAGAAAGAAGAGAATCATGCAAGGACTGCAGCAATCGAAGCTGAGATTGCAGCCATTCGGAACCAGATTGTACTTCGACCGATGCAGGATCCGGTAGTTGATCCTCGACCGATGCAGGATCCGGTAGTTGATCCTCGACCGAGGCAGATTCCAGTACCCGACGCCCCGGTCGATGTACATCCACGTCGGATACCAGTCCGAGATGTTCTTCTTGCAGGAATCCCGCAAACCCTAGGTCAAAGGATGGACCCTAATCAGCAGCTGAGGCGTCCAGGGGTGAACCTAGGAGATCCAGCGGATCACGACTACGAGCTTCGACCGCAAGTTCTAGCCATGATTCGCCAATGTCAATTCGGAGGGCTAGAGAAGGAGTCGCCGCATCAACATCTTCAAAAACTACGAGATCTTGATGGAGACCTTGCGGCCTTCTAGAATTGAAAATAACAACTACAAGCTAAGACCTTTTTACTTTTCTTTAAAAGATAGAGCTCTTACTTGGTATCAATCTCTTCCTCCAGGAAAAATTAGCACATGGGAGGAGATAACTACAGAATTCCTGACCAAATTCTTTCCACCCTCAAAGACTGCTGAAATGAGAGGGAAGATCAATGCTTTCATCATGAAGGACAAGGAGAGCTTGTCCAAATCTTGGGAGCGGTTCAAGGATATCCTTTTGGATTGCCCACATCATGGGATTCCAAAGATCGAGTTGTTGGAGATCTACTTCAAAGGGCTGGACGGAAACACCCAGTTCAATCTCCAACTACTCTCAGCCGGTACCTTCATGGACATGGCGATTGATGATGCATGGGACTTCATTGAGAAGCAAGCCTTGCACATGGAGAAGTATACCCACCAAGGAGCCGAAGGTGGAGTTAAAAGAGTCAACTTTTAAGAGACTCAACCCAACAACAATCAACTCTCGTCATTGAAGAATGACGTGAAGGAATTAAAAGAGCTCTTAATGGCTCAAACTAGGAAGGAAGAGCAAGGGCAAAGGAACAACAACAACAACGGGTACCGTAACAACAATAACGGTCCCCGAAACAACAACTACAACAACAATAGAGGATCCAACAGCAACAACTGGAGGGCGAATAACCAAAATAACGGTAACAATCATTCGAACTCCAACTCTAATGATTCCTCTAATCCTTTCCTCTCTTCCCCTTCTTCCTCTTCTACTCCATTGAAAAGCCAAGGGCAAGGATCAAGTTCGTCTCAACCGGAAAAGAAAGACGCAGTTCTGGAGGCAATCCTGATCAAGCTTGGCGCCATGGAGAATTCTATGACTTCATTTTCGAGGGCCCAAAAGTCCCTTGAACAACAACTTGCTAATAGGGCGAATGAAGCGCCAAGAGATCCAGGGAAGCTTCCAGCAAAGACGGAAACTAACCCTAAGGGCCAGTGTATGGCCATAACGACGAGGAGTGGACTCAAAACTGCCGATCCAGTACCTCACTCGACGCAGACCACCTCGGTCCAGATCCAGTCGAAGAACACCTCGACCGAGATGCCAACCGAGGCGGCGCAACAGAAAGCAGGAGGAACGACAGAAGCTTATGTTCCACCTCCTGCATATAAACCACCACTTCCATTCCCTCAGTCCAGAGCCAGAGCACATCTAGACAAGCACTTCGGTAAGTTCCTTGACTTGATGAATAAGCTACATATTAACATTCCTTTCCTTGATGCTATTCTAGGTATGCCCGCCTATGGGAAGTTCTTAAAAGAAATCTTATCAAGGAAGAGGAAGCTGGAGGATGTTGGTGAAGTTAGGATGACATCTAAATCTTCGGAACTCATAAAGATCATGAAGGAGAAGATGCCACCTAAATTGAGAGATCCCGGCTCATTTTGCATTCCCATTCAAGTTGGGGATGTCACTTGTGAAGCCCTTTGCGATCTAGGAGCCAGCGTGAGCATCATCCCGCTGGAGCTATGCACTAAGATCGGTATTGGAGAGCCCAAACCGGTCAAGTTTCGACTCTACATGGTGGATCTCTCCATTACCCATCCCGTGGGCATTTTGGAGGACGTTCCGGTCAAGTTAGGTAATTTCTATCTTCCTATAGATTTTGTCGTACTTGACATTCCCGCAGATTATCCTGTTCCCATCATTCTCGGGAGGCCATTTCTAGCAACTTCGGGTTGCAATGTGGATTGCAAGAACGCCAAGTTGAAATTCAACGTTGGTGGTGATGAGGTGGAGTTCGCACTACTTGCAGCCATGAAAGGGGAGCAACTAACTGATGATATCTTCAACATCTACGATGAAGAAGAATCAAGAGAATTGGTGAGCTCTATCCTTATTAACGATCCACTCGAAAGAGTTATTAGCTTCGGTTTAATGGAGGAAGGTATAGATGCTTCTTGTGATGCAGATATACAGAGCTTGAGGGCACTGGAAGAGGATCCAGGAGCTAAAACTGAGAAGCTAGTCCAGGAAACGAAGATTTCCAGCCTCGGATCCAGTAGCAGTATCTCGACCGAGGCACCTTCTGGACAGAGCAAGGCGTCTGAAGAACACCTCGGTCAACGCCTTTGTACCTCGACCGAGGTCAACAGCGAGACGATGTTAACTGAGACTGCATCGAGTCCAGTTTCTGATACCACTCCACTGGAAAGAGGAAGCGAAAATCCCTCCCAGAAAGCACCCCCAGTTGTGGAGCTTAAACAACTCCCTAGTCACTTGAGGTATATCTTTCTTGGGCCGGATTCTACTTATCCCGTTATTGTTAGTGCTTCCCTTTCCGATTCTGAATTAACTAAGCTAATGCATGTCCTGAGAAAGCATCGAAAAGCCATAGGTTACACCACGGATGATCTTATTGGCATTAAACCTTCTTTCTGCATGCATAGAATTCTAATGGAGGATAATCATAAGACTTCACGAGAACCTCAAAGACGGTTAAATCCGATCATGAAAGAGGTTGTGAAGAAGGAAGTTCTTAAGTTGTTGGATGCAGGTATTATTTATCCTATCTCGGACAGCAAGTGGGTTAGCCCGGTGCATGTCGTTCCGAAGAAAGGAGGGATGACCGTTGTGACGAATAAGAACAACGAGTTGATCCCAACAAGGACCGTTACGGGCTGGAGAGTTTGCATCGACTATAGGAAGCTGAACACGGCTACTCGGAAGGATCATTTTCCGCTTCCCTTCATTGATCAAATGCTCGAACGGTTGGCCCAGCATTCACACTTTTGCTACTTAGACGGCTATAGTGGATTCTTCCAGATTCCTATCCATCCGGATGATCAGGAGAAGACCACTTTCACTTGTCCTTGGGGGACGTTTGCCTATCGGAGGATGCCATTTGGATTGTGCAATGCACCAGCTACCTTCCAGCGATGCATGATGGCTATCTTTTCCGAGTACATTGAGGAGATCATGGAGGTATTTATGGATGATTTTTCTGTATATGGTTCCTCTTTTGATGATTGCCTATCTAACCTTTCTCTAGTGCTTAAAAGATGTGAAGACACTAACCTTGTTTTGAATTGGGAGAAGTGTCATTTTATGGTTAATGAAGGCATTGTACTAGGACATCTCGTTTCTAATCGAGGTATTGAGGTCGATCGAGCTAAGATCGAGACTATTGAGAAACTCCCTCCTCCTTGTTCTGTTAAAGGTGTGAAGAGTTTTCTCGGGCATGCAGGTTTCTACAGGAGATTCATCAAAGACTTCTCCAAGATTTCTAAACCTCTAACAAACCTCTTGAATAAAGATGTTGTTTTTGAGTTTTCGCAGGAGTGTCTTGATGCTTTTTACAGGATTAAGGAAGCGTTGATCTCCGCTCCCATTATCCAGCCTCCTGATTGGACTTTGCCCTTTGAGGTCATGTGTGACGCTAGCGATGTGGCCGTAGGAGCGGTGCTTGGGCAGAAGAAGGATGGACGGACCACCGCCATTTACTATGCTAGCAAGACGCTAGATGAAGCACAGCGCCACTACGCTACCACCGAAAAGGAGTTATTGGCGGTTGTATATGCTTTCGAGAAGTTTCGTTCCTATCTAGTAGGGGCGAAAGTCATTGTCTACACCGACCATGCAGCCATTCGTTACTTGATGGCTAAGAAAGATGCCAAGCCGCGTCTTATTCAATGGATTCTCTTGCTTCAAGAGTTTGACCTAGAGATCCGCGATAAGAAGGGATCTGAGAATTCAGTTGCGGATCACCTCAGCCGGCTACCGGAATCTTCCCGTGAGACGGATAGCCCACCCATAGACGATTCATTCCCCGATGAGCACTTGCACGTCTTGGAGCATTTGATGGATCTACTTACTTCACCCCACGATGGGTTCTCTTTACGAAGCTTACCGTTATCGACTTTGTTTCACCGAGTCCCTGTGATCGACCCCTAGAATTTCTTGCTTTTTACTACGATTGACCCGTACACTGCGGGTTCGCATCCTTGTTTTAAGCTTAAGTCTAGGGTTATAAATTTAAAGCTTGCACACACCGTTTGGAGCGAACAAGTTTTTGGCGCCGTTGCCGGGGACTTGGTCTAGACCGAGCCGGTACGGGTTGCTCTTGGGGCGCTTGCCCCCGTGTCATCTAACCACTCTACTTGAGTGACTTTTGCAGGTTCTTTCTTAGGTATATGCGAAGAACCCGCACTGGGAAGGAAATCGTTCCTTACGATCCCGAACCAGAAAAGACATACAAACGACGCTTAAGAGAAGCGAAGATGGCCCAACAAGACGATCACGATCTTTTGGCCCAATTGAGAGAGACGCAGGAGCAGCTACGTCTCAGTAAAGAAGAACTAAGGCAGGAAAAAGAAGAGAATCAGGCCAGGAATGCAGCGATCGAAGCTGAGATTGCAGCAATTCGGAACCAGATTCAACCTCGACCGATGCAGGATCCAGTAATTGATCCTCGACCGAGGCAAGTCCCAGTTCCTGACGCCCCGGCCGATGTGCATCCACTTCGGATGCCAGTCCGAGATGTTCTACTTGCAGGAATTCCACAAACCCTAGGTCAAAGGATGGACCCTAATCAACAGCTGAGGCGTCCAGGAGTGAACCTAGGAGATCCAGCGGACCATGACTACGAACTTCGACCACAAGTTCTAGCAATGATTCGCCAATGTCAATTCGGAGGGCTAGAGAAGGAGTCGCCGCATCAACATCTTCAAAACTACGAGATCTTGATGGAGACCTTGCGACCTCCCAGAATTGAAAATAACAACTACAAGCTAAGACCTTTCTACTTTTCTCTTAAAGATAGAGCTCTTACTTGGTATCAATCTCTTCCTGCAGGAAAGATCAGCACATGGGAAGAGATGACTACGGAATTCTTGACCAAATTCTTTCCCCCCTCAAAGACTGCTGAAATGAGAGGGAAGATCAATGCTTTCATCATGAAGGACAAGGAGAGCTTGTCCAAATCATGGGAGCGGTTCAAGGATATCCTTTTGGATTGCCCACATCATGGGATTCCAAAGATCGAGTTGTTGGAGATCTACTTCAAAGGGCTGGACGGAAACACCCAGTTCAATCTCCAATTACTCTCCGCCGGCATATTCATGGATATGGCGGTTGACGAGGCTTGGGACTTCATTGAGAAGCAAGCCTCGCACATGGAGAAGTACACCCACCAAGGAGCTGAAGGTGGAGTTAAAAGAGTCAACTTTCAAGAGACTCAAACCAACAACAACCAATTCACGTCCTTGAAGAACGACGTGAAGCAGTTGAAGGAGCTCTTGATGGCTCAAGCTAAACCGGAGGAGCAAGGGCAAAGGAACAACAACAACAACAACAAGAACGGGTACCGTAACAACAACAACGGACCCCGAAACAACAACTACAACAACAATAGAGGATCCAATAGCAACAATTGGAGAGCGAATAATAACCAAAACAACGGTAACAATTATTCAAACTCCAACTCTAATAATTCCTCTAATCCTTTCCTCTCTCCTCCTTCTTCTTCTTCTACTCCATTGAAGAGCCAAGGGCAAGGATCAAGTTCGTCTCAGCCGGAAAAGAAGGACGCAGTCCTGGAGGCAATCTTGATCAAGCTTAATGCTATGGAAAATTCTATGACTTCATTTTCGAGGGCCCAAAAGTCCTTCGAACAACAACTTGCTAATAGGGCGAATGAAGCGCCAAGAGATCCAGGGAAGCTTCCAGCAAAGACGGAAACTAACCCTAAGGGCCAGTGCATGGCCATCACGACGAGGAGTGGACTCAAAACCACAGATCCAGTACCTCGCTCGACGCAGACCACCTCGGTCCAGATCCAGTCGAAGAACACCTCGACCGAGATGCCAACCGAGGCGGTGCAACAGAAAGCAGGAGGAACAACTGAAGCCTATGTTCCACCTCCTGCATATAAACCACCTCTTCCATTCCCCCAGTCCAGAGCCAGAGCACATCTTGACAAGCACTTTGGTAAGTTCCTTGACTTGATGAATAAGCTCCATATTAATATTCCTTTCCTTGATGCTATTCTAGGTATGCCCGCCTATGGGAAGTTCTTAAAAGAAATCTTATCAAGGAAGAGGAAGCTGGAGGATGTTGGTGAAGTTAGGATGACATCTAAGTCTTCGGAACTCATAAAGATCATGAAGGAGAAGATGCCACCTAAATTGAGAGATCCCGGCTCATTTTGCATTCCCATTCAAGTTGGGGATGTCACTTGTGAAGCCCTTTGTGATCTAGGAGCCAGCGTGAGCATCATCCCGCTGGAGCTATGCACTAAGATCGGCCTTGGAGAGCCCAAGCCGGTCAAGATTCGACTTTACATGGCGGATCGCTCCATTACCCATCCCGTGGGCATTTTGGAAGACGTTCCGGTCAAGTTAGGTAACTTCTATCTACCTATAGATTTTGTCGTACTTGACATTCCCGCAGATTATCCAGTACCTATTATTCTCGGGAGGCCATTTCTAGCAACTTCGGGTTGCAATGTGGATTGCAAGAACGCCAAGTTGAAATTCAACGTTGGTGGTGATGAGGTGGAGTTCGCACTACTTGCAGCCATGAAAGGGGAGCAACTAACTGATGATATCTTCAACATCTACGATGAAGAAGAATCAAGAGAATTGGTGAGCTCTATCCTTATTAACGATCCACTCGAAAGAGTTATTAGCTTCAGTTTAATGGAGGAAGGTATAGATGCTTCTTGTGATGCAGATATACAGAGCTTGAGGGCACTGGAAGAGGATCCAGGAGCTAAAACTGAGAAGCTAGTCCAGGAAACGAAGAATTCCAGCCTCGGATCCAGTAGCAGTACCTCGACCGAGGCACCTTCTGGACAGAGCGAGGCGTCTGAAGAACACCTCGGTCAACGCCTTTGTGCCTCGACCGAGGTCGACAGCGAGACGATTCAAACTGAGACTGCATTTAGTCCAGTTTCTGACACCACTCCACTGGAAAGAGGAAGCACAGATCCCTCTCAGAAAGCACCCCCAGTTGTGGAGCTTAAACAACTCCCTAGTCACTTGAGGTATATCTTTCTTGGGCCGGATTCTACTTATCCCGTTATTGTTAGTGCTTCCCTTTCTGATTCTGAATTAACTAAGCTAATGCATGTCCTGAGAAAGCATCGAAAAGCCATAGGTTACACCACGGATGATCTTATTGGCATTAACCCTTCTTTCTGCATGCATAGAATTTTAATGGAAGATAATCATAAGACTTCACGGGAACCTCAAAGACGGTTAAATCCGATCATGAAAGAGGTTGTGAAGAAGGAAGTTCTTAAGTTGTTGGATGCAGGTATTATTTATCCTATCTCGGACAGCAAGTGGGTTAGCCCGGTGCATGTCGTTCCGAAGAAAGGAGGGATGACCGTTGTGACGAATAAGAACAACGAGTTGATCCCAACAAGGACCGTTACGGGCTGGAGAGTTTGCATCGACTATAGGAAGCTGAACACGGCTACTCGGAAGGATCATTTTCCGCTTCCCTTCATTGATCAAATGCTCGAACGGTTGGCCCAGCATTCACACTTTTGCTACTTAGACGGCTATAGTGGATTCTTCCAGATTCCTATCCATCCGGATGATCAGGAGAAGACCACTTTCACTTGTCCTTGGGGGACGTTTGCCTATCGGAGGATGCCATTTGGATTGTGCAATGCACCAGCTACCTTCCAGCGATGCATGATGGCTATCTTTTCCGAGTACATTGAGGAGATCATGGAGGTATTTATGGATGATTTTTCTGTATATGGTTCCTCTTTTGATGATTGCCTATCTAACCTTTCTCTAGTACTTAAACGATGTGAAGACACTAACCTTGTTTTGAATTGGGAGAAGTGTCATTTTATGGTTAATGAAGGCATTGTACTAGGACATCTCGTTTCTAATCGAGGTATTGAGGTCGATCGAGCTAAGATCGAGACTATTGAGAAACTCCCTCCTCCTTGTTCTGTTAAAGGTGTGAAGAGTTTTCTCGGGCATGCAGGTTTCTACAGGAGATTCATCAAAGACTTCTCCAAGATTTCTAAACCTCTAACAAACCTCTTGAATAAAGATGTTGTTTTTGAGTTTTCGCAGGAGTGTCTTGATGCTTTTTACAGGATTAAGGAAGCGTTGATCTCCGCTCCCATTATCCAGCCTCCTGATTGGACTTTGCCCTTTGAGGTCATGTGTGACGCTAGCGATGTGGCCGTAGGAGCGGTGCTTGGGCAGAAGAAGGATGGACGGACCACCGCCATTTACTATGCTAGCAAGACGCTAGATGAAGCACAGCGCCACTACGCTACCACCGAAAAGGAGTTATTGGCGGTTGTATATGCT
Organism: Fagopyrum esculentum; assembly: GCA_033239045.1. Lineage (NCBI taxonomy): Eukaryota > Viridiplantae > Streptophyta > Magnoliopsida > Caryophyllales > Polygonaceae > Fagopyrum > Fagopyrum esculentum. The sequence continues at coordinate 154,793,397 of BSUD01000001.1, forward strand.
TTCGAGAAGTTTCGTTCCTATCTAGTAGGGGCGAAAGTCATTGTCTACACCGACCATGCAGCCATTCGTTACTTGATGGCTAAGAAAGATGCCAAGCCGCGTCTTATTCAATGGATTCTCTTGCTTCAAGAGTTTGACCTAGAGATCCGCGATAAGAAGGGATCTGAGAATTCAGTTGCGGATCACCTCAGCCGGCTACCGGAATCTTCCCGTGAGACGGATAGCCCACCCATAGACGATTCATTCCCCGATGAGCACTTGCACGTCTTGGAGCATTTGATGGATCTACTTACTTCACCCCACGATGGAGGTGAAGTATGGGGTGCGGGCACCTCCCACCTCCTTTGAGACGCATTATGGTCCAGCTAGCGACCTTAAATCAAGCGCTTCTTGGGAGGCAACCCAAGGTATTGCTCTTCTTTCCCGTTTTCTAGTCTAGCTTAGATAGTTTTTGTTTTTTTTTTGCTTTGCTTTGCTTTGTTTTTGGCGTTCTGGACAGACAACAGGAAGGAGCACATCTGGAAGGACAGAAGTTCGAGAATCTGAGAAGAGAAAAGCACCTCGGTCACTGTCAGAACACCCCGACCGAGTTGATTCTTGAAGAAACCGAGGCGACTAGGGTTTCTGCAGAACCGCCTCGGTCCACATCACCTCGGTCCAGTCGAGACCATCTCGACCGAGGTGACAGCAGATCCAGGAACAGTATAAAAAGGGGAAAAATTACTTTTCACTTTTTTTACCCCATTTCGACCGCGGCGGAACAGCAGCACCTCGCTCTCCCATTTCTCGCTCGTTTTCGACGATTTCTGCTTCAAAACTGCGATTAAAGAGTAGAAGAGTCGATTGCTACCACGGATCTGCAGGAAATTTGAACGTTTCGACCGAAACGAGGTAAAAACGTTCGAAAATCCTAACTCGCTCGTTTACTGCGTATTGGGCTTTGGTTGCCCTTGATTCTGTTGAGGAAATCCATAAGTACCCCTTAGGAAGCATTTGTAGTGATTTTAGGGGGAAAAGAACTGAAAATCAGAGAGTGGAAATCGAACTGTCTTCGCCTCGGTCCAGTCGCTCTGCACCTCGGTCGAGGTGATTCTTGGAGTTGTCAGCCGACCGAGGTAGTCTGACAGTGTGTTTTGAAGATGAGTTCAGATCGCCGTTTAGCTCTGAGAGATAGATCCTCCCCTTCCCCTTCTCCTTCCTCATCCCGTCCCTACCGCCCGGTTATCCACGAGAGATGCCGGGTAGACTATGAGAGGATAGCTGGCCGTCCAGTCATCGCACCACGATTTCTGGATGTGTCAGCTTTTGACTGCCTAGGGTTAGATGCTGACCTTAGGAGGATGATTGCTACCGTTGGGCTAGATCAGTTCACTGAGATCCGAGCCCCAGCCTACATAGAGCCGACACTCGAGTTTGTTAGCTCCTTCTCCTACCTTCCCACAGACCGTTCTGTGAAGTACCGGTTGATGAACCGGAACTTCATAGTTCCTTTAGAGATTTGGAGAGAGATCTTTGGCTTTCCTGACCCCACCGCTGTAGACTTCCCCTCCCGATCAGTAGCTAGGGAGTTCTGGGGACAGATAGCCCACATTACTACACATGCAGACAGATGGCGCCCTGGTGATTCCAGGGAGAAGGTCATCTTTCACCCGGCCTTCAGACTTGCCCACAGGATCTTCAGTGAGATGCTTCTGGCGCGTACTGAGACGCCCCAGAAGATCAGACAGGGGGAGCTCTTTTCGCTTTACTGCATGGTTACAGGAGGCTTCCCAGACTTTGGCTTGCTCCTAGCAGAGGATCTGCATAGGATCAAGGCCAAGGCGAAGGGAGATATTTGCTGTGGCGGTCTAGTCACCCACATCGCCACTTACCATGGGATGGACCTCAGCGTGTGCACATTGGCGGCGGCTCCGAAGCCGCTGGGATTGCAGGAGATGATTACACGGAGGATCTTAGTTCCCCGTGGGCTGACTACACCCTACGTTGCCATGCCTTGGGAGCGGACTGCACCTCAGGGCATCAGATGGTCTGCACAATTCTCTGTCTCCGATCCGCATTTCTGGCAGACAGCATGGGCTCCACTTATGGAGGATTACAGAGAGGGAGCAGCTGCACCTGCAGAGGAGGCTGAGGAGGCTGAGGATGAGGATGACGACGATGAGACAGTTGATGAGAGAGGAGGCGGCGTCCCGATGGACACAGGGACAGATGCTGCTGGGACGAGCGCGCCTCCCATTATTGATTTAGATGAGGATGAGGAGGACACTGAGCCGGCGCCAGCTGAGACTTCTCCAATCAGGCCCGCTAGGCGCAGGAGGCGGGGAGTTAGGGACAGAGCTGCACACCGACGGATCGATGACCTGACGGATCAGGTTATCGACTCATATGCTGCACTTTCATTGGACATCCGCGAGATGCAGGAGCGGCAGCATCATCAGCACATGATGGCTCAGCTACAGTTTGAGCGTATCATGGGCTATCCCTATGATCCTACTCAGTTCCCCTACATACCACCACCACCACCGGATCGAGACTACTGAGGAGCTGCAGGGTTTTATTTATTATATTTTTATGCAGTTCGGCTCTTTATCCGGTGAGTCCTCTTTCATTTAGACTTTTATTATACCCACTGGGACAGTGTGTCTCAAGTATGGGGTATTTGATGTATTATTTGACTACGTGACTACTTGATGTATTCGATACTTTTGATGTATTATATTCATCGGATACTTTCATATTTATGCTTCACTTGCCTTTATATGATTATCTGATATTACATGCATACCTACAGATTATTTGATTGAGAAAAACGTCAAAACCGAACCGAAAAAAAAAAAAACGGTTTTAAAAAAAATATTTTTCGACCTCGACCGGGACAGTTCTGGCGAAACGAGGTGTTTCACCTCGGTTGAACCAAGAACATCTCGACCGAGGTGGCGTAACAGAAAGTTTTCGAAAACGATTTTTGTGCTACTTGTCTAGATATGATCTCAGTGAAGATTTTGTTTACTTACTGGTTTTAAATTCTTTGTGTGTTTGAAAGGTTTTATAATATGTTTAAGTTGCTAAATGCTTTGTTTGAAATTGTTAACATGTTTAATACTTTGTTTTTATCCAAATTATGTTGAATTTGAAGGTTGACACCGCAGGTTAAGTTCTCTCACATTCTTCTTGGAAAGACCAAGGCAATTCATTCTCTTCTTCTTCTTCTTCTTGATCATGCTTAGCCCCTCATATACATTTTGCCTCCCTTTACCTATCCGGGAATTTGGAAGCAAGCAAAGTGGTGAAAGCAAGTTAAAGTTGAAGGTGGCTGGAAGTGAAAGTGTTAGAAAGTAATTTTAGGTTTGGGGAAGTCAATCATGAAGATGAGTAACTCGGCACCATTCACATAGCCGGGTGTTTGTGTCTTGCCAAAGTCGGATTGAGCGATATTCCTAACGGGTCATGGTATGTGCATCAAGGGTTTGATGCATCTCGAGAAATTGATGATTGCAGATTTCCTAGGCTTCGGTTATTGTGCACCTCTGTCCATGCATCCCAAAAAGTAAAGTAAAAAGAAAAAGTGCGAAATAAGCAAAGCTTATTGGTGGAAGATGTTGCAAGTCATTGTGAAAGTGAAGTTCATCCTTTTCCCGGATTCTAGCACCACATTACCTTACATACATCCCTACCCTACACGTTTCTTGACCTTTTCTTTTGAGAAGACCTTGAGACCTTGAGCTTGTTGATTGACTTAGCGGTTTAAATCGGATTATACATGATTAATTTTGATAATTATGATTTATTATGCATTCTATGATTTTATGCAAAGATGAACAACTTTCTTATATTTATAAAATGTTTTGATCATATTGAGTTTTTAATTCCAGGAAGTATTCTCTTAGAGTGATCTATGATAGTTGCACACCATAAAATAATTTTTGAAAGACTTTTTCATTGATTTTCTTGACTTATAATCCATTCTATCTTGTCTTTTATATGAGGAACTTGCTTGGGGACAAGCAAGGGCTAAGTATGGGGTATTTTGATAGCATGAATTATAGTCCATATTTTGGGGTTTGTTTGGACGTTTTATCTTTCATATTCTGCATGTTTGTATGTACATTACGTGATTTTACTACCATTTCATCTACCTCTGCGAGAATCGAGGTCTACACCTAGTTTCGTTGTAATTGCAGGTAATATGGTACGTTTTGCATCAAAAAGGAGCAAAAGAAGTAAAGAGTCATTTGGAGCTACATCCAGGAAGCACAACCATGGATTGAAGATTCACTTTGGAACTGATTCGAGAGATTTCACATTCTGTCGTAAGTCACCTCGGTTGACCAGAGGTTCACCTCGACCGAGGCGATCCAGAGACGCCGACTCGACCGAGGCGAATACCTAGGACGCGGCGAGAATATTTTATTCTTGGAAGAGATCTTTTAATTTTGGAAAGTGATCTTATATTTTTGGGCTGAGCTTCTGGAAGGAAGGAGATATGCAGAATCATATATTTTACCTATTTTTATGGGAATATATCTTTCTAAGATATTTTATCTTTGGAGGATTATTTTCCTATAAAAAGGGTCGGATTTCCCATAATTCCGACATCCGCTTACAGCTGGAAATCTCGCATACAACGCAGCAGCCGCAGCATACTCCAATTTGGGAGTTTTCGGAGAACCTTTTTGAAGGTTGAAGGAAGGTTGAAGATCATAGCTTTTTATAGCTTTTTGAAGGGTTTTGTAAGATTGTCTTCAATTCCCTCAATTGTTGTCTTGTCTTGTTGGATTGCTATCCAAGGAACGCTTTTGTTGTGATATTTGATTCAGTTATTGAAGTCTTTTCATTAAATTCTTCTTTGTTCAAATATTCGCCTTCTTCCCATATATTTTAATACTTTCATTATGATGATGAGTGGCTAATTTCCTTGTGTGATTCTAGGGTGATTGGCTGAAGGTTGTGGGAAAAACAATGATAGAATAATCTTAGATTCCAGTAGGATCCTGAAAGCTCGAGTCTTTAACCTTAACCCTAAGCATCTCGTTCGGTTGATGAACATCTCGGCCGGGGTGGAATTCTTCTGACCGAGGTGACTTATCCGACCTAAAACAGAAAGTTAAGTGTTAGAGTCTGCCAAATCCTATTCTTATTACACCTTTCTGGTTCAAAGCAAGCTTAGGATGAGACTTACCCGGTAATTCCTTAGTTTGTGTACCAACGATCATAAGTGTAGGTAATAAAGGTTTATCCTTTATTGGGGTTTGAGTGTGCTTCCATCCCATCTTTGTGAGTTAGCCTGAGACTTACCCGGTAAAGGTTGATTCTATTCCCTTAGATGGTATGTTAGTTTGAGGTTATAGTTCTTTATCTTGATTCCTTGAGACTTACCCGGTAATAGGAGTTACGGTTTAGGATTAGTGTGTAGTGAGACTTACCCGGTGATCTACTCCACTTTAGTAACACCTTCCCCACGCAAAAATCTCAGCTTTGTCCGCTTATCTTTAGATCTTGAGTTGGAACCACAACTTGATGCTTTAATCCCTAGAATTGCATGTTTGCTTTATTGACTTCTTATTCATCTTTGATTGTGTTAATTGCTCTTGTGGTTAGCATTGACATTAGCATACCGTATTGACTTTGTTTCACCAAGTCCCTGTGATCGACCCCTGGAATTTTCTTGCTTTTACTACGATTGACCCGTACACTGCGGGTTCGCATCCTTGTTTTAAGCTTAAGTCTAGGGTTATAAATTTAAAGCTTGCACACACCGTTTGGAGCGAACAAGTTTTTGGCGCCGTTGCCGGGGACTTGGTCTAGACCGAGCCGGTTGCGGTTTGCTTTTGGGGCACTTGCCCCTGTTGCTACTAACTACTCTTTCTATGAGTTTTGTAGTTTTCAGGATTTCCGATGACTACATTTGATCCAGCCTGGATAGCAAGACAAAATGCTAGGGCGGACCATTATGAATACTTGGAGGAGAAGTACTCCTTCTATTGGTTCAACAATGAATGGGAAAGAGAAGAGGCCATTCAACGTGAACTTGCGATATGGGATGAGAAGAATGTCCCTAAAAACATTTATGAGCAACCTTTTGAAGACTCTCTCGAATCAAGATTGGAGAAGTTGATGAAGAAGGTGGAGGAGCTCAAGGAAAGCACCCTATCCTATGCTAAGCCGAAAGAGGAGCATAAGGAAGTGTTGCACGTTCCAAGAACTCCTTTGGTCGAACCGGAAGTTTCTCCTGAAGCTTTTGTGGAAGAGGGGGATGTGGAAGAATTCGATCTGACTGTTGAAACCTCGGTCGAGGTGGAAGAGATTTCGGCCGAGATGGAAGAAGAATCTGCAAAACTGGAACTGGAAGATGCGGCGAACCTTGGCCAAATCACTGAGACTGTGGTCAAGGTGGAAGAAAGACCAGCTGAGTTGGGAGGGATTTCATGTGTGGATTATCAATCCAACATGAAACTTGTCTCAAGCCTTGGAGAACTTTACAAGGTACATTCTCCTACTTTATTTGAATTCCCTATTAATATTTCTGAATTTTTCAGGAATGCACCGGAGAGTTGGAGGTCTCTTCCGAAAGAACCTCCTAAGATCAAGATGAAATCTCTCTTGAAATTGTTGGAGGAAGGTGCTCCTTGGATTATAAGGAGTGAAGTTAACAAGCGCTTCACCGCTAAGGCAACGAAGTGTTATTTGTTCAAGTATGGGGTCCCTCGCATGCTAAGGACCTTGTACCATCCCCATGCTAAAGATGGGGAAGCTACTAGGATTCTCGAGAAGCTGTTTTCTCGATCAAGGAAAGGATGGGACGCAAGGCTAGATTATGTCCCATTGAAGTGCAAGAAGGCTAGAAGGATTCCGGTGAGAATCAAACCGTACAAGCTTGTACGTGGAAGATCTTACCATTTGCCGGTGAAATTAGGAACCAGAACCTTTTTGGAAGAATTTTTTGATGGATGTGATGAGCACTCCATGGTGTTCAAGGTACATTGAGTAATTCTATGGAGAAGGGTCCAGCTAGCGACCTTAAACCAAGCGCTTCTTGGGAGGCAACCCAAGGTATTGCTTTCTTCTCCCTTTTCTAGTTTAGTTTAGATAGTTTTTGTTTTTTTTTCCTCTAGACGACAACCAGGTATTCCAAAAGGAAGGATCACAGTTCAGGAGCTACACTGGAAGAACAAAATTTCGAGAAGTTGAGGAAACGAGCTTTACTGAAATACATCTCGGGTACTGTCAGAACACCTCGACCGAGATGTGCTTCGCCAACCGAGATGGTCTTATCTGGGAGCTGTTTCTTACTTCTTCATGCAGTTTAGCTATGTTCGGTGAGTATCCTGTCCTTAGACCTATTTTGACCCACTGGGACAGTGTGTCCTAAGTATGGGGTGTTTATTGAGGTATTTGACACTTATGTGATGCATGACTCTATTTGACCGGATATTTATGCTTCACTTGCCTTTATATGATTATCTGATATTACATGCATACCTACAGATTATTTGATTGAGAAAAACGTCAAAACCGAACCGAAAAAAAAAAAAACGGTTTTAAAAAAAATATTTTTCGACCTCGACCGGGACAGTTCTGGCGAAACGAGGTGTTTCACCTCGGTTGAACCAAGAACATCTCGACCGAGGTGGCGTAACAGAAAGTTTTCGAAAACGATTTTTGTGCTACTTGTCTAGATATGATCTCAGTGAAGATTTTGTTTACTTACTGGTTTTAAATTCTTTGTGTGTTTGAAAGGTTTTATAATATGTTTAAGTTGCTAAATGCTTTGTTTGAAATTGTTAACATGTTTAATACTTTGTTTTTATCCAAATTATGTTGAATTTGAAGGTTGACACCGCAGGTTAAGTTCTCTCACATTCTTCTTGGAAAGACCAAGGCAATTCATTCTCTTCTTCTTCTTCTTCTTGATCATGCTTAGCCCCTCATATACATTTTGCCTCCCTTTACCTATCCGGGAATTTGGAAGCAAGCAAAGTGGTGAAAGCAAGTTAAAGTTGAAGGTGGCTGGAAGTGAAAGTGTTAGAAAGTAATTTTAGGTTTGGGGAAGTCAATCATGAAGATGAGTAACTCGGCACCATTCACATAGCCGGGTGTTTGTGTCTTGCCAAAGTCGGATTGAGCGATATTCCTAACGGGTCATGGTATGTGCATCAAGGGTTTGATGCATCTCGAGAAATTGATGATTGCAGATTTCCTAGGCTTCGGTTATTGTGCACCTCTGTCCATGCATCCCAAAAAGTAAAGTAAAAAAAAAAAAAAAGAAAAAGTGTGAAATAAGCAAAGCTTATTGGTGGAAGGTGTTGCAAGTCAAAGTGGAAGTGAAGTTTATCCTTTTCCCGGATTCTAGAACCACATTACCTTACATACATCCCTACCCTACACGTTTCTTGACCTTTTCTTTTGAGAAGACCTTGAGACCTTGAGCTTGTTGATTGACTTAGCGGTTTAAATCGGATTATACATGATTAATTTTGATAATTATGATTTATTATGCATTCTATGATTTTATGCAAAGATGAACAACTTTCTTATATTTATAAAATGTTTTGATCATATTGAGTTTTTAATTCCAGGAAGTACTCTCTTAGAGTGATCTATGATAGTTGCACATCATAAAATATTTTTGAAAGACTTTTTCATTGATTTTCTTGACTTATAATCCATTCTATCTTGTCTTTTATATGAGGAACTTGCTTGGGGACAAGCAAGGGCTAAGTATGGGGTATTTTGATAGCATGAATTATAGTCTATATTTTGGGATTTGTTTGGACGTTTTATCTTTCATATTCTGCATGTTTGTATGTACATTATGTGATTTTACTACCATTTCATCTACCTTTGCGAGAATCGAGGTCTACACCTAGTTTCGTTGTAATTGCAGGTAATATGGTACGTTTTGCATCAAAAAGGAGCGGAAAAGAGTCATGAGTCATTTGGAGCTACATCCAGGAAGCATAGCCATGGATTGAAGATTCACTTTGGAGCAGATTCAAGAGATTCCACATTCTGAGTCACCTCGGTTGACCAGAGGTTCACCTCGACCGAGGCGATCCAGAGATGCCGACTCGACCGAGGCGAATACCTAGGACGAGGCGAGAATATTTTATTCTTGGAAGAGATCTTTTAATTTTGGAAAGTGATCTTATATTTTTGGGCTGAGCTTCTGGAAGGAAGGAGATATGCAGAATCATATATTTTACCTATATTTATGGGATAATATCTTCTTAAGATTTATTATCTTTGGAGGTTTATTTTTCCTATAAAAAGGGTTGGATTTCCACAAATCCAACATCACGCTATACCGTCGATCAGGGTTTATACGACGCAGCAGCAGCAGTATACTCCAAGTTGGGAGTTGTTGAAGAACCTTTTTGAAGGTTGAAGGAAGGTTGAAGATCATAGCTTTTTATAGCTTTTTGAAGGGTTTTGTAAGATTGTCTTCAATTCCCTCATTGATTGTCTTGTCTTGTTGGATTGCTATCCAAGGAACGCTTTGTTTGTGATATTTGATTCAGTTATTGAAGTCTTTTTATTAAATTCTTCTTTGTTCAAATAATTCACCTTCTTCCCATATATTTTAATACTTTCATAATGATGATGAGTGGCTAATTTCCTTGTGTGATTCTAGGGTGATTGGCTGAAGGTTGTGGGAAAAACAATGATAGAATAGTCTTAGATTCCAGTAGGATCCTGAAAGTTCGAGTCTTTAACCTTAATCCTAAGCATCTCGTTCGGTTGATGAACATCTCGGCCGGGGTGGAATTCTTCTGACCGAGGTGACTTACCCGACCTAAAACAGAAAGTTAAGTGTTAGAGTTTGCTAAATCCTATTCTTATTACACCTTCCTGGTTCAATGCAAGCTAGGGATGAGACTTACCCGGTAATTCCTTAGTTTGTGTATCAACGATCATAAGTGTAGGTAATAAAGGTTTATCCTTTATTGGGATTTGAGTGTGCTTCCATCCCATCTTTGTGAGTTAGCCTGAGACTTACCCGGTAAAGGTTGATTCTATTCCCTTAGATGGTATGTTAGTTCGAGGTTATAGTTCTTTATCTTGATTCCTTGAGACTTACCCGGTAATAGGAGTTACGGTTTAGGATTAGTGTGTAGTGAGACTTACCCGGTGATCTACTCCACTTTAGTAACACCTTCCCCACGCAAAAATCTCAGCTTTGTCCGCTTATCTATAGATCTTGAGTTGGAACCACAACCTGATGCTTTAATCCCTAGAATTGCATGCTTGCTTATTTGACATCTTATTCATCTTTGATTGTGTTAATCGCTCTTGTGGTTAGAATTAACGTAGCATACCGTATTGACTTTGTTTCACCAAGTCCCTGTGATCGACCCCTGGAATTTTCTTGCTTTTACTACGATTGACCCGTACACTGCGGGTTCGCATCCTCGTTTTAAGCTTAAGTCTAGGGTTATAAATTTAAAGCTTGCACACACCGTTTGGAGCGAACAGCGCCATTGCCGGGGACTTGGTCTGGTTTGCTTTTGGGGCACTTGCCCCCTGTTTCTACTAACCACTCTACTTGAGTGACTTTCGCAGGTTCTTTCTCTTAGGTTTATGCGAAGAACCCGCAGTGGGAAGGAAATCGTTCCTTACGATCCCGAACCAGAAAAGACATACAAACGACGCTTGAGAGAAGCGAAGATGGCCGACCAAGACAATCGCGATCTTGAGGCCGAATTTAAAGAGACGTTAGAACAGCTACGCCTCAGCAAGGAAGAACTGAGACTGGAAAAGGACGAAACTCGCGCAAGGACTGAAGCGATCGAAGCAGATATGGCAGCTTTACGAGACCAGTATCTACCTCGACCGAACCCAGATCCTCGACCGAGGCAGGATCCAGTTCCAGACCCTTGACCGAAGCAGGTCCCAGTACCTGTCGCCCCGGCCGAGATACTTCCACCTCGGGTGCCAGTCCGAGGTTCTCATTTTGTAGGTGTTCCACAAACCCTAGGATAGAGGATGTACCCCAATCAACAACTGAGGCGTCCAGGAATCGACCTAGGTTATCCAGCGGACCATGATTATGAACTTCAACCGCAAGTTCTTTCCATGATCCGCCAATGCCAGTTTGGTGGGCTAGAGAAGGAATCTCCGCATCAACATCTACAAAACTATGAGATCTTGATGGAGACCTTGAGACCTTCAAGGCTGGAAAACAACAACTACAAGCTAAGACCTTTCTACTTCTCTTTGAAAGATAGAGCTCTTACTTGGTATCAATCTCTTCCTCCAGGAAAAATTAGTACTTGGGAGGAGATGGCGGCGGAATTCTTGACTAAATTCTTTCCCCCTCTAAAACCGCTGAAATGAGAGGGAAGATTAATGCATTCATTATGAAGGACAAGGAGAGCTTGTCCAAGTCATGGGAGAGGTTTAAAGACATTCTTTTGGATTGCTCACATCATGGGATTCCAAAGATAGAGTTGTTGGAGATATACTTCAAGGGACTGGACGGAAGCACCCAGTTCAACCTTCAACTACTATCCGCAAGCACGTTCATGGACATGCCGATTGACGAAGCTTGGGAGTTCATAGAGAAGCAAGCTTTGCACATGGAGAAATACTCCCACCAAGGAGCTGAAGGTGGAGTTAAAAGGGTCAACTTTCAAGATGCTCCGCCTAACAACAATCAACTCACGTCTTTGAAGAATGACGTGAAGCAATTGAAGGAACTCTTAGTTGCTCAAACCAAGAAGGAAGAGCAAGGATCAAGGAACAACAATGGATACCGTAACAACAACAACGGTTCCCGGAACAACAACTACAACAACAATAGAGGATCCAATAGCAATAAATGGAGGGCAAACAACCAAAATTCTGATAACAATCATTCTAACTTCAATTCGAACGATTCCTCTAATCCTTTCCTCTCTTCCTCTTCTTCTTCTACTCCATTAAAGAGCCAGGAGCAAGGATCGAGTTCGTCCCAGCCGAAAAATAAAGACGCAGTACTGGAGGCCATCTTGATCAAGCTTAGCGCTATGGAGACATCTATGACGTCATTTTCGAAGGCACAAAAAGCCTTTGAACAACAACTTGCTAGTAGGGCGAATGAAACGCCAAGAGATCCAGGGAAGCTTCCAGCAAGAACGGAAAGCAACCCTAAGGGCCAGATTATGGCCATAACAACGAGGAGTGGACTGAAGACTGCAGATCCAGTGCCTCGGTCGGTGCCAGTATCTACGAAGACCACCTCGGTCCAGGTGCAGTCGAAGAACACTTCGGCCAAGATGCCAACCGAGGTGGAGCCACAGAAAGAGGAGGAGAAAACTGAAGTTTATATTCCACCTCCTGCATATAAACCACCACTTCCATTCCCCCAGTCAAGGGCCAGGGCACATCTAGACAAGCATTTTGGTAAGTTCCTTGACTTGATGAATAAACTACACATTAACATTCCTTTCCTTGATGCTATTCTAGGGATGCCCGCCTATGGGAAGTTCTTGAAAGAGATCTTATCAAGGAAGAGGAAACTGGAAGACTTTGGTGAAGTAAGGATGACATCTAAATCCTCGGAGCTTATTCAAATCATGAAGGAGAAGATGCCACCCAAGTTAAGAGATCCCAGCTCATTTTGCATTCCCATTCAAGTTGGGGATGTCACTTGTGAAGCCTTATGTGATCTAGGAGCCAGCGTGAGCATCATTCCGCTGGAGCTATGTGTTAAGATCGAACTTGGAGAGCCCAAGCCGGTTAAGATAAGGTTATACATGGCGGACCGCTCCATTACCCATCCCGTGGGCATTCTAGAAGACGTTCCGGTTAAGTTAGGTAACTTCTATTTACCTATAGACTTCGTTGTGCTTGATATTCCCGCAGATTATCTTGTTCCTATCATTCTCGGGAGGCCATTTCTAGCAACTTCGGGTTGCAATGTGGATTGTAAGAACGCCAAGTTGAAATTCAACATTGGCGGAGATGAAGTGGAGTTTGCATTACTTGCGGCTATGAAGGGAGAGCAGCTAGGAGATGATATCTTCAACATCTATGATGAAGAAGAATCAAGAGAATTGGTGAGCTCTATCCTTATTAACGATCCACTTGAGAAAGTTATTAGTTTCAGTTTAATGGAGGAAGGTATAGATGCCTCTTGCGATGCAGATATACGGAGCTTAAAAGCACTGGAAGAAGATACAGGAGCTAAAACTGAGAAACTAATCCAGGAGACGAAGATCTCCAGTTTCGGTTCCAGTTACAGTACCTCGACCGAGGCACTTTCTGGACCAAGCGAGGCGACTGAAGAACATCTTGGTAAACGCCTCTACGCCTCGACCGAGGTCGAAGACGAGATGATTTCAACTGAGACTTCTGAAAGTCCAGTTTCTAGATCTACTCCACTGGAAGGAGGAAGCAAGGATCCCCCTCAGAAAGCACCCCCAGTTGTGGAGCTTAAACAACTCCCTAGTCACTTGAGGTATGTCTTTCTTGGACCGGATTCTACTTATCCCGTAATCGTTAGTGCTTCCCTCTCCGAATCTGAATTATCTAAACTAATGCATGTCCTAAGAAAACATCAAAAGGCTTTGGGTTATACTATAGATGATCTTATTGGCATTAAGCCTTCTTTCTGCATGCATAGAATTCTAATGGAGGACGATCATAAGACTTCACGGGAACCTCAAAGACGGTTAAATCCGATCATGAAAGAGGTTGTGAAGAAAGAAATTCTTAAGTTGTTGGATGCAGGTATCATATATCCTATCTCGGACAGCAAATGGGTTAGCCCAGTACATGTAGTTCCGAAGAAAGGAGGGATGACCGTTGTGACGAATAAGAATAACGAGTTAATCCCAACCAGGACCATCACGGGCTGGAGGGTTTGCATTGATTATAGAAAGCTAAATACGGCCACTCGGAAGGACCATTTTCCACTTCCCTTCATTGACCAAATGCTCGAACGATTGGACAAGCATTCACACTTCTGCTATTTAGACGGCTATAGTGGTTTCTTCCAGATTCCTATCCATCCGGATGATCAAGAGAAGACCACCTTCACTTGTCCATGGGGTACATTCGCTTATAGGAGGATGCCATTTTGATTATGCAATGCACCCTCTACCTTCCAGCGATGCATGATGGCTATCTTTTCCGAGTATATAGAGGAGATCATGGAGGTATTTATGGATGATTTTTCAGTATATGGTTCCTCTTTTGATGATTGCCTATCTAACTTTTCTCTAGTGCTACAAAGATTGAAGACACTAATCTTGTCTTGAATTGGGAGAAGTGTCATTTTATGGTTAATGAAGGCATTGTGCTAGGACACCTCGTTTCTAATCAAGGTATTGAGGTCGATCGCGTTGAGATCAAGACTATTGAGAAACTCCCTCCCCCTTGTTCTGTTAAAGGTGTGAGGAGTTTTCTCGGGCATGCAGGTTTCTACAGGAGATTCATCAAGGACTTCTCTAAGATTTCTAAACCTCTAACTAACCTCTTGAATAAAGATGTTATTTTTGAGTTTTCTCAGGAGTGTCTTGATGCATTTTACAGGATTAAGGAAGCGTTGATCTCCGCTCCCATTATCCAACCTCCGGATTGGACCTTGCCCTTTGAGATCATGTGTGATGCTAGTGATGTAGCCGTAGGAGCGGTGCTTGGACAAAAGAAGGATGACCCGCCCATAAACGATTCATTCCCCGATGAGCACTTGCACTTGTTGGAGCGTTTGATAGACTTACTTACTTCACCTCATGATGGAGGTGAAGTATGGGGTGAGGACACCTCCCATCACGCATAGAGACGCCGCATGGTCCAGCTAGCGACCTTAAATCAAGCGCTTCTTGGGAGGCAACCCAAGGTATTGCTTTCTTTTCCCTTTTTCTAGTCTAGCTTAGATAGTTTGCTTTTGCTTTTCTTTTATTTTGTTTTGGCGTCCTAGACAGACAACAGGTGACATCTAAGGAAGGAATACAATCTGTGAGCACAACTGGAAGGACAGAAGTTCGAGAATTTGAGAAGACGGAGTTTGACTGAGACACATCTCGGTTGCTGTCACAGCACCTCAACCAAGATGATTCTTGAGCAACCGAGGCGATTAGGGTTTCTGAAGATTCACCTCGGTCCGTACCACCTCGGTCCAGTCGAGACCACCTCGACCGAGGTGACAGCAGTTCTAGAAAAGGGTATAAAAGGGGGTGAAGAATTCTCTCTTCTATCTTTACCTTCTCCTCGACCGCGGCATGTCTTTCGCCTCGCTTCGCCATACTTCGCTCGTTTTCGACGATTCTTGCTTCCAAGCTGCTAAGAAAGGGTACAAGATCACAGTGCAAGTGCAAATCTGCGAGAAAAACGAACCGAATCGACCGAATCTAGGTAAAATCGAAAAAAAACCCTAACCTCGCTCTTCTCTACTGTTTTCCTTCAAATTGGGCTTTGGTTGCCCCTGCATTTGCTGAGAAATAGATTAAGTACCCCATAGGAACCTGTTGTAGTGATTTTGGGGGAAGAGAACTGGATTTTTGAGGAAATCAATCGCACAGTTTTTCGCCTCGGTCCAGTCGGCCTGCGCCTCGGCCAAGGTGTTCTAAGGGGTTGTTAGAGCAACCGAGGTGACCTGACAAATTACAGAGAGATGAGTTCTGAGAGACAGTTGGTCCTGAGGGACAGATCTTCCCCTTCTCCTTCTTCTTCTTCTAGACGTACTAGACCGGTGATCCACGAGAGACACTAGGTCGACTATGACCGCATAGCGGCCCGTCCAGTGATTGCACCTCGCTTCCTGGACATATCAGCCTTTGACTGCCTCTATGTTGATGATGACTTGAGGCGTATGATTTCTGTTGTGGGGCTGGATTAGTTTACAGAGATCAGAGCTCCGGCCTATCTAGAGCCTACATTGGAGTTTGTCAGCTCCTTCACTTACTTGCCTACCGAGCGCGCAGTGAAGTACCGGTTGATGAACCGGAATTACCTGGTTCCCTTGGATCACTGGCGCGATATCTTCGGCTTCCTGATTCCGACAGTTGCTAATTTTCCCTCCCGAGTTGTAGCTAGGGAGTTTTGGGGACAGATTGCTCACGTGGTTGAGTATGCAGACAGATGGCGACCTGGAGACTCCAGGGACCTGAGACGCCCCAGAAGGTCAGACAGGGGGAGCTTCTGAGCTTATACTGCATGGTGACTGGAGGGATCCCAGATTTTGGTTTGATGCTGGCAGAGAATCTGCATAAGATAAAGGCGAAGGGGAAGGGCGACATCTGCTGTGGAGGTATTGTGACTCATATAGCGAGTTACCAGGATATGGACCTTAGTGCTTGTACCATGGTAGCTGCTGCCAAGCCGCTTGGACTTCAGGAGATGATCACTTGGAGGATACTGGTTCCCCGAGGACTCACTACACCATATGTGGCGATGCCATGGGAGCCTACTGCACCACAGGGGATCAGATGGTCAGCTCAGTTCTCTGTGTTTGATCCACATTATTGGCAGACTACGTGGATCCCATTCATGGAGGATTCTAGAGAGGCAGCAGCTGCACCAGCTGAGGATGATGATGATGATGTAGCTGAGGGTGGTGGAGTTCCTATGGATACGGACACAGATATTGCTGGGACGAGTGCGCCGGTCATCGATTTGGATGATGACGAGACTGAGACCGAGCCGGCTGCAGCACCAGCATGTCCTGCTAGGCTTAGGGTCCGCCGACAGAGGGATCGAGATGCTCACCGTCGGATCGATGACCTCACCGATCAGATGATAGACTCCTACGGGGCCCTGACTGTAGACATCCAAGAGAGATTCGCCGACCAACGCCGAGAGATCGACAGCTGGACTCATCAGATGCTAGAGGGACAACACTATCAAAGACGGATGGTTGAGATTCAGTTTCAGCAGGTCATGGGTTATCCATTTGACCCGTCCCAATACCCGTATGTGCCACCACCACCACCACCGGATCGTGATTATTGAGAGCTTGCAAGATTTTCTTTCTTTATTATTTATGCAGCTCAGCTATGTCCGGTGAGTACTTTATTTTCTAGACTTATTTTGACCCATTGGGACATTGTGCGGATGTACTTTTATGACTTATGTATTTGTATGACTCGAATTTATCAGATATTTATGCTTTATTTTGCTTTATGTGCTTATTTGAGATTATCTGAGATTACATGCATGCATACAAGTTATTTGTTTGAGAAAAACGTCAAAAACTGGTATAAAAAAAAAGTTTTGACCTCGACTGAAGCGATTCTGGCCAAACGAGGAACTTCACCTCGGTTGACTTAGAACACCTCGACCGAGGTGGTTTAACTGAAAGTTTTCAAAAACGATTTTTTGCTTCTTATCTGGATATGATCTCAGTGAAGATTTTGTTTATTGACTGGTTTTAAAATCTTTATATGTTTGAAAGGTTTTATGATATGCTTAAGTTGCTAAATGCTTTGTTTGAGATTTTCGGCATGTTTAATACTTTGTTTTTATCCAAATTATGTTGAATTTGAAGGTTGACACCACATGATGAGTTCTCTCACTTTCTTCCTAGAAAGACCAAGGCAATTCATTCTCTTCTCTTCTTCTTCTTGATCATGCTTTAGCCCCTCATATACATATTTGCCTCCTTTACCTATCCGGGAATTTGGAAGCAAGCAAGTGAAAAGCAAGTGAAAGTGAAGTTGAGAAGTTGGCTGGAAGTGAAAGTGTTAGAAAGTAATAAATAGGTTTGGGGAAGTCAATCATGATGATGAGTAATTCGGCACCATTCACATAGCCGGGTGTTTGTGTCTTGCCAAAGTCGGATTGAGCGATATTCCTAACGGGTCATGGTATGTGCATCAAGGGTTTGATGCATCTCAAGAAATTGATGATTGCTGATTTCCTAGGCTTCGGTTATTGTGCACCTCTGTCCATGCATCCCAAAAAGTAAAGTAAAAAAAGGACAAGTGTGAAATAAGCAAAGCTTATTGGTGGATGATGTTGAAAGTCAAGTGAAAGTGAAGTGATATCCTTTTCCCGGATTCTTGCACCACATTACCTTCTGTACATCCCTACCCTACACGTTTCTTGACCTTTCTT
>BSUD01000001.1:154814467-154835395 GCA_033239045.1 Fagopyrum esculentum
AGTTGTGGCTTAGATGATGATAGATCGTTCGCAAACAGATTAGACCCTGAGAGTTAGAGAATTGTCGCCGACAACCCTAAATTACGGGCTGTTCTTGAGTTCCACGGCCGTGGAATCTCAAGATCCAACCGTAATTTCCTTAAGTCTACGAGCTTGCTTTTACCTTAATCCAAAGTTAAAGATTTGCTTTAGCTTAGTTTAGACTTGTCTTTTCTAGGTGGTAGTGAAGCCTCAACAACCTCTACCTCGATTGTGAGCCTCAACAACCTCAATCGGATAAGTTAGTCTTGACCTTTAGATTATAGGTTTGGGTATTTGATGCTAATCCTTGTCTTTAGAATCTCTCTATATTGAGCCTCAACAACCTGTATAGGAGGTATTCTTTAGGTGAGTTACATAAGGTTTTTGGAACCTCAACCGTACGATTATCTTACACTAGTATACCTTTGCATACCTCTACTCTGTCTTTATATCAATAGTATATCTTGAATCTATTGCCACAACTGAATACCCGGATCTTTAGGATTGTTGTTTTCCCAATATTTGCAAAACTCTCATTTTTTCTGCTTGATAACCTGGAATCGAATTTGTTCCCACCCAAATCCCTGTGTTCGATACTCTGGAATTCTTGCTTAGCTACCTCGATCCGTACACTGCGGGTTCGCTGCTTGATTCTAGTTTTATAAATTTAAAGCTTATTTGCACACACCTCTAGGGGCGAACAAGTTTTTGCAAATAAGCTTTAAATTTATAAAACTAGAATCAAGCAGCGAACCCGCAGTGTACGGATCGAGGTAGCTAAGCAAGAATTCCAGAGTATCGAACACAGGGATTTGGGTGGGAACAAATTCGATTCCAGGTTATCAAGCAGAAAAAAATGAGAGTTTTGCAAATATTGGGAAAACAACAATCCTAAAGATCCGGGTATTCAGTTGTGGCAATAGATTCAAGATATACTATTGATATAAAGACAGAGTAGAGGTATGCAAAGGTATACTAGTGTAAGATAATCGTACGGTTGAGGTTCCAAAAACCTTATGTAACTCACCTAAAGAATACCTCCTATACAGGTTGTTGAGGCTCAATATAGAGAGATTCTAAAGACAAGGATTAGCATCAAATACCCAAACCTATAATCTAAAGGTCAAGACTAACTTATCCGATTGAGGTTGTTGAGGCTCACAATCGAGGTAGAGGTTGTTGAGGCTTCACTACCACCTAGAAAAGACAAGTCTAAACTAAGCTAAAGCAAATCTTTAACTTTGGATTAAGGTAAAAGCAAGCTCGTAGACTTAAGGAAATTACGGTTGGATCTTGAGATTCCACGGCCGTGGAACTCAAGAACAGCCCGTAATTTAGGGTTGTCGGCGACAATTCTCTAACTCTCAGGGTCTAATCTGTTTGCGAACGATCTATCATCATCTAAGCCACAACTATCAACCCTTCACCTTAGAATTGTTAAGGGTTTTTAGCCAATAACAGTCATATTGATTTCAATTCAAGATTTAAAAGATAAAAGACGGGAACTTTCAAGAACTATCAATAATCTTCAAACGAATCTCAGAATCACAATCAAGAACAAGTGTTTATCAAAAGATTCAAATCAGAATAAACAATCACAATCTTAGGAAAGAAAGGAAACGGGATGTCAATCCGATCCTAAATCAAACCTAATCAAGAAGAGAAATCTTCTTGTAAAATCCTCCAAGAACTTCGATCTTCCACAAACGCGAAGATCGCTAACAGCAATTCTTCAATTCCGAACTTTGATCTTCAATGAGATCTCCAAAATCACCTCCAAGAATGAGGGTTTGTGTGTTGCTAAGCTTGCGTTTTTGCCGCTAAACTTAGGGTTGAAAGGTCGTAAGCTAGGTAGCGAGGTGACGGAATCTTGCTTCATCCGTCCTTTTTATAATGCAGGGCAAAATGTCGGCCCGGCCCGATCTTCAAAAGATCATGGCTTCGAAACGTGGCGAAAGGATTCGCCAAGATCACGGTCGTGGAAGATTCCACGACCGTAATTTTGAGGCGTGGAGACAAACACGGGTAACTTCCACGGCCGTAATATCCCCTGGAATGAACATCGAATTCTGCATCACAATCCACGGCCGTAATTTAGGGTAAAACCGTGATTCTTGCCTTCATTCGTGCATTCCTCAATCTAATACTCCATATTGCTTCCAAAAGGTGTCCTTAATCTAGAGGTACATCA
Source organism: Fagopyrum esculentum (assembly GCA_033239045.1). Taxonomy (NCBI): domain Eukaryota; kingdom Viridiplantae; phylum Streptophyta; class Magnoliopsida; order Caryophyllales; family Polygonaceae; genus Fagopyrum; species Fagopyrum esculentum. The sequence goes on from BSUD01000001.1 coordinate 154,816,680, forward strand.
ACTCAACTTCCCTTTGCTCGATTTCGTTCGGAAATAGCTCCAAATCACCTATAATCAACATAGAACTCGTGTAGACATCCATATCGACAATATAGGCAATACTAGCTCATATATGCATAAAGCTTAATCAAAGACTATCAATATGAATCAAATACGATTATAAAACGTGCCTAAAATATCACAATATTTCATGCTAACAAATAACCCCATACTTAACACTTGCTTGTCCCTAAGCAAGGTCTTTCAAAAAGCTTTAAACAAGAGTTAGGATGAAATATGTGTACCTTCTTTTGGATGAAAGTGACTTCTAAAGAATAGATCATTCTCAAACCTTGCTTCAATCGTTTTCAAACTTTCACACACTTAATTAGAGAGTAAGAGGTAAAGAGAGCTCATGAAACAATTTAACTTCCAAACAAGCATTATAACCTTCAAACATTATCAAAATCAATCATAAGAACTTCAATTTAGATCACCAAGCCATATAACATTCTTTTGATCTTAAGGACTTTCAAAGAAAAAGGTCTAGAGTATGGAAGGGAAGGGATACTTTAAGGGAGAGTGGTGCATAAATCCGGGAAAATGGATTACTACCTTCTTCTTCTTTTGCGATTTCCGCAACTCTTCACTTAGAGCTTCGCTCTTACTTTTCATTTTTTTCGACTTTACTTTTGGAGTTATGGATAGAGGTGCACAAAAACCGAAGCCTAGGAGATTGGCGTTTCTCATTTTTGCGAGATGCCTCAAACCCTTAGCGCACATACCATAATCCGTTAGGAATATCGCTCAATCCGACTTTGGCAAGACACAAACACCCGGCTATGTGAATGGTGCCGAGTTACTCATCGTCATGATTGACTTCCCCAAACCTATACTTTCTTTCTATTCAATTGATTGCAAACATTTGCTCTCATGGCCCTCCCACATCAAACATGCCTTTTTCTCATTCACTTTCCAAGTTCCCGGATAGGTAAAGGAGGCTAATATTTCAATGAGGAGCTAGATGATCAAAGAAAGAAGAAAGAAAATATCGAATTGCCTTAATCATTTCAACAAGAAGTATAGGAACTTATAATGTGATTTCAACTTCAATTTCTTACATGATTTAGGTAACGTTTTCACATTATAAAACTTGCAAAAGAGGTGAAATTTATTCATTTGCATCCTTTTCGATTTACTATCCTTTTAAACATGCAATTGTTGTCAACTTTATTCGCAAGTAGTGTTTATCATAGAACTCATCTCAATTCATTAGAAGCATCAAATTTTTCAAAAATTTTCAATTTTTATGGGTTTTTAAAGTTCTTTTTCATGCAATGCAAGAATGAAACGTGTGACATATGATGAACATGCAATAATAGTCTCGGAATAGAGGCAACACATAGAGTAGAGTTATTACAAACATTTAGTACATCCCACCCCATACTTAGGACGAACATTGTCCCTAATGTTCACATGAAAGAACAAAAGAAAGAAAAGAAAAGAAACTCACAATGGTGGCGGGAATGTCTAAACGAGCTGCCGGTCATCAATCACTGCGGTGCCGGTGGAGGTGGAAATGGAGAGAAACTCGGGTCATAGTACCGCCCAAACTGCTGGCGGTAGACGTCCCTCATCATGTGGTCGAGGTCGTCCAAACGTCCATCTCTAGCGTCCGCCCGGATCTCTAATGCTCCGACTCTCTCTGAAAGTCCGGTAGCCCACTCCGGCATCCTCTCATACCATCCCGGAGCGCGATCATACCATCCGGGAGCATCTGCTGGTGCTGGCTGTGGTGGTGGTGGTGGTGGTGCTGCTGGCTTTTATACTCGCAGGCAAATTTTCAAAAATCACGGTCTGTCGGGGCATTCCACGGCCGTGGAAATGTACGGACCCGTGATTTTTGTGATTTTTCACAGGCCTTTGAGAATTACGGTCACTGTAGCAATGACGACCGTAATTTAGACCGTGGAACCCTCTGTAAAGCTTCAAAGTCCAAATTTCGTCACTTCTATTCGACATTATCCCTCCGTTCTCCCTTTTCATCGATCCTACAACCAAAAACACGAACATACCGGAAGGAATCGAGGCAAAAATAAAGCAAGAACTTCTATTCTAAGCTAATCTATGAATCGAAAGCAAAAACGAAAATGCAATACCTTGGGTTGCCTCCCAAGAAGCGCTTTGTTTAAGGTCCGTAGCTAGACCATTATCCATAGATGACTCAATGCACCTTGAACATCTTGGATTGCTCTTCAAATCCATCATTAAACTCCTCCAAGAAATCTCCGGTTCCTAATTTCACCGGCAAGTGGTAAGATCTCCCACGTACAAGCTTGTACGGTTTGATTCTCACCGGAATCCTCCTAGCTTTCCTATGCTTTAATGGGACATAATTCGGTCTTCCATCCCATCCTTTCCTAGATCGAGAAATCAGTTTTTCGAGAATCCTCCTAGCTTCCCCATCTCCAGTTTGGGGATGATGTATGGTCTTCGTCATGTGAATGACCCCATACTTGAACAAAAAACACTTATTGGCATTGGCGTTGAAGCTCTTGCCAAATTTACTCCTTATAGTCCAAGGAGCATCTTCTTCCAGCAATTTCAATAGAGGTTTCATCTTCACCTTAGGAGGTTCTTTTGGAAGAGACCTCCAACTCTCCGGTGCATTCCTGGAAAAATCAGAAATTTTAATAGGAATAACAAAGGAAGTAAGACAGTATACCTTGTTAAGTTCTTCAAGGCTTGGGACAAGTTTCATGTTGGCATGATGATCCACACATGAAATATCTCCCAACTCAGCTGGATCTTCTTCAACCTTGGCCACAATTTCAGTAATTTGGCCAAGGTTCACCACTTCTTCCTCTTCTTCAAGCACAACTGACTTTTCTTCAATCTCGACCACAATATTAGCAATTGGGTCTAGGTGTTCCACTTCTCTCTCTTCTTCAATGCGAACTTCAAGAGGTTCTAGAGGAACTTTGGGTTTGATAAGAGCATTCCTCGAGACTTGGAGTTCTTCCTTAAAGGCTTTCAATTTTTCTTCGATCATACCAAGTTCCTTCTTCAATTCTTCAAGTTTCGAGTGTTCCGCATCTTTGGGACGTTTCTTCTTAACCTTCTTTGGGTAGTGCAGCTTTTCCCATTTTGCAAATTCATATTCAATGGTTTGTTCACGTTCTCTTTCGCTGTCAAACCAATAGAAGGCGTATTTCTCTACCAAGTATTCATAATGGTCTGCTCTAGCCGTATGCTTCGCTACCCATATTGGATCGTATGGAGCCATACTTAGCTAGTGGAGCCTCAAAAACTCATACCAAGAGATTAAAAAAAACAAAAGCTCCCAAAACTTGTTCTTTGGCGAAACTCTGTTCCGTTGCTGGAACAAGAACTTCGTATGTACCTAAGAACACAAACCTGCAAGAACACTCAAGAAAAGGATATCAAATAACAAGAGCAAGCTCCCAAGCTTGACAACCGGCAACCGGATTCGGCCGAAACCAAATCCCCGGCAACGGCGCCAAAAACTTGTTCGCCCCTAGAGGTGTGTGCAAATAAGCTTTAAATTTATAAAACTAGAATCAAGCAGCGAACCCGCAGTGTACGGATCGAGGTAGCTAAGCAAGGATTCCAGAGTATCGAACACAGGGATTTGGGTGGGAACAAATTCGATTTCAGGTTATCAAGCAGTAAATATGGGAGTTTTGCAAATATTGGGAAAACAACAATCCTAAAGATCCGGGTATTCAGTTGTGGCAACAGATTCAAGATATACTAATGATATAAAGACAGAGTAGAGATATGCAAAGGTATACTAATGCAAGGTAATCGTACGGTTGAGGTTCCAAAAACCTTATGTAACTTACCTAAAAGGTACTCCCTATACAGGTTGTTGAGGCTCAATATAGAGAGATTCTAAAGATAAGGGTTAGTATCAAATACCCAAACCTATAATCTAAAGGTCAAGACTAACTTATCCGATTGAGGTTGTTGAGGCTCACAATCGAGGTAGAGGTTGTTGAGGCTTCACTACCACCTAGAAAAGACAAGTCTAAACTAAGCTAAAGCAAATCTTTAACTTTGGATTAAGGTAAAAGCAAGCTCGTAGACTTAAGGAAATTACGGTTGGATCTTGAGATTCCACGGCCGTGGAACTCAAGAACAGCCCGTAATTTAGGGTTGTCGGCGACAATTCTCTAACTCTCAGGGTCTAATCTGTTTGCGAACGATCTATCATCATCTAAGCCACAACTATCAACCCTTCACCTTAGAATTGTTAAGGGTTTTTAGCCAATAACAGTCATATTGATTTCAATTCAAGATTTAAAAGATAAAAGACGGGAACTTTCAAGAACTATCAATAATCTTCAAACGAATCTCAGAATCACAATCAAGAACAAGTGTTTATCAAAAGATTCAAATCAGAATAAACAATCACAATCTTAGGAAAGAAAGGAAACGGGATGTCAATCCGATCCTAAATCAAACCTAATCAAGAAGAGAAATCTTCTTGTAAAATCCTCCAAGAACTTCGATCTTCCACAAACGCGAAGATCGCTAACAGCAATTCTTCAATTCCGAACTTTGATCTTCAATGAGATCTCCAAAATCACCTCCAAGAATGAGGGTTTGTGTGTTGCTAAGCTTGCGTTTTTGCCGCTAAACTTAGGGTTGAAAGGTCGTAAGCTAGGTAGCGAGGTGACGGAATCTTGCTTCATCCGTCCTTTTTATAATGCAGGGCAAAATGTCGGCCCGGCCCGATCTTCAAAAGATCATGGCTTCGAAACGTGGCGAAAGGATTCGCCAAGATCACGGTCGTGGAAGATTCCACAACCGTAATTTTGAGGCGTGGAGACAAACACGGGTAACTTCCACGGCCGTAATATCCCCTGGAATGAACATCGAATTCTGCATCACAATCCACGGCCGTAATTTAGGGTAAAACCGTGATTCTTGCCTTCATTCGTGCATTCCTCAATCTAATACTCCATATTGCTTCCAAAAGGTGTCCTTAATCTAGAGGTACATCAACTCAACTTCCCTTGGCTCGATTTCGTTCGGAAATAACTCCAAATCACCTATAATCAACATAGAACTCGTGTAGACATCCATATCGACAATATAGGCAATACTAGCTCATATATGCATAAAGCTTAATCAAAGACTATCAATATGAATCAAATACGATTATAAAACGTGCCTAAAATATCACAATATTTCATGCTAACAAATAACCCCATACTTAACACTTGCTTGTCCCTAAGCAAGGTCTTTCAAAAAGCTTTAAACAAGAGTTAGGATGAAATATGTGTACCTTCTTTTGGATGAAAGTGACTTCTAAAGAATAGATCATTCTCAAACCTTGCTTCAATCGTTTTCAAACTTTCACACACTTAATTAGAGAGTAAGAGGTAAAGAGAGCTCATGAAACAACTTAACTTCCAAACAAGCATTATAACCTTCAAACATTATCAAAATCAATCATAAGAACTTCAATTTAGATCACCAAGCCATATAACATTCTTTTGATCTTAAGGACTTTCAAAGAAAAAGGTCTAGAGTATGGAAAGGAAGGGATACTTTAAGGGAGAGTGGTGCATAAATCCGGGAAAATGGATTACTACCTTCTTCTTCTTTTGCGATTTCCGCAACTCTTCACTTAGAGCTTCGCTCTTACTTTTCATTTTTCGACTTTACTTTTGGAGTTATGGATAGAGGTGCACAAAAACCGAAGCCTAGGAGATTGGCGTTTCTCATTTTTGCGAGATGCCTCAAACCCTTAGCGCACATACCATAATCCGTTAGGAATATCGCTCAATCCGACTTTGGCAAGACACAAACACCCGGCTATGTGAATGGTGCCGAGTTACTCATCGTCATGATTGACTTCCCCAAACCTATAAATTCTTTCTATTCAATTGATTGCAATTGTATGCTCTCATGGCCCTCCCACATCAAACATGCCTTTTTCTCATTCACTTTCCAAGTTCCCGGATGGGTAAGGGAGGCTAATATTTCAATGAGGAGTTAGATGATCAAAGAAAAGAAGAAAGAAAGTATGGAATTGCCTTAATCATTTCAAAAAGAAGCATAAGAACTTATAATGTGATTTCAACTTCGATTTCTTACATGATTTAGGTAACATTTTCACATTAATAAACTTGCAAAAGAGGTAAAATTTATTCATTCAATTTCTTTTCGAATTACTATCCTTTCAAGCATGTAATTGTTATCAACTTAATTCACAAGTGGTGTTTATCATAGAATTCATCTCAATTCATTAGAAGCATCAAATTTTTCAAAAATTTTCAATTTTTATGGGTTTTTAAAGTTCTTTTTCATGCAATGCAAGAATGAAACGTGTGACATATGATGAACATGCAATAATAGTCTCGGAATAGAAGCAACATATAGAGTAGAGTTATTACAAACATTTAGTACATCCCACCCCATACTTAGGACGAACATTGTCCCTAATGTTCACAAGAAAGAACAAAAGAAAGAAAGTAAAAAGAAACTCACAAATGGTGGCGGGGATGTCTAAAACGAGCAGCCCGGTCATCGATCACTGCGGTGCCGGTGGAGGTGGAAATGGAGAGAAACTCGGGTCATAGTACCGCCCAAACTGCTGGCGGTAGACGTCCCTCATCATGTGGTCGAGGTCGTCCAAACGTCCATCTCTCGCGTCTGCCCGGATCTCTAATGCTCCGACTCTCTCTGAAAGTCCGGTAGCCCACTCCGGCATCCTCTCATACCATCCCGGAGCGCGATCATACCATCCGGGAGCATCTGCTGGTGCTGGCTGTGGTGGTGGTGGTGGTGCTGCTGGCTGCGTCGTGGACCAGGGAGGGGGTGTCTCGTACCAGGTGGGAGGTGTAGTCATCCACGTGGGCCTCTCGCTCACGCTAGCGCGGCGAGATGACGAGCCTGGAGCTCTAGCCGGACGCGGAGAGCGTCTAGGTACATCCTGCTGATCCGGCTGATCCGGAAACGAGCCGAACTCCTGCTCTGCTCCTCCACCACTCTTATACGGCTCTCCCATATCCTCCTCATCTACAACCGGCGGTGGAACGTAAGGGGGAGCTACAAGCCTGTTCGCATGCATCGCAGCGAACGTCTCCTTCCAGTTGTGGCGTCCCGCCACAATGGAATACTCCGGCAGCCACTCAATACCCCTGCCTGTCCTACTCTCCCAGGGCATACCCGCATAAGGCGGACCTCTATGTGTGGGGAAGATGAGTCCCCTAACCATGAAAGCGTGTAGCCCTAATGGAACTGCCGGTATACGTGTGCAAGCCGAGAGGTCCACTCCAAAAGTCCTAGCTATGTGGGTCACTATCCCACCATATCCAATGTTCCCTCTTGATTTGTTCTTCAATTTGCTCATAGTTGCCGCCAAAAGGGTAGCACAATCGGCGCGGCATCCATGAAGCATAGCGTAGAGAAGGAATAGCTCATCCGTCTTAATCTTTTGGGGCGTCTCCGTCCTAGGAAAGAGACACTCCGAAAGAACACGGTGAGCTATCTTCAAGGCCAAATGGTACATCAATTTGGCCTTGGTATCAGCTGGATGCCAACGGTCCTCGTCGGCATAGATCATAGCCACATCCTCCCAAAAGTCCTTAGCGGACACGTTCCTAGGGAGTCGACCGTTGTAGGTCTCATGGAACCCAAAGATGGTCCCGAACTCGACAATGCTCAACTGGTAGTCTCTGTTCATGAGACGGAAGGAGACAGTCCTATCAACATGGCTGTGCTCAAAAGACGTCACAACCTCTCGGGTGATCTCCTCATAAGCGTCTTCACGAATGTTCGTGAAGACAAGTAAACCGGCTCTATCCAAGAGCCATGTGAGGTCATCTACAATGTTGAGAGGATGTAGATCCTCCAACAACAAGTATCTAGGGCCAATTACTGCCCTCTTCTCGATCCTCTCAAATGCAGCTTGGTGGTTTTCGTGTATGGTCGGGATGCTAGGGTGAGGTGGTGAGGATGGAGGTGAAGATGGAGGTGAAGGTGAGGGAGATGAAGGTGGTGGTGCCCTAGATGTGGAAGGGTTACCCTTTCTCTTCTTATTCTGCTCCCCTTTCTTTTCCTTAATCCTTCCCGAAACTCTCCTCACAAAATCCATTCTGTTGAAAATTACGGTCTGTTCTTCCCAAAACCACGGCCGTGGAACCTATGCAGACCGTGATTCGACACAGTAATTCTCAATTCTCAGCAAATCAGCAATCAAACTCCACAACAAGCAGTCCTAATCTAATTTCTTCCAATCTCAATCAGTTCTTCCTAATAATCTCTAACAAAAACGAACAAAAACGACTAGAATCAAGAAGAGAGCAAAAACCTCTTTTTCGGATTGAGAAATCCAAAATGCGGGTTTGTTGATCGTTTTCCACGCGATTTGTTGCTTGGATCTTGTTCTTGGTTGGATTTGCTTCAGTTTAGGAAGAAGAATCGTTAAAAACGATTAGAGAACGAAGAATTGGGATGAGCTGTGCGATTTCGGCGTTTAGGGCGTGGAAATTGGGGGTTTTTGTGGTGTTTTTGTGGTGAAGTGTGGCTTTTATACTCGCAGGCAAAATTTCAAAAATCACGGTCTGTCGGGGCATTCCACGGCCGTGGAATTGTACGGACCCGTAATTTTGGTGATTTTTCACAGGCCTTTGAGAATTACGGCCACTGTAGCAATCACGACCGTAATTTAGACCGTGGAACTCTCTGTAAAGCTTCAAAGTCCAAATTTCGTCACTTCTCTTCGACATTATCCCTCCTTTCTCCTTTTCCATCGATCCTACAACCAAAAACACGAACATACCGGAAGGAATCGAGGCAAAATAAAACCGAAACGTCTATTCTAAACTAAACTATGAATCGAAAACAGAAACGAGAATGCAATACCTTGGGTTGCCTCCCAAGAAGCGCTTTGTTTAAGGTCCGTAGCTAGACCAAACTCGCACTTATTCAAGTGCGGTAGGTGCAAACTCCTCAGCTTGGAGTTCCGGTGAGTACTTCTTGAGCCGTTGACCGTTCACCTTAAAACTTCCGCTAGCTTCACCCCATACTTCAACTGCACCATGGGGGAAAATGCGCTTAATTAGAAAAGGTCCAGTCCAACGAGATTTTAACTTACCTGGAAAGAGGCGAAGTCTCGAATTGAAGAGGAGAACTTGATCTCCTTCTTGGAAGTCCTTTGGAATGATATGCTTATCATGCCAACGCTTTGCTCTTTCCTTGTAGATCTTAGCGTTTTCATAGGCGTTCAAACGGAGTTCATCTAGCTCGTTGATGTCTAGGAGACTCTTCTCTCCCGCTTCTTTCATGCTGAAATTCAGCCACTTGATAGCCCAAAACGCCTTGTGCTCTAGCTCTACCGGCAAGTGACAAGACTTCCCATACACAAGGTTGTATGGTGTGGTTCCTATGGGAGTCTTGTATGCGGTCCGGTATGCCCATAACGCATCATCTAGTTTCAAGGACCAATCTTTCCTAGTCCTCGAAACCGTCTTCTCTAGAATTCCCTTGATCTCCCTATTTGAGATCTCAACTTGTCCACTCGTTTGTGGATGGTAAGGGGTGGCGATCTTGTGAGTAACCCCATACTTGGATAGAAGAGCTTCAAAGCGACGGGCTATGAAGTGAGAACCCCCATCACTAATGATTGTCCTTGGCGTCCCGAATCGCGGAAAGATGGTCTTGTTGAAGAACTTAACCACCACCATGGCATCATTTGTGGGAGAGGCAATGGCTTCTACCCATCTAGAAACGTAGTCTACCGCCAATAGTATGTATTGGTTCCCACAAGAAGAAGGGAATGGTCCCATGAAATCGACTCCCCAAACGTCAAAAATCTCCACCTCTTGGATGTTGTTGAGGGGCATCTCGTTCCTTCTAGAGATATTGCCTGTTCTTTGACAAGCATCGCAACAGGAAACAAAGGATTGCACATCTTTAAATAAAGTAGGCCAATAAAATCCGGATTGCAATACCTTTGCGCTAGTTTTGTTCGAACTAGCGTGTCCTCCACAAGGTAGTGAATGACAATGACGGATGACACTTTGCATCTCATCTTCCGGCACACATCGCCGAATGATGCCATCCGGACCTCTCTTGAAGAGAAGAGGCTCGTTTCAATGGTATTCCCGGACGTCCTTGAAGAACTTCTTTCTTTGCGCATATGATAGTCCGGGTGGTATTTCCTGGCGAACCAAATAGTTAACGAAATCAGCAAACCATGGTTCGTCACCCTTGGAGATTACCTTGATGCACTCCTCTATGATGTGTAGGTGTTCGTCCGGAAAGGAGTCATCAATGGGTAAATGGTCGTCCTCTAGATGTGTTAGACGACTCAAATGATCCGCAACAGAATTTTCCGAGCCTTTCTTGTCGCGGATCTCAAGATCGAATTCTTGTAGGAGAAGAATCCATCTAATCAGCCTTGGCTTTGCATCCTTCTTTGCAAGGAGGTACCGGATCGCAGCATGGTCCGTGTAGACAATCACCTTTGCACCTACAAGATAAGAGCGAAACTTGTCAATAGCGTAGACAATGGCTAGAAATTCCTTTTCCGTAGTGGCGTAGTTGAGCTGGGCTTCGTCTAGCGTCTTGCTAGCGTAGTATATGGCATGGGTTCGTCCTTCCTTTCGTTGCCCAAGAACAGCTCCAATGGCTACGTCACTAGCATCGCACATAATCTCGAAAGGGAGAGTCCAATCCGGTGGTTGGATAATGGGTGCTGAAATTAGAGCTTGCCGGATGGTGTTGAACGCATCTAGACATTCCTGCGAAAACTCAAAAACCGCATCCTTCATCAATAGATTAGTGAGAGGTTTTGATATCTTAGAAAAATCCTGAATGAAACGTCTATAGAATCCAGCATGTCCTAGGAAACTTCTTATTCCCTTCACCGAAACTGGGGGAGGGAGTTTCTCTATGGTCTCTATTTTAGCCTTGTCTACCTCTATCCCTCTACTAGAGACTAAATGACCTAAAACGATTCCTTCCTTAACCATGAATTGACACTTCTCCCAATTAAGAACTAGGTTAGTGTCTTCACATCTTTGCAAAACAAGAGAAAGGTTAGAAAGACAATCGTTAAAAGAGGAACCGTAAACGGAGAAGTCGTCCATGAAGACTTCCATGATTTCCTCTACGTATTCGGAGAAGATGGCCATCATGCACCGTTGAAAGGTGGCTGGGGCGTTGCAAAGCCCGAACGGCATTCTCCTATAAGCGAACGTACCCCAAGGGCACGTGAATGTGGTCTTCTCTTGATCATCCGGATGTATCGGGATCTGAAAGAAACCACTATAACCGTCAAGGTAGCAAAAGTATGAATGTTGTGCAAACCTTTCAAGCATTTGGTCGATGAATGGCAATGGAAAGTGATCCTTCCGCGTTGCGTTGTTGAGCTTGTGGTAGTCTATGCACATTCGCCATCCAGTTACAGTTCGGGTAGGAATGAGTTCGTTGTTCTTATTGGTGATGACCGTCATTCCTCCCTTCTTCGGAACTACTTGAACCGGGCTCACCCACTTGCTATCGGAGATAGGATAGATGATACCTGCATCAAGAAGTTTAAGAATTTCCTTCTTGACAACCTCCTTCATGGTCGGATTCAACCGCCTTTGAGGTTGTCTTGAAGTTCTAAAGTCCTCCTCCATTAGTATCTTATGCATGCATAGGGAGGGTTTAATTCCTACTAAGTCCTCAATAGTATAGCCTATGGCTTTTCTATGTTTCCTAAGGACAATCATGAGCTGTTCATGTTCATCTATGCTTAATTCGGAACTAACGATAACCGGGAAGGTGGAATTAGATCCAAGAAAAGCGTACCTTAGATGAGTAGGAAGTGGTTTAAGTTCCATCGCTTTCGGAGCTTCCAATGATCCTTGAGGAGCTTCCGATGTTTCCTTAGAAGTTTCTAAGGATGTTGAATGGTTTGGAGAAGAATTAGGAGAAGTTGAAGAAGTGTGCCGATCACCATTTTCCACGGTCAAAATCACGGTTTCCTCTGGTTTTCCACGGCCGTAATATCCTCTGGAATGGAGGTCGAATTTGGTTGTGGAATCCACGGCCGTGGAATACAGAGTATGGCCGTGGAATCTTGTATTCTCAGCCTCATCGTGGAGTTTCTCAAACTCTACTTCATGCATCTCTTCTTGTGCTTCTAAGGCTTCAATTTCCTCTTTGCACTCTTCTTCTTCTCCTACATCGGTTAGACTCATAGTAATAACCTTTTGCAAAGGATCGTTAAAGAGAATCGCACTTACCTCCTCCCTAGATAAACCTTCTTCGTTTTGGACATTGTAAATATCCTCATCAAAAATTGGTTCCTTCACTAGAGTGGAAAGAACGAACTCTACTTTCTCCTCCCCAATGTCAAAGGCGAGTCTTCCATTCTTGCAATCGACCATGCAGCCGGAAGTTGCAAGAAACGGTCTTCCGAGTATGATCGGGACCGGACTATCTGCAGGAATGTCAAGCACAACAAAATCAATGGGGACAAAGAACTTGCCTAGCTTGACAGGGACGTCCTCTACAATGCCGACGGGACGAGTAATGGATCGATCCGCCATGTATAACGTCATCTTCACTGGTTTAGGGTCGCCTAAACCGATCTTCCTGCACAACGCAAGTGGTATGATGCTCACACTTGCTCCTAAGTCACATAAAGCGTCGTATGTGACCTCTCCCACTCCTATGGGAATGCAAAATGACCCCGGATCTTTCAGCTTTGGGGGCATTTTCTCCTTCATGGTTTTGATGAGGTCCGAAGAATCCGAACTCATCTTGACCTCTCCAAAATCTTCTAGCTTCCTCTTGTTAGAGAGGAGCTCCTTCAAGAACTTGCCATAAGCCGGCATACCTACAATAGCATCAATGAAAGGTATATTAATATGCAGTTTGCTCATGAGTTCTATGAACTTACCGAATTGCTTGTCTAGGCGCGCTCGCGCTCTAGATTGAGGGAATGGTAGGGGAGGTTTGAAAGCTGGAGGTGGAACATAGACGTCCTCCTTCTCCTTCCCCTTTTCTTTGCCTTTCTCTACGGGGACTTCAACAAACGTAGGCTGCGGATCGGTGGTAGTCACTCCGCTCCTAGTTGTAATCGCCATTACCCTTCCTTTAGGGTTGTCCTCCGTCTTTCCTGGAAGTTTCCCTTGATTCCTAGGAACTTCCTCCGCATGGTTGAACATTTGATTTTCCAAAACCTTTTGAGCTTTGTCAACCTTAGAAATTTGATCATCAACCTTGATGATGCGGTTCTCCAACCCTTGAAGCTTTCCCAAGATCGTTTCCAACATGGGATCCGGCTTTTCCTTTCCCGCATTGTTTCCTCCATTTGATGATTGCCCCTGGCTTTTCAAAGGAGTAGAGGAAGAAGAGGGTGGAGTTAGTGAATTGGAATTGGAAGGATAGGAGTTACCGGAATTTTGTTGATTGGAGCGCCAATTGTTGTTGTTCGAACCACGATTGTTGTTCCAATTGTTGTTATTCCGGTTGTTGTTTCCATTCCAATTGTTGTTCCGGTTATTGTTCCGGTTATTGTTGTTGCGGTTGGTGTTGTCACCGCCATTGTTGTTGCCCAAATAGCCAACATCCTTCTCTTGTTGCTTTGGGAAGTTGGTCTTGATAGTCTCCTTCAACTCTTTGATCTCGTTGTTGAGGGAGAAAATCTGATTTTGAGCTTCATGTGTGAGCTTCGCTCCTTGCTCCACACGATTTCCCTCCACTTTCCGGTGGGAATACTTCTCTATGACTCTTGCTTGCTTCTCAATGAAGTCCCAAGCATCATCTTCTCTCATGTCCATGAACGTTCCGCATGAGAGGGATTGAAGGTTGAATTGCGTTCCCGCATCTAACCCTTTGTAGTAAATTTCCAGCAGGGCAAGCTTGGATATGCCATGATGAGGGCAATCCAAGAGCAAATCCTGAAACCTTTCCCAAGATTGAAACAAACTTTCGTTAGGTCTCATAGAAAAAGCATTAATCTTACCTCTAAGTTCCGCCGTTTTGGAGGGCGGAAAGAACTTGGTGAGAAACTCTGCGGAGAGGTCTTCCCACGTTTCTAGCTTTCCACTAGGAAGAGCTTGGTACCAAGATAGCGCTTTCCCTTTCAAAGAGAAAAAGAAAGGTTTGAGCTTATAGTTGTTGGTAGTGGCGCTCTTTGGTCTCATTGTCTCCATCATACACTCAAAGTTTTGCAAGTGTTGGTGTGGAGATTCAGCGCTTGTACCGCCAAACTGGCTTTGGCGAACAAGAGTGATAACTTGAGGGTTGAAACTAAACCCTTGTACATCTTCAGCATCAAAGTTCACACCCAAGCGGCGTGGTTTTTGTGTTGGATCCATCCGCTGGCCAAGAGTTCTTGGCTCATTATCCACACGTTCGACCCTCGCATTCCTAGGTGGGATGCGGCGGTTAGCAGCTCCTTGTTGATTGAAAGGATTTATATTGATCGTGGGATCAATCTCTTCTAGCGGGGGCATGGAAGAATCACTATCATCAGCGGATGAGTGGCTTCTTCTTCTAGATCTTGTCCTTCTTCTCGAGGACTTCTTGCCCACCTTATCTTCAAGATCGCTCATCTTTATCTTCATTTGGACGATCATGTCTTGTAGACCGTTAACTTGAGTTTGATGACGATCCATCTCATCCTGGAGGAGATTCTCATTCCATCGGAGTTGAGCTTCCTTCTCCGCCAACTTAGTTTGAAGATCGCTTTCGTTTTCTTGAGCCATCTTCTTTTCTTTGCGTCTTTGTCTCAAGGTTTTCTCTAGTTCTTGATCAAGAGGTAAGAGATCTTCGGTGTTCCTAGACCTGCGCATGCACTCAAGAAGAATCAAATAACGAGAGCAAGCTCCCAAGCTTGACAACCGGTTACCGAATTCGGCCGAAACCAAATCCCCGGCAACGGCGCCAAAAACTTGTTCGCCCCTAGAGGTGTGTGCAAATAAGCTTTAAATTTATAAAACTAGAATCAAGCAGCGAACCCGCAGTGTACGGATCGAGGTAGCTAAGCAAGAATTCCAAAGTATCGAACACAGGGATTTGGGTGGGAACAAATTCGATTCCAGGTTATCAAGCAGAAAAAAATGAGAGTTTTGCAAATATTGGGAAAACAACAATCCTAAAGATCCGGGTATTCAGTTGTGGCAATAGATTCAAGATATACTATTGATATAAAGACAGAGTAGAGGTATGCAAAGGTATACTAGTGTAAGATAATCGTACGGTTGAGGTTCCAAAAACCTTATGTAACTCACCTAAAGAATACCTCCTATACAGGTTGTTGAGGCTCAATATAGAGAGATTCTAAAGACAAGGATTAGCATCAAATACCCAAACCTATAATCTAAAGGTCAAGACTAACTTATCCGATTGAGGTTGTTGAGGCTCACAATCGAGGTAGAGGTTGTTGAGGCTTCACTACCACCTAGAAAAGACAAGTCTAAACTAAGCTAAAGCAAATCTTTAACTTTGGATTAAGGTAAAAGCAAGCTCGTAGACTTAAGGAAATTACGGTTGGATCTTGAGATTCCACGGCCGTGGAACTCAAGAACAGCCCGTAATTTAGGGTTGTCGGCGACAATTCTCTAACTCTCAGGGTCTAATCTGTTTGCGAACGATCTATCATCATCTAAGCCACAACTATCAACCCTTCACCTTAGAATTGTTAAGGGTTTTTAGCCAATAACAGTCATATTGATTTCAATTCAAGATTTAAAAGATAAAAGACGGGAACTTTCAAGAACTATCAATAATCTTCAAACGAATCTCAGAATCACAATCAAGAACAAGTGTTTATCAAAAGATTCAAATCAGAATAAACAATCACAATCTTAGGAAAGAAAGGAAACGGGATGTCAATCCGATCCTAAATCAAACCTAATCAAGAAGAGAAATCTTCTTGTAAAATCCTCCAAGAACTTCGATCTTCCACAAACGCGAAGATCGCTAACACCATACTCCAGTTGGGAGATTCGAAGAACCTTTTTGAAGGTTGAAGAAGGAAGTTGATAGCTTTTATAGCTTTTGTGAAGGGTTTTGTAAGATTCCCTTAGATTCCCTTCATTATTGTTAGTCTTGTTGGATTTTAATCCAAGGAACGCTTGTTGTTAGATAATTGATTCAGTTATTGAAGCCTTTCTCTTAAGGTTTTCTTGTTCAATTACTCTCTTTCTTCCCATATATTTGATTATTACTTTCATGATGATGAGTGGCTAATTTCCTTGTGTGATTCTAGGGTGATTGGTTGAAGGTTGTGGGAACAACAATGATAGAATAATCTTAATTACAGTAGGATCCTGAAAGCTCGAGTCTTTACCTTAACCCTAAGCATCTCGCTCAGTCGATGAACATCTCGGCCGGGGTGGAATTCTTCTGACCGAGGTGACTTATCTGTTCCGAAACTGAGAGTTAAGTGTTAGAGTTTGCTAAATCCTATTCTTATTACACCTTTCCTGGTTCAATGCAAGCCTAGGATGAGACTTACCCGGTGATTCATTTGTTTGTTTACCTAAGATCATAAGTATAGGTAATAAAGGTTTATCCTTTATTGGGGTTTGAGTGTGCTTTCATCCCATCTTTGTGAGTTAGCCTGAGACTTACCCGGTAAAGGTTGATTCTATTCCCTTAGTTGGAGTGTTAATTTGAGATTATAATTCATTTCCTTAGTTCCTTGAGACTTACCCGGTAATAGGAGTTACGGTTTGGGATTAGTGAGTAGAGAGACTTACCCGGTGATCTATTCCACTTTAGTAACACCTTCCCTTTGCAAAATCTCAGCTTTGTCCGCTTAACTTTAGATCTTGAGTTGGAACCACAACTAGATACTTTAATCCCTAGAACTGCATATTTCCTTAATTGACTTTTTATCATCTTTGATTGTTTTAATCACTTTTGTGATTAGT
Source organism: Fagopyrum esculentum (assembly GCA_033239045.1). Taxonomy (NCBI): domain Eukaryota; kingdom Viridiplantae; phylum Streptophyta; class Magnoliopsida; order Caryophyllales; family Polygonaceae; genus Fagopyrum; species Fagopyrum esculentum. The sequence goes on from BSUD01000001.1 coordinate 154,833,575, forward strand.
AGTTGCATTGACAAACCTATACCTGCTTTGTTTCACTAAGTCCCTGTGATCGACCCTTGGAATTTCTTGCTTTTTACTATGATTGACCCGTACACTGCGGGTTCGCATCCTTGTTTTAAGCTTACATCTAGGGTTATAAATTTAAAGCTTGCACACACCGTTTAGAGTGAACATGTATGCACAACATACTAATGGAAGAGGATTATAAGCCTTCACATCAACCTCGAAGACGGTTAGATCCGTTAATGAAAGAGGTCGTGAAGAAGAAGATCCTCAAACTACTTGATGCAGGTATCATCTTCCCTATTTTCGATAGCAAGTGGGTGAGTCCGGTTCAAGTGGTTCCAAAGAAGGGAGGGATGACCGTTGTGGCCAATAAGAACAACAAGCTCATTCCAACAAGAACCGTGACATGATGGAGAATGAGCATTGACTACCGCAAGCTAAATAATGCAACAAGGAAGGATCACTTCTTGTTGCCCTTCATTGCTCAAATGCTTGAGAGGTTAGCACAACATTTGTACTTTTGTTACTGATAGGTGATGGAATCACTATCATTTAGGTTAGTTTTTAGAGTCTTTTTATCATATTAGAGTCGGTTTATGCTACTAACTCCTTGATCCAAAAGAAGAAGACTAAAAGAAGTTAAAAGAGGAGTCAGAAGCACTTGGGAGTTGAAGAGCATTCACGAAGTAAATCTTCTAGTGCCTTACCGCCCCAGCGGAGCAGTGTCACCGCCCCTACGGGTGACACTACACTCCAAAATGCAGCTTGCGCCTTTGCCAGCGCCCGGAACAAGGAGTGTCACTACCCCTGCGCCTCTATGGGCGCCCCTGCGGTGACTTACCCTGAAGAAGCGAAGCTGGCGCCCCTGCTCCCCTACCTGCATCTTACCCTGCAGAGCTGTGAAGCCGAAGAGTCAGTGTCACCGCCCCTGCGCTGACAATGGGCTGCCCCTGCGGAAGTGCTAGGCCGCCCCTGCGGCCACGAAGAATATCAAGCGTTTTTGCCTAAACCGCCTCTGCAGGTATGAAGGCCGCCCCTGCGGTTCAACGACAAAGACTTTACTCCAGCTGTTTGCACCACCTTTATGGCATTAAAGGTGGCTGTTTTGGCCGGTCATTTACTCCCATTTAGTGTCATTTGTAGTATAAATAGACTCATGGCTGATTGCTAGAATCATCCATCATTTTCCCCATTTTATTCCCTCTTTTCTCTTGCTTCCTTTGTGTAATGAGCTTCTAGATTCCTTGCTACATTGGGTTGTTTTGAAGTTGTATTGCTGCTTTGGTTGTAAGTACCTTTTAATATAAGTTTTATTCAATTCATGTTTTGTATTCCTTGATCTTTATTTGTCTAATTGCATGTTTTCTTATCACTTAAGATTGATCACCTTAGTGTCTAAATTGCGTGCAAAAAACTAGGATTAATAGATTCCGGGTTCGGGTCTTTAATTTAGTAGAAACCTTTAGGTAAATATGGGTTGTAATTACTTAAAGGAAAAGAAATACAAATATAAAGATAAGTTTAATGGTTTTACTCTTCTCTATATATCCCTTAGTCTTTGTTTGAAAGCTAACTTGTGATTTGTTCTTGTAGGTTTATGGAACACTAAACTTGTTAAGTTTTGTTTATGCCGGTTGGCTCAACACATACATATGATCAAGAGGGGAACATTGCTTGAAAACTTATAAAAGGAACCAACCAAAGTAGTGCTGCATGCTAAGAATCAACCTAGTGTAGTCTATTCATCACCATCTTATTCATCATCTTACTTGCTTTCTTACTTTGTTTTGCATCAATTCAGTCCAACCCCCCCCC
>BSUD01000001.1:154835530-154920841 GCA_033239045.1 Fagopyrum esculentum
CCCCCCCTTGTTCTTTGTTACACAATCAATTATTGAAATTAATATAAGCATCATCAAACTTTCTTGGGTTCGACCCTTGCTTAACCACTATACTTGTTTTAGTGTTAAGTTGGGAAATAACTTTGATAAGATAAAAAGGATCTAAGGAAATTAGTCTTGTCAGTTACCATGACGGTTACCGTGGTTTCTTCCAGATTCCGATTCATCCGGAGGACCAAGAGAAGACCACATTCACGTGCCCATGGGGTACGTTTTCTTATAGAAGGATACCATTCGGACTTTGCAACGCTCCAGCCACCTTTCAAAGGTGTATGATGGCCATCTTCTCAAAATACATTGAGGAAATCATGAAGGTTTTATGGATGACTTTTTAGTTTATGGTTCCTCATTTTATAATTGTCTTGCTAACCCTTCTCTTGTTTTACAAAGATGTGAAGGCACGAACCTTGTCCTAAATTGGGAGAAGTGTCACTTTATGGTTAAGGAAGACATTGTTTTAGGGCATTTGATCTCTAATAAAGGCATTAAAGTTGACAAGGCTAAGATTGAGACGATAGAAAAGCTTCCTTCTCCATCTTCGGTGAAGGGGACAAGAACTTTTCTAGGACATGATGGATTCTATAGGAGATTCATTAAAGACTTTTCGAAAATTTCTGAACCGCTAACTAATCTATTGATGAAAGATGTTATTTTTAAATTTTCGAAAGAATGTTTGGACGCTTTTTATAGGATTCGAGAAGCTCTAATCTCAATCCAATAATTCAGCCTCTGGATTGGAATATCCCATTTGAGGTTATGGGTGATGCAAGTGACGTAGCTGTTGGAGCGGTGCTTGGAAAAAAGAAAGATGGACGCACTCATGCCATCTATTACGCTAGCAAGACGCTAGATGAAGCGCAACTCAACTACGCCACAACTTAAAAGGAATTTCTTGCCCTTGTATATGCATTTGAAAAGTTGTTTTTTTATCTTGTAGGAGCGAAGGTGATTGTATAAACGGATCATTCAACAAATCGGTATTTGCTTGCCAAGAAAGATGCAAAACCAAGGTTGATTAGGTGGATTCTCCTCCTTCAAGAGTTCGATCTTGAGATTCGTGACAAGAAAGGATCCGAAAATTCTGTTGCGGATCACTTGAGTCATCTAATGGAAGAGTGCATCGATCATATTTCTAGAGGTAACGAACCTTGGTTTGTTGATTTTGTAAATTATTTGGTTTGTTAGGAAATACCTCCCGGACTATCCTACACACAAAGGAAGAATTTCTATAGGGATGTCCGTCAATATCATTGGAACGAACCTCTACTCTTTAAGAGAGGTCCTGATGGCATCATTAGAAGATGCGTGCCTGAAGACGAAATGCAAAGTGTCATTCGTCACTGTCATTCTCTTCCTTGCAGAGGACACGCTAGTTCTCACAAAACTAGCACTAAGGTACTACAATCCGGATTCTTTTGGCCTACTTTATTTAAGGATGTGCAAACCTTTGTTGCTTGTTGCGATGCTTGTCAAAGAACCGCGAATATTTCTAGGAGGAATGAAAAGCCTCTAAATAACATCCAAGAGGTGGAGATCTTTGACGTTTGGGGAGTTGACTTCATGGGACCATTCCCATCATCTTGTGGTAACCAATACATACTTCTAACTGTAGATTATGTTTCAAGATGGGTCGAAGCTATTGCCTCTCCAACTAATGATGCGATGGTGGTTGTTAAGTTCTTTAATAGAACTATTTTCCCAAGGTTTGGGACACCTCGAACCATCATTAGTGATAGAGGTTCACACTTCATCGCCTGGCGATTGGAAGCTCTACTAGCTAAGTATGGGGTGACTCACAAGATCGCCACACCCTACCATCCACAGACAAGTGGACAAGTGGAGATTTCAAATAGGGAAATCAAAGGAATCCTAGAGAAGACGGTGTCAAGGACAAGGAAAAATTGGTCATTAAAGCTGGATGACGCATTGTGGGCGTACAAAACGGCATACGAAACTCCCATCGGCACAACACCATACAATCTTGTGTATGGAAAGTCTTGTCATCTTCCGGTGGAGCTGGAACATAAGGCGTATTGGGCTGTCAAGTGGTTAAAATTTAGCATGAAGGAAGCGGGAGAGAATCATCTCTTGGATCTTAACGAGCTAGAGGAAATCCGCTTGAACGCCTATGAGAATGCCAAAATCTATAAAGAAAGAGCGAAGCGTTGACATGATAAGCATATCATCCCAAAGGACTTCAAAGAAGGAGACCTTGTTCTTCTCTTCAATTTTAGACTTCGACTCTTTCCCGGTAAGCTAAAATCTCGTTGGACAGGACCTTATGTAATTAAACACGTTTTTCCCCATGGTGCAATTGAAGTGTGGGCTGAGAAGTGCTGAAGTTTTAAAGTGAATGGTCAACAACTCAAAAAGTACTCACCGGAACTCCAAACTGAGGAAATTGCACCGATCGTTCTAACTTAAGTACAAAGGATTGGTCTAGCTACGGACCTTAAACAAAGCGCTTCTTGGGAGGCAACCCAAGGTATTGCATATTTGCTTTTATCTTTGTTCTCTTTCTTAGATTAGATTAGAGTAGTTGTTTTTGTTTGTTTTTCGTCGATACCTTCCGGTATTTTCTGTGTCTTTGGATGTCAGGGTTGAGAAACAATTAAAAGAACAAAAGAAAGCCGAAAGAACAACGGAATTTGGATTTTTGGCAAAAACATAGCTTTCCACGGGTTGCCGTACAAAACCACGTCCGTGGATTAAATAAATCAGGTCGTGGAAAAGCAGGTCGAGAGAAGCTAAATAAAATCACCCAAATCCACAAGTTGCCCTATCTTTCCACGGCTGTGGAACTTCCTGATGGACCGTGGTTTTCGAAGATTTTATGAGGCTATATAAGTTCTTGCTCTTCACAAATCTCACAATTCAACACCTCTCTTCCACGCCCAAAACCACGCCAATCTCCTCAAGCCCACATTTCTTCATTAAACGATCGTTTTGCGCAATTCTTTGCTCCAAATCTAAGCAGATCTGATTGTAAAACTGATTGTGGCAACAAACAACACGAACATTCAGCGATTGGGAGAGATTATGGATTTCTTCAAATTCAAAACCTAGGTATTCTCTCAATCTTCTCTTTTGTTGATTTCTTCCGTTTTCTTTGAAGATTTTTTAGGAGAACTGAACGAAATTGAACTTAGAAATAAATTAGGACTACTGTTGTTGTGTTTGTTGTGTTGAATCTGAATTTTTGAGGGAAATCAATGATTTCCACGGGTAGCCGTACATTTCCACGACCCTGGAAACTGTATAACAAAACGTGGTTTCATGTGAAAATGCTTGGAACACGAAAGTCGAAAAGAAACAAGAAATAGAAGGGTGGAGGCTCCTCTTCCCAACCCCCTCCCAATATCCCACCTATCCCTAGGGTCCCTACAATCCATGAAGACTACCTTGGAGCTCTTGAAAAAATCCACAAGCATAAAGTGATAGCTCCTAGGTATATTGTGCTTGAGGAACTCGAGGAATTGCATGTTGTTGATGATTTGAGGTGGATGTTGGGCATGAATGGATTGACTTTGTTTGCTAGCATTCGAGAGGATGCTTATGAGGAGATTACGAGGGAGTTCATCACTTCTTTTGAGCATAGTGCCGTTAACCGAATGGTATCTGATAGCATGTATTATAGTCTATATTTTGGGATCGGTTTTGTAACACCCCGAATCCGCGGGACTCGGAATGCTACATTGGGCTAGGATCTCACAATGGATCCTGACTCTAGCCTGACAACAAGTTCAGTGGATCTTACAACAAGGCACAAGTAGAGTAAAAACAAATACATAAAAGCTATATGATACAACAAAAGAGTTTACCAACTCTAAGCCGAGTACAAAACCATAACAACAACATCAACTGGTACAAAGATCCCCAACCCATGCATCCTAATGTACAGAAGTCCTCGGCTGGTCATACCATCTGGCTCACTCTGCAATCTTCCTAACCTGCAGATCAACTACAACACGGTATACACCGTTAGCTACAACAAAAGATAAGCATGATAGTAATAGCACAAACACACCACAACAACTCATACATGCAATGTCACACACATTCATTTATTATCTTTAATTACGTTATTCCATTACTAATTCAACTTCTTTTGTAACACGAGGAGCCTCAAGAACCCCGTCCCATCCAACGTAACACATGAGTTTTGCATGGGTGTGACCGTCACTCGTCCCCTCCTGTGAGATCATCTTCAGGGCACCTCCTCCTAACCCAGCAGGCGGAGACTGGTGGTTACCGCCCGCTATAATACACTTGGGCCAAATAAATATAATAAATGGTCATCCTAGTCCGGTTTAGGTTATAAATGCACAATCATATGAACACACACAACCATCACAATCATACAATCCACAACTGCACGCTAAGTAAGTCCTAAGGACTTACCTGATATACTCGTAACCTGTACCACGTCACAACTTCCCCTTGGGGAAGTAATCAACGCCTGCAATAGCAAGGCACACACAATCACATACTGCAAAGGTTAGGAGACTCGTCTCACTAACCACAACCAACCTATATCTCAAATCTAAACCTTAGATCCTCAACACATTCATAAATGCCTAAGGCATATCCTCAACATAACATCTCATCATACTCGTACACATACTAAACCTGAAAGCCATAACCGATATCCATAACATCATCATGATCCTCAACTCATTCTGACACCTAGCACGCATCTAATCAGTATTCCTTAATCTCAAATTTAATCCTAATTTAATTAATTAACCTTTAATTGATCAATTAAATTTCACCAGAATAACGTTTTGCCAACAGACCATTTCTAAACCCACCTGTCATCAGGACATCGGTTATGGCTTTAAGGTTTAGTATGTGTACGAGTATGATTAGATGCGTGCTAGGTGTCAGAATGAGTTGAGGATCTCAAAGTGAAAATTCACCATAAGCCCAAAATTACGCCAGGAACATAACGGTGGGACTTATACTCAACACTTACAAAATCTTCGGGAGTTATATGTCAATTGCTATCACTGATTAAGTTAATCAACATTAATTAGAATTCGGAAATCCTAGCTATTACAGGTTTAGACGTTTTTTCTTCTATAATCTGCATATATGGATGTATATTATGTGATTATATTGTTGTTTCATCTACCTTTGCGGGAATCGAGGTCTACACCTAGTTTCGATGTAAATGTAGGTAAAATGTCACCTTTTGGGCTAGAATGGAGCTGAGGAGCTAAAATACCGGATTCTTGAGTGGTCCGTGTATACAATCACCTTCTCTCCTATAAGATAAGAATGAAAATTTTCAAACGCATATACAACGGCTAAAAATTCTTTCTCCGTCGTGGCGTAGTTGAGTTGTGCTTCATCTAGCGTCTTGCTAGCATAGTAGATGGCATGAGTGCGACCTTCCTTCTTTTGTCCTAGCACCGCACCAACAGCTACGTCACTTGCGTCACACATGGCCTCGAACGGGAGATTCCAGTCCGGAGGTTGGATAATCGGGACTGAGGTTAGAGCTTCCCGGATCTTGTAGAAAGCATCTGGACAATCCTGTGAAAAATCAAAAACTGCATCCTTCATCAAGAGATTAGTTAGCGGTTTTGAAATCTTAGAAAAGTCTTTAAAAAATCTCCTATAAAATCCAGCGTGTTCTAGAAAACTTTATATCCCCTTCACCGAAGATGGAGGAGGAAGCTTCTCTATGGTCTCTATCTTTGCCTTATCAACCTCGATTCCTCTATTAGAGATCAAGTGTCCTAGTACAATGCCTTCCGTAACCATGAATTGACATTTCTCCCAATTAAGAACTGGGTTAGTGTCTTCACACCTTTTCAACACAAGAGAAAGGTTAGAAAGACAATTATCGAATGACGAATCATAAACAGAAAAATCATCCATAAAAACCTCCATGATATCCTCAATATACTCGGAGATTATGTCCATCATGCACCTTTTAAAGGTGGCTGGAGCGTTGCAAAGTCCGAATGACATCCTCCTATATGCAAACGTACCCCACGGGCATGTGAATGTGGTCTTCTCTTGATCGTCCGGATGAATCGGAATCTGGAAGAAACCACTATAACCGTCAAGATAACAAAAATAGAAGTGATGTGCTAACCTCTCAAGCATTTGGTCTATGAACGGTAGCGGGAAGTGATCCTTCCTCGTTGCATTATTCAACTTGCGGTAGTCAATGCACATCCTCCATCCCAGCACGGTTCTTGTAGGAATGAGATCAGTGTTCTTGTTGGTGATAACCGTCATTCCTCCTTTCTTCGGGAATCCTTGAACGGGGCTCACCCACTTGCTATCGGAGATAGGATAGATGTATCTGCATCAAGTAACTTAAGAATTTCCTTCTTGACAACCTCCTTCATGATCGGATTTAACCGTCGTTGAGGTTGCCTTGAAGGCTTAAAATCTTCCTCCATTAGAATCTTGTGCATGCATAATGATGGTTTAATTCCTACAAGATCCTCTATAGTGTAACCTAAGGCTTTCTTATGCTTCCTTAGAACAACCATTAGTTTCTCATGCTCATCTTCACTCAAATCGGAACTAACAATTACAGGAAAAGTAAAATTCGTTCCAAGGAATGCATACCGAAGATGTGTTGGAAGTGGCTTCAATTCCATTGCAATTGGTGTCTTTGATGAGTCTTGAGATGTGTCCAATGCTTCCTTAGAAGTCTCTAAGGGTGTAGGAGTGGTTACAGAAGATTCAAGAGCATTTGTGGAAAGATCAGAATTGTTCTCAGAATTTCCCAGAATTACGGTGCCACTGTTACTTCCACGGCCGTGGTTTAGGGCGTGGGAATCAATTACGGCACCGCTGTTACTTCCACGGCCATGGTTTTGGCCGTGTAAGTTTCTGGAGGTCTCGAAGTAGCAGTTTACGGGTAGTGTGGGTGAAACCACGGCCGTGGAATAGCACTACTGAATGTGATTCCTCACATTTTTTGAGCCATCGTAAAGTTTTTCAAACTCTTCCTCTTGCACTTCCTTTAGCTCCTCCAAGGCTTCAATCTCATCATTGCAATCTTCTTCTTCTCCCTTTTCCATGATGCTCATGGTAATGACCTATTGCAATGGATCTTTGAATAGAATCGAGCTCACTTCTTCTCTAGATGCTTCCTCGTCATAGATATTGAACATGTCCTCTCCAAGAGCTGGCTCTTTCACCAAAGTTGAAAGAACAAACTCAACCTTCTCTTCTCCTATGTCGAAAGCTAATCTAGCATTCTTGTAATCCACCATACAACCGGATGTTGCAAGAAACGGTCTTCCGAGTATGATCGGGACAGGGCAATCTGCAGGAATGTCAAGCACAACAAAATCTATTGGAATATAGAACTTACCGAGCTTGACCAGGACGTCTTCAATGATACCGACGGAACGAGTTATGGATCGATCTGCCATGTACAACGTGATCTTCACCGGTTTAGGCTCACCTAAACCGACCTTCCTACACAAAGCAAGTGGGATGATGCTAACGCTTGCTCCCAAGTCATATAGAGCGTCAAATGTGACTTCTCCTACTCCAATCGGAATGCAAAATGACCCTAGATCTCTCATCTTTGGGGGCATCTTTTCCGTCATCGTTTTGATGAGCTCTGAAGATTCCGAACTCATCTTGACTTCTCCAAAGTCTTCTAGCTTCCTCTTGTTAGAGAGGATCTCCTTTAAGAACTTCCCGTAAGCGGACATACCTACAATAGCATCAATGAAAGGTATATTAATGTGCAGTTCGCTCATGAGTTCAATGAACTTACCGAACTGCTTGTCTAGACGCGCTCTTGCTCTAGATTGCCGGAATGGTAGGGGAGGTTTATAAGCTGGAGGAGGAACATAGATGTCTTCCTTCTTCTTCCCCTTTTCTTTCTCCTTCTCGGCAGGAACTTCAACAAACTTAGGTTGTGGGTCGGTGGTTGTTACTCCGCTCCTAGTAGTGATAGCCATTACCCTTCCCTTCGGGTTGTCTTCCGTCTTTCCGGGAAGCTTTCCTTGGTCTCTAGGAACTTCTCCTACCTTGCTGAATATTTGGTTTTCTAAAGCTTTTTGAGCTTTATCAACCTTAGTAACGAAGATCTACAATCCTTAAAGCTTTCCCAAGATCGTTTCCAACATGGAGTTGGGCTTCTCCTTCTCTAAGTTACTTGAGTTGTTTGATGCTTGCCCCTGGCTTTTCAAAGGGGTAGAGGAAGAAGGAGGTTTTAGTGAATTTCCAGAATTTGAATAGGAATTACCGGAGTTTTGTTGATTGTTGGATCGCCAATTGTTGTTTGAATTCCGATTGTTGTTGTTGTTCCAATTTGAATTCCAATTGTTGTTCCGGTTGTTGTTACGGTTGTTATTCCCATTCCCTTGATAGTTGTTGCCTATATAGCCAACGTCTTGCTCCTTTGGCTTTTGAAGGCCAGCTCTAATGATTTCCTTCAACTCCTTGATTTCGGTGTTGAGGGAGAAGATTTGAGTTTGCGCAGCTTGTGTTAGCTTAGCTCCCGGGTCCCTCAATTTTGATGACTAGGATCCACCTTTCGGTGAGAATACTTCTCAATCAGTTGGGCTTGCTTCTCGATGAAGTCCCAAGCATCATCTTCCCTCATGTCCATGAAAGTACCACATGAAAGGGATTGGAGCTTGAATTGTGTCTCCACATCCAGCCCCTTGTAGTATATTTCCAACAACTCTAGCTTGGAAATGCCATGGTGTGGGAAATCCAATAATAGAACCTGAAACCTTTCCCAAGATTGAAACAAACTTTCGTTAGGCTTCATAGAAAATGCGTTAATCTTACCTCTCAACTCCGCCGTCTTGGATGGCGGAAAGAACTTGGTTACAAACTCCGAAGATAGATCCACCCATGTGTTGAGTCTTCCATTTGGAAGAGCTTGATACCAAGAAAAAGCTTTGTCCTTCAAAGAGAAGAAGAACGGCTTGATCTTGTAGTTGTTGGTGGTAGCCTTCTTCGGCTTCAATGTCTCCATTAGAATCTCAAAATTCTGCAAATGTTGATGTGGAGATTAAGCACTCGTTCCACCAAATTGACTTTGGCGAACCATGGTGATAACTTGCGGGCTAAAGCTGAATTCCTGGATATCTGCAGCTTCAAAATTCACACCTAGACGGCGTGGTTACTGGATCGGGTCCATCCTTTGTCCAAGAGTTCGCGGCTCTTCATCGACACGCGCTGCTCTCGCACCCCCAGCTGGAAAGCGAGGATTGATGGGTGGTCTTGGATCATTCCAGACTGGATTAATCAATGGATTAATGTCCTCTAGCGGTGGCATATCATCGTCCTCATCGTCGAATGATTCAGCTCTAATGGATCTAGTTGGTTTGGTTTTCTTCTTCTTCTTGGAGTCATTCATCTCCAACTTCATGTCCAGCATCATAGCCTTGAGCTCATCAATTTGGAATTGATGACGCTCTAGTTCTTCCATTCTAGCTTTCTCACTCAATCGAAGTTGAGCTTGAGATTCCTCCAACTCCGCTTGGATGTTTCTTTCTTTGTTTTCGGCCATCTTTCTTTCCTTAGTCTTTTTCCTCAAATTTTTCTCAAGTTCTGGATCAAAAGGCAAGAGGTCTTTGGTGGATCTAGACCTGCGCATATACCTAAAAGAACCTGCGAAAATCACTCAAAAGAGATATCAAATAACAAGAGCAAAGCTCCCAAGCTCGACAACTGAGAACCGAAGTTTTATCTTGACCAAATCCCCGGCAACGACGCCAAAAACATGTTCGCCTCAAGGCGTGCGTTACTAGTTTTAAATTTATAAAACTAAAATAAAAGCAAGTGAACTCGCAATGTACGAATCGGCGTAGATAAGCAAGTATTCCAGAGTATTGAACTCAGGGATTTGGTGAGTCAAATTCAGTCCCAAATAGTCGAGCAAATAATGGTATAAAAGCTTTGCAAATATTGGGGAAAACAGCAACCCTAAAGATCCGGATGTCAAATTGTGGCAATCGATTCAAGATATTCTATAAGTATAAGGACAAAGTCGAGAATTGCAAAGGTAAACTAAGGTAAGGTTGAGTACGGTGAAGTTACAAAACTCTATATGTCTCACCCAAGGACTCTCTCTATAAAGGTTGTTGAGGCTATAGTATAGAAAGGATCAAAAAGCAAGAATTAATCTCAAATACCCAAACTTGTAACCCAAGTAATCAAAGACAAGCCAAAACGGTTAAGGTTGTGACACTCGAAACCGAAATAGAGGATGTTGAGTCTCACTACTACCTAGGCAAGGCAAGGCTAGGTTAAAGCAAATCTTTAACTTTGGATTAAAGCAAAAGCAATGGTCGTAAAACAGGGAAAATCACGGTTAGTTCTTGAGATTCCACGGCCGTGGAACTCAAGAATAGCCCGTAATTATGGGTGTCGATGAGTTTTCTCACACTCTCAAGGTCCAATCTGTTTACAATCGGTCTATCATCATCTAAACCACAACTATCAACCCTTCACCTTAGAATTGCTATGGGGTTTTAGCCAACAATCATTGTCATTGAATCAATATTCAAATATGAAAGAGAGAAAGATAGAAGCCCTCGAAAACTCAATAACAAACACAAATCAATCTCAAATGCGAATAACAAATCAGTATGTTCAATAGATTCAGAGTACGGAATAAGAATCCTCACAATAATCTCAGGCAATAATAAAATCGAAAACCCTAAGATAATCTCCAAACTTCCATAGCAAGCAACCTTTGATCTCAATCTTAACAGCTGTCTCCGAAGCTCTAAGCAAAGGTCCTCGAAACTCTCTTTTCAAGCCTTTTTATAGGCGAAAATAGGGTTATGGAAAAACCCAATAACATTGTTGACGTGGCAAATATGACACGTCACAAAATCACCAAAATCACGGTTATGAACAACTTTCCACGGTAATGGTTTAGACCGTGTAACTTTCTGTTGTGCTCCAAACTCACTTCCACGATCATGTTGCCAAATCCACGGCCGTGGTTTAGGGCGTGGACTTCCAAATGTCTTCTCTACGACAGTAATTCAGGGTGTGGACTTCCAAACTCTTTGTTTTCGCCTTTGTTTTGTAACATCCTTCATTCATGCTCCTTCCTTAACCTCTCTAATACATCTCCTTGCCCTCGAGCATGATCAATTACTCCTTTCCTTCCTCATTTTGCTCCAATCCAAGCCTTTATTTACCTAAAAATAAAACGAAGCTAGTGTAGATCTCTATATCGACAAAGTGGGTGAATGAGCTTACAAATGCTTCAAAGCTATATCCATGTACACATAAAAGAGGGAAAAACAACTAAAACAAGTGCCTAAAATATAGTCATATTTCATGCTAACAGAAAGCATTTCAAGGGATAGATGAAGGCCTTGAAATCAGATACAAGGGACAAGCGTAGGGTTTGAAGACTTCTCAACACGGAGGCCTTAAAGCTATTTCAAGGGATCAAAAGCTAAAGCCTTGAAACATGATTCAAAGGACATAACAACCAAGGATCCAGAAACGACTAAATCAACCAAGGAATATTCGGCCAACAAGAAGATCAAAAGCTAAAGCCTTCAAATATCTAACAACCAAATCAACCAAGGATCCAGAAACGACTAACAAGATTCGGCCAACAAGAAGATCAAGACCAAGGAATATTCGGCCAACAAGAAGATCAAGACCTAGGAGATACGATCCAACAAAATAAAGATCTTGCAAAGATCCTCAACAAAAGTGTGAGATTTCTTCTCAACATATTTTGAAGATCTTCATCCAACAAATCTGAAGATTTCGATGCCTAAAAGACAAAGATCATCAACAGCGTGAGAAGATTACGGAGAAGAGGAATCAACGAGCTTTATTGAGATGAAGAATATATATATATAAGATCTACAACAGCTATTTCATCTCAACCAAGTAGCGTTTTCTATGGAGAAGAAGAAACATCTACAACGGTTATCTTTCCAACGGCTAAAAGACTTCTCCATTGAAGACTATAAATAAAGATGTCCATTGAAGAAGAAAATACACAAGCTGACACGGAAATATTCAAACTCTTCAAGCGATCCAAAGCATCTTCATTCGATCCAAGAAGTTTTTATTTCTCTCTTTATACAAAAGCTTTATTCCTTAGAGAGATATAAACTCGAGAGCTCCATTGGCATATCTAAAGAGTGTCATACTTGAAGTGTATGTTACTCTGCGAAGTAACTAGGCTATTATAGCTAGGTTAAGATTTGAAGCTAGATCGTAGCATTGGCTAAAGTGAAAGAAGAAGGGGATATCTTCTACATTGTATTTTGGACTCTTTGAAGTTGATAATAGATAGTTAGATCCTACGGATATACCCTTGGACGGAGAGTAGGCTATTTAGAGCTGAACTTCGTGAACATATAATCGTGTCGATCTTTTCAATTCCGCACCATATCTTGTTCTATTGTGACTAACTTTGTTTTGCAAGTCTACAAAGTCAAGGCCCTTGAAATTACTTTCAAAGCCCTTGAAATCAAGTTGTGTCACAAAGAGCTTAAATCGACATCAAGGCCTTTGAAATCAGTTTCAAGGCCTTGAGATTGATTTTTGCATAAAGTTCTCATACTCTGTTGAACCCCCTTCTAGAGTATTATATCCTTTATATTCATCTTACGGTTCTTCAACTGGTATAAGAGCTAGACTCACATACATTGATTTAACCATCAGTGAGACTAATCATGAACTTTGTAGATGATCAAAGATTCTCTCAAGGAAGATCCACATCTCGACCACCACTCTTCTGTGGGAACAACTTTGCCCATTAGAGAGCCTTAATGCAAATGTATGTTTTTTATCAAGACATGGAACTTTGGAGCATTATTAAAAATGGCTCTAAAATCCAAACCACCATGGTTGAAGGAGTCCAAGTCGCAAAGAAGGAAGCTGACTTCACACAAACCGACTTGGACAGTGTCTCAAAGAACTACAAGGCCATGGACTTAATCTTTGTGGATTGGACGCACATGAATTCAACCGTGTCTCATCATGCAAGAATGCTAAATAAATATGGGACAATCTTGTTGTCACATACGAAAGAACAAAGTCAAGTCAAGGAAATAAAGATCAGCATCTTCCTCAGACAATACGAGTTATTCAAGATGAACTCAAACGAATCAGTCAAAGAAAAATTCACAAAATTCACCGAGATCATGAACAACCTGGACTCGCTTGGAAAAGTCTTCACAAACGAAGAAAAAGTAAGGAAGGTTCGAAGGAGCTTACCTAAAGCCAAGTGGGGACCAAAGGTGACTACAGTAGAAGAAGCTCAGAATCTCACAACTCTTCCTCTAGACGACCTCCTTGGAAAACTCATTACACATGAGATGGTTCTTGGTGAATGTAACACCCCGAATCTGCAAGACTCGGGAATGCTACGGGCGAGACCTCACAATGGGTCCCGACCCTTAGCCTGACAACAATATCATCGGACCTTTCCAACATGGAACAAATAAAGGGAAAACTGAAATTGTTTCTAATGTATGCGAGAAATGAAATGTAAATGGGGTAGAAGGTGGAATTTCAGCCGAGTCCTCAAAATGACACAAACTCCAAAACATAAAACTGAAACCGTACATCAAACCCATAAATCCAAACATAACAAGATAATCCAAAAACGCCCCTGTCCTATAATGTACGGCGACCCTCGGCTGTCCACTCCTCCACCTCAATCGGCGGCGTCCCTAACCTGCGGGGCATCTACACAAGCGGTTTAAAACCGTTACCTCAATTCGAAGAACTAGAAACAAGGTGAAGGCACATACACACTCATACATCATCATATCACATAACATGCTCAAACATACAAGTCCGATTTATTATCTTTATTTATTAAGTCGTATCCCATTCTAATTCAACTTAGGTTTGTAACACGAGAATCCCCGAAACTCGCCTTGATCCCTACTTACCGGCATGGAATGGTACTAATGCATCCGAGCGTCTACCAGCACGGGATAATCGCCATGAACCTCCTTGTTCTCGTGGGAGCTAAACAAGTTGTTGCCGCCCGTTATCATACACTTGGGACAAAATAATATATATAAATGTCGGTGGTCCTATTACCGGTTTATATGTTATAACAAAAGCGATAAAACACACACGATCAAACACACAACGAATCTAATACATAGAATACGAGCTAAGTAAGTCTGAAGACTTACCTCGTCACCACACTCAACTCACAACACTCTTTCTTTCTTAAAGAGGAAGCCCACAACCTGCTCACAAGAGGATATACGTATCAACACAAGCTCATGCTCAATAATGTCTAAGACTTCAGTCTAGGGATCTACACAAGAACACCTAGCTCTCAACCTAAGAACGCATCCTAGAACACACAATCCTCAAAACACTCTCAAAACAAGAAAGCAACTCACAACAACTTATACAACATATGATCATCAACAACAACCTAGAAGAGTCAATCTAGTCTAGAAGGGTCCAACATGCTCAACCAACTCAAGGTCATCAACTACATCAAGCCATAAGTGCTCCAAGGTTCACAACCACTAAATGGAATTCTCATGCTACTCTAGGTCAGCCTAAGCATGTTACTAACGAGATATAACCATAAACCTAAGGAAGGAAGGAAGAGAAAGGGAGGAAGAAGCCTACTGGTGAAGAAAACGCCCCTGCGGTGGCTAAGGTCCGCCCCTGTGGTGGCTAAGATCTGCCCCTGCGCCTCTGGTGGTCTGCCTCCGCGGTCAAGCAATAGAAGCTTCATCTTCTTCGTTTCTTCGACAGTGTCTTTTCTCCAAGTGCTTTCTTCACTGGTTGGGCCTTCTCTAAACACTATCCATTGGTCTTAGGATCCTCTCCACGACCTAAACGAGCTAAGAAGATGGACATGCAAAGGATCTAATAAAAAGCATCCTCAAGAGCTTCATCCATGGCAATGGATGAAGGGGAAGAAAAGAAGGGGTAATCAGCAAGGAAGGAGAAGAGAGGGAGAGGAAGAAACTTACCAAACAAACTTAGATTCTTCTCCACTGTAGCTCACACACAAGCAAGGCTCCAATAGAAGTGAGGAAGAACACAAGAGGAAAGGGTGAAGGATAGAGGAAGCGTGAAATGAGAAGTGAGAAGAGAGATAAGAGTGTGCTACACAAAAGGGGTGGGGAGACCCAAAGGTCAGTTACCCACATGTCACCTCACACCAAAACCCGAGGGGTCAAAAGGAAAAAAGGGAAAACATAAGGTCGGGACGGGATTAGGAATATAATCTCGTTACTCAGCATCTCGTGCATGCGGGAAAACTGAGCCGCTAATGCGGAAATGTTGATAAACCTCTCAACATCTGAAATTAAATTCCGGATGTTACAGTGAAGAAGATGGAGAGCTCCCATCCAACACAAAGAACCTGACACTAAGATCTAAGAAAGATGAGTTACCATCAGAAGAGGAAGATAGTGATGATGAAGATGAGGAAGATCCACTTGTCTTGATATCTAAAGGTCTTGCGAAGATTCCTCATATGAAGAAACATTTTGCAAACAATAAAGAATATCCGCAAACATCAAGACCTAGAGGTAAGTTTTCTAATTTTAACAAGAAAACTAAAGTTTCGACTTGTTTTGAATGTGATGAAGCAGATCATCTCGTAAAGGATTGTCCATAAAATATAAGGAACAACTTTAGGAAGAATGATCAAAGAAGAAAGATATGGTAGCTTCATGGAGTGATTCAAATTCTTCAAATAAATCAGAAGAAGAAAAAGAACAAGCAAACCTTTGCCTTATGGCCGATCATGAATAAGATCCAGATCATTACTTTGATAATGCGGTAAGTACCATTATGTCCCAACCCGAATCTAATCTCGCACAATTCCTTAAAGACATAATCATATGTGATAAAGAACATAGGGTTAGGATAAGTTCCTTACGAGAAAATCTTCTCAAACAAGAGAAAAGACTAACTGATATATCTCTGGAGATTGAAAATCTTAACACTGAAAAGTTAGACCTTGATATCAATATCAAGGCCTTGGAACCAGAAAATGTGGTTCTCAAGGGTAATCCCTCTTCTCTCCATCGAAAATATATCGATCTAGAGAAAGAAAAGGTTGATATAACTGTGACGTGTCAAGACCAGAAGGCTGCACTTATTCAATCCACTCATTTGAAAGCTAACCTCGAAAGGATGATTGGTGAGCAACAATCTTCCCTTAACAAAAATGGTAAAGGTTATCATGTCAGTTTTCCCAAAAAAACAACTACCACATTTGTCAAGGCTAAAATAAGTATTCATATGCCCACATGTTTCTATTGTTGTAAAATGGGTCATGTAAAGTCAAGATGTCCATATAGAAGAAATGATTCTTACATCATTAGAAACACGTATCCGCTATGTCTAAGGAAACAAGTTAAGCAAATATGGGTTCCTAAAGGCACTAGACCACCAAACATGATTGAGCCTGAATATGGAGCAAAATATGTCATTTGGTCGACCAGGAAAGGTTGATGTTTGTTGTTTTGTAGGATATCACCAAAGTAAAGGTGCATAAATGGATATTAGATAGTGGTTGCTCACAACATATGAGTGAAAAAGCTCACTATTCTCATATCTAAAGAACCAATCATCTGGAACCATTACACTTGGTGATAAAGGAAAGTGTGACATTATTGGCATTGTTAAAATTTATTAGAATTCATATAACTTCATTGATGATGTATATCTTGTTGACGGTTTGAAGTATAACTTGCTTAACATCTCTCAAGTATGTGATAAAGGCAACAAGGTGGTTTTTTATTCGGAAAAATGTGAAGTTCAAGACAAAAAATCAGGTGATATTGTGCTTACCACTCCCAGATGTATCAATGTTTATTCTATGAGCACTAACCAAGTTTCAGGAACTAAGTTAAAATGTCTCAAGACCTTGACTGACGATCCAAGGCTTTGACATAGAAGACTTGGTCATGTAAGCATGCATACAATACAGAAGTTACTTTCAAAGGATTTGGTACGTGGCTTGCCAAACCTAAACTTCAAGGTAGATGAACTATGCAAGGTTTGTTCACAAGGTAAACAAACAATAGGTTCATTCAAACCAAAGAAAGTTGTAAGTTCTTCTCGACCCATTGAACTTCTACATATGGATCTTTGTGGACCTATGCGTGTCAAATCTCCCAAAGGTAAATAGTACATCCTTGTTATTGTGGATGATTTTTCTCGTTTTACTTGGATATCATTTTTATGGGGAAAATCTGAAGCATTGTTTGAGTTTTCAAAATTATGTAAGGAGTTGCAAACTTGGAAAAACCTATCTATCGTTTCGATAAGAAGTGATCATGGTAGAGAATTTGATCAACTAAAGTTTGATTTGTTTTGTGCAAAATATGGTACTTCACACAACTTTTCAGCTCCTAGAACTCCTCAACAAAACGGGGTTGTCGAATGAAGAGTTTTTGGGCTGAAGCATTCAACACTGCTAACTACATATTAAATAGATGTTTAATCTGCCCTATTTTGAAAAAGACTCCTTATGAACTCTGTAAGGGTAGAAAACCTAAAATTTCCTATTTTAAACCATTTGGATGTACATGCTTTGTCCATAAAAATGGCAAAGATAACCTTGGTAAATTTGATGTACGTAGTGACGAAATAATATTCATTGGATATGCTTCAAACAACAAAGCTTATCGTGTTTATAATAAACATACCAAAATCGTTGAGGAAAGTATTCATATCATATTTGATGAAAGTAATGATGGTACTTTGAGTGAAAGTTTTGTAGATCTTAATCTGAATCAACGTGAAGATCACAATTCTGATGGAGAAGAAGATCCTAAGGCTCAAGAAAAGAATATGCAAGAAAAGATTCTAGATATCGGAAAACAATCTCAAGACCTTGAAACACATCTTCAAGACCTTGAAAAAGAAAATTGCGATATCAGAACTCGGTTTCAAGGCCTTGAAACTAAACCTCAAGGCCTTGATATAGAATCTAAGGGCAATACTCCAGCGGTACTTGAATCTAGTCAAGCAAATGAGCCTCAATCAACAGGATCTTTTCCATCTTACAAAAGGAGAAAGTTTCAACATTCTTCTTACCATCCACCAAAGAATGTGATCTCAAATCCAAATATAGGAGTGCAAACTCGATTCAAAGTTAACAATCTTTGTGCATTCTCGGTGTTTGTGTCTCTTATTGAGCTCAACCATTTTGTTCAAGCTCTTCAAGAACCCGACTGGATCATTGTCATGCAAAAGGAACTAAATGAGTTTGAGAGAAACAAGGTTTGGACTCTTACATCGAAACCAAAGTTCCCATCTGTCATTGGCACAAAATGGGTTTTTTGAAATAAGTTGGATGAAAATGAAAAAGTCATTCGAAATAAAGCACTACTTGTAGCTCAAGGCTATAACCAAGGAGAAGGTATTGATTATGCGAAGACCTTTGCTCCGGTTGCCAGGTTTGAAGCCATACATATGCTACTTGCTTTTGCATCTTTCATGAGCATAATGTTATTTCAAATGGATGTAAATTGTGCTTTTCTAAACGGCTTCTTAGAAGAAGAAGTCTACGTTGCTCAACCTCCTGGTTTTGAAAATGATGAATTTCTGGATCATGTTTTTAAATTGGACAAAGCTCTTTGTGGTTTTAAGCAAGCTCCTCGAGTTTGGTATGAAAGATTGTCCAAGTATCTCCTTGAAAGCAATTTCAAAAGAGGTTTGATTGACAAAACTTTATTTATCAAAACCAAAGGCAACGATATATTAGTAGTGCAAATCTATGTTGATGATATATTATTCGGTGCTACTAATAATTCCCTATGCAAGGAATTTTCAGATATTATGTTCAGGGAATTTGAAATGAGCTTAATGGGTGAGTTAAATTTCTTCCTTAGAGTTCAAGTTACACAAGAAAAGAAAGGAATATTTCTCAATCAAAGAAAGTATATCAAGGACTTGCTTAAGAAGTATAAGATGGATCAATCCAGGTGTGATCGGTTCTTTGTTATATCTAACCGCTAGTCGACCTGACATTATTTTTAGCGTGTGCATGTGTGCAAGATTTCAAGTTGATCCTAAAGCGTGACACTTGATAGTTGTGAAAAGGATATTTCGCTATCTCAATGGCACTAAGGATTTAGGGTTATGGTACCCACCTCAAAGCTCGTTTCACCTTGTTGGGTATTCAGATGCAGACTTTGCAGGCTATAAGGTTGATAAAAAAGTACTTCTGGATTTTGCCAATTCTTAGGGTCATCCCTAATCTGTTGGCACTCCAAGAAGCACAAACTTTGTCGCCCTATCCACAACAGAAGCAAAATACATAGTTGCGGGAGCCTGTTGTGTACTAATTCTATTGAAAGCTCAACAACTTCGTGATCTTGGCTTTGATATGAAAGGTGTCCCGATTAAATGTGATAATACTAGTGTTATTTCGATTACTAAAAATCATGTACAACATTCAAGTACCAAGCACATCGATGTAAGGCACCACTTCATACGTGATCATGTTGAAAAAGGTGATATTTCGATTTCTTTTATATCAACTAACATGCAGCTTGCAGATATCTTTACTCAGCCTCTACCTGAAGATCAATTCAATTTTATTAGATTAGAGCTTGGTATGTTGAACAACGAAGAATTAACGTATGGGGAGTAAATCGTTTTATTTTCTCCTTTGTATGCAGCCTACTTTTCAATTTCAAGGGCCTTAAAATGAAATTCAAGGGCCTTGAAATAGAATTGAAGGGTCTTATAATCAAATTCAAGGGCAACATTGAATATCACGAATCTATTTTTGGATTAATATCTTTTAGATATTATGATCTCTAAATTATTTTAAAGAAAGATTTTAAAATGATTTCAAAAGTCTTTATAATGATTTCAAAAGTCTTTATCTCCAAATTCAAAGAATTTTTGGAAAAGTGGTTATAAAATTTATGGAAAGAATTCTAATCAAAATCGGTTTTCCGAAGATTTTGATTCTCCCAAGATCTTATTAAACCGATGATGATGTGACTTCTTCACTTAAATACCACCTTTCTCTCTTCTTAATTTCTTTCGCTTCAACTCCCTTTGCAAATCTTATGTTTTACTCTTTCGTTTCCAAACATTGTTTTAACTTCTCTCAAACATTATACATGCCTTCCAAGAGATCTTCCACAGACGAAGCATCATCTTCTGCTCCCAAATGTTAAAGGGTTTGTTCACCTCTCCTCAGATTTTGATTCTAGCTTTGACTCTTCATCTCCCATGAACAAAATTGACATCTGCACAAAGACAGGTCTCCCATCGACCTGGTTCGGGAACCAAACTGCTGTCAGAAAATTGCTTGATGGATTCCAAGACAAAGAGTTGTGCATGTGTGAATTAATAGACCGGGAACTCTTTATGTTGCTCACCCTTCCTGGCCTTACTATGCTTCAAGCTATTTCCATCTGGCTGATCCAGAATCTAGGGGAGATAGCTTACCCAAGGTTAACAAGACTATTCTTTGTCAATCTTACTGCACGAAGAGAAAGAGGCGAGCTGATTCTGGAATCGGTGGTCAAAGGTAAGAAAATTGTTCTTTCCTCTCTAATCGGTGCTCAGATTCTTGGGCTTCCTACCTTTAACTCCTACGACTATCCAACTCCATCCAAAATTGTTAAACTGGCTAAAGAGCAATTTCTTCTTCCGAACTCAGTGCCTCAACAAACCTTAACTTGTCTGACTCTTGAGGCTAGAATAGTTTGCGCTATCTAGTGAGATGTGTGCTACCTAGGATTAAAAATCGGAATGTGCTTACACACCAATTATTTGCCTTTTGTATCATGTGCTAAATGGGTTGGATATTGACCTCCTTGGAATCATTCTGAATCATATGCTTCACTTAATTAACTCCCCAAGTGATATCCATCTTCCCTATGCAAACTTGTTTTCAAAGATTTTTTGGTATTTCTCTATTGATTATTCTGATGAGGAATAATGCTATAATGGTGGAGAATTGGATTAATCCTTCTTTGACAACATTAGCATTAAAGGAACACAAACTGGGGAATGGATTCTGAAAGATCAACCATCTTGGAATTTTACCACTGTAGAGAGACTTGAAGCACGGGAGAGTGGTCTGAATTCTCTACGATATGAGTTATTCAAATTCAAATCCGAGATAATTGGTCGATTGGATTGGTCACAAGATCTTCTAGGTATCCTGAATCAAAAGATTATTCAGATGTTTCATGTAAATTCTTTGTCACTAACATCTGCAAATAGTATCAAGCCAATAACCGAGGAAGATGGTAAAGCGACTACACAACAGGCATAATAGGTTATGCATCAATTCTACAATATTGTGAAGGATCGTCCTATTTGCCAACCTACTATTGAGGATCCATACATACTGCAAATTGAATAGTACAGTTTGGTGAAGAAATACAAGGATGCCATAGGCCAACGGAGAATAGACGAGTCCTTGAAGAACTTTGAGCGTAGAGATGCTCATGAACGCTGGAAGAAGAAGTGCATGGATGAATTTCATGGGAAAGGGCGTCTGAACCCAAAATGGTACCATGAATGAAGAAATCTCAGCCTTACCATGGATTTCAAGGCCTTTGACATCGATTTCAAAGCCCCTTGGTTTTGATATCAAGGCCTTGATGTATGTTTTGAAAGACCTCATTTTTCAGTGGTTTTTTGAATACATTTTGTGGTTTGTAAAAAACTCCCGCGCTTTCACTGATTTTCTCCCTAGTTGAAAGACAAAGGGGGAGATTGAAAACTCCACCTTGAGTATATATTTGAGTTTGTTTGATTTTTACATATGCATCGCTAACTCTAAAATTCAGGTGCGATATTTGGGTTGTCTTCCATCAAGGGGGGAGATTGAAAACTCCACCTTGAGTATATATTTGAATATGTGATGATGGAAGATTTAACACAAATAAACGATTTTTATACTAATAAAAATATCGATTTGTATTAGTTTGCTCGATTTGTTTTGGTGTTTGTCTAAAATGTATGCAGGCCTTGGAAAGCATTTCAAGGGATAGATGAAAGCCTTGAAATCAGATCTAAGGGACAAGCGCAGAGTTTGAAGACTTCTCAACACGGAGGCCTTGAAACCGGTTTCAATGGATCAAAAGCTAAAGCCTTGAAACAAGATTCAAAGGACATAACGGCTGGAAGGAATTCAAATTTCTAACAACCAAATCAACCAAGGATCCAGAGAAGACTAACCAGATTCGGCCAACAAGAAGATCAAGACCAAGAAAGATTTGGAAAACCAGAAGATCAAGACCAAGGAGATACGATCCAACAAATAACGATCTCACAAAGATCCTCAAAAAAGCACGAGATTTCTTCTCAACAGATTTTGAAGATCTTCCTCTAATAAATCTGAAGATTTCGATACCTAAAAGACAAAGATCATCAACAGCGTGAGAAGATTATGGAGAAGAAGAATCAATGTGCTTTAAGGAGATGAAGAAGATATATAAGATCTACAACGGCTATCTCGTCTCAACCAAGTAGTGTTTTGTACGGAGAAGAAAAAACATCTACAATGGTTATCTTTCCAATGGCTAGAAGACTTCTCCATCGAAAACTATAAATGAAGATGTCGATTGAAAAAGAAAATACACAAGCTTACACGGAAATATTCAAAGTCTTTAAGCGATCCAAAGCGTCTTCATTCGATCCAAGAAGTTTTTTTTCTCTTTTTTATACAAAAGCTTTATTCCTTAGAGAGAAATAAACTCGAGAGCTTCATTGGCATATCTAAAGAGTGTTATACTTGAGTGTATGTTACTCTGCAAATTAACTAGGCTATTATAGCTAGGTTAAGAGTTGGAGCTAGATCATAGCATTGGCTAAAGTGAAAGAAGAAGGGGATATCTTCTACATTGCATCTTGGACTCGTTGAAGCTGATAATAGATAGTTAGATTCTATATATATACCGTAGGACGGAGAGTAGGCTATTTAGAGCCGAACTTCGTGAACATATCCTCGTGTCGATCTTTTCAATTCCGCACCATATCTTGTTCTATTGTGACTAATTTTGTTGTGCAGGTCTACAAAGTCTAGGCCCTTGAAATCAAGTTGTGTAACAAATAGCTCAGATCGACATCAATGCCTTTGAAATCAGTTTCAAATCTTTGAGATAGGTTTTTGCAAAAATTTGTCATACTCTATTCATCCCCCTTCTAGAGTATTTATATCCTTTATATTCACCTTACGATATTTCACTTCTCATGAGAGCTTCATCACGACGGTGGCTCTCTCTTGGTCCCTTCCTTCCCTTGGTAACCATGACTACTACATGCTCAAGCTAATCACCAAGTTAAAGCGTCTCAAAAGAATCCTTAAGAAGTTCCCAAGCTCCGAGTAGAGCACTGATAATACGATTTATAGCATAGTTTTAAGTGCACATTTAGGTAGAATTCTCGCTCAATCATGCATTATCTAGCACTAGTCCAATGCGTTTTGCACTCAAAACATGTATTTTGTCGAGATAGACGTCTACACGGACTTGTGTGCGTTTTGTAGGTACTTCGGGAAGTTTCGATGCTTAAACGATGCGTTTGAGGGACGCTCATTCAGAGGAAACGTTTCCAAACTCATTGGAACGCAAGCCAAGGGTTGAGAAGACTCAAGGAACCCTTCCTACACAAGCCATGCACCAAAACCACAGCCTAATTTTCCAAAACAAAGTTTATGCACAGAATCACGGTCATCTGAAGAACCACGGCCGTGGAAATGACCGTGGATTTTGCCAGATTCTCGTGACAGCTGTGCCACGACTCTCATGGCCAGCTCATGAAGAAATTGGTTATAAAAGTGGTCCTTGAATGTTGTTAGAGGCAGCTGGGAATTGGGGGTAGTTTGGGAGCAGCTCACACATTCTCTATGGCTTTTCACAAAATATAATCCAAGAGGAAGAAGGATTTTTTCTAGGAAGGAAAGTGCAAGAAGAAGAAGAAAGGAGCCATTGCCATTGAAGAGGAGAGGAGAAGACACACTTAGCTCTTGTATTTTCGGATTTGTTTCTAGAAGTTTTTGAACTCTTGAACCTTCCTTTGGAAGGGTTGTAAGTCGTTCTAATTCAATCTTCAGATTTGGATTGTGTTTGAGTTTATTTGTTCATCTTCTTTCTCTCATTTTTCTTGCTATGGAGATTATGAATCTATGCTTGTTTGTTTTGAATTCCAATATGAATGTTGTAGGCTAGATTGATGTGATTCTAGGGTTAGGAAAGGATGGTTATGGCTAGATCTATGATAGGACGGACTTAGATTTACCTTTGGATGATTTTTGTTTATGGACATAGCTTATGTTAGGGATCACGGGTAGTTCTTGAAGAACCACGGCCGTGGTTTCTGTAGAACGAACCGTGATTTTCCTGTTTCGAAGAATCTCACCTTAGGTTCATAAAACTGTTGAAACCCTAAGTTTTTGCTTAGTTTAACCTACCCTAGGGTGTCCTAGTGTAGAGACTAAGTGTTAGGAGAGACCTACCCGGTAATCCTTGCCCTTAGAATCTAAAATAGTAAAACCTTAGGTAATGGTGAGCCTAATAAGCCGCCATTGGATTAAGTGTGCTAGGATAGTTGCTTAGAACTTCCCTTTCCGAGACTTACCCGGTAAGGATGGGTTAGATCTCTAGGTAAATATCCGGTTTGTGTTAAAATCCTATCCTTAGGTTCTTAGAGACTTACCCGGTAATGAGACCTTAGGTGTGGACTAGTTGGATTATGAGACTTACCCGGTAATTGATCCCATTTTAGAAACACTAAATCCCAACATATCATAATCAATCCAAAGAATGAATAGATAACTTGAGGTTTATGCCATAACCGGAATTTCCAACCCCTAGAATCCATCTTCCTTCTCTCTTGAATCACTTCTTATTCGATTTGTTTATTTTCCGATTTAAGTATTGATTGATTGTTTGCGTGCATTTGATCCTTGAAGTGATCACCTAAACCAACCAATTAAATTGAGATTTTCTTCCTTTGTTTTCTCTTTTTTTTTCTTTAGACTAGACTTTGCTAAATTCAATCACAACTTAGTTCGATTTCACCTTAGTCTTTGCGTTCGACCTTGGAGTACTTATCTTTCTACATACGTCCCGTACACTGCGGGTGCGCTAAGAATTAGGATAATTAAATCAAGTATAAATTTAAGGCTTATTGCGTGCACACTTTCTAGCGTAACAAGTTTTTGGCGCCGTTGCCGGGGACTAGGTCTAGATTGAGTCTATTTTGTGATTGATTCTAGTGTAGATCTTTCTTGTTTCTTTTGATCTCTTTTTGGTTTGTGTCTTTGCTTTTCAGGACATCTATTTCTCTTTAGGTGTATGCGAAGATCTCGTAGCAAGGATCTAGCTCCATTCGATCCCGAACCGGAGAAAACCCTTCGATCTAGATCTAAGAACATCCGAAAAGAGAGAGAGATGGCCGGTAGAAATCTTCAAGCTGAATTGGATGAAGCCTTAGAGCAAATAAGGCTTAGAGATGAACTCTTGGAAGAAGAAAGGAGACTTGCCAATGAGAGGCAAGAGGAAACAAGGAGGGAGATTGAAGAGATTAGGCAAGCCCTTGTCCAAGGAGAGCTTAATCGCCGACAACCTCCACCACCTCCACCACAACCTCAGCCGGCGGCTAATGTTAGGGTTGTTCCCATTGCCATTGAGGAGCCACAAACCCTAGGGAGACGCATGGATCCGGCACAAAGAGCACACCGACCGGGTGTGAATCTAGGAGATCCCGCAACCCACAACTATGAGCTCCGCCGTCAAGTTCTACAAATGATCCGGCATAATCAATTTGGAGGGATGGAAGGAGAGTCTCCTCATCAACACTTGATGAATTATGAGATCTTGATGGAGACTCTTAGACCACCAAGATTGGAGAGCAACAACCATAAGCTAAGGGCCTTTTCCTTCTCTCTTAAGGACAAAGCCTTGGCTTGGTATCAATCTATTCCACAAGGGCGAGTTGGTACTTGGGAGGAGATGACAACCGAGTTCTTGACCAAGTTCTTCCCACCTTCAAAAACCACCGAGTTAAGGGGAAAGATCAATGCCTTCGTAATGAGGGATAGAGAGAGTTTGTTCAAGTCTTGGGAGAGATTCAAGGATCTTCTTCTAGATTGTCCGCACCATGGCATACCGAAGATTGAGCTATTAGAAATCTACTTCAAGGGGCTTGATGAAGATAGCCAATTCAAGCTTCAATCACTTTCCGGTGGGACATTTATGGAAAAACATGTGGATGATGCTTGGGAGTTTGTGGAGAAGCAAGCTCTAGTGATTGAGAAGTACTCCCATAGGAAGAGTGAAGGGAGAAAGGCGGGAGCATATGAGGTGAGCGAAGTCACCATGAGCAATTTCAAGCTTGACGCCATCAACAATGAGTTGAAGTCCTTGAGAGAGTTGTGCACTACCACCTTGAAGAGCCAAACAACTCCTCAAGCACCTCCACAAGCTAACTTGTCTTCCAAGGAGGTGGATGTCAAATACATGGGAAGGGGCAACTTCAACAACTACCAAGGCCCAAGAAATTTCAACAACAACCGGCAATTCAACAATTACCGGCCAAACCACAACCACCCCGGATTTTCTTACTCAAATCCGGATGGAGCCTTGAACCCTCCCGCCTCCACAAGCACCATTCCACCACAAAGAGCTTCACAAGAATCTCCACCCGGTTTTCCTCAACCTTCAAAAGATAGGACCGAAGTCATATTTGAACAATTGCTAGGAAGATTGAGTGGACTTGAGAGCACCGTTACTTCAATTTCTAACGCTCAAAAGGTCTTGGAAGCACAAGTCTTTCAAAAGGCGGGTGAGGCACATAGAGATCCGGGGAAGCTTCCCGGAAGAACCGAAGACAACCCAAGAGGCCAAGTCTTGGCTATCACAACAAGGAGTGGGTTGAGTACGAAGGATCCTTTGCCCAAGAACCAAGCTAAGGGGAGTCAAGTAGTGGTAGAAGAGGGAAGGAAGCAAGAAGACGGGGGGAAGAGCAAGGATGTAGAGCCAACTTATGTGGCACCGCCTCCATACAAGCCACCACTACCGTTCCCACAATCAAGAGCAAGAGCTCGTTTGGACAATCACTTTGGTAAGTTCCTTGAACTAATGTCCAAGTTACATATTAACATTCCGTTCATGGATGCCATCTTAGGAATGCCGGCATACGGAAAGTTCTTGAAGGAAATACTCTCCAACAAAAGGAAGTTGGAGGAGTATGGGGAGGTTAGGATGACCAAGAGATCCTCGGAGTTAATCCAAACAATGAAGGAAGCAATGCCTCCCAAGCTAAGGGATACGGGCTCTTTTTGCGTCCCAATAGGAGTGGGAGATGTGAAGTACGAGGCCCTTTGTGATCTTGGGGCAAGTGTAAGCATCATACCGCTTGCACTTAGCAACAAGGTCGGGTTAGGAGAGCCAAAGCCGGTCAAGATGACCCTCTATATGGCGGACCGTTCTATCACTCATCCGGTCGGGATTCTTGAAGACATTCCGGTGCAATTGGGAGGATTCTATGTGCCTATCGACTTTGTAGTGTTGGACATTCCGGCGGATTACCCGGTTCCCATCATCCTAGGAAGACCTTTCCTAGCCACATCCGGATGTTTAGTGGATTGCAAGAACGGGACTCTCTCCTTCAACATTGGAGAGGAGAACATCAAGTTCAAGCTGTCCACAATGATGAAAGGGCCAACCCTTGATGAGGATATCTTCAACATAGTCGAGCAAGAAGAATCTAGAGAAATGGTGAGCTCGATTTTGATCAAGGATCCCTTGGAAAAGGTTCTCACCTTGAGTATGATGGAGGAAGACATAGAGGAGAAGTGCAATGAAGAGATCAAAGCCTTGGAGGCGTTGGAAGAAGAGCCAAGAGTTGGATTTGAGAGCCATGAAGAAATTGTGAACAGCTGCAAGATCCACGGCCGAGATTTAGGAACCACGGCCATCAAACTCTCTGGACAACTCCGAGAAACAAGCCTGGAAGGAACCACGGCCGTGGAAGTTGAACCAACCGTGATTCCAACCGTGGTTTCCTCTGAATCAGCTCTTAATGATGATCAAGCTTCTAGGAGCCAAGGGGAGTCTTCATTTGCTTTGGATTCATCTCATCCAATCTTATTTGGATCGTCTTCAACCGAAAAAGGTCCTCCCTCACTTGAACTCAAACCCCTTCCCTCTCATTTAAAGTATGCATTCCTTGGTGATAATTCTACATATCCGGTGATTGTTAATGCATGCTTGAGTGATGATGAACTTGCTAAATTGCTACATGAATTGAAATTGCATAGGAAAGCCATTGGATATACTATTGATGATTTGGTTGGCATTAAGCCATCTTTGTGCATGCATAAGATAATGATGGAAGATAACCACAAACCCTCTATTGAACATCAAAGGAGATTGAACCCTATAATGAAAGAGGTGGTCAAAAAGGAAATCATTAAGTTGCTAGATACGGGAATTATCTACCCTATCTCGGATAGTAAGTGGGTTAGCCCCGTTCATGTAGTACCTAAGAAGGGTGGAATGAAGGTAGTAACCAATGAGAACAATGAACTAATACCAACTAGGACGGTCACGGGATGGAGAATGTGTATAGATTATAGGAAATTGAACATGGCCTCTAGGAAAGATCATTTTCCCCTCCCCTTCATTGACCAAATGCTAGAAAGGTTGGCTCAACACTCTCACTTTTGCTATCTAGATGGGTATAGTGGGTTTTTCCAAATCCCTATCCACCCCGATGACCAAGAGAAAACAACTTTTACATGTCCATGGGGTACATTTGCATATAGGAGAATGCCATTTGGGTTGTGTAATGCACCCGCCACTTTTCAAAGGTGTATGATGGCTATCTTTTCGGAATACATAGAAAATATCATGGAAGTGTTCATGGATGATTTCTCTGTTTATGGTTCTTCTTTTGATAATTGCTTGGCTAACTTGTCACTAGTATTGCAAAGATGTGAGGAGACAAATCTTGTCTTAAATTGGGAGAAATGCCACTTCATGGTAAGTGAAGGTATTGTGTTAGGACACTTGGTGTCTAACCGTGGCATTGAGGTTGACAGGGCTAAGATTGAAACGATAGAGAAGTTGCCACCACCTACCTCGGTGAAGGGGGTAAGGAGTTTCTTAGGGCACGCCGGTTTCTACCGGAGGTTTATTCAAGATTTCTCTAAAATTTCTAAGCCTCTCACCAACCTACTAATGAAAGATGTTGATTTTGTTTTCTCCAAAGATTGTCTTGAAGCGTTTTGTAGGTTGAAGAATGCCTTGATCTCCGCACCCATCATGCAACCCCCGGATTGGAGTTTACCATTTGAGATCATGTGTGATGCGAGTGATGTGGCCGTAGGGGCTGTTTTGGGGCAAAGGAAAGAAGGGCGCACTCATGCTATTTACTATGCTAGCAAGACGCTAGATGATGCCCAACTCAATTATGCTACTACCGAGAAGGAGTTGTTAGCGGTGGTGTATGCATTTGAGAAGTTCCGCTCGTACCTTGTTGGAGCGAAGGTCATAGTTTATACGGATCACGCGGCGATCCGTTATCTACTTACAAAGAAGGACGCCAAGCCAAGGTTGATTCGTTGGATCCTTCTTCTTCAAGAGTTTGATTTGGAGATAAGAGATAAGAAGGGATCCGAGAACTCGGTGGCGGATCACCTTAGTAGACTCCCACCATTGGAGCTTGGGAAAGACAACATCCTGATAGATGATTCATTCCGGGACGAACAATTGCAATTGGTGGAAGAATGCTTATTCCAAGTGGCTAGAGGAAACGAACCGTGGTATGCCGACATTGTGAATTACTTAGTGTGTGAGGAGGTGCCTCCCGGACTAACGTATGCACAAAGGAAGAAGTTCTTCAACGATGTAAGGCATTACTATTGGAGCGAGCCACTTCTATTCAAGAGAGGCCCGGATGGGGTGCTTAGAAGATGCATACCCGAAGATGAAATGGAGAGTGTGATCCGGCATTGTCACTCCTTACCATGTGGAGGCCATGCTAGCTCACACAAGACGTGTGCCAAGGTATTGCAATCCGGTTTTTATTGGCCTAACTTGTTTAGAGATGTGCAAGGTTATGTAGCGGCATGTGATGCTTGCCAAAGAACGGGGAACATCTCAAGGAGGAATGAAATGCCCTTGAATAACATCCAAGAAGTTGAGATTTTTGATGTGTGGGGTGTAGACTTCATGGGACCATTCCCTTCTTCATGTGGAAATCTATTCATCCTATTGGCGGTGGACTATGTGTCAAGATGGGTAGAGGCAATCGCCTCTCCTACGAATGATGCCAAAGTGGTGGTGCGGTTCTTCAACCGAGTGATCTTCCCTAGGTTTGGAACACCAAGGGTGATCATTAGTGATGGAGGGAAGCACTTCACAAATAGGAACTTTGGAGCACTTTTGGCCAAGTATGGGGTGACTCACAAAGTGGCAACACCCTACCACCCTCAAACTAGTGGCCAAGTGGAGATCTCCAACCGAGAGATCAAGGCCATCCTCGAGAAGACGGTGTCTAGGACAAGGAAGGATTGGGCCATGAAGCTCAATGACGCACTATGGGCATATAGAACCGCCTTCAAGACACCTATTGGCACCACTCCCTACAAGTTGGTCTATGGCAAGTCTTGCCATCTTCCGGTGGAAATGGAGCATAGAGCTTATTGGGCCATTAAGTGGCTAAATTTCGACCTCAAGGAAGCGGGAGAGAAGAGATTGCTTGATATCAATGCCCTTGAGGAGCTCCGGTTGGAAGCTTATGAGAATGCCCGGATTTACAAGGAGAGAACCAAAAGGTGGCATGACAAGAGGATCATCCCAAAGGAGTTGAGTGAAGGAGATCTTGTCCTTCTCTTCAACTCAAGGCTAAGACTCTTTCCCGGAAAGCTCAAATCAAGATGGACCGGGCCATATGTGGTGAAGAAGATCTTTCCCCATGGAGCTATTGAGATAGGAGGGGAGCATTGTGGAGATTTCAAAGTGAACGGGCATCGCTTGAAGAAGTATATTCCGGGAGCCCCGGTAGACATGATTGCCCCGCTTCACCTTGCATAAACGCTCCCGAGTTTGGTCAAGCTAATGACCTTAAAGAAGCGCTTGGTGGGAGGCAACCCATCGGTAACATTTTTCCTTCATTTTAGCTTAGATTTTTCTGTTTTTGTGTGCTTTGTGTGTTTTGTCTATTTTATGTGTGCTAGAACATTAGTGGCATTGGAAGCCTCTCTTGTAAATGATGATGATGACACCCTCACCAATTATGGGTGGAGCGGACGCGGGACTTGGACGGCTAGCGGTGCCTAGCGCGGGTTTCAAAGCTTCAAGGATGCTTAGAGCTCCCTACCATGAGTGAAAGGATCATCCAACATCAATCCTCTTGAGAATTCCCAAATACCGAAGAAAACCATTTTACATTGTAAGAACCTTCTTTCACTCCTTTTACTTGAATACCACATTGGGGACAATGTGTTTCTAAGTATGGGGTGGGGTTTGCATGATCCTTTGCATGATGAGCATCTAGGATAGTTTAATACTTGCACATGTCTTGCATTGTACACACTTAAATCGAAAATTCCATAAAAATCAGAAAATTTTAAAAAAAAAAAATTTTTGTGCTTTCTAGGCTTGGATATGATCCTAATGATGAAAACTTGTCTTGTGATTGGCTATGAATGGCCTTATGTGTTAAATTGATAAATGCATATGTGGACTTGAACTACTTCTCTTGAATTCCATGAATGACTTGAGAGCATGATGATTGCCTAGAATGGATTGAGTATTGAAAATCGAAATTACATGATAGTTCTTACATACCATCTAGGAATGAATAAGGTATTTCATCTTTCTCTACTTCTCATCTTGATCATGATTGCTTGAGCACCTCAATTGATATAAATTTGACCTCCTTTTAAACCCATCCGGGAATAGGAGCATGCTAGTGTGTTTGAATGTGTGAAAAGCAAGTGCGGGGTGAAGATGTAATGAAAAGAACGTCGTGAATGGAATGCTGAAATTATTGTGGAAGTGTAGCCAAAATAGGTTTGGGGGCGTTGGTTTAAATGACAAGTAACTCGGTAAACTTCACATAATCGGGTGTTGGTGCCTTGCCAAAGTCAAATGAACCAATAGCCCTAACGAGCTTTGGTATGTGTGCCCGGTGTGGATGCACCTCGAAAAAGAGAAAAAGCCCGAGGATGGCTAATCACCGAGGTTTCGGCTATTGTACACCAATGCCATTGTCTCAAAAAAATGAATCAAAGAAAAAGAAAAGAAAGCAAGACAGGGAAAAATATGCACTTGGGGGAAGTTGATCGAGGACAAGGAGTGAAGTTAGTTCCATTCCCGGATTAGCATCACATGCCTAGAAAATTCCCCTCCCCAATTGAAACGTTTCTTAACCTTTTATGTCACAAACCCTTATGACCTACTTGCATGTTTGTAAGACTTAGTAATCTAGATTGGATAGACTCTTGATCTTCTTGACATCTCCGTCCTCCCAACTCATGCATGATTTTGAGTTAAGTACAATTGTCTTTCCATGACTTTATTGTTTGACATATAATTGCATATTCAATTGCCATTGATCATGACTATGAAGGTGATCCAATAGTAGAAGCACAAAACCAAAAAGATTTTGTCATTTTTCTGCATACATAAATCATGTCATCTCGTAGTCTATAGTTGGGAATTTGCTCGGGGACGAGCAAACCTTAAGTATGGGGTATTTTGATAACACGATTTATACCATAGTTTTAAGTGCACATTTAGGTAGAATTCTCGCTCAATCATGCATTATCTAGCACTAGTCCAATGCGTTTTGCACTCAAAACATGTATTTTGTCGAGATAGACGTCTACACGGACTTGTGTGCGTTTTGTAGGTACTTCGGGAAGTTTCGATGCTTAAACGATGCGTTTGAGGGACGCTCATTCAGAGGAAACGTTTCCAAACTCATTGGAACGCAAGCCAAGGGTTGAGAAGACTCAAGGAACCCTTCCTACACAAGCCATGCACCAAAACCACAGCCTAATTTTCCAAAACAAAGTTTATGCACAGAATCACGGTCATCTGAAGAACCACGGCCGTGGAAATGACCGTGGATTTTGCCAGATTCTCGTGACAGCTGTGCCACGACTCTCATGGCCAGCTCATGAAGAAATTGGTTATAAAAGTGGTCCTTGAATGTTGTTAGAGGCAGCTGGGAATTGGGGGTAGTTTGGGAGCAGCTCACACATTCTCTATGGCTTTTCACAAAATATAATCCAAGAGGAAGAAGGATTTTTTCTAGGAAGGAAAGTGCAAGAAGAAGAAGAAAGGAGCCATTGCCATTGAA
Source organism: Fagopyrum esculentum (assembly GCA_033239045.1). Taxonomy (NCBI): domain Eukaryota; kingdom Viridiplantae; phylum Streptophyta; class Magnoliopsida; order Caryophyllales; family Polygonaceae; genus Fagopyrum; species Fagopyrum esculentum. The sequence goes on from BSUD01000001.1 coordinate 154,868,858, forward strand.
GAGGAGAGGAGAAGACACACTTAGCTCTTGTATTTTCGGATTTGTTTCTAGAAGTTTTTGAACTCTTGAACCTTCCTTTGGAAGGGTTGTAAGTCGTTCTAATTCAATCTTCAGATTTGGATTGTGTTTGAGTTTATTTGTTCATCTTCTTTCTCTCATTTTTCTTGCTATGGAGATTATGAATCTATGCTTGTTTGTTTTGAATTCCAATATGAATGTTGTAGGCTAGATTGATGTGATTCTAGGGTTAGGAAAGGATGGTTATGGCTAGATCTATGATAGGACGGACTTAGATTTACCTTTGGATGATTTTTGTTTATGGACATAGCTACTGTTAGGGATCACGGGTAGTTCTTGAAGAACCACGGCCGTGGTTTCTGTAGAACGAACCGTGATTTTCCTGTTTCGAAGAATCTCACCTTAGGTTCATAAAACTGTTGAAACCCTAAGTTTTTGCTTAGTTTAACCTACCCTAGGGTGTCCTAGTGTAGAGACTAAGTGTTAGGAGAGACCTACCCGGTAATCCTTGCCCTTAGAATCTAAAATAGTAAAACCTTAGGTAATGGTGAGCCTAATAAGCCGCCATTGGATTAAGTGTGCTAGGATAGTTGCTTAGAACTTCCCTTTCCGAGACTTACCCGGTAAGGATGGGTTAGATCTCTAGGTAAATATCCGGTTTGTGTTAAAATCCTATCCTTAGGTTCTTAGAGACTTACCCGGTAATGAGACCTTAGGTGTGGACTAGTTGGATTATGAGACTTACCCGGTAATTGATCCCATTTTAGAAACACTAAATCCCAACATATCATAATCAATCCAAAGAATGAATAGATAACTTGAGGTTTATGCCATAACCGGAATTTCCAACCCCTAGAATCCATCTTCCTTCTCTCTTGAATCACTTCTTATTCGATTTGTTTATTTTCCGATTTAAGTATTGATTGATTGTTTGCGTGCATTTGATCCTTGAAGTGATCACCTAAACCAACCAATTAAATTGAGATTTTCTTCCTTTGTTTTCTCTTTTTTTTTCTTTAGACTAGACTTTGCTAAATTCAATCACAACTTAGTTCGATTTCACCTTAGTCTTTGCGTTCGACCTTGGAGTACTTATCTTTCTACATACGTCCCGTACACTGCGGGTGCGCTAAGAATTAGGATAATTAAATCAAGTATAAATTTAAGGCTTATTGCGTGCACACTTTCTAGCGTAACAAGCACCTACACTCCTCCATCGAAAGCCTCAAAGGCACCCTAGCCACCACACAATCAAACCTCCAACTTTTCGACCTCACCTCATGATCTTCACCTCCAAACCCTTGAGTGTGATACTACTTTTCCTCTTAACTCTGATATGGGCCATCTCCGTACTACACTTGCTCAATTATTAAAGACGTCTTGGACCAAGTTTGGTGATCAATGCAATGCATATTTTTTCAAGAGTATCACAACTAGAAGAGCCCGTAATACCATTAAATCTATGTTGGAGCATGAGAACCCTAGAAATGACCCGACATAAAACCCGGATAAGATCTCTGATATCCTAGTGAATCATTTCACTAAGATCCTTAAACCGACCCGAGATCTCAACCCCCAAAACCTCTTTCCAAATTTCTCCTTTCCTCAAATCTCGCAAGGTTATTTGCTCTCTCTTGATAGAGTTGTTACCTTTGGAGGACATCAAAACTACTCTTTTCGGCATCGGTGATTATAAGGTGCCTGGACTTGATGACTACAACGCCTACTTCTTCAAACGTACCTGAAACATTACGGGTGGCACTTTCTCAAAGGCTATCCTTGACTTTTTCAACACTAGTAGGCTTTCATACCATGTAAACCACACCTCCTTATCCTTAATTGCCAAGAAAGACAATCCCATGCTTCCTGACTAGAGGTATTTCTATGGTCGTCTATACCCTATCAAAAATAAATCCCGACTTAGCACTAAAACAAGTATAGTGGTTAAGTAAGGGTTGAAACCAAGAGAGTTAAAGTATTTTTATTAAATTTCATTATTGATTATAAGAACAAGGGTTTGGTTGAATTGATGCACACAAAACTTATGAAAACAAATAACGCAGCAAGTAAGACAATTATGGATGAATCTACACTAGGTTAATTCTTAGCATGCAAATGCTACTTTGGTGAGTTCATTTTACAAGTTTTAAGTAATCTCCCGTCTCGATCATAAATATGTGTTGAGACAACCGGCATCAACGCAACTTAACAGGTTAGTGTTCCGTAAACCTACAAGAACAATTAACAAGTTAGCTTTCAAATAAAGACTAAGGGATATAAAGAATAGATTAAAACCGTTAACCTTATCTTTATATTTGTGTTCCTTTTCTTTAAGTAATTACAACCCGTTATTACTTAAAGTTTACTACTAGATTAAGGACCCGAACCCGGAATCTATTAATCCTAGTTCTTTGCATGCAATTTAGAACCTAAGGTGATCAATCTCAAGTGTAAATAAAACATGCAATGAGGAATTGAAGATCAAGGAAACACAAAGTATTACTGAATGAAAACTTATATTAAAGAAAACTTACAACCAAAGTAACAATACAGCTTCAAACCAACCCATGTAGCAAGGGAGTTAGCAACTCATTACAAAGGTAGCAATGGAAACTAATTCTAATTGAGGATAACAGGGGTGTGATTCTAGTAATCAGCCCAAGGTCTATTTATACAATAAATAACACTAAATATGAGTAAATGGCCGGCCCAAAACAGCCACCTTTAATGCCATAAAGGTGGTGTAAACAGCCGGAGTAAAGCTTTTGTCGTTGAACCGCATGGGCGGTTTGGGCAGTAACGCTTGAACTTCTTCATGGCCGCAAGGGCGGCCAGGCCATTCCGCAGGGGCGGCCAGGCCATTCCGCAAGGGCAGATCTTTAATGCTCTTCAAACGTCTAACTCTTCAACTTCCTGCCGTTTCTGATGCCGAGACGCAAGGGCGCCCTAGTGTCAACGCTGGAGTAGTGACACTAACTCTTCACCTTCTGAGTGTCGTACGGTGAGGTGCAGGCAGAGGCGCCAAGGGCGCTGGCTTTGCTTCTTCAGGGCAAGTCACCGCAGGGGCGCCAAGGAGTGGCGCAGGGGCGGTGACACTCTTCGTGGTTGGCACTGGCGAAGACGCAGGGAGCGCTCCGGAGTGTGTTGTCACCCGCTGGGGCGGTGACACGTCTCCGCGGGGGCGGTGAGGCAACAGACTTTTCTTCGTGGACGATCTTCACTCCTAAGTGCTTATAACTCCTTCTTTATCTTCTTTTATTCTTCTTCTTCTGCACCAAGGAGTTAGTAGCATAAACCGACACAAATGTAATAAAAAAAACTCTAAAAACTAACCTAAATGATAGTGATTTCATCACCTATCAAGCTTCCCCATACTTAGACCTTTTACTCGTCCCGAGTAAAACAAATGACAGCAAACTAGACTCAAAGGCCTCAGGAAGTATGGGTAAGCAGAAAAGACAATGAAAACAAAAGAAAAACCAAGAAAGAAAGAAGGAAAATGAGAGAAAATGTGAGAAAAAGGTGAAAGACATACTACCATCCTTATCGCTCCAAGAGTGACCTACCCGGACAACCTCCTTATGACTCCCCCTTCTTATGTCGCCAAACGCCGGAGGGAAATCCTACACTCAGTGTCGCTCATTTTGCCAAGGTGCCCTTTTGGGTTTTCACCTTGCCACTCTTCTTCTTTTCTTTGATGTTCTCACTTAAACTCACATCCCTCAAGTCCGATTTTGCACCAACCTAAGGTTGGTTGGACTACCTTCTTTTTGCCTAAACCACCCTTTCGGGTTTTCGCTTTATCCAAGGATTTTCATGCCTTTTTTCATTTTCTTTGGCTTTTTCTTTTTTTTCTTTTTTTTTTTGAATTTCAAAAGATGCAAAACAACTCAAAAGAAAATGTACATGCAATGATATGTCCATCCCCCATACTTGAAGCACACTTTTCTCTAAAAGTGGAAATGAAGCAAAGATAAATGTGGGAAAGGGCAAAGAAACATACCCCTCAGTGGGATGGTCCAGCTGGACCATCCGAGCCCTCCTCCGGTGGGTATGGAAAGTGGCGGAAGAAATGCTCCTGCCGACGGTAGAGCATGTCGATGTGGTCCTCCTGATCATCCAACCTCCCCCTAAATGAAGTCTCGTAGCTAGCTTTCCAAGCCAACTGCTGAGTCTCTAACTGTTGTTGATGAGCCGCCTGCAAAGCATCCTGCCGGCGGTCAAAATGGGTGGTCATGGAGGAGGCAAAGCTGGACTTCCAAGCCTGCTGCTGCTCAAGCATGGACCGCTGGTACTCGGTCTGTCATGCTTGATGCTGGGTGGTCAGGGCGGCCATCTGAGCCTGAAGGCTCGCAAGGGTTGGATCCTCCTCCAGTTTTGCAGTAGGCATCTCCTCATTTGGGATGGGCATGTGGTCAGCAATAGGAGCTCGGCTGGAGCTCGCATCATATCGCTCAACAATGGCCCTCTAAGGTCGTCTCGGTACGGAGGGGTCAGCCGGTATGTATAGCTCAAAGAGCTCGTCTCCAAGAGGAAGCGGTCGAGGGAGGTATGTAATGTGCCTCCCATCTGCCAATGAGAGCCAAAAGGAGTTCTCCCCAACTTTCTTGAGGAGTTTACACCTCCTCAACATCCCTTCTGTGTAAAGCGGAGCCTCTAATCCATCCTCCAAATCGGAGAGGCCCATCACCTGTGCAGCGATCAAGGAGATCACTCCACCACCCACAATGTCTCGTGGCTCATTCTTCCTAATCCGCTTCAAAGCGGTAAGGAAAAGGTATGGCCAATCTGGTATCTTGTCGTTCGTGGAGAGGCAGATGTACAACAGTGGGAGATCCTTGAGAGCGACCTTATTCTCCTCCTTATGCCCGCAGAAAATACTCATGAAGATCTTGTCCATGAGCCTCACACAGGGGTGGGGGAGTTTGTTGGAATACTCACCCCCGGCATGAAACTCGGATCTGGTGGCGGCCTGCCAGAACTCGAACAAGTCTGGTGTCGGAGTGGGTTCCTGCCAATTTTCTGAGGCGCAAGTAGTCACTCCGAATGCCTCCTACAGTTGGGTATAGTCCAGTGTGTACTTCCTTTTGTTGAACTTAAAAGAAAGTCCAACACAAATGTGATCTTCTTTCTCCATTGTGAATGTGGCAATGAATTGGCGGCTCAGCTCGGGGTATGTTGGGGCATTCATTTCCAGAAAATCGCCGAGCCCGGCATTGGTGAGGAATGATTGCATGCTCTCCAACATGCCTAATTTTTCCAACGTAGGAACGTGCAAAATTCGAGTTGCATACACAACGCGATCTTGCACAATCCTATAGCGCTCCCTCTCAGCTTCCGACAACTTGTATTTCTTCTGTTTTTCCATGTCTTGTAATTGAACAAGGAAAAGTATTAGAAAGTTTAGAAATTTGGATTGAGAGACGAACCCTCTGTTGTGTTTTCCGCAGGGGCGGCTGAAGCAGGCGCAGGGGCGGTAAGGCGCAGGTGCGGGGGCTTGCAGGCGCGGGGGGCGGGAGAAGTGAAGAGGGAGATTTCTAGGGAGTGATGAAGGTGGTGATGTTGAGGCCGTTCCGGTGACTTCCTTGTTGATGTAGGCGTTGTTGGAGGTGGAGTAGGAGTGGATTGTATGGAGTGTGTAGGGGGATAAGTGTTGAGGGGTTGAGTTTTAAGAGAGTGGAAGGTGGAAGAGGAGGTATTGCGGCGCAGGGGCGTCAGAGTTGGTGGTGGTGGTGGCGACAGAGTGGCGCAGGGGCGTGGGTACGAAGTGGAGTTTGGGAGAGATGAGGAGTAGATAAGGTCAGAGGTAGGGATTGGTGGATATGTGTAGGTTATTTTGGGAAGCGTATTTTTTTCTTTCATTAATAAAGCCGCAGCGGCGGGGTTTGTCACCGCAAGGGCGGTGAACATGTCAAGGGTGACCGCCGCAGGGGTGTCAGGGCGTCACTGCGGGGGCGGTGACTAATGTGTTGCAAACGCAGGCCCAGCGCTGGGGCGGCGCTGGGCAAGGTGTCAGCGCAGGGGCGGGGACGCAAAGCCGCAAGGGCGGTTTTCTTGACAGAAACTCCTCTTCTTATTCCTTCGGGTTGCCTCTCGAGCAGCGCCTTTGTTTTACGTCATTGGCTCGACGTAAGGAATCTATCTTTCTGATTGGGCCTCCTTGGGGTTTACAACCGTTTGTGAGGGCAATTCACTGGAGGATCGGGCTTCAATCCTTATTATGGCTTCCGCCATTTGCCCAATCTGTTTTTCAAGGTTCTTGATGCTGGATTCTGTTGTTTGGACATGAGTAGCAAAGTGTTTAGTCAAAACCTCAATATATCTTCAATTGATTGATACTTACCTTGTCGGGGCTGCTGTTGTTGGTTTTGTTGATCCCTCCAACGAAAATTCTGTTGGTCACGCCAATTTGGCCTGAAATTCTGCGCATAAGGATTGTTCCTAGCCTTTGCTGCTGTGGTTGTCCATAACCCATCGCGTTTACCTCAGCATCATCATCCTGGACTTGGACACATGTCCGTTGGATGATATGGGTCAGCACATACTCCACATTCCTTTAGCTGATGTGGGGTTCCCATAAGTGTAAATCTCTTCACCATCTTCTTCAATTTTGCAAGCTCTATGGAGATCCCGCTCCTCCCGGCATTCACAGCATGAACTCCTCTCTTAGACGGGGTCCTTCCAAAGTTCCGGGTTCCTTCCGCTAGTTCCTGTATCTTTTCCAAAGCAAGGTTAGGAGTAGTGTTAAGAATGTTACCTCCGCAAGCCGCATCGACGATCCTCCTTTAATTATCGAGAAAGCCGTTGTACAAGTACAAGACTAGATCTTGAGTCGAGTATCCGTGCAAAGGACAGCTGGATCGGAGGCGTGCGAATCTTTCAAAGTACTCATAAGAGTCTCATCCGCCTCTTGTTCGATGTTGCTTATAGCTTTCTTCAACCTATTGGCCTTCTTGGCTGGGAAGTATTTCTCCAAAAACGCCTTGTGAAGGTTCTCCCAAGTGTCGATGCTCCCGGATGGAAGGTGGTAATACCAATCATTCGCGGCATCCTTGAGTGTGAAACCGAATGCCCTCATCTTGATTTGTTCTTCGGTGATGTTGGCCGGCTTCATGCTCATACACACGGTATGAAACTTTCCAAGGTGCTTGATGGGGTCCTCACCACTTAATCCATGGAAAGATGGGAGCAAGTGAATGAGACCCGGCTTGAGCTCGAAATTGATTCCTTCCCTAATGCTGGTATAGTAACTGCAAGAGGGTTCTGAGCCAAAGTGGGCTGCGTGAGTTGACGAAGTGTACGGTCAGCCATCTCTTATTGGAGTTGTTGTTGTCTTCGTTGCCGGATGTGCGTCCTCTCAATTTCTGGATCAAAAGAAGCAAAACCGGAGTTAGTAGCACGGGTTTGAACCATAAAAATGGTTCAAACCAATAATCAATAATAACAAAATAAAAATACTAAACTCCCCGGCAACGGCGCCAAAATTTGACTAGAGGTATTTCTATGGTCGTCTATACCCTATCAAAAATAAAACCCGACTTAGCACTAAAACAAGTATAGTGGTTAAGTAAGGGTCGAACCCAAGAGAGTTTAAGTATTTTTATTAAATTTAATTATTGATTATAAGAACAAGTAACAGGGGGGGGTTGAATTGATGCACACAAAACTTATAAAAACAAATAATGCAGCAAGTAAGACAATTATGGATGAATCTACACTAGGTTGATTCTTAGCATGCAAATGCTACTTTGGTGAGTTCCTTTTACAAGTTTTAAGTAATCTCCCGTCTCGATCATAAATATGTGTTGAGCCAACCGGCATCAACGCAACTTAACAGGTTAGTGTTCCGTAAACATACAAGAACAATTAACAAGTTAGCTTTCAAATAAAGACTAAGGGATATAAAGAATAGATTAAAACCATTAACCTTATCTTTATATTTGTGTTCCTTTTCTTTAAGTAATTACAATCCGTTATTACTTAAAGTTTACTACTAGAAAAAGGACCCGGACCCGGAATCTATTAATCCTAGTTCTTTGCATGCAATTTAGAACCTAAGGTGATCAATCTCAAGTGTAAATAAAACATGCAATGAGGAAACGAAGATCAAGGAAACACAAAGTATTACTGAATGAAAACTTATATTAAAGAAAACTTACAACAAAAGTAACAATGCAGCTTCAAACCAACCCATGTAGCAAGGGAGTTAGCAACTCATTACAAAGGTAGCAATGGAAACTAATTCTAATTGAGGATAACAGGGGTGTGATTCTAGTAATCAGCCCAAGGTCTATTTATACTACAAATAACACTAAATAGGAGTAGATGGCCGGCCCAAAACAGCCACCTTTAATGTCATAAAGGTGGTGTAAACAGCCGGAGTAAAGCTTTTGTCCTTGAACCGCAGGGGCAGCCTTCAGAACCGCAGGGGCGGTTTGGGCAGAAACGCTTGAACTTCTTCATGGCCGCAGGGGCGGTCAGGCCATTCCGCAGGGGCGGATCTTTAATGCTCTTCAAACGTCTGACTCTTCAACTTCCTGCCGTTTCTAATGCCGAGACGCAGGGGCGTCCTAGTGTCAACGCGGGGGCGGTGACACTGACTCGTCACCTTCTGAGCATCGTATGGTGAGGCGCAGGCAGAGGCGCCAAGGGCGCTGGCTTCGCTTCTTCAGGGCAAGTCACCGCAGGGGCGCCAAGGAGTGGCGCAGGGGTGGTGACACTCTTCGTGGCTGGCGTTGGCGAAGACGTATGGAGCGCTCCGGAGTGTGTTGTCACCCGCTGGGGTGGTGACACTTCTCCGCGGGGGCGGTGAGGCAACAGACTTTGCTTCGTGGACGATCTTCACTCCTAAGTGCTTATAACTCCTTCTTTATCTTCTTTTATTTTTCTTCTTTTGGACCAAGGAGTTAGTAGCATAAACAGACACAAATGTAATAAAAAGACTCTAAAAACTAACCTAAATGATAGTGATTCCATCACCTATCACTTCCTTATGATTTTAGGCCTATCTCGTGCTGCAATACCTCTTACAAGGTTATTGCAAAGATCCTGACCTCAAATTTGAACGACACCCTCCACTTTATCATTGGTAATTGACAAGGAGCCTTTGTTAAAGGCAAGTCTATAAAACACACAATATTATTCTTTGCCAGGAGCTGTTCAAAAAGTATAATCACAGTCGTATCTCCCCTGGATGCGCTACGAAGATTGACATTCCAAAGGCCTTTGATATGATAGACCACAAGTTTGTGCTTCGTTGCCTTGCTAGGATGGGATAACTAATTGATCACTTCATCAGACTTATTGATGCCTGTATCTCGACCACCTCTTTCTCGCTAAACATAAATGGCTCTCTAAAAGGGTTCTTCAAAGGCTCTAGAGGATTGAGGCAAGGATTCCCGCTCTCTCCTCCCTTGTTTGTCATCGCCATGGAGGTCCTCTCCTCGATGATAAGAATCAAAACCTCCTCCCCACATTTCAACATCCACCCCAAATGTGCTCAACCACGTATTACTCACCTTTGGTTTGCAGATGATCTATAAGCTCTTCTGTAGAGGCGATGAAACTTCCAAAAACATCTTAAAGTCGACCCTTGACTTCTTCGGCCGCTACTCTGGATTGCTCATAAACTCGTCCAAGTCGTCCCTCTTCATTGGTGGTCTCTCCCTGCAGGAAAGTGAATTTCTTGCTTGTTTCACCAGTCTTCCTCTGGACTAGCTTCCGTTCACCTATCTAGGTATCCCTATTGGAAGTAAAAGTCTTAGCCATGTGGATTATAACCCGTTGATTACCAAGATCACTAATATAATAAACTCTTGGAGTGCTAGAAATCTCTCCTATGTTGGAAGAAAACATATTATCTCATCTATCCTCACCTCCCTTCACTTCTATTGGTGTGTAGTGCTTACCATACCCACTGTTATCATGCTTAAAATTCAAAAGCCTTCTTTGATCCTTCCCCTAGTCGGGCAAGTCTAACAGCTCATGTTCTCTTGTTGCCTAGAAGACGGTGTGCCTCTCTAAAAAGGAGGGTGGACTCGGTTTTAAAGAAAATTGAATCTTTGATCTTGACCGACCTTTGCAAAGCCAAAAGTTGTGGTCATACTAGATGAATTCAAACATCTTAAAGGGACAATCTATTTGGAACTACAACTTCAACTACAAGCACAACATTCACTGGGTTAAAATTCTTGGAAGTCTCGGAACGATCTAATCTACAACCACAAATTCATTATGTTGCTATGTGTGCCCACCATATCATCAATACCACCAAGAGCAACACATCTAGCCATTGGAAAGATCGCTCTCAAAAATCTTTTGCTTGGGTTAAAATCTTGGAATTCACCTATGTTAATGCTCCTTGTTTTGAGCTCTTTCATTTTCTCTTGCTTTCCTGGATCTAGTATCTCCACATGTACATTCTTCTAGTTACATCAATATATTAACCTTTCAAAAAAAAAACTTGATAAAAATTAGACATGTTTTACAAATAATGTCAATAATCTTTTGTATAGGGAGAATGTTGGCAAATCACAAGTCTTAAATGAGAATATGCTAGACATTAAAGAAGATATTCGGTGAAAATATTCTAAGAATTATTCTAACTCAAAAATATCTTTTTAGATGGAGAGATTCACATGAGTATCCTTTTAATTATTAATTATCTAAATAAAGCTACGGTGTGTCATGGTAAGTCTTATAACGGTAGTCTCAATCACCTGTCGGTATACCTCATATATCCGTCGGCAAACCCATGATTGAGCAAAGACTTGGTGTGTCATTGTAAGTGTTAGGATAGGCGACGACACGGCAAGAAGGGACCCAATGGCTTGGACGATGACCTTCACACGTACTCGGGTGACGGTCAGTTGGAGCAAGCTCGAAAGACTTCATCTTCATCCTCCGCGATTATTAGTACTCAAGGGCGCATCACATTGGTTTAGATAAAAAAAAATCACGAATTAGTATATAATATCTGATAGTTATAATCATAATACAAATGTTTAAAAGATGAAATTACAACTCAAATCCTTATATCAAATTGTTTCAACTATAGTATGATAAATTACTATCTAACTGTACAAAAATTTTGTTTGGTGAAACGTGATTCCACCTACTATACAAATTAAACATGCATGTTTGCACAAACATAACAGTTACAAACTATACGGAGACAATATATATAGAGATAGAAATTAAATAAGATAACGTGATATTTGTTCCATAAAAATTTAAAATTACACATGGTATGATTCTCCTACATATCATATCCATATTACCTAATCTAATCATAAAAAAATCAATGAAACCACTATAATAAATTTAATTAATAATGATAATAATATATTTAAATAATCATACACGTCTCACATGGATCATGATATATGATTCCACCTACCCTACAAACATGCATGTTTTGAGTTGTATATAAACTCGCGCAGGAGAATAAGAAAGCTCTGCAAGTCATTCTCTACCTTGCTTGCACCTACAAACATAACAGTTACCTAGAGTACGTAGAGAGGAAAAAAAATGAGTGCTTATTTTTGTAATGGAAAAGAAGAATCATCAGAAGAGGTACTGAGTAAGCAAGCTTTGCTTATAGCTCGTGGGATTTCATTCCCAATGGCGCTGAAAGCATCCATTGAGCTCAACATACTTGACATCATATCCGACGTCAGCGCTGGTGGGTCCAACATGTCGGCTTCCGAGCTGGCTCGTGAGATCCCAGGGTGTGTGAACCCTAATGCAGCAGATCTGCTGGACAGGTTGCTTAGCCTCCTCACCAGCTTCTCCATTTTGAAATGCGAGCTTCGAAGTAAGAACGGAGGAGTTGAAAGGGTGTACGGAGCTGAACCCATTTGCAAATATTTTATTACTAAGGAGATCGGTGTTGATGGATCCTTTGGGCCTTTGTTTCTTATGCACCATGATAAGGTCATTTTGGATGCTTGGTAAGTTTATCGTTATTAATAGTTTCGGAGATAACAAGTTCTCACGTTGAAAGTTAGAAGTTAGAGAAATTCCGAGCCTAATATATATAGTCGATGGACTCCAATTGCCAATTGATTTTAGGATGGAACCTCATCGAGTTTATGTGTTACGCTAATGCGCATCGTATATATTGGACTTTGATTTTAGGATGCGGGAAGTTATTATCTCTAACAAATACTACTTCTCTCTTCAAGCTAGTAAATATAACCCTTTTCACATGACATAGGTGTAACTTGAAGGAAGCTTTGATGGAGGGAAAAAGTACTCCGTTCACCCTGGCGCATGGGATGAAGCTGTTCGACTACGCAGGAACAGACACGAGGTTCAACAAGGTGTTCAATGGAGCCATGTCTAATCACACAACCCTCATCACCAAAAAGATCCTTCATATCTACCATGGCTTTCGAGGAATCGACGTGTTGGTCGATATAGGTGGCGGGGTTGGCACCACCCTCGACCTCATCACTTCCAAATATCCCGAGATCAAGGGCATCAACTTCGATCTCCCTCATGTTCTAGCCGATTCCCCTATTGTCAATCCCAGTACGAATCCATATATAAAATTTATATACATATTTATAGTTACAATTGGATCGATCTGCTGAAATTTTATACATGCAGGAGTGGAGCACGTTGGCGGAAACATGTTTGAAGAAGTTCCAGCTGGAGATGCCATTTTCATGAAGGTAAACCCTAGCGTCAGACAACTAGTAAACCCTAGAGTTTCAAAAAACAAATATTCATTATCTGTCTTTAATTTTGTGAAAACGTACAGTGGATACTGCATGATTGGAGTGACGAGCAGTGCTTACAGCTTCTAAACAACTGTTACAAAGCTCTTCCTCCAAATGGAAAGGTGATAGTTGTAGAATCGATTGTTTCTTTGACCCCTGAAAATAAGTACGAATCACAAATAGCTCTCGAACAAGACGTAGCCATGTTTGTCCACAATCATGGAGGAAAAGAGAGGACTCAAGAAGAATTTAAAGCCTTAGCATTCAAATCCGGGTTTACGGGTCTTCATGTTATTTGCTCCGTTTACAACACTTGGGTTTTTGAGTTTCACAAGGTTTAATAAAGCTCGATTCATCCTCACACTACTTTGCTTTGGATTCACTAATCATTCTCATATGTATTGTTACAAATAAAATTTGAGGTGTATAATCAAGTGGCTTTTGCTACAATTGTGTACGTTATGTGTAATACCTCACTTTGTACTGAATAATATTGAAGTAAGAAAATGCATGTTCTTACTGAAATGAAGAACCATCCAAAATAAATTAGTAAAGCTGATTTTTTTCGTTGCATCTCTCTCCTCGCAATTGAGGTAGCCTAGGCTATAGTGAAAGTACGTAGTTCTACTTGTTGAAATTAGTAAAGCACAATCCAAAATAAATTATTCACTTTAACGGTTGTTAACTCCAGCTCAATCTTTGTACCAACTTCTACATAAAGTTGAATAAACTGTAATATAGTTAAATAAATAATTTGTTGAACAATTTTGAATAAATGAGGGAAATAGGGCTCCTAAAATTTTACTTTTGCAAAGTGGGTATAATTTAGCCCTGCAAAAAAATTAATAGCTGTATTTGTGGGCCTCCCGAGAAAAGATGGATGGATGGGTTGTCAAAAAAATTGAATATTAAATGACTGTTGGTATTATTTGCAGAGAAGAAGGAGAAAACATCCATTCTCTTTGTAAAGAGAGAGAAAACAGATCTAGAAAGGAACGAAAGAGAAGAAGGAGAAATAGAGGATGAAACGGAGATCCGCCGGAGTTTCAACGACAGGGAGCACTGTTTCGCCGCCAGGACATTTGGCCACCAAGCCGACACCGAAGGATGAGCGAGAGATCTAGGGTTTCCTTCGAGCGGGAGAAGGGCAAGCGAGAGATCTAGGGTTTCGCCGTCAAGGTTGACACGAGGAGGGGCTACGCCACTGGTACCACAAAGTCGGCGCCCACTACTTCTCCTTTCTTTACCCTCTCCCTCCGGTGAAGCCGGCGCACTTCTTCTGAAGCCGGCGCACTCCTTCGTCCGCTAAAGGCGGCGCCCACTTCCCCTTCATTTGCACCCTATTCTTCAACCTTACCCAAACCGCGCCCACTTCTCCTTTCTTTGCCCTCTTCTTCCTCCCCTGAAGCCGCTTGGGAACGTTGTTTTAATGGCGGATCTCCCTTCCTTTTCTGCTCAGATTCCGGCGCCCTCTTACAGTCTAGGGTTTACGCAGGCTGTTATTGAAGCAGAGGAGCGTAGGATGGCCGGCGAGACTTCGATGGCAGATGAAGCTAGGGTTTCCGCTGAAACTAGGGTTACCCAATTGTATGCATACGTAGTTACTTTTTGGGTATGATAATGTTCACTTATTTAGATTATATGAATATCTGTTGGAGTATATGATACGTGCTTACCCAAAAAATACTTACCCAATTCCAATTATTTAGATTATATGGATATGGATATGTGTATATTAGTGTTGGAGTATATGGATATGTGCTTACCCAATTGTATGCTTACCCAATAGTGTTGGAGTATATGGATACCCAAGAAGTTTGACATTACCCAGGAAGATGAGAAGTTTCAGATTATCCCGAAATACATTACCCAGGAATTTTGAGATTACCCAAAAATAGATTACCCAAGAAGTTTGACATTACCCAAGAAGTTTGACTCCGAAATACATTACCCAGGAAGATGAAAAGTTTCAGCTTACCCCGAAATACATTACCCAGGAAGATGACAAGTTGGAGATTATCCATGGATACAAACAAACACTGCTTACCCACAAATAGAAAATGTAAACAAGCACTGCTTACCCACAAATAGAACAGAAAGTTTCAGTGTTTTAGATTCACAAAAACAAAAGATGAGAAGTTTCAGATTACCCACAAATACATTACCCAGGAAGTTTGAGATTACCCAGAAATAGGAACAAACACTGCTTACCCAAAAATTTTCTTACCCAGAAATAGAATAGGGATATGTAAGCAGTCCAGATTCCGGTGAAGAAGAAACTCAACAAGCAGTCCAGATTCCTGCGTTTCAATGGGAAGAAGAAAAGAGCTGCACATGGATACCCAGATATAAATTTACATTTGAAAGGAGGGAAGAAGAAGGGACAATGGAGGGAAGAAGATGGGCTGACTGAATTGATTGGTCTATTTTCTGATTTTTTTTCTACATATCACCCATCAAATCAGTCTAGATACCTATGTCCCTTACTTTTTTGATTTTTCTACAATAGGAGCCCATTTTCTAAATGAAATTATGAAAGGCCCAAAATCCAAACTCTACATTGTAAAAGGCCTACATTGCAAATTCAGCCAACAATTTTCAACTAGTGTAATGCCCGCAATGTGTGCGGATTTTGAACAATATTGAATTATATATAATACTATATTATTTTAAAAAATTTTAAAATTCATACATAAATGTATGGATAAAAGTTATCACTACTTATTAATTTTTATGGAAAATTGGACAAACAATAGATGATATTTATATGTCGAAAAAGTGAAGATATAACGTTATTCTGCAAATAAATAATATTATACCCGCGAATTATTTTTACTTTAAGGAAGTTTAGTTTACGACATCCCATAAGTAAAGTTGAAAATTGTTAAATATTTAATAAATTTAATATAAAAATTATAATTACATTTTTAATTTATTTTGTAAAATCGACAATCAAAACAAAATCTGTTTAAATATTAGGATTTGGTTAGATGATACGAACTTTAAAAAAATTCAATTACAATTTGTTTAAATCGGGTATATAAAGTAATTAACGTTTTAATTATTTTAGTAAATCTTATAATTATTTAACTTTTTTTAAATAATTTTTGTGCTTCAATAAACGTGGCGTTGACACGTGGCAAAAATAGTCTCTCCTTTAATACATATAAGATAAGATAAGATAAGATAAGATATATTTGAACAAAAATTTAATTAGAAAATTATAATTAGTCATATAGTTAAACAATTTCGAATATAGTTAAACAATTTTTGGTTGAACAAATATATGTTATATTTGATCAATTGGTACTTTTCACTATAAAACCCCTTAAGCTTTCTACTAGAACTCAACCCTATATGTGTGTGAATGAATTGCTATGCAATTATTTATTGGTTTTGACGGAAAATTGAACAAGCATGAAATTGTATATGTAGGTTGGAAAGCAAGTAATCCGGCAGTTAATCAAATATTACAAAATCAAATGTTAATAACTAAAAAAAATTAGGGCTTGTTTGGTTTATAAGAAAAACCCATAGGAACGGATTAATTACGAATGGGCCAAGTTAGATGTTTGGTTTAAGGTCTAAATCATTTAACCCATTTATTACCGGACTCATTTGATGAGTAATCATCTAAACATCGTCCTCAATTTCTCTCTCCCCGATAGATTTTCAATGCTGATAGACTTTCATCGCCTATTGCTTACATGAATTATATATCATCATATTCATGCATTGTATGAGTCTATCACCTCAGTTTCATATTTAATTAATGAAAATTTTATGACTTTTAGTTCATTTTCATATGTTTATCGAGAATAGAAGTCTAGACTATTTTATTTGTGAAAATGTAGGAAAAAGTGGCGAGGTGGCACAAAAAAAGCGGCGAGGTGGCACGATGATAGGAGAAAATATCATAGAAGATCTGGTGGGAAGCAAAAAGAAATGGGAAAGATCACAAGGGAAGATAGAAGTTGCAACTAAAAGATATCACGCGATCTAGGAGAAAACTCGGATGATTATTTATAAAAATCGGTCGATCTCCTTTGAAGAATAAAAACATGAACAATGATGTATAAAAGTATGAACACTAATGAATAAAAAGTATGAACTTACACTAGTATATTTTTACATTGCTTTACAGATTCAGTGATGTTGGGTACACAATCATCACCAACCATTGTGTCAAGATTGAGGGCGAATGCTCCATGTAATGAAGGTAGGGACTATTATACAAGTAAATCCAAATTATTCTACCAATTGGGTTCCAATTTGTGATGATACATTGGAGTCACATGTTGATCAACAATTTTTATGTGTGGAGGAAGTTGAGGACTTCTATAGGAGGTATGCCTCTATTTGTGGATTTGAGATTTGTGTTTCATGTAATCACAAACCCAACAATGTTGTATTGAGGAAGTATTTTGTATGCACAAGGGAAGGTAAAAAAATGGCAAACATAGTACGGGCAAAAAGAAGACAATTTCCAATCGATGTGGTTGTAACACAAGAGTTGCGATTTGGATTATGAAGGGTGGAAAATATTTTGTGAAGTGGGTTCATGAAGCTTATTAATTTGGATAGTGTTTAATGTATTGTTGTATATTTTTAGTGTTCAATGCATTGATGTTTGTATTACACATACATAACATATTATGATCATATTTACATGAACAATGACATATAAAAGTATGAACACCGATGAATAAAAATATGAACAATGACGTATAAAAGTATGAACACCGATGAATAAAAATATGAACAATGACGTATAAAAGTATGAACACCAGTGACTTATCTATAACTTTTACACATACATAACATATTATGATCATATTTTCACGTTTTGTGATGAATTGTTTTTATTGTTTGTGGTTATATATTGTAAATGAACATCTCTGTATTATAAAATGAACACAAAAGAATAAATGAATAGACACTTTAATGAATAAAAATACTATGAACACCGATGAATAAAAACATGAACAATGTCATATAAAAGTATGAACACTGATCACCTATTTTTGAACGTAAGAGATTTTTCAAAAAATGCCATTAATGATGTGAGAGCCTTGATTTAAAATTCATTCAATGATTCACAACCTTCCTAATTCCTATCTACAAGCTCTTTCCTCACTTTAACTAATATATATATATATATATATATATATATATATATATATATATATATATATATATATATATATATATATATATATAGGGTCCGGTTCCGGTGAGGAGGACCCTTGCAGATAGGAATGAGGAGAGCCGGGGTGGTGACATGTGGCATGCCACATCACTTCTTTTTTTTTTTTTTCCAGATTTTCTTTTTGTAAATAAAAATTGGTGTTCATATTTTTATAAGTATGTGTTCATATTTTTAAAAGAGTCATTGTTCATATTTTATCAATAAATGTTCATTTTTTTCCCAACACTAACTATTCATTTTTTAACATTAATTGTTCATTTTTTATATTTTTTTAAAACATTTTTTTTTGAAAATTATACTATTCTTTCAAATCGTGTTAATAAAATATGATGTTCATTTTTTTACAAGTATGTATTAATTTTTTTTACAGTTATGGTGTTTTATAATATGATGTTCATTTTTTGAAAATTATACTTTTCTTTCAAATCGTGTTTATAATATTCAGAGATCGATTACATAAAAAATTGTGAAATCAAAGAGAATAAAAGACGATTCAGATTTTGTTTCTTCGAATTTCTACTCTAACTGTTTAGATTTTCATTCTTAAGGTTTATGTTTCATTATGATTGATGTTTGTGTTCGAAATCAAATTTGTTTGAATCATTTTTGTGTTTGATAAGTTTGATTGAGAAAATAGATTTATATACACATGTTGAGTTGGTCTAATAGCTCCAATTGAATAATCTATATGCTCATTTTAGTGTGCACGCAAACTGTTCGGCAAAATGCCTTATAGAAAAATAGTTTTTAAATATATAGGAACAATGACATAAAAAGTATGAACACTGACGAATAAAAACATGAACAATGACGTATAAAAGTATGAACAACGATGACTTATCTATAACTTTGACACATACATAACATATTATGATCATCTTTTAACGTTTTGTGATGAGTTTTTTATTTTTTGTGGTTATATACTGTAAATGAACATCTATGCATTATAAAATGAACACAAAAGAATAAATAGACATTACACTTTGATGAATAAAAATACTATGAACACCGATGTATAAAAACATGAACAATGGCATATAAAAGTATGAACACCGATGACTATTTTGAATGTAAGGGTATTTTTCAAGATTTTAAGTCAATTTACAAAAATGTCATTAATGATGAGCGTATGAAAGCCCTTGATTTAAAATCCATCCAAGGGCTTACAACCCTCCTAATTCCTATCTACAAGCTCTCTCCCTACTTGAACTAATATATATATATATATATAACTTTCTTAAAATCTTTAGTATTTTGAACTATAAATTAACATCATAATATGAATAATTAATTTTGAGTATTTTCAAATTTTACCACAAAAGATTATTTATAACAAATAATTAAAATAATTATCATAAATTTTAAAAATTCATACGCTTGGTATATATTTTAATAATTTTATAAACTAAATAATATAAGAAGTCTGTAGAAAATACAATGTCATTAGCTTTGAATTGAAGCTTGCGGGGTTGAGTCACCAATACCGGCTACTTTACTTATGGACGTTGCTCCCTTGGCTGTCAAATCTGTTTATTAACTTCATGACATGCACCTAAAATCTTGATTATATGTCGATGAGCATGATATATGTTTATTGTTCGGTTGTGTAAGGAGCATAAATCGACAAGGTGTGGCCGAGAATATTTGAACTTACAAACAAGTGAAGAAACTAATAAGTTGTATTTAGGAGGGAGCATTTTCCGGTCCGGTCCGGTTTTTGGACCGGACCTGACCTGGACCGGACAGGACCGGACCGGACCGAAAACAACAGGTCCGGTCTTCGGTCCAACCAATTCGGTCCACATTCGGTCCGGTCCGGTCCGGTTCGGTCATAATCGGTCCGGTCCGGTTCACATCCGGACCTACAATTTTATAAACATCACAAGTTTTTCGGTCCATTTCCAGTCCTGGACCGGTTTTGGACCGGACCTGGACCTGGACCGGATAATTCAGTTCATTTTCGGTCCGCATTCTTCAGGTCCGGTCCAAGTCAAAAACGTTTAAAAAATTAGCTAGGTCCCTAGCTAATTTTTTAAACGTTTTAAATTTCGCCTACAAAGTCCCTACACCAGTGAATGTATAACAGCAAGTTGATGTGCAAGCTTTCCTTCATTGACACCGACTCCTATTTAAATTAGGATCTACCCATAAGTTGATTAGTCATCGCTTCTGGACCATACCCCATATGCCTCACCATTGCAAAAATATTTTCAAGTCGAGATAAAAGTGAAAACAGGTGACTCTTGCTTCCTCCTATGTGAACTACGTTGGATTCCTCAATCTAATTTTTATATTACGATCATCCATAGTTGATATTTAAATCAAATTATTTCAAATAAAATATTGATCCAATATTAATGAAAAAAGTGTTTATACAGGTAAGATGAGATTCCGCAACCTTATTGAGTTGTTATTTTACACGTGTAAATAAGCTTGAGCATTTTTTGTGTTATCGGCTTATCGCAGTTCACCTGGTTCAAGTGCGGAGGTGTCTCAGTGGGCCTAAGTTGGGCCCATGTTCTTGGAGATCCATTCTCAGCCACGTCCTTCATGACCCTATTGGGCCAATTCATGCGGCCCAATACACAGGTTAAATCCCTCGCTCTCCAAGATCTACGCAAACACGAAAACCCGGTTCCTTCACCCACCCAACAGCCTTCAATCCTTCATGCCTCAAACGGGTGAACCCGGTCGGATCCAAATCATCCGTTTCTCCCAGAGGGATCTCGACCGGCTTCGGTCAAGCATGCAGGAAGATCCGGAGAAATACGGTCAGATCTGAACCTTTGATCTCATATCCGCTGCGATCTGGAAATCCATCGCTAGGATCCGAGAAGAATCGGAGCCAAAAGTCAGATTCAACTCAACGGAGAGAGGAACTCGGATCCCTTGCAACGACGGCAAAATAGGCTGCGTGGAGGTGGATTTATTCCTTCGGAGACGGATCTATCGTATCTGGCGGAGATGGTGGCGGAGAAGGCTGTGGATGAGAGCGGTTTGATCGGAGAAGTGGTGGATCGAGGCATCGGCGAATCAGATTTTGTAATGTATGGAGCGAGGTTGACTTTTGTGGATATGGAGGGGGCTGATTTATATGGATTTGAGATGGAAGAGAAAAGGCCGGTGTTGTGAATTATACGGTGGCCGGAGTTGGTGAAGATGGGGTGGTTTTGGTGATGCCGGCGCCGGAAGTGTAGTTACGGCGATTCTACCGGAAAATGAGATTGAAGCTGTGAGAAGGGAGCTATGATGCACGGAAACGGACACGGACACGGGAAACGGATATGGCGGAAAACGGGGGAGCGACAATTTTAAAAACATAGGAAACGGGGACACGGCGAGGAAGACAAATAATATATCATTTTAAAGCTTTTTGTATAAATAATTCATATATCATAATGAATAACATACATATTAAAAATTCAATGATATATGACTATATGAGTAGATGAATACATTATCGTAAGACGTAAGTTCGTGACAACAAACTAACTCAAGCTGAAACATAATCAAATAGTTCCAAATTCAAATACATTCTTAGAAACAAACATTCTAAGTCTTACAAAACACAAAATTAAACATACTTAGTCTTACATGTTACATCAAAGAAAATCACAAACCAAGTCTTAAACCAAAACACAAACCTTAACCAACTTAACCAAGTCACAAACAAATTCACAAAATACAAGATCATTCTATGTCTTGAAGTAGCACATCCTCCATCTCTGGATCGTCAAGAGAGAGATTTGCAAATTCAAGAACTACAGTATCTTCTAAAGATCCAAATTCATCACCACCAACATCCCACATTTTAGATTTTCCTTCTACATAAGCCTTGGTGTTCCTTGATAAAAGGCGGAGATTATTATGACCAAATCTTCTACACGCTTTGGAGTTAACTTATTCCTCTTCAAAGAATGAATAAAAGAATAAGTACTCCAATTTCTCTCACAACAAGAAGAAGAAGTAGGTTGTCTAAGCAATCTCATAGCTAAGGTTTGAAGAAGTGGTGCTGAAGATTCATATGATCCCCACCATTTTATCGGGTCCATTGAAAATCTCCTTCTAAGAGCATTTAAATCACAAAATGGACCCAATTCAAGAGAAAATTCAGCATACTCATCCACAACCTTATCATAATCATTGAGATCTGGATAGAGCCTTTGAAAACATTTCTTTCTTTCCATTGAGATCTCATTATCTCTATGTGGAGTCAATCTAGCCGGTTTCTCATCAAGCCATTCTCTACTATAATACCTTCAAGCAAAAAAAAAACAAGTGTAAAATAATAATTACAATGTGATAACATGATAAAATCAAGATAATATTTATACATTGGAAATAAATTATTACTTGGGGTGGAGAGAATGCGCTAGACAATGAAGGGGTGTGTTACTCTTTGCCCAGCGAGCAACAAGAATGGAATGCACTACAACCCATAATGGAGAAACTTGAAACTCATCCAAGTCTTCATGCTCATAAATCACCTTCTTCACATTATCAATCATAGAATCCCACATCTCATACACCAAATGGAGGCAAGCATTGTCAGTGTCACAAGCCCTAATCACGTCATATATGGGAGTTGTAATAGCAAGAATGCAATCCACCTTTACCCACCACTCTTCATCTAATATTGTGTCTCTTACAAACTTTGCTTTATCTTGATTATCCTCCCGATATGATGCCCATTGATCACAAACAACCATGTTTTCCAATGAACTCTTGATGCGTCTAAATCTCTTAAGCATTATAACAATGGAAGCAAACCGAGTTTCCGCAATAGAAAGTAACTTCAAAGAACTAAACCGGCTATAAATAGACAATCTCATGCCATGATTCATGATGAAGTTCTTTATTTGCACAATATCATTGTGAATTTCTGTGATCCAATGACATTCAGCATATGTATCTAGATTATTCTCCACATTCTTTGCAGCACATATATTCTTCAAAGCAAGATTATGGGCCCGTTTGGAAGTGCTAGGAATCATTCCCGGTAACGGAATGATTCCGAATCAATCAAAAAATACGTTTGATTAGAGGTATTTTAACACATGAAAATAATCCATCATTTCCATTTCCATTCCTAACCCTTATCTGATTCCATTCCGTTTTCATTCCACCGCTCCAACCAAACGGGCACTAAGAGTATGAACAACACAAGGTGTCCAATAGATGTGAGGATAAATACCTTCAATGATTTCTCCAGCTCCCTTGCAATTTCTAGCATTATCAGTCAGTAGGGAGCTTAAAGAAACATGGTATATTAAATAATTGAGAAAATTACACAAAATCACCTTAATAATCACTCTTTTGCAAAGAACCGCCCTTTATAAAATTTTTAGCATAAAACCACCCTTAATATTCATATATTAGCAATAAACTGCCCCTTATAAATTGTTTGGCATAAAACCACATTTAATCTTACGGGTTTGCAACTAACCACCCTATATTGTTTTAAATTACATCAAATAATTAAAAATTGAAGCATTGACAAAGTAAATTTTCATTATTATATTAAAAAAATATTAATATCATGATTAATTTTCATTATTATATTAAAAAAATATTAATATCATGATTAGTTTCAAACTTTCAATAGTTTAAAACCTTTTCATTTTAAAATTTTCGTTACTATTTTGGAAATTTTGTAACCCATAATTTTTTTTCAGTTTTTTAAAAATAAAAATAATGGTAACAACGTGATTATTGGTCAACTAAAACAAGTGAAATTTTTTTAAAATAAACTAAATCCGGTAACAAGTCATCAATTTAGTCGGAATTGAGGTTGTAATACAATTAATTTTGTATTCGTTAGTTTGTATGTAATTTAATAATTTTTAAAAATAAATATATTTTGTATATAGGCAATAACTTATATTATATTTTTGATTATTTTCTATTATAAATTATAGTATTTAGCCAAATTATCAAAACTATTAATGGTATTATTATTAATAATGTAAATATATCTTGTTTATGCTTCAATTTTAAATTATTTGATTTAATTTTAAGTGGTATAGGATGGTTAATTGCAAACGTTTAAAAATTAAGGGTGGTTTTATGTACAAAAAAATATTAAAAGTGTGGTTTATTGCACATAGATGAATATTATGGGTGATTTCATGCTAAAAATTTTATAAATGGTGATTCCTTGCAAGATAGTGATTATTAAGGGTGGTTTTGTGTAGTTTTCTCTAAACAATTAAAGGCAATTTTGGTAACTAGGCCTTTTTGAAAAACTAGAGTAGTAACTAGACTTTTTAATGTTTCAATTAAGTAAATGTACCCCAACCTTTTGTATTTATTTTCAAACTCTACACACTCTTCTCTCAAGGGGTACATTTACTAAACACAAAACTAGAAAAAGCCTAGTAAACCAAAACTTTTCAACAATTAATAAACCTATATAGCGGAGTGAATCCCGAAAGTAAATTTCATTTTCAGAGTAACAGCTTATCTGGTAATTATGGATGGTCGTGCTTTCAGTTATTGCAATTATGTGGTGTGAAATCTTTAAAATTATATTATGAAGTATTTTGTGGAAAATGCTTGCTTTGTTAATAACTCATTTAAAAATTATTTATCGCGTAATTTTTGGGACTCAATTTGATAAAAGTAGTTAAGAAATTGGAAAATATACCCATAAAGAACTTAAAATTAAATTTAATTATGTAATTTGAGTGCGTCAATTTTTTTTCAATTAGGCATGTGTCGATGAAGTCAAAATAACATAATTATACACAATGAGTGTACAATGGAACACTTTTCTCCCAACATGTTTGAACTTTGAAGATTGTTAATCATTTTTGTAACAAAGCTTCCAACAACCTTCAACGAAAAATAGCTAGTGGTCAAAATACCGGTGATGGCTTGACAAGAAGAGTGGCTTTGACTCGGTGAGTGTACAGATTCCTTTTGACTCACAAATCGGTGAGGAATGGTTCAGATATGGAAGTACCATGATCAAACATTTACAGTTTCTTCGGTTGAAAACTTTGAAAACATGTCGGCTTTACAATTCATTAATACGGGTTTGACATCCTTGTTAACGTTGAAAAAAATCATAACAATAACATGCTTATAATATGGGATGAATCTCCTATAAATAATACTTTTATTTTGAATCGTTCGATAAAAAAGATGTGATGTCTTCTTATAATGTGAATGCATCTCATTTACCTTTTAGATGAAAGGTTATTGTCTTTGATTATAACTTTAGACATATTTTGTCGGTTATTGTTGAAAGTAACAGAAACGATATTGTGATTGTTGTTATAAACTCATCATATTTGTGGAATTATTGTAAGTTTCTAAAGTTAACGAAAAGTATGAATGGATTTACATAATTGGATGACCAAAGAACAAAAGAACTTCCAGAGTGGATCCTAGGGACAAAAGATGGTAAAGAAGGCGATGTTTTTAATGGTGAAATGACTATGCAAATTTCTAGCAGTCTACTCATCATGGATGTAACCAATCCATTGGATTCTTTTCGTTCTCCATGTCCTCTGATATGTAACAATTTACCTCCCTCGACTTACTTTCAAGATAAAGAAATTCTTGTTCCTACAAATGAAATTATGGACAAGATCAATGTTCATATTATGACGCCTATTTCATGAGAGGAAACATTTTACTCAAGGTGAGACATTATGTGTCACATTGAAGGTGGTGCATCATACGACGAATCTAACATTCCATGCATTATCCTTGGTGACTTAAATGAAATTCAACAACACTTTAAAAAACAAGAAGGTGCCCCTATTAACGATAACAAATTTAACAGATTAATTAACTTAAATAATCTTTGTAACCTTAAGGATGTGTAAACATCTAGTAATTTTTCACGTGAAGGGAAAATCATAATGGACTAATTGACATCCTGGAGAAATTGATCGTGTTCTGATCCACAACCAAATCCAGCAGTGGTACCCAAATTTAACAACAAAAAATCATGTATTTACCCTATCAGACCACTGCCAAATTTCGATGGATATTTCGATATCAGAAACTTCTACCCCACAACCGTGTAAATTTGAAATGACGTGGATCAAACGAAAATATTTTAAAAATATTGTTAAACAAATTTGGCAATCCAATTTTATTGGTAATGAAATGTATAACCTCACAAAGAAAGCTCAATTGATGAAAACAAAAGCTAAAGAATGGAGTAAAACAAACTCCGGAAATATTTTTAAGCAACGAGAAAACTGAAGTAAAACTCCAAGAAATTCAAGGCTCTAACCAATTTAATTTGATCCAACGAGTTACCTTTATTCAAAGGAATTTACTAACTAAACAAAACCGGATACTCTCCTTTCATAAAAAATATTGAAGAAAAAAGATAAAAATAGACATTTGAAAAATACGGACACAAACTCGGAATATTTCCACCGCATTACTATTGGAGAAAAAATGGCAAACACATAAAAGAAATTATTACTAAAGATGGGATTTTGCTTTCTTCCGAAAATAAGATCCAATCTAAAGTCAAAACGGAATTTTCGGAAAAAATGCTAAAACCCATCGCGGCCAACCTCTCTAAAAGGGAAACTTCAACTTATCAAAAAGAAAGTCAACAACGAAGATAATGCGAAACCTAACAAAGGCCTCGAATAATGCAAACATTAAAATGTCATTTTCGATATTGGGTGTGATAAATCCCCAAATTTTGATGGAATGCCAACAATATTTTACCAAAAATACGAGCATATTATGGGACACGACGTACCAAAAAGATAAGGAAGGATAGACAGCTATCAAACTTGATATGGAAAAAACATATGACCAAATCCGTTGGATTTTCATTTTTAAAATCCTGAAAAAATATGGGTTTAGTAACAAATTTGTGGGATGAATTAAGGAATGTATATCCACATTCTTATTCTCTGTTCTTGTTAACAATGATCCTACAAAATAATTCTTTTCGGAAATAGTACTTGGACAAGATGATCCTTTATCACCGTATATTTTTATCCTTAAGGCTGAAATCGTGACATAATTGGTACAAGAAGATTGTAACAACTATGATAACCATATTGGCTTCTCTATCTGTAGACAATGAACCATTGAGAATCAATCCTATTCTTATCCTTTGTGGATGATATGATTATTTTTGTTAAAGCAAATATGCTTCTTGCTAAAGAACAAAGCAAATCTTGAAAATATATTGTTCTATATTAGGATAGAAGATCAACCACCAAAATCCACTTTCCAAATAACAAAAAACAACACTGATAGCAACATAGCCCAATTAAATAGTTTTATGCCCATGAATCATACCAAATCTCTCGACAAATATCTTGGATGCCCAAACATTAACGAAAGAGTGACAAAATAGACTTTTGATGACATCAACCTTAAAACAAAATAATTCATAAAATGGAAAGCTAACTCTTTATCGCAATAAGACAAGAACACCCTCATAAAACACAACTTAGTAGCTACATCGACTTTTGCTATGCAAACTTTTATGCTCCTGATCCATATTCTTGAGAAGTTAGACAAACCTTATATAAAATTATCCTATAACAAAGGAGACCAGCACATGCCCATCATTAAATGAAGCCTTACAAATGAGGCTATTATGGAAAATTCTAGTCGAGTCAAACAATATTTGGGATAAAATTTCATTTTTAGAGTAACAGCTTAACTGGAAATTATGGATGGTCGTGCTTTCAATATTGCAATTATGTGGTGTGGAATCTTTAAGATTATATTATAAAGTATTTTGTGAAAAATGTTGGCGTTGTTAACAACTCATTTAAAAACTATTTATTGCGTTATTTTTGGGACTCAATTTGATAAAAGTACTTAAAAAGTGGAAAATATACTCATATACCCATAAAGAACTTAAAATTAAATTCAATTACGTAATTTGAGTGCGTCAATTTTTTTCCAATTACGTATATGACGATGAAGGTTCTGTTTGGGAAGCTGAAACTGAATGAAGCTGAAGATGAAATAAGAAGCTGATTTAAGTAGCTGATTGTTTTTAATAAGCTAGTATAACGTTTGGGAAGTACGAGCTGACCAAAGCCGACTGAAACGTAAATTTACCGAAAAGGGATTTATTAGTATTTTATAGTGGTTATTTATTATGGTGATAGAAATAACTAATTATTTGATGTTATATTTGAATTAATATTATGAAATAATTTTTTTTCTGTCAAATATAATTCTGTAAATAAAAATGTCTTTAATTTTACAAGATTTGGAATCCTAAAATAACTAATATTCTAATGTAGATAAATTCGAATTGAAATATATGATAAATAATATTTAAAAACATTAATTGGAATGAATTTTTAAATATGAAATCTTCCTTTTGTGAAATATTACGAGCCACTTACTACTTCTCACCCCGACAAAAGAAAGAACTCTTCGCCATTTGAGAAGCATCTGAACCCTACGCCCCTTTGTCGTGAGATCAACTTCTTGCAATTCCTTCGCCTAAGATGAACAACAGCAAGGAACTCGCAGGTAAGAGATCTCCACCGCCTTCAGTTTGTGGATTTCGAGTTTCGTTTGTAATACATTTGGGGTTTTAGGGTTTTTGTTTCAACTTCAGATTTACCTCCTTTGTTAATCCAATACTGTGATGACATTACCCTTAATGGATTACTGTGATGACATTTAGGGTTTTTGATTCAGCTTCAGAATTACCTACTGAACATAGTTAAGATTTACCTTTTTTTTGCTTTGAGACGAGCTTTTGAATTTTCTTATAGAATAGCATGTTGTGAAAGATTTACCTCCTTGATGTTGTTGTTGTGCTTCTTGATGTTGTAACAGATTTACCATTGTTGATCTATTTGCAGTTGTGCTCATTGATGTTGTGACAAATTTACCATTCTTGACCGATTTGCAGTTGTGCTACTTCATGTTGCTGCTTGTTTCTGTTGATATGATATTTTGAATTGTCTTACAAAATAGCATGTTCAATAGATTTTCATTTGAATTTGCTTAAAGAATAGCATGCTATATGTGACAGTAGTATCATCTCTAATTTTTGTGAGTGTTGTGACATTATTATCTTCTATGTTTCTGCTAGTATTGTGACAGTAGTATCTTCTATGTTTATAATAACATAATGACTAATACACATGATGGTTGTTGTGAAATTATAAAGTGATTGGTAAGGTTGTAGAGAAGAAGTTTAATTGGACTAAGGCGTCAACTAGGACGTTCTTGAGAGTTTGCATTGAATATCAAAAATTCCACGGTGTTGATCAACCATTCAGTTCGGTAGAAATTGCTTCTGTTTTAGAGAATCAAATAGGTAGGAAATGTCCTCCTATAAAGCTAAAACAAGCTTGATCATATGAAGAAGTTGTACAAACTTTGAAAAGATTTGAGGCACGGTGAGACTGGTATTGGATGAGACCCTGTCAAAGGTCGAATAACAACTGATGATGCTTGGTGGGAAATAAAGATTAAGGTATTGCAACTTATGTTTTAAAGATTTTCTTAAGTAAAGTATGTGTTGAATTTGATTCCTTACTTCTGTTGTTGTTATTTATGGTAGGAAAAAGACGAGTACAAGCAATTCAAAAAGAGAGGTGTGACAACAGACATGGAAGAGTTATGGGAGCAAGTTTTTAGTGTGATCGTAGCTACGGGGCAACATTGTGTGACCCCTCTATGGACCCTTGTTTTCTTCTACAAGGCGGGGAAACTGAAAATAAAGATGAGGGTGTTGAGGAATTTGCAAATGAGGAAGGAGAAATAGTGACAATGAGTTTGAAAACTTAAATAGCATCGACTTCAATGCTCCTGATGATGAAATTTTGAGAGACATCCAAGAACAACTGACTTCATCAAACCCTCCTACCAACATCAAGAAATGTACTAAAGCTGCATCCAAGGTCTCGAAGAACTCTACTAGAGCCACACCATCTGGAGCTGGCTCAACACATCGTAAGAAAGGGTTCACCAATGCACAAATGTATAGTTAACACCTTGCAATAGTGAAGCAGATCAATTAGAAAATGCTCACGTTCTTTGAAGTAGAAGCTGCTACATTTGCAACACCGAGAGAAAAATGTACATTTCAGCATGTCATGGAAATACTCGAAGAAATGGTTAAGGAGCAGCTTGTAGAGGAGGATTCTCTGTTGTGGTGTTTTGCTACTTCACAATTCATGAATGAGTTGTTTAGGCAGATGTTCATCAACATTCCACGCCATGCTGGAAGGCTAGCTTTTCTGAAATACCAATATGTTGAAATCAAGGGTGTCAGTTCATGATTGATTATTTCCCCCGCCTTATGAATTGTAGTCTTGAGTGTTGAGAGTTTTTCCCAATTGAACCGCATTGCTAGTTTATGTTTGTTTTTCCCAATTGAATTGTAGTGTTGAGTGTTGAGTGTTTTTCCCAATTTAACTATTATGAAGGATTTATGGTTTGATTGTATTGAACGTTTGTGCCAGTTTCATCATGGTTATGTAGCTAATATGATGGATGATTGCTTTGCTTATACCGTGCTATGTTTTCTATCATTTAATTATGTGTATATATGTTATGGTCAATCCTGAATTTTCTCATGACGTTCAATTGATTAAAAAAGGGAAGAAAAGGCTCAAAAGACGCCAAAAACAAATGATGTTTGCAAACTTATGGCTGAATATGAATAGTTCATTATCCTCCATGCAGTACTTCAGTCACATACACAAAGTGCCATGTTATAATTCAGAATTTACAGGTTACAAATGGATGAGGCAAGTGATGGATGCAAACTCGGGGCTTAGATGTATGAGAGCCTTTAGGATGGAGCCCAAAGTTCTGCAACATTTATGTGACGAGTTGGAGTCAAATTACGGTCTAAAATAAGGGCGTGTCATGACTGTGTTGGAGAAGGTGGGTATTTTGTGATACACTTTAGCTTTGGGGATATCAAATCGAGACTTTTGTGAAAGATTTCAACGTTCCGGGAAAACAATCAGTCGAACAATACACGAGGTTCTACGATCGTGTGACCTAACGTTTTCCAGTACACCTCACATATATTGGAAAATGAAAAGTACAGTTTTTTCGAGGTATGAACTACATCTTCTAATAATATATACAATAGATTAGTTAGGGGCTATAAGATTGCTATGTATAAGCCCTTTGTGGTGATATGTGACCATAAATGTAGGGGTGCATAGGTTGCATTGATGGAACACACGTTGATGCAACGATCCCTACAAAAGAGCCGCTGCCATATAGAGGACGAAAGGGCACACATACCTTTAACGTGATGGCTATATGCGACCTTGATATGTACTTTATATTTGTTTCTACCGGTTGGGAGGGTTCAACTCATGATGCCCGTGTTTTCGATCATGCTCTTAAGACAAAATCATTCAACTTCCCCCATCCACCTGAAGGTATGAGTATTTATATCACCTTGGTTTTAATTGTTACATACATTAAGAAAAAATGTACGTGATACCACTGTTTCAAATTTAATGTAGAAAAATACTATTTGGTCGATAAAGGCTATCCAGACACACAAGGATACATGGTACCGTAATCTAAGGTGAAATATCACCAATCACAATTTGAAGGCGTTGCTCCTAAAAACTACAAAGCGGGATTTAATAGGGTGCATTCTGGTATTCGAAGCACAATTGAACGTGCATTTGGTGTTTTGAAGAGAAGATGGAAGATACTGATGGTGATTCCTAGTTACAACCTCGAGACACAAATCGACATTATATTGACATGTTTCGCTCTTCATAATTGTTGTATGTTGCATAAAGAGAATGATGAGTACTTTGACACGCTAGAGTCCAACCCTGCAACTTACGAAGGACTATTCAATAGGGTTACAAGAGAAGAAGGTGATGATGCAAGTGTTGGTAGGATGGGTAGTGTTAGAGAAGATATTGCACAACGATTGTGGGAGAGTGCCTATTTTTGATATAGCGATTGTGTGATGGTATATGCTTCACATATTTTGTCAAGTGGATTGGTAGATGGAGTTATGTCAAGTGGATTGGTAGGAAAACGCTAGTTGGGTTTTATGGATTGGTAGGAGGTACTTCTATATAAAGAAGAATCACTCTTTGTGAACCAAACTATGACAACATAATTTTGTGAACCAACTCCTATTTTTATGAACCAAGTTAGGAATTCTCAGTTTTGCAATCTTTGTGAACCAGTTCAAGTTAGGTATACTCAATTAGGTATTCTCAGTTTTTGTAAACCATGGCTTTTGAGTTTACCAATCTTAAACGAGCTCAAGTTAGGTATTCTCAATATTTCAATCTTTCTGTTGGCATATTTTTTCTAAGGTGAAGACTTTTGGTTCAGTCCAAGGCCGTGACAACATAATTTTTGTGAACCAAACTGTGACAACATAGTTTTGTTAACCAGCTCCTATTTTTATGAACCAAACTGTGACACCTTGGTTTCTATTGGTATATTTTTTCTAAGTTGAAGCTTTTTGTTGGAATATTTTTTTCTATGCTGAAGTTTTTTCAATCTTTTTGGATTTATTTCTTTGTCTTAGACTACAAGGTTTTTTTTAGCACTATAAAAATTACAGATGAAGAGAAAGAAAGATGAACGATCCACCAGACAAGTTCATCAAGGTTTAATCTCATCTCAAAGCCCAACTTCTCGATGATCCTGCTTTCGAATGGGATGATACTTCTCGCCAATGGGTTGAGTGGGTAATCTTCAAAATGTAAAATTGGGTTTTTGAGCTTATTACAAATTTACTTTCATTGAAGCCAGTTCACTAGGCTGGTGCATTGAATTGGTATAAGCATTTTACTTTGAGGGAAGATTCTGCATTATTCATCTATTTTATAATTTAATCTTCGGTAAATGTTGCAAATAACATAGGTGAAGGTTAAAAATAATGACCCGGAATACACATATTACTGGAATATTGTGAATGATTTATTTTTGCTCTTATGGAGATCCAATTTTTATGGGGAAGGTAAGGCGTCAAGGGCACATCATTCATTTTGTTCTATGTACTTTTATAGCCGTATAGAGGAAGTTATGATCAAGAGTTGATCTTCCTGATTGGGTCAGATATTGAGGACTTCAAGTGTTCTTGGCTGATAGTGAAGGTGTAAGATCCCAGTTTTCGCCTTCACCTCCCCCGCGGTGAAGGAGGCCGCCCAAACGGCCTTGGTGTGTGTCACCGCCCCCGAGGTAACAAGTGGTCGCCCCTGCGGCACAAACAATCCACCCCTGCGGATTTGCCACAGACCGCGAAGATCTTCTTTCCTTTTCGGTTCTATCCTTTTCCTATCTTAGAAGATCCGATTTTCTTATCTTTAGGCCGGCTTTCCTTGGATCTTCTTACCCTAAAATGTCATTTCTTTCTTCTCCCAACCCCTCTCCTATATAATCCCGTCTTCTTCCCGTTTTTCCGACTGTTTGCATACGTTCTTCAACCCTTGAGAGCTGCATCCGCCGTCTTGCTTCCTACGATCTTGCTGAATGTGTAATTTCATTTCTTCTTGTTTCTTCATCCCAAGTTAATCCTTGCCTAAATCCCAACCTTGATTAACCTTTTAACCTCTATTTAAGTGTGTGAAGAGACTTACCTTGATTCTACATTTAATAGATTAAGATTACAAGATGTGGGTAATAGAGAGACTCAACATCCTTTATTTAAGGTTTTAAGTGTGCTTTCTATCTTTACCTTGGAGAGTCACATCCTAGGGTTTTTGATAGTTAGTTTGTGTATAATTCTTGTCTATAGACCTTTCTGTATTGCAGCCTCAACAACCCTTATAAAGAGAGCCTTTAGATTGGATAAATAGGTTTCGGAACTTCACCGTACGATATCTACCTTTGAAACACATAACCTTGGCAATATAAACTCTGTCCTTTGATCTTTAGAAGTGTCTTGAATCGAAAGCCGCAGTCGGATACTTGAATCCTTGGAATCATTTGTCTCTTTATTAATCACAAAAGGTTTTGCACTTTGCTAGATAACTGATTTTGATTTTATTCTCACCAAATCTCGGAGTTTGACTCTGGAATTCTTGCCTTACTACAGTTGATCCGTACACTGCGGGTTCGCTTTGCTTTGAGTTCTAGATATAAATTTAAGACTTTGACGCACACACTTTTGGGGCGAACAAGTTTTTGGTGCCGTTGCCGGGGATTTGGTCTAGGACAAATTCAGCTTTCGGTTGTCTAGCTTGAGAGCTCTTGCTCTTGTGATTTGATTTGTCTACTTGAGTGATCTTTACAGGTTCTTAGGTATATGCGAAAGACTCGATCTACCAAAGATCTAGTTTTTTTCGATCCCGAATTGGAGAGAACTTTAAGAAGGAAGTTGAAAGAAAAGAAGATGGCTGGAAATAAAGAAAGAGATCTTCAAGCGGAGTTGGATGATTCTTAAGCTCAACTTGAGTGGAGTGAGAAGACTCGTAGAGAAGAATCGGAGCGTCATATATTGAAAATTAATGAACTCAAGAACATGATATTGGAAATGAGATTAGAGATGGGTAGCTCCAAGAAGAAGAATAAAAGCAAACCGACAAGATCGGTTAGAACCAAATCATCCGACAATGAGAGTGACGATTCTATGCCGGCACTAGAGGAGATTGATCCAATGGTTAATCCACTCCGGAACAATCCAAGGCCAGCCGCCAACCGTCGTATCCCAGCTGGGGGTGCGAGAGCCACTTGTGTAGATAAAGAGCCACGAACGCTTGGTCAAAGGATGGACCCGGCTCAACAACCACGCCGCCTAGGTGTGAACTTTGAAGCTGAAGATATCCAGGGATTCAGTTTTAGTCCACAAGTAATCACCATGGTTCGCCAAAATCAATTTGGCGGAACAAGTGCTGAATCTCCACATCAACACTTGCAAAATTTTGAAATTCTCATGGAGACCATGAAGCCGAAGAAGGCTACTACAAGTAATTACAAGATCAAACCGTTCTTCTTCTCTTTGAAGGACAAAGCTCTAGCTTGGTACCAAACACTTCCAGCTGCAAAGCTGGCCACATGGGAGGAATTATCTTCGGAATTCCTCACCAAATTATTCCCGCCATCCAAGACGGCGGAATTGAGAGGTAAGATAAATGCTTTTTCTATGAAACCTAACGAAAGTTTGTTTCAATCTTGGGAAAGGTTTCAGGATCTCTTATTGAATTGCCCACACCACGGCATTTCAAAGCTGGAATTGTTGGAGATCTACTACAAGGAGTTGGATGTGGAAACACAATTCAATCTCCAATCCCTCTCTTGTGGTACATTCATGGACATGAGAGAAGATGATGCTTGGGACTTCATTGAGAAGCAAGCCCAAGTAATCAAGAAGTATTCCCATCAGAAAGTGGATTCAAATAGCCGGAATCAAGGAGATCCGGGAGCTAAGTTGAACCACGCTTCTCAAACACAAATATTTTCCCTCAACAATAAAATCAAAGAATTGAAGGAAGTCATAAAAACTAGCCTTCAAAAGACTAAGGAGCAAGAAGCCAACTATATGGGAAGGGATAACAACCAAATGAATGATTACCGGAACAATAACCGGAACAACAACTGGAATAACAACAATAGGAACTCCAACAACAACAATTGGAGATCCAATCAACAAAATCCAGGTAATCCCTATTCTCAAGTTGAAAAAGCTCTAACACCTCCATCTTCTTCTACTCCTTTGAAAAACCAGGAACAATCATCAAATGGATCGAACAAGCCCGATCCCATGTTGGAGACAATTCTAGGGAAGCTACAAGGATTAGAGAGTTATGTTACGCTAAGATCGTGATGCGCAATGGGTTTTCAATTTATAACTCGAACTAAATCCTAACTACCTAGCGAAACCCGCAGTGTACGGGACGTTTGTAGAAGGGTTAGTATTCCGAGGTCGAACACAAAGACTAAGGTGAAATTGATTCAAATTGTGATTGAGTTTAGTAAAGATCTAGGTCGAAGGAAAAGAAAGAAATAAAGAAGTGAAAATCTCAAATATTTTTAGTTGGTTTTTGGTGATCAATCAAAGATCACAATTCATGCAAAGTAAACAATCAAACTAAACTAAGAATCAACACAAATGAGCAAGCTAAACAAGATAATGAGCAAGGAAAGAAAAGATAGATTCTAGGGGTTGGAAGTTCCGGTTATGGCATGGGACTCAAGTTATCTATTCATTCTTTGAATTAACTATGATATGTTGGGATTAAGTGTATCTAATTTGGGATCAATTACCGGGTAGGTCTCATGGTCCAACTAGTCCACTCCTAAGGTCTCATTACCGGGTAAGTCTCTAAGAGCCTAAGGATAGGAATTCTACACAAACCGGATTGTTAATTAGGGGTCTAACCTATCCTTACCGGGTAAGTCTTGGAAAGGGAAGTCCTAAACAACTATCCTAGCACATCTAATCCAATGGCGGCTTATTAGGCTCACCACTACCTAAGGTTTATTATCTTTAGATTCTAAGAGCAAGGATTACCGGGTAAGTCTCTCCTAACACTTAGTTACTACACTAGGTTACCCTAGGGTAGGTTAAACTCAACAAACACTTAGGGTTTCAACATTTTATAGATCTAAGACAAGATCCTTCGAACCAGGGAAAATCACGGTTTGTTCTACCTAAACCACGGCCGTGGTTCTACAAGAACTACCCGTGATTTCTAACAGCAGCTACGTTCATAAGCAAAAGTCATCCAAAGGTAAATCTAAGTACGTCCTATCATAGCCCTAGCCATAACCATCCTTTCCTTACCCTAGAACCACATCAATTTAGCCTACAACATTCATAATGGAAATCGAAACAAACAAACATAAAATCATAACATTCATTGCAAATAATGAGGGAAAATAGATGAACAAGTTAACTTAAAACAAAACCAAGCTGAAAATAGGATTAGAATGACTCACAATCCTTCCTAAGGAAGGTTCAAATGGTTCATACAATTCTAGAAATAGAATCCGAAATACAAGAAAACTATGGTGTGTGTTCTTCTCCTCCTCTTCAATGGAGCTCTTCTTCTTCTCTTTGACACTTTCCTTCCTAAAAAAACTTCTTGTTGAGAGAATATATTTGTTAGAGAGAAATGGATAATGGATGAGCTACTCCAAACTACTCCCAGCCACCCCTCACAACCCATGAAGGACCACTTTTATAACAAACTTGCATGAGCTGGCCATGAGAGTCGTGGCACAGCTGTCACAAGAATTTGGCAAAAACCACAGTTGATTCCACGGCCGTGATCTGTCAGAGAACCGTGATTCTGTGCAGAAACTTTGCCTATGATCATTAAGCTGTGATTTGGTGCATGGCTAATGTTGGCAAGGTTCCATGAGTCCTCCTTGGCCCTTAATTTGTGTCCTAATGAGTCCGAGGATGTGTCATCTAGATGAACGATCCTCAACGCACCGTTTTAGCTCCTAATTTTCCCCAAATACCTATAAAACACGCACAAGTCCGTGTAGACGTCTATCTCGACAAAATACATGAATTGAGTGCAAAACGTCTTGAACTAATGCTAAACCATGCATGAATGAGTGAGAAATCTACCTAAATGATTACCTAAATCTAGATCATAAATCGTGTTATCAAGTTATATAACTTCGATTGATAAAGCTCACAAAGCTTTAGAAAACCAAGTATTTAGCAAAGCCGGAGAAGTACCAATAGATCAAGGGAAGCTTCCCGCAAAGACGGAAGATAACCCAAAGGGAAGGATTATGGCAATCACTACTAGGAGTGGTGTAACAACCACCGATCCCCAACCTAAAGTAGTTGAAACTACCACCACCAAAGATGGGAAAGGAAAGGAGAAAGAAGATGTCTATGTTCCTCCTCCCGCCTACAAACCACCTTTACCTTTTCCTCAATCTAGAGCGCGGGCGCAGCTAGATAAACACTTCGGTAAGTTTATTGAACTTATGAGTAAGCTGCATATTAATATACCTTTTATGGATGCGATTTTAGGTATGCCAGCTTATGGGAAACTCCTCAAGGAAATCCTTTCCAACAAAAGGAAATTAGAAGATATTGGGGAAGTCAAGATGAGCATGGAGTCATCCGAACTCATCAAGACTATGACAGAGAATATGCCACCTAAGCTGCGTGATCCGGGGTCAGTCTGCATACCCATCACCTTAGGAGAGATTACTTACGATGCACTTTACGATCTTGGAGCAAGTGTGAGCATCATCACTTGCTTTGTGCAAAGCAGTTGGCTTAGGAGAGCCAAGACCGGTGAAGATGACACTTTACATGGCCAATCGTTCCATCACCAAGCCAGTTGGGATAATAGAAGACATTCCAGTGAAACTCGGTAAGTTTTACAGCCCTATAGATTTTGTCGTTCTTGACATCCCTGCAGATTATCCGGTTCCCATCATTCTTGGGAGACCATTCCTTGCAACCTTTGGATGCATGGTAGATTGCAAGAATGGACAACTATCCTTCAACATAGGTGAAGAGAAAGTGGACTTCGTACTTTCATCTTTAATCAAAGAGCCAGTCTTAAGAGAAGATGTTTTTAACATCTTTGATGAAGAAGAGCCTAGAGAAGTGGTGAGTTTGATCTTAATGAAAGATCCACTTCAAAAGGTTCTTAGTATGAGCATCATGAAGGAAGGAGTAGAGCGTGATTGTGATGAAGAGATCAAGGCATTAGAAGATGTAAAGGAAGAACCAGGAGAAGAATTTGAAGAGTTAGAATTAACCCCAGAAATTGTGAAAAAAATCGACCTACACAAAATAAATCACTCGATTTCTGAAGAGGCAAGTCGATTTTTGACAACATGAAGAAAAATCGACTAAAAAATCGGACGATTTTCTTCACATGGGGTCGATTTAGTGAGGAATTCTCCGGTTTCTACGAGCTTGAATGCAGTTGTTCTAAACTCTAATAGTGCACCTTCCCTACCTTCAGAGGCTTCTCCCATGACATTAGAAGGACATGATTCATCAATCAAAGCACCTCCTTCATTGGAATTAAAGCCCCTTCCTACACACTTAAGGTACGCATTCCTTGGGACTAACTCTACTTATCTTGTTATATTTAGTGTGAAACTGAACGATGAAGAATTAGGGAAGCTTATGAATGTTCTAAGGCAACACAGGAGAGCATTAGGTTATACCATAGATGATTTGATAGGCATTAAACCCTCTCTATGTATGCATAAAATCCTAATGGAAGAGGATTACAAACCTTCACGTCAACCTCAAAGACGGTTGAATCCGATCATGAAAGAGGTCGTGAAGAAAGAAATCCTTAAACTACTTGATGCAGGTATCATCTTCCCTATTTCCGACAACAAATGGGTGAGTCCAGTGCAAGTAATACCAAAGAAAGGAGGCATTACCGTTGTTGCCAACAAAAACAACGAGCTTATCCCCACAAGGACAGTTACGGGATGGAGAATATGCATCGACTACCGTAAGCTGAATGTGGCCACCAGAAAGGATCACTTTCCCCTTCCTTTTATTGATCAGATGTTGGAAAGGTTATCCCAACACTCTTACTTTTGTTATCTAGATGGATATAGCGGTTTCTTTCAAATTCCCATCCACCCGGATGACCAAGAGAAGACAACCTTCACGTGCCCTTGGGGTACGTTTACTTATAGAAGGATGCCATTCGGTTTGTGCAACGCTCCAGCCACCTTTCAAAGGTGTATGATGGCAATCTTTTCAGAATATGTAGAGAATATCATGGAAGTATTCATGGATGACTTTTCGGTATATGACTCTTCCTTTGATAACTGTCTCTCTAACCTTTCATTAGTTCTTAAGAGATGTGAAGACACTAACTTAGTTTTGAACTGGGAAAAGTGTCATTTCATGGTCACCGAAGGAATTGTGTTAAGTCACTTAATATCAAATAGAGGAATAGAGGTTGATAGGGCTAAGATCAAAACTATTGAGAAATTACCTCCTCCATTCTCGGTGAAAGGAATCAGAAGCTTCTTAGGACATGCGGGTTTCTATAGAAGATTCATAAAAGATTTTTCTAAGATTTCAAAACCCTTAACTAATTTTAATGAAGGACACAACTTTTGAGTTTTTGGAAGACTGTTTAGATGCTTTTTGCAGGATCAAAGAAGCTTTGATTTCAGCACCCATCATCCAACCACCCGATTGGACACTCCCTTTCGAGATTATGTGCGACACAAGTGACTTCGCCATAGGAGCCGTACTTGGACAAAAGAAAGACGGCCGCACGCACATCTACTATGCTAGCAAGACGCTAGACGAAGCTCAATTGAACTACGCCACAACAAATAAGGAACTTCTAGCCGTAGTTTATGCTTTTGGAAAATTTCGTTCCTATCTTGCAGGTGCAAAGGTGATAGTCTACACGGATCATTCGGCGATCCGTTACTTGTTCAAAAAGAAGGATGCGAAACCAAGGCTTCTAAGATGGATCTTACTCTTACAAGAGTTTGATCTAGAGATCCGTGATAAGAAGGGTTCGGAAAACTCAGTTGCCGATCACCTTAGCCGTCTTCCACACCTCATCAATGAGGCGGACGAACTCCCTATAGACGACTCATTTCCTGACGAACAGCTCCACGAGATAGAAGAATGCCTTCAACATATCTCGAAAGGTAATGATCCATGGTTTGCTGACATTGTAAATTACCTTGTTTGTCAGGAGATCCCCCCCGGACTTTCATATGCACAAAGAAAGAAGTTCTTTAAGGACGTCTGATACTTCTATTGGAACGAACCTCTTCTTTTCAAAAGAGGTCCTGATGGCATATACAGTAGATGCATTCCGGAAGACGAGGTGGATAGTGTCACCGCCATTGCCACTCCTTACCATGTGGAGGACATGCTAGTTTCCACAAAACATGTGCTAAGGTACTTCGTTCCGGTTTCTTTTGGCCTACCCTATTCAAAGATGTGCAAAAATATGTTGTTGCTTGTGATGCTTGTCAAAGGACTGGTAATATATCTAGGAGGAATGAAATGCCCCTCAACAGCATACAAGAAGTAGAGATTTTAGACATTTGGGGAGTAGATTTCATGGGACCCTTCCCATCCTCTTGCGGTAACCAATACATACTCCTCGCTGTAGATTATGTCTCAAGATGGGTAGAAGCAATCGCTTCTCCTACTAATGATGCAATGGTACTGGTGAAGTTCTTCAATGAAACGATCTTCCCAAGGTTCGGGACTCCCCGAACCATCATTAGTGATGGAGGAACACACTTCACAGCCCGCCGTGAGACTCTATTGGCTAAGTATGGGGTGACCCATAAGATAGCTACACCGTACCATCCGCAAACCAGCGGACAAGTCGAGATATCCAATCGAGAGATTAAGGGAATTTTAGAGAGAACTGTCTCTAAAACAAGGAAAGACTGGTCAATGAAGCCTGACGATGCACTATGGGCGTACATGACCGCTTTTAAGACACCAATAGGTACGACACCATATAATCTTGTTTATGGAAAATCTTGTCATCTTCCTGTAGAGCTAGAGCATAAAGCATAATGGGCTGTCAAGTGGCTCAACTTTGACATGAAGGAAGCCGGAGAGAAGCGGCTTTTGGATATCAACGAGTTGGAAGAGATCCGGCTGAATGCGTATGAGAACGCGAGGATCTATAAGGAAAGGACAAAGAGCTGGCATGATAAACACATCATTCCAAAGGAATTGAAAAAAGGAGATCAAATCCTTCTATTCAACTCAAGACTTCGACTATTCCCAGGTAAGCTTAAATCCCGTTGGACAGGACCCTATGTAATTAAACGAAATTTCCCCCATGGTGTAGTTGAAGTATGGGGTGAACAAAGCGGAAGCTTCAAAGTAAACGGCCAACGGTTGAAGAAATACACACCGGAAGTTCCGGTCGAGGAGATAGCTCCTATCCTTCTCCATTGAGCACCAAACCAAGTACCGTCCAGCTAAAGATGATAAATCAAGCTCTTCTTGGGAGGCAACCCATGATAGTATAACTCTTTTCTTCTTTCATCACTTATTTTAGCATAGTTTAGTAGTTCCATTCTTTTTGTTTTTGTTTGTTTGTTCCTCGATGCACTCTTGGTTTGTTTGTGTCAATAATCGCAGGAAATTAGGTCCGATTCGAGATATCAAAGAAGATAAGGGGCATAAACTAGTTCAAATTGCAACCTTCAAGAAATACAAGGAAAGAAATCGAGCTACACAAAGCAAATCGTTCGATTCAGGAACAAAGCAAGTCGATTTTTGACAACAGGGAGAAAAATCGACCCACCAGATCAACCCCCTTGAAGAAAATCGTCCGATTTTTCCTGTTGACATGAGAAAACGTAGAAAAATCGACCCGATGATTAAATCGCCCACAAAAATCGGCCGATTTTCTTTGTTAATTTTCAGCCTATATAAAACCTTCACCACTCGATTCTTTCATTCCGCAAATCCTCCATTCCCGATTTCCCTTCTCTCAAAGAACCGAAAAATCGCCACCCTCTAATCTCCTCATTCCTTAATCGTTTTGAACGATTCTTGGCTCTAAATTGAAGCATTTTTGACAAGGAACAAGGATCTAGCAACAACAAGCTTGGCAAACGACTCATCCTTCCGAAATTCAGGTTTTTTAATTCGAAACCTAAACTTTTCGCTCGATTTTGATTCTTGCCGAGAAGTTGTTTGTTTGCTGAAATTGATTGGGATTTGCTTAGAAACAACTATAGGGGACTGTTTGTGGAGATATTTTGGTATGAACTTTACAGAATTGTAAGAATCGTAGAAATCGACAGAAAAATCGACCCAACCCAGAAAAATCGTCCGATTTTTCTTAAGAACAGGGCGATTTTTAGTTGCAGAAATGGATATTGTGAAGAGAATCACTCGAAATGCAGGAAAGAAGAAGGGATATTCTTCCAAAGCCCCTCCCCCACCTCCACCACCCTCTCAAACCATACCAAAACTCCCTCCTCCCCTATCCAAACATAAGAAGAGATATGAACGTCTCTTAGATCGTCCCTTCACCCCTCCTCGATACATAGTGTTTGATGACTTGGATTCTTTGTTTTTCCGAGAGGATGTGGACATGATGTTAGATAGAGTGGGGCTGAGCCAATTTGCTTTGATTAGGGAGGATGCATACACCGAGATCACCCTAGAGTTTCTTAGCACATTTGTGCATGATCCTAGAGAGATGACGGTCTCTTTCCACCTCATGAACCACAACCATGCCATGACTATTGATGACTTTGGGGATTTGTTCAGTTTCCCATATTCTGATGCAGACACATTTGCGAGAGGAGTGAGCTCTAGTGCCTTTTGGGAAGCCATTTCAGTGGGAGAGTATGGAGGCGATAAGTGGAGGCCCGGAAATTCAAAGGAGGCAAGCATGTATAACCTTTCTTTTAAGGTAGTACATAGGATCCTTAGTGAGAGCTTGTTTGCACGGACGGAGACCCCGTAGAAGCTCAAGGCTGACGAGCTCTTTATCTTGTATTGCATGACATGTAGCACCATTCATGACATCACCTCTATGCTTTCTGACTATCTAGGGAAGATAGCCAACAAGTCAAAGGGTGACATTTGTGTTGGAGGCCTTGTCACTCATGTGGCAAAGGCATTGGAGCTAGATTT
Source organism: Fagopyrum esculentum (assembly GCA_033239045.1). Taxonomy (NCBI): domain Eukaryota; kingdom Viridiplantae; phylum Streptophyta; class Magnoliopsida; order Caryophyllales; family Polygonaceae; genus Fagopyrum; species Fagopyrum esculentum. The sequence continues at coordinate 154,912,335 of BSUD01000001.1, forward strand.
CTCGGGTTGCACTCTAGTTGAGAGTGCCCAGCCTTTAGGATCCCAGAGATTGGTTGCTAGACAGGTTTTGATTCCTTGAGGGAGAGGAACTCTTCATGTGCCCATGACATTGTCAAAGGATCTACACAAGAAGCCATCTGAGATTGTTTGGAAGTCCGAATACGCCATTCGGAACAGGAGGAATTGGAAGGAGACGTTTGTACTGATGCTTGAGGAGACAACTCCTCCTTTGTATTGTGATGATGCAGGTGACACTGAGGATGAGGAGGATAAGGAGGCTGGAGTACACCAGGAGACCATGCTCGAGTTTGAGAGTGACGCCTATAGTGGCCACGCCATAGATGCTATGGACACCGATCACCATGGTGCAAGACCTAGCCGGACTAGTCGAGATGCCGAGGAGACGGAGGATGAGATGAAGCCACCCCGTCACTCTTTTGCACACGCTCCTAGCCACGGTGGAGGACGCGGACGTAGGCTTCCCCGACACCTTAGAGACTTGGTCTCTAGCTTCCAAGGTCTTCGCACCGACTACCATGACCTTCGTGCGGATTACCAGGATCTCCGTACCGACTACAACGCTTTGAACACTCAGTTCACAGCGTACCGCCAGCAGACGGATGCTAGATACTCCTCATATGACGGCCAAATGCGAGACATGTACTATCATCAGTTCGGCCACTTCTATGATTCCAGTGCACCGATGTATCCATATCCTCCACCTCCACCACCGACCGAGGATTGAGATTCCACTCCTTTTACATTGTAAGTATTTTTCTCCATCTTATTCTTGATCTTTCACATTGGGGACAATGTGAAGGTTAAGTATGGGGTGGGGGTACTTACAATCTCTCTTACTTCATTTTAGCACTCTATGCACTTTCTTTCGACTATTGATGATTTGGCTTGTAATAACTCTTGCACTACTTGCTTTCCACTATGACATTCGTATTTGCATGCTTTCTTTCAATATTGTGAGTTTTCAAAAAAATTTTGTGCTTCTTATGATGGAAATAACCTCTATGATGAGATTGTTTGATGTGGAAAGGCAATAGGATGACATGGTCATGTTGAGATCTTAACTATAGCATGAATGAGCTTGCTTTTGTTGCTTAAACACATGAATGATCTATATGATTTTGATGTTTTGATAAGAGAATGAAATAATGGTCGAAGCTATATTATAAGTTCTTTTGTATCATAAAAGAATGACCAAGGCAATTCACTTCTCCTCTATTCATATCTTGTTCATGCTAGCTCCTCAATGAAATATGTAACCTTCCTTTTACCATCCGGGAATTAGGATAAGTGATTGAAAAAGACATGTTTGGTGTGGGAGGGCCAATAAAAGAAAGTGTTAAGTGAAAGTGTAGCAATTCATAAGTTTGGGGACGTTGAACATGAGGATGAGTAACTCGGCACCATTCACATAGCCGGGTGTTTGTGTCTTGCCAAAGTCCGACTGAACGACAAGTACTAACGGGATATGGTATGTGCATCAAGGGTTTGAGGCATCTCGAAATCGAGAAACGCCGATCTCCTAGGTTTCGGTTATTGTGCACCGCTGTCCATACTCTCAAAAAGTAAAGTATAAAGAAAGCAAAGCTTTCACATGCAAAGCATGTATCAAAAATTCTAAAGGTATTATGTTGTTCCTCTTCCCCGAATTAGCACCACAATTACCTAAAAAGAATTCCTTCCTTTAACACGTTTCTAGACCTTTCTTTGATTAAAGACCTTGAGACTTTTATGCATGTATTCAAGACTTCATGGCTTAGACTTGTTTGATTTTAATTACCTCCACATCTTTATCATGTCTTTTATTTGTGTTTTTGAGCAAGAAAAGAGAGTTAGTTCATATTATTGTTATCATTGATGCATGCTTTGCCTTTCTATACCTTGAAACATCATTTTGAGGGTGATCCAATAAGAAGAAGCGCTATCAAATAAAAAGGTTTTTGAGTTTTCATATATGTATAATCCATGGCATCTTATATTTTAAATTGAGTCTTGCTTGGGGACAAGCAAGGGGCAAGTATGGGGTATTTTGATGACATGAATTATATACCATTATAATCATGCATATCGTGGAGGTTTACCTCGATTTACTTTGCATTTAGAGGGAATTTGTGTATGTTTTATGTTTTATTGAATTATATTTCGGAAATAGAGGTCTACACGAGTTTCGGTTGAATTGCGGGTAAATTGAGTGGATTTGGAAGTATAAGGGGAGCAAAGAGCATCTAAGGTCATTAGGGAAGCTAAAGGAGTCTTAGAGGGATCACAAAGAGCAAAGGAGTTGCGAAAAAGAAGCATAAAGGGAGGAAGGAAACAAGCCAAGAGACGAGCATTCTCTTTTGAAGAAAATCGTGCCATTTACTATATAAATCGGACGATTTTTCCTCATAAAAATCGGACGGTTTTGTATGTAAATCGACTAGCTCGATTTTCTTTGTTTTCGGCCCAATGGTAAAGACGACTCAAAGCCCACCACTTTTAGGCAAGAGAAGAGTTTTGCCAAGCCGCCCATTAGCAAGAAACTATAGGTTGGAACCCTAGGAACGAAAACGAGGAGGCGGCAAGGGGAAATATTTACAGGTTTGAGAGAGATTGAGGATTCTTAGAGGAAGATTGAAGGGATTTTGCCGGAAAGTCAATCTTGATCATATTTGTGAGATTCCTTGTTTCCATTGCGAATTTTGGTGGTTGTTGAGCACATTACTGAGTAATTCGAGAGATACTTTGACTTATTTTGAATATGGTTTACAGTTTTGGAGATTATTGAGTTTTTATTCAAGATTCGGGTTTATTTGATTTATTCACTCAATCTCAATTTTGATTTGATTTTGAAAATGGTTGGCTAAAACCTTTGTGATTCTGGGGAGGATAGTTGATGATTGAGGCTTAGATGATGATAGACTGAACTCATTTAACCAATTGGACCTTGAGAATTTAGATTTTAACTTTGCGACAAACAGGAAAATTGCCTTGGTCTTGAAAAAATCGGACGATTTTCTTATGATCAGTCGATTTATTTTCCTATCGATCTTTAATTGATTTATTCTTTAACCAAAGTTAATCCTTGCCTAAATCTCAACCTTGATTAACCTTTTTAACCTCTATTTAAGTGTGTGAAGAGACTTCAACCTTGATTCTACATTTAATAGATTAAGATTACAAGATTTGGGTAATAGAGAGACTCAACATCCTTTATTTAAGGTTTTAAGTGTGCTTTCTATCTTTACCTTGGAGAGTCACATCCTGGGGTTTTGGATAGTTAGTTTGTGTATAATTCTTGTCTATAGATCTTTCAATATTGCAGCCTCAACAACCCTTATAGAGAGAGCCTTTAGATTGGATAAATAGGTTTCGGAACTTCACCGTACGATATCTACCTTTGAAACACATAACCTTGGCAATATAAACTCTGTCCTTTGATCTTTAGAAGTGTCTTGAATCGAAAGCCGCAGTCAGATACTTGAATCCTTGGAATCATTTGTCTCTTTATTAATCACAAAAGCTTTTGCACTTTGCTAGATAACTGATTTTGATTTTATTCTCACCAAATCCCTGAGTTCGACTATGGAATTCTTGCCTTACTACAGCCAATCCGTATACTGCGGGTTCGCTTTACTTTGAGTTCTAGATATAAATTTAAGACTTTGACGCACACACTTTTGGGGCGAACAATTCTCGTGTGGCAAAAGAAGTTGAATTAGTAATGGATAACTTAATGAAAGATAATAACCGGTTGAGTGCGAGCATGCTATATGTTTACTGTACCTTATGTGTGTTTGTACCTTTACGTTCATGTTGATATCTAAAATGTTTCCTAACGGTTTTTACCGTCGTTGTAGATGTTCCGCTGGTTCAGTATGCTGCTGAGTGATCCGGACGGTGCGGTCAGCTGGGGTTCCCATACATTATAGGACGGGATCGGATTTTTGTTATGTTGTTGCTTTCCCTTTTTTTGAACTCGGCTGCGAGTCTTTTATGTTTTTATTTTGTTTAAACCTTTGGTTTTATATTGAGTTTTGGTTTTCATTTGTTTGTGCCTTGTTGTAAGATCCGTTGTGTTGTTTCTACTTTGAGAGTCGGAACCCATTGTGAACCAGTTCAAGTTAGGTATTCTCAATTAGGTATTCTCAGTTTTTGTGAACCATGGCTTCTAAGTTTACCAATCTTAAATGAGCTCAAGTTAGGTATTCTCAGTTTTTCAATCTTTCTGTTGGTATATTTTTTCTAAGGTGAAGACTTTTGGTTCAGTCCAAGGCCGTGACAACATAATTTTTGTGAACCAAACTGTGACAACATAGTTTTGTTAACCAGCTCCTATTTTTATGAACCAAACTGTGACACCTTGGTTTCTATTGGTATATTTTTTCTAAGGTGAAGCTTTTTGTTGGAATATTTTTTTCTATGCTGAAGTTTTTTCAATCTTTCTGGATTTATTTCTTTGTCTTAGACTGCAAGGTTTTTTTAGCACTGTAAAAATTAGAGATAAAGAGAAAGAAAGATGAAAGATCCAACAAACAAGTTCATCAAGGTTTAATCCCATCTCAAAGACCAACTTCTCGATGATCCTGCTTTCGAATGGGATGATACTTCTCGCCAATGGGTGGAGTGGGTAATCTTCAAAATGTAAAATTGGGTTTTTGAGCTTATTACAAATTTACTTTCATTGAAGCCAGTTCACTAGGCTGGTGCATTGAATTGGTATAAGCATTTTACTTTGAGGGAAGATACTGCATTATTCATTTGTATTATATTTTTATCTTCTGTAAATGTTGCATATAACATAGGTGAAGGTTAAAAATAATGACCCGGAATACACATATTACTGGAATATTGTGAATGATTTGTTTTTGCTCTTATGAAGATCCAATTTTGATGGGGAAGGTAAGGCGTCGAGGGCACATCATTCATTTTGTTCTATGTACTTTTATAGCCATGTAGACGAAGTTATGATCAAGAGTTGATCTACCAGATTGGGTCAGATATTGAGGACTTCAAGTGTTCTTGGCTGATAGTGAAGGAGTATGATCCCAGTTTTCGCCTTCACCGCCCCCGCGGTAAAGGAGGCCGCCCCAACGGCCTTGGTGTATGTCACCGCCCCCGTGGTACCAAGGGGTCGTCCTTGCGCCACAAACAATCTGCCCCTGCGGATTTGCCACAGACCGTGAAGATCTTCTTTCCTGTTCAGTTCTATCCTTTTCCTATCTTAGAAGATCCGATTTTCTTATCTTTAGGCCGGCTTTCCTTGGATCTTCTAACCCTAAAATGTCATTTCCTTCTTCTCCCAACCCCTCTCCTATATAATCCCGTCTTCTTCCCGTTTTTCCGACTGTTTGCATACGTTCTTCACCCCTTGAGAGCTGCATCCATCATCTTGCTTCCTGCGATCTTGTTTCTTCATCACGTTCATGAGTTGATGCATGCCTTCTATTCTACTTGGCTTCTTCCCTTCGTTCTTCCTTTTCTTCTTCTCCTAGGATCAAGATCGAGTCTTGATCCTTGTTGTTGGTTCCGTTGTTGATATGTTGATGTTTACAAGCTCCCTTGGTTGAGTCTTAAAGAGTTGAATCAAAGGATCAAGCTTTGGATCCATTGCTGTGAAGTTTTTGTCAAGAGAAACCTCGACAACGCGTTCTGTCACGCAACCGCCCTCGCACCTGAGAGTTCCTGCCCCTGCGGTTTCCTCTGCAATAACTCCCGTTCTTATGAGTTGCTTACTTCATTGCTTTCCTTGTTCCTTTCCTTGATCCTTATGGATGTTCTTGATTTCCTAAGTATGCTGTAAGACTAAGGTTGAGCCCTTAGCTTGTGGAGATCTCTAAGAGATCATTGAGACTAGAAGTTATAGCATTCTAGCAGCCGTTTCGTTCATGATTCATGATGCTTGTGTGAACAAGCTTCCCTAGCTCCTTTCCTAAGGGAAACTGAGTTGTTCATGAGTTGTTGAGTTTAGATTACCTTCGAGGGAGGTAAGTCCATTGGACTTACTAAGATTCATTCCGCGTATTGGTTTGAGTGTTTTGGCTTGTTTGTGTTTTTTTTATCTTGTTATAGTGGATAACTGGAATAAGATTCACCCTTTATAACCTTAATTGGCCCAAGTGTATGATAACCGGGCGATGACCACTTGTCTAGTTCTTCAGGAGACTAGAATGTGCTCTTGCAGCCCAAGCCCGTAGGTAACGGATAATACTGATCTATTCCTATGGGTAGACGGAAGTGGAGGAGAGTTTCGGGAGATTCTCGTGTGACAAAAGAAGTTCAATTAGTAATTGATAACTTAATGAAAGATAATAACCGGTTGAGTGCGAGCATGCTATATGTTTACTGTACCTTATGTGTGTTTGTACCTTTACGTTCATGTTGATATCTAAAATATTTCCTAACGGTTTTTACCGTCGTTGTAGATGTTCCGCAGGTTCAGGATGCTGCTGAGTGATCCGGACGGTGTGGTCAGCTGGGGTTCCCATACATTATAGGACGGGATCGGGTTTTTGTTATGTTGTTGCTTTCCCTTTTTTTTGAACTCGGCTGCGAGTCTTTTATGTTTTTATTTTGTTTAAACCTTTGGTTTTATATTGAGTTTTAGTTTTCATTTGTTTGTGCCTTGTTGTAAGATCCGTTGTGCTGTTTCTACTCTGAGAGTCGGGACCCATTATGCGGTCCTAGCCCGTAGCGTTTCGAGTTCCCAAAACTTGGGGTGTTACAATATGGTATCAAAGCTCTAGGTTGGCAACAATGGCACTCAAAATCTTCTAAAGGTCGGATGGATAAATAAATAGAACCTGCAAGTGGTCTAACATTTTCAAAAGGGGGTTTTGTTTTTAAACTTGTCGATTTGGGATAGATGTACGCGCGACCACCACTACCTCTGCGGATCTCAATAGTGTAGTTCCTATATGTTGGCCTTTATGTGTGCTTTTCTTGGATTTCTGCTTTAGCTGTAGCATGGCCTTATATCTTTATAGTTTCTTATATATCTATCCTTATAGCAGATGTCGCGTACTAGAGCTATATCTGCTATGACGAGAGGAATGGGTCGACCACCACTTCCACTTGCCGTCTGTAGACGAGGACGTGCAAGAAGACCTCCACTGGCTAAAGGTTGGGGCCAGGACTCAGCTGCTGATCCGCCTATCGCTGAGGCATTTACTGAAGAAGTTGCTGACAATGTTGTCTTGAGGCTGGGAACGAGGCCGTTGTTAGGTTTGGAGCATAGAGAGAGCCATCGATAGAGTCCAGACAAGCGTCAATAGGAGCTTCTGCATATCGCGACTATGTGCAGAGAATTGAGGAGGCTATCAGGACTGGAGGACCAACACCAGTACCACAAGTTCCTGCGAGATCAGCTGAGATTTCGCAGAGAGTTGCGCAAGTTGTTGCCCCGCCCGCTAGAGCTGCTGAGGTTGTGGGAGCACCGGCTGAGGAGAATGAGCCGAAGCCCGATAGTTGGCTGAAGGCTTTTGACCAGCTGAAGGTTCCCACCTTCATGGGAAAGAGAGGATTAGAGAAGGAGCAATGGCTAAGACAGCTGGATTCTACTATAGAGGCGATCGGTTGCCCAGAGGGACGTCGAGTCAACATAGCACATACGCTGTTGAAGGATCAGGCTCATTCTTGGTGGAGGACTGCTTGTAGTAAGTTCACCAGTTATGAGCAGATGAAGACGGTGATCAGGGATCGCTACTGCCCTACATCTATGAGGAGAGACCGTCTCCAGGATTTTCTCGAGGCTTGATTCGAGGATTTTCCTATTGCTCAGATCATCCATAAGTTTCAGGATGAGTTGTCTTTGATGGGTCCGTCTGCACCACCGGAGGATCAACATGTTTACCTTTTCTTCCGAAGGTTGAGGGAGTGAACACAATCTTATCTTTCTGGTTTCCTTTGTGATTCCTTGACGGACTATCAAGTTAGAGATTTTGCTTATGAGAGAGACCGACCAGGTCAGAGGAGTGCTTCTTAGATAGGAGGTCTTGAGAAGAGGCAAAAGATTGGATCAGCTAGTGTTGGAGCTGGAGCAGCTGGGTTAAGGCGTAGTCAGACACCGGGACGTTCTAGTTTCCAGCAGAGTTCTGACAGAGGACGGTAGTGTCACAACTGCAAAGGAGCTGGTCACATCCGAGCTGATTGCAAGAAACCTGCAGTGGCTTGCTTTTCTTATGGCATGTCTGGACACATAGCTGCATTTTGCCGTCAGGACAAGGCGCTATCTCAGTAGGGTTCTTCACCTGCTAGTGTTGTAGGTGGTGGACAGAGATCTCAGTATCAGCACCAGCAGTAGAGAGTTTCTTGTTCTACCGCTCATTAGAGTTCCACTTCGGGACAAGGGAGAGGTAGAAGACGAGTTGGTGGTTCTGCAGACACCAGAGATACAACATCCAAAGTTTACACTAATTGGTTTGTATAGTGTAAGTAAGGGTCGATCCCAAGAGAGCCTTGTCAAGTATTAATTGAATTCAATTATCGATATGTAACCATATTGGGGGGGG
>BSUD01000001.1:154921252-154940529 GCA_033239045.1 Fagopyrum esculentum
GGGAGGGGGGTTGGATTGAAACACGACAAACACAAATAATATTAATAAGCAAAGATGGTGACAATAGAATGAAAAGCTACACTATACTGAATCTTAGCATGCACACTACTTGGTTGGTTCTTTTTACAAGTTATTCATCAATGTTCTCGTCTTGATCTTAGTTATGTGTTGAGCAAACCGACATCAACACAACTTAACAAGCTTAATGATCCGTAAACCTACAAGATCAACACACAAGTTAGCTTTCCAACAAATACAAAGTGATATAGAGAAGAGAATAAACACCGTTAAGCTTTTCTTTATAGTTATATTCCTTTTCCTTTAAGCAATCACAACTAGCTTTTACTTAAAGGATTACTACTTGATTAAAGACCCGAACCCAGAATCAATTAATCCTAGTAATTTGCATACAATTAGACACTTAAGGTGATCAATCTAAGTGGTAAGAAACATGCAAAACATAAGTTAAAGCATAAGGAATATAACACATATATCCTTGAATAGCTTATATTAAGAAAGACTTACAACCAAGCAGAAACGCAGCTTCAAAACAACCCAATGTAGCAAGGAACTTAGAAACTCATTACACTTGGAAATAAGGAAAATAGAGCTCTTTTTGGGAAAATGATGGATGATTCTAGCAATAAGCCATAACTCTATTTATACTACAATTGGCAATAAATGGGAGTAAATTGGCCATCCTAAACAACCACCTTTAATGCCATAAAGGTGGTGCAAACAACCAGAGTAAAGTCTTCTGGCGCTAAACCGCGGGGGTGGGCTTTTAAGGCCGTAGGGGCGGTTTAGGCCAAAACGCTCGATCTTCTTCTTCACTGCAGGGGTGGCCTGGAAATCCTGCAGGGGCGGGTCTTTAATGCTCTCCAAAAGTTTGACTCTTCATCTTCATGTCACTTCTGATGTCGAGCCGTAGGGGCGGCCTAATGTCACCGCAGGGGGGTTACACTGGCTCTTCGGCTTCACAGCTCCGCAGGGTGGTCCGCAGGCAGAGGCGCCAGCTTCGCTTCATCAAGGTAAGTAACCGCAGGGGCGGGCTTGCAGGACCGCAAGGGCGGTGACATGCATGTTCCGGGCGCTGGCGAAGACGCAGACTGCGTTCCGGAGTGCAGTGCCACCCGCAGGGGCGGTGACACTACTCCGTGGCGCGGTGTGGCACCAAAAACTTGTCTTCGTGAATGATCTTCAACTCCAAAGTGTTTCTAACATCCTATTTTGCTTCATTTGGGCTTCTTCTTCCGGATTAAGAAGTTAGTAACACAAACCGACTCTAAGACACTAAAGAGATGCTAAAAACTATCCTAATTGATAGTGATTCCATCACCTATCAAACTCCCCCATACTTAGACCTTTTACTCATCCCGAGTAACACATATAGTAAAATTTATGCAAATAAAAGCCTCAGGAAGCATGGTGCAGAAGATAAGACAAGGGAATCAAGAGAAAAGCCAAGAAATAAAGAGATAAAAAGGGAGCAAAATGAGAAGAAAGTGAGAAACTACCATCCTTATTGCTCCAAAAGTGACCTACCCGGACAACCTCCTTATGACTCCCCTTCTTATGCCGCCAACGTCGGAAGGAGAACCTATACTCGGTGCCGCTCATTTTGCCAAGGCGCCCTTTAGGGCTTTCACCTTGCCACTCTTCTTCTTTTCATAATGATCTCACCAATTCTGCACATCCCTCAAGTCCATTTTTGCACCAACCTAGAGTTGGTCGGATTACCTTCTTTTTACCTAAACCGCCCTTTCGAATTTTTGGTTTATCCAATGATTTCTTGCCTTTTTCTAAATTTCTTTGGATTTTTTCTTTTTTTTGACTTAATTTCAATGACAATTACATACTAAAAATGATAAATTCAAATGACTACTATACATGCAAGATGGTATTCCCTCCCCCATACTTGAAGAACACTTTGCCTTCAAAGTAGAAATGAAAGCAAAGATAGTATTGTGGAGAAGGGAAAGAGATGATACCTACTAATGGGATGGTCCGGGTGGACCATCCGGACCCTCCTCCCGCGGATAACGGAAATGCCGGAAGAAGTGCTCCTACCTCCGGTAGATATCATCAATCCGGCTCTGCTGCGGGTCCATCCGGGATCCAAAGGCAGTCTTAAAGTTGGCTTGCCAAGCCAACTGGTGAGCCTCTACCCGCTGTTTTTGAGCCGCCTGCCAAGCGTCCTGACGCTGGTGCAGATGGACAGTCATGCTCGTTTGAAAACTGGAATGCCAGGTCTATTACTGCTCCAACATGGCCCGCTGGTAGTCTGTCTTCCAAGCCTGGTGTTGTGTGGAAAGAGCAACCATCTGGGCTTGAAGGCTCTCAAGAGAAGGGCCATCCGCTCCCACTGCAGTAGGCATCCCCTAATCTTCGGGGATAGGCGTATGATCCTCGTATGGGGCCCGGCTGGAGCTCGATGCATGCCTTTCAACAATAGCCACCTGATATAAATACGGGCGATCTAGATCAAGGAGAAACTTCAACTACTTCTTCTTGATTGTTCGAGTTGAATCAAACGAAGAACTTGAGCGGCGGAAGCTTAGAAATGGATGCGGAAACGTTCGGTCGATCCGATCTAGATAGATCGAATCATCCATGAAGTGGAGTAGATAATTTTGATCCTTCCAAAAGGATCCTCGAGTATGAAGACCTTAGATAAAAAACTAGATCCAAGATAGAACTTTTAGAGGGTAGAAGAAGAAGTGATGCATAAACAAAGTAAGAGGATTTTGCCTTCACAATACTTGGATTCAACTTAGACATATCTTACAAATGAGCCAAGCCATCCTTATATAGTGCATGAAGACCATACAAAGAGTCAAAACATAAATGACGGAATTAAAAGCCGGAATTAAAATCCGGAATTAACTTCCGGAATTAAAGTTCCGAATATAAAAAGTCAATTATTAAATAGCCGAAATACTTAATAGTCTTCAAAATGGTGCCAGATCCTTCTAGCCGGAAACACGGATGACATCGCCATCCGGGGGCGTACACCACTTGAGGCCTCCTCAAGATAAGTGGATCAACAGCAATATAGAGCTTGGAGAGCTCATCTCCGAGTGGTAGTGGCCGGGTTAAGTAGGTGATATGGCTCACATCTACAAAAGAGAGGCAAAACAAATTCTCAACATTTCTCCGGAGGAGCTTGCACCGCCGGCGGAGGCCTATAGAATGGGATCCCCATCCATCCTCTAGCTGGGACAAGTCAATGACCTGCTCAACAATCAAAGAGATGACCCCACCTCCAACAATATCTCGGGGCTCATTCTTTCTAATCTGCTTCAAAGCGGTAAAGAAGAGTTAAGGCCAATCCGGCACGGAGTTACATATCGGAAGGCATGCATAGAGCAGTAGAAGGTCCTTGAGAGCGACCTTGTTCTCCTCCTTGTGTCCACAGAAGACACACATTATGATCTTGGAGAGGAGCCTCAAGTAGGGGTGAGTGAGTTTGTTGCTATACTCACCCCCGACATGAAACTTGGAGCCGGTGGCCACTTGCCAAAACTCTACCAAGTCCGGTGTTGGTGTGGGCTCCCACCATTTGTCAAAGGGGTTAAAGTCACCCCAAAAGCATCTTGCAAATGAGAAAAGTTCATCGTGTACTTCTTTTTGTTATACTTGAAGGTGAGGCCGACACACACATGGTCCTCCTTCTTCATGTTGAAAGTGGCAATGAACTCGCGACTGAGCTCGGGGTATGTGGGAGCACTCTTCTTCAGGAAATCCCCAAGCCCAACATTGTCAAGGAAGGATTGCATGCTCTCCAACATGCCAAGCTTCTCCAAAGTCAGAATGTGCAAAAACCGAGTTGCATACACCACTCGGTCTTGCACAATCGCATAACGTGCCTTCTCAACCTCAGACATTTTATATTTCCTTTGTGGTTGCATTCTTGCAATGAAGTAAGTTGAGAAATTAGAAATCAAAAAAACAAGGAAATGAGACGAGCCCTCAGTTGTGTTTTCCGCAGGGGCGGCTTGGCGATCCGTAGGGGCGGGCATTACTAGGGGCGGGAGGTTGTAGGCGCAGGGGCGGGCGAAGATGTTCGAGGCGATTTTGGACAACTCCGTCAGAGGTGGCACCTGGGCTACTTTGATGGTGTTGTTTGCTAATTGTGATGGCTGCCGGTGGTACAGGGAGCTGGTGTAATGTGGGGATTGGTTGTTAGGGTTGAGTGAGAGGTTGGAGGACTGGGGTAGCAGTTTGATATTGGGGTGACGCAAGGGCGTAGTGGTGGCGTGAGGGTGGCGTCACAGAGGTGGCGTAGGGGCATGAGGGTGGCATTTGCAATGGTGGCGTGAGGTTAATAGAGTGGGAAAGCAGGGGGTGTGAGGTTAGTTTGTGAGAGACTGATCGAGAGGGAGATGAGTCGTAGGGGTGGGGTGGGGTAGGTGTAGGATCTTTTTTGCCCATTATTTTTTCTTTTCTATGTAAACCTGCAGGGGCGGGGGCTTGTCACCACGGGGGCGGTGACAAGGAGGGAGGTTATGCAGAACCAGTGCTGGGGGTGGCACTAGAACTAATGTCAAGAGGAAACGCCGTAGGGGTGGTGACAGTGTTTGGCATGGCGCAGGCTCAGCGTCGGGGGCGGCACTGGGCATGGGTTGTCACCGCAGGGGCGGTGACAAGGGGCCGTAGGGGTGGTTTTCTTGACAGTGGCTCCTCTTCATATTCTCTCGGGTTAAATCCCGAGCAATGCCTTTGTTTTACGTTGTTGGCTCGACGTAAGGACCATACTTCTCTGCTTGGGCCTCCTCTAATACCATCTCATCTATGGGATCATTCTTCACTCCTTCAAGATAGAGCTTGAGCCTTTGTCCATTGACCTTGAATATATTATGTGTTTGTGGGTCGTAAAGATCCACAACACCATGTGGATGGACCTCAAATATCACATATGGACCTGTCCACCTTGAGTGTAACTTTCCCGCAAAGATTTTTAAGCATGATTGAAATAGGAGGACTTTGTTACCTGCTCCAAAGTCCTTTCGGAGAATGTTCCGGTCGTGCCATACTTTTGTCTTTTCTTTATATTTCATGGCATTGTCGTATGCATCGAGTCTTAACTCCTCCATCTCTTGCAATTGAAGCTTCCGGAACTCTCCTACTTCATCCACGTTCATGTTGCATTTCTTCATCGCCCATCATGCCTTGTGTTCTAGCTCTACCGGTAGGTGGCAAGCCTTTCCGAACACAAGTCGGAATGGCGACATTCCAATAGGAGTCTTGTACGCCGTTTGGTATGCCCATAGAGCATCATTGAGCCTAAAGCTCCAATTTTCCTTCCGGGGGAAGCCGTCTTCTCAAGGATGGTCTTGATCTCCCGGTTCGACACTTCCGCTTGTCCATTTGTTTGCGGGTGGTAGGCCGTTGACACACGTTGATGGACATGGTACTTCTTAAGGAGAGCGGTGATTTTCTTGTTGCAAAAATGAGTTCCCCTATAACTTATGAAAGCCTTGGGGATGCCAAACCTTGCGAAAATGTTATCCTTAAAAAATGCTGCCTCAACTTTAGAATCATCAGTTTTGGTGGCCTTTGCTTCCACCCACTTGAAAACATAGTCCACCGCAAGTAATATATAAGTATGCCCAAAAGAAGTAGGAATAGGACCAATGAAATCAATCCCCCAAAATCAAAAATGTCATAGAATATAAGTGAAGATTGAGGCATTTCATTTCTCCTAGAAACATTACCCACTCTTTGACACCTATCACACCTTACAAAACGCAAAAGCGTCTCGAAAGATGTGTTGCCAAAAGAATCCTACATCTATGACTTTCCTAGTAGTTTTATTGGCCCCAAAATATCCCCCACATGCTTCAGAATGACAGAAGGAGAGAATAGATTGTACTTCATTATCCGGGATGCTACGGCGTATTACTTGATCACTACAATGCTTCCAAAGATATGGGTCGTCCCAAACGTAGTGCCTTGCCTCGGCCTTCACCTTCTCTCTGTGCTTTGGTGAAATATAGAGGGTACTCACCTCTAACAAGAAAGTTAACGATGTAGGCAAACCAAGGTTCAAAAGAGCGAAGCTTAAACAGAACATCTGTCGTGTAATCTGCAAGGGCGGCCAGAGCATCACGCAGGGGCGCAAAAGGCACAAGGGCGCCAATCTCTAGCCGTAGAGGCGGCTGGGCGTGGGGGCGGGACTCTGGATCCATAGAGGCGGTTACATAACAAAGAGTTGTGTAGAATGTGTCATCTAGAAAGCTCCCAAGTATGGCTTTTCCTCGTGCTGGATCTTCCTCCTCCTTCACCAGTCTACTCAAGTGGTCGGCCACAAGGTTTTCTTCTCCCTTTTTGTCTCGGATTTCCAAATTGAATTCGCTTAGAATGAGCACCCACCGGATCAACCTTTGCATTGCTTCCTTCTTTGTAGTGAGGTACTAGAAGGCTTCATGGTCAGTAAACACTATTACCTTCACACCAAGGAGGTACTGTCCGAACTTCTCTAGCGCAAACACCACCACTAACATCTCCTTCTCCGTGGTGGAGTAGTTTCTTTGAGCTCCATTAAGCGTCATTGATGCATAATGGATCACGTGTGATGCTCTTCCATCCTTTTGTCCTAGGACGTCTTGATGACATGAATTATATACCATCATATTCATGCGTATTATAGGTTTATCACCTCAGTTTAACAATCATTTAATGGGAAATGTATGAGTTTTAGTTCATTTTCATATATTTATCGAGAATAGAAGTCTACCCTATTTTATTAGTGAAAATGAAGGAAAAGTGGCGAGGTTGCACAAAGATATGAGAAAAATATCATAGAAGATCTGAAGGGAAGCAAAAAAAATATGGAAAAGATCATGAGGGAAGATAGAAGTTGCAACTAAAAAGATACCACACGATATGGGAGAAAATCGGATGATTACTTATAAAAATTGGTCGATCTCCTTTGTAGATAACTCGATTTTTATCTTATGAAATCCGATTGGTTATAGGATTGTAACCATAAGATCACGCCTCATACCCTATAAAAGGAAGACGTCCCATGCCTTCAGGTTCATCCAATTCCATCCAAGACTATTGAGTCATAGGATTGAGAGTAGCGAGGGAAGCATTCAAGGAGGAAGATCGAAGGGTTCTTAGAAGGTTCTAGTTCGAGAATATAGTTCTTAACGGTTTTGTGAGTTTGATTCAATATTTTGTCCTTGTGATTGATAATTGAAGTTTGTTATTGAGTTTTATTTGAGTTTTGAAAGATTAAAACGTTGTTCATATGCTTTTGGTTTGGTTTTATTCAAAATTCAAGTTTTCTCATCATTCTTTGCTTCGTTGATACAATCTCTCTTTTGATTTTGAAAATGTGTATTCTTGGATAAAACCTTTGTGATTCTGGGGTGATTGGTTGAAGATTGTGGTTTAGATGATGATAGAATGATCTTCATAAGCAGATTGGACCCTAAGAGTTGAGTTTAACCTTAACAAAAGCAAAAATCGGGGTGTTCATTGAGCAGATCGGACGATCTCTAGGGAGGAACAACCCGATTTTCCTTCTGTCATACCTATCTTGCTTTATCCTTTATCCTTGGTTGAAGATTGCTTAAACCCTAGCCGTGTTGAACCTTTTTAACCTATATCCGAGTGTGGGAAAAGACTTACCCGGTGATTCCCGTCCTTGGTTGTCAACGATTACAGGTCCTAGGTAATAGAGGATTCAAAACCCTCTATTAAGGTTGAGTGTGCCCTAAACTCTTACCCTTGTGAGTTAGATCTGATTCCCTTTGGATTGTGTTTGGTTTTGAGAATATTATCCTTCCTTTAGATCTTCTATTTTATCGAGACTCAACATCCTTTATTTAGAGCCTTTGTGTTTGGACATGGGTGGTGGAGACTTCACCGTACATCATTCCGCTTTAGAACACATACCTTAGCAGTCCCAATTCTGTCCATATAATCTTTAGAAGTCTTGAATGGAAAACCACAATTGGATTCCTAGATCCTTGAATCCGTTTTCCCAAATCTTTACACAAAATCAAGTTTTTGTCTTTTCAATTGTCGAAAGTTGCATCTTTCCTTGTTAGATTTCTTATTCCGATTTTGATTTCACCAAATCCTTGTGTTCGACCCTGGAATTCTTGCTTTTATTACAATCGATCTGTACAATGCGGGTTCGCTTTATTGCAACTATTCTCGGTATAAATATTAAAGCTTGCACACACCTTTCGGAGCGAATAAGTTTTTGGCGCTGTTGCCGAGGATTTGGCTTAGACCAAATTTGGTTTCGGTTATCTAACTTGGAAACACCTAGTTTTTGCTAATAATCACCTTTCTTGAAGTGTTTTTGCATAATCTTGTTGTAGGTTTATGCGAAGAACTCGATCGAGTAAACAAACCGTACCCTACAATTCCAAACCCGAAAAGACCTACAGAAGAAGGTTGAAAGAAGCAAAAAGAATGGCTGCCACAAATAACGAAGGAGAAGTTAATCTTAAAGCTTAATTAGACAAAGCTCTTGATCGTGTAAGGGAACGAGATGAAGCTCTTGTTAGGCTAAGTAGTGAAGGAATAGCTAAAGAGGATCAGCATCAAACCGACATGGCTGAAATGAGAGAATCCATTCGGTTACTAAATGAGCGAATTGAAGGGAATGCTAGAGCTGCAAGAAATCCACCAGCACCCCTTATTGTGCCACCGATTGTACATCTTCCAAGAGTTGGAATAGAAAATCCACTAATTGAAGTACCGCAAACATTGGAGAAAGAATGGATCCCATTCAACAAACACGCCGACCGGGTGTGTTAATCGATCCAATGGAGCAGAATATTGGATTTACACCACAAGCTATCACTATGATCCGCCAAAGCCAATTTGGAGGATTGGAGATGGAATCTCCACATCAGCACTTGTAGAATTATGAAATTCTCATGGAGAACATGAAGCCTGCAAGAGCAACCACTAAAAATTATAAATTATGACCCTTTTATTTTTCTTTGAAGGATAGGGCGCTTTCTTGGTATAACTCACTCCCCACCAGAAGGGTGGACACTTGGGAGAAAATGACTTCAGAATTCCTCACCAAATTCTTCCCACCATAAAAATGGCGGAGATGAGAGGCAAAATCAATGCATTTGTCATGAAGGACAACGAAAGCTTATACAAGTCATGGGAAAGATTCAATGACCTTCTCTTAGATTGTCCCCATCATGGCATTCCAAAATTGGAGCTGCTGGAAATTTATTTCAAGGGTTTGGATGGAGAGACCAAGTTCAAACTCCAATCCCTTTCAGTTGGAAAATTCGTGGACATGAGAGTCGATGACGCTTGGGATATCGTCGAGAATCAAGCTCAAATTGTTGAGAAGTATTCCCAACGAGGACCCGAAGCTAGGAATCCAAGTGTAAGAACTCCAAGAATAAACTTGACCACCGATAGCGTTAATCAAATAAACGCTCTCAAAAATGAGATCAAGGCTTTGAAGGACCTCTTGAAGAATCAAATGCAAGCATCAAAACAAAATACTAGCTACGTCGGGGGAGGAAATAATCAAGGAAATCAACAAGGAAATAGGAATAACAACAATAACTAAAACAACAACAACCGGAATCACAAAAACAATTGGAGATCCAACCAAAACAATCCCGAAAATCCTTATTCCCATGCTGAAAAAGCTCTAAATCCCCCTTCCTCTTCTACTTTCACTCCTTTAAAAAGCCAAGAACCATCTTCAAGTTCAACACCCAAAGATCGACTTGAAGGAATGATCGAAGCATTGGCTGGAAAAATGAGCGGAATTGAAAGTGCAATCACCTCCGTTACTAAGGCACAAAAAGTCCTAGAAAGTCAATTGTTCAACAACACCGGAGAAGTACCAAGAGATCAAGGAAAGCTTCCCGGAAAGACGGAGAACAACCCTAAAGGCCAAGTGAATGCCATCACCACAAGAAGCGGAGTCACCACTAACAACCCGCTACCAAGGAATATGGAGAAAGGAAATCAACCAATGGCTGAAGAGGAGGAATCTAACAATAAAGAGAAAGCACCGGTTTATGTTCCACCTCAAGCATACAAACCACCCCTACCTTTTCCGTAATCCCATGCTGAAGAAAGAGTTGACAAACAATTCGGTAAGTTCGTCGATCTTAAGAGCAAATTACATATTAATTTTCCTTTTTATGGATGACATTGTAGGAATGCCGGCATATGGAAAATTTTTGAAGGAGATTTTATCCTACAAAAGAAAACTAGAAGATGTTGGAGAGGTAAGGATGACTAAGAAGTCTTCCGAACTTATCCAAAAGATGAAAGAGGAAATGCCGAAAAAGTTGAGAGATCTCGGATCTTTCTGCGCACCCATCAACATCGGGAAAGTCACATACAAAGCTCTATGTGACCTTGGAGCAAGTGTTAGTATCATACCACTTGCCTTGTGTGAAAGAGCCGGACTTGGACCACCACAACCCATCAAGATGACTCTCTATATGGCGGATAGGTCCATCACACACCCCGTGGGAATTCTAGAAGATATACATGTCTTGCTAGGTAAATTTTACATTCCCATAGATTTTGTTGTTCTTGACATTCCTCCAGATCACCCCGTTCTGATCATACTTGGACGCCCCTTTCTTGCAACTTTGGGTTGCGTTGTGGATGTCAAGAATGGAATACTCTCCTTTAACCTAGGATCAGAGCACGTGCACTTCATCTCCCTTCAATGCTCAAAGGGCCAACTGCCGGAGATGACATATATATCACTTACGATGACGAGGAGGCATCAAGAGAAGAGGTAAGTTCAAACCTAATCAAAGATCCTCTTGAAAAAGTCATTAGTTTGTGTATTATAGATGAAGGAGAAGAAGAGGAATGCAACGTTCAGGTTCGAGCATTAAGAACATTGGAGGAAGATCCCACAATCAAGTTTGAAGAACTCGAAGAATGCACGAAAAAGAGTGAAGAAATCGGTTCGTCTCAAGAAAGTCGACCGATTTTTGGAATTAATTCAATTAATTTAGTTGATCTGACAAAAGTCATAGCCATGGATCGAATGAAAAATCGGATAAACAGGGCCAGATCGACCGATTTTCCTGTAGCTTCTGGGACTTTTCAACAATCGATTAAAAGTGTTTCAGCTTGCAACAACACATCTTCTTCGACTTCAAATCTCTCTCCTAGCTCTTCTACAGGCCTGGACACATCTTATAAAGATCCTCCTACCTTAGAATTAAAACCTTTTCCATCTATCTAAGGTATGCCTTTTTAGGACTGAATTCCACTTATCCGGTTATTGTAAGATCAAAACTGATTGAAATTGAACATAATAAGTTAATGGCCGAACTGAGAAAGCACAAGAACGCTATTGGATATACTATTGATGATCTTGTTGGCATTAAACCTTCTTTATGTATGCATAAAATATTGATGGAAGATGACCACAAGCCTTCACGAGAACCTCAACGATGGATAAACCCGATCATGAAAGAGGTTGTGAAGAAAGAAATTATAAACTTCTTGATGCAGGAATTATCTTCCCTATTTCCGATAGCAAATGGGTTAGCCCGGTTCATGTAGTTCCGAAGAAAGGAGGAACGACCATTATCACAAATGAAAAGAACGAACTCATTCCTACAAGGACAGTAACCGGATGGAGGATGTGCATCAACTACCGCAAACTGAATGTTGCAACAAGGAAGGATCATTTCCCCCCTTCCCTTCATCGACCAAATGTTTGAAAGGTTAGCACAACACTCCCACTTTTGCTTTTTAGATGGTTATAGTGGTTTCTTTCAGATTCCCATTCATCCCGATGACCAAGAGAAGACAACATTCACATGTCCATGGGGAACGTTTGCCTATAGAAGAATACCATTCGGACTTTGCAAAGCTCCAACCACCTTTAAAAGGTGTATGATGGCCATCTTCTCCGAATACATCGAGAATATAATGGAGGTTTTCATGGATGATTTTTCTGTTTATGGTTCTTCATTTGATGAATGTCTTGCTAACCTTTCTCTAGTCCTTCAAAGATGATAACATGCTAATCTTGTCTTGAATTGGGAGAAATGCCACTTTATGGTTAGTGAAGGAATTGTTGTTGGACACATGGTGTCCAGCCGTGGAATAGATGTCGATAAAGCTAAGATCGAGACCATCGAGCGGCTACCTCCGTCAACATCGGTGAAAGGAGTAAGAAGTTTCCTTGGTCAAGTAGGTTTTTATAGACGCTTCATTAAAGACTTTTCTAAGATTTCTAAACAATTAACTAACCTACTAATGAAAGATGTGGTTTTTGAGTTTTCAAAGGATTGTCTAGATGCTTTCTACAGGATCAAAGAGGCATTAATCTCAGCTCCCATAATTCAGCCACCATATTGGAACTTACCTTTTGAGATTATGTGCGATGCTAGTAATGTAGCCGTAGTAGTTGTCCTCAGACAAAAGAAATGTGGGACAACATATGCCATCTACTACGCTAGGAAGACGCTGGATGAAGCCCAACTAAACTACGCTACAACAGAGAAGGAATTATTAGCCGTGGTTTACGCTTTCGAGAAGTTTCGTTCTTACCTTGTAGGAGCGAAAGTGATCGTTTACACCAACCATGCAGTAATTCGCTACTTGCTCAATTAGAAAGATGTGAAGCCAAGACTCATTAGATGGATACTCCTTCTACAAGAGTTCGATTTAGAGATCCATGACAAGAAAGGATCCGAAAACTCGGTAGCGGACCACTTGAGTCGACTTCCACACGTCCAAGGCAGGGAAGATGATCCACCCATAGATGACTCATTTTGGGATGAGCAACTACATTAAATTGAGGAATGTCTTAAACAAATCGCCGGAGGTAACGAACCTTGGTTTGCTGATTTCGTTAATTACTTACTTTCCAATGAAAAACCTCCCGGATTATCATATACTCAAAGAAAGAGGTTCTTCAAAGAAGTCAAGCAATATTATTGGAACGAACCTCTCCTCTTCAAGAGAGGACCGGACGGAATGATTAGAAGATGCGCTCCAGAAGATGAGGTCGAGAGCGTTATCTGCCATTGCCATTCACTTCCTTGCGGTGGACACGTTGGTTCACACAAAACTAGCGCCAAGGTATTACAATCGGGATTCTTTTGGCAAACTCTATTCAAAGATGTGCAAAAATTTGTTGTTGCTTGTGATGCTTGTCAAAGAACAGGGAACATATCGATAAGAAATGAAATGCCTCTCAATAACATTCAAGAGGTTGAGATCTTCGACGTATGGGGAGTAGACTTCATGGGACCATTCCCCTCATCTTGTGAAAACAATACATATTGTAACATCCCAAATTCTCAGAACTCGGGGAGCTACTGGTTAGGACCTCACAATGGGTCCCCACCTTAGTTTGACAACAATTTTACTAGGATCTTACAACAAGGCACAAATGTTTTTAAAACAATTTCAAAACATATTATTTTTAATGTATGAATGTGCATATATGACAGCCTTACAAAAACATATATATAGATACATAAATTGCATGTCGTATTGGAGACTCCCCTATCCCCATCTAATGAATACGTGGACCCGGCTCACCATCCGTTCCGGATATCTCTACAACTGTCTATCTCTACAAATCTACAACACAGATAAAACCGTTAGCTAACATTCTATGCATAAGTATAAAGGTAAAAGAACAAACACACAACATACACAATCAACATGCAACACACAATCCTTTTATTATCTTTTAATTACGTGATATGTCATTACTAATGATACTTATTTTGTGACAGGAGGGATTCCCAAGCCTCGCCCCTGTCCCCGTTTACCAATATGGAATGGTACTAATGCATGTGACCGTCTACTTGACTAGGCTGGTCGCAGGGAACCTCCTAGACTCTCGCAAGAGCTAGGCAGATGATGTCACGACCCGTTATCATACACTTGAGTCGATTACATAAATAAGGTCGGGCTAATCCGGTTTCGTTGTTTATCATAACTAACAAATACCACTCATACACATTGCATTCATACAAGAAGCAAGCTAAGTAAGTCCGGGGACTTATCTGAATCAGATCTCGACTCTCTTAATCACAACTCAATCTGTAACTGTATAACTCGGTTGCCTGTCAAAGGAGGCAAGTGGATAAACACATATCCCATATACTTAGAAGTCTAAGACTTCTAAGATATAAGATCCTATCGGAAGAGAAATATACTAAAATACACGTCTAAGGTAAAATGACCATTTTACCCTTGGTCCCGAATCTTCTAAAATATCTAGTAATATGTACTTAAATTCTTAATTGAGGCTAACTATCATAGGTAAATGTTCAGGTACGGCCCTTTTATTGCGGTACGGTCGTACGGCCGTACCGCAGGGCGACACGTGTCCCGAAAATTTTTTTTTTTTTTTTTTTTTTTTTTTTACGGAAACTAATGAAAATTTATTTGAACTACCATGTTATAATTTATGCACTATTATCCTATAAACTTTGAACTATTCCTATATAATCCATGAACTATTCTATTATAATTCATGAACTATCCCATAATAAGTTTTGAACTATTACTTTCACTCCTTTATAAATATTTGCACTTTAAACTATTCTATTATAATTCATGAACTATTCTATTATAATTCATGAACTATCTCATAATAAGTTTTGAACTATTACTTTCACTCCTTTATAAATTTTGCACTATGAACTATTCTATTATAATTCATGAACTATCCTTTTAGAAGTTATGAACTATTACTTAATAAGTTTTGAACTATTACTTTCAATCCTTTATAAATTTTACACTATGAACTATTCTATTATAATTCATGAACTATCCTTTTATAAGTTATGAACTATTCCATAATAAGTTTTGAACTATTACTTTTACTCGTTTAAAAAAAAAAAAAAATTTTTTTTTTTCCGGGTTACGTGTCGGCCGTACAGACGGCCGCACGGCCTTACCGGAATAATGGGCCTTACTTGAATAATACTCAACTATCATATTCTAACTCTTAAAGTTGAGTTTAGATCAAGACTAGACATTACATGTTTTCTTTAACCTTCTAAAAAGGTCACTAGGGTCCAACTTTGACTTCAAATATGAAATTCGAATAAACTTATAAAAATTCCGAAATAATTCTCTAGATCATCTATGATATCCCATCTACTTCTAGGAGCAAGAATTTCTTAAAAACTGTTCAACCATCACTTCTACAAAAATTTCCAAATTTGGTTACAACACTTGAAATTTTCTATACTTAGCCAAAATCTGAGTATGTTTTCTAACTGTACAACAAGTCCATTTTGAGCCTCTAACACTCTAAATCCTACCGTTGGATTCATTCCAACTTTTGACATATTAACCTATGCATGGCACTAAACAATATTTCAAAAACGGAACGGTGGATCTTATCTCTAAGGCATCAAAAATATGAACAAACTTGACTGATCAACACAGTTTCTGGAAATTCAGCAAACACTTAACAAAACAGCACCCTGTCTTAACTTTGAAAAATCATAACTCCTAAACCGCTCGCTGGAGTTATCCCAAATTTTGATATGTTCTACTATAAAATCTTATCTACAATATATCCAAAATTCAGCAGCAAAGGAGATCAAAAGCCTATTCAAAACCATCTCACAAAACTGCATCACATGTTGTTTTTCTCAACATTCAGCACACTTATAAAAACTGCATGAGGAGTCAACTTTGCAACATCATAACTCTCAAACCGTAACTCCGATTCTTACCAAATTTTAGTATGATCTACTATGTACTACTGAATACAATATATCCAAAATTCAGCAATAAAGAAGTAGTCTAGCTTATCCAAATTTGGACCCGAAGTTGACTGCGTGTCACTTCCAAAATTTCAGAAAACTCCTATATCTTCACTGTCTCTTCTATGGATGTTCTGAGCATGATTAGGAGACATGAAGAGCATTCATTAGACACAAAAGGTATGGAAAGAAGTGCAAGGAAGCAAGGGTATCCACCTTACCCGATTCCAAGACTCGAGGCATAAAGGAAGATGGCACGAACGTGGTTGCTGCTTGCTGTAACTGGGGCGCATAAACGGCGAGGAGGACACACACTCTAGGGTTGGCAATGCTCTCCAGGAAACTGAAGGTAGTTAGGCGCTTTCTGGGCACAACAGCTCACCGAAGAAGGGCGATTGTGGACGTACAGGTGAAGGAGCCCTTGGTTGTTGTTCCTCATGCGTTTGAAAAAGGTAGGGCTGAAGTTTCTCCTCTGGTTGTTGTCCTTTGCTGGCGTGACAGGCGAAGGCGAGGAATGGAGCACGGCCACTGTCTATGTCTCCCTTGCGGTTGGTGCAAAGACGGTGGCACGAGAAGACCGACTGGTGTTGTGGTGGCTTGGCGTCGTCTGTGCAGAAGAGGGCGAAGTGGTGGTCTGATGCGCGCCACCAACGAGGTTCCTGGTTGCTGAAATTTTGTGATGAAGACCTCTACACTGCTACCATCTTCAGCCGGCATGGAACGCGTGGACGAGCCCGGCAGTAGGGTCGATTGGAGATGCTCACCAATGGCGTAGACTAGTACCAATGTGGGAGGGTTTGCCGCGAGCGTTGTTGGGAAGGCTGGAACCCTAGGGCTGAGGAAATGAGAGGAGTAGCGGCTGGAGATGTACGTGGAGCAGGCTGGCTTCGTCATGGGTTGGCAAGAGGTGAGGTAGAGCAAGCAAGGGTTGGCCTTGTCTTTGGGTTGAGGTGATCTTGTCAAAAATGGGCCCGGATGGCCTTGTCATGACTTAGTCATGGGCTTGTCAAGTGGGTCAATTACTATAAGGCTTGCAAGAGTGTTTTAAGGATGATTTTGTATGATAAAATTTCACATAAAATCATAGAAGTTGGGAAATAATATTTTATGTGATTATCTCTTCACATAAAATGACAAAAATTTAAGTTGACTATGGATTTACCGGAAATTAAATTTCCGGGTATTACATCAGTATCCCCTTAAAATAAGTTTCGTCTCAAAACTTAGAATAAAGACATCTATCCGATTGTAACACCCCAAATCCGCGGGATATCGGGATGCTACGGGCGAGACCTCACAATGGGTCCCGACCCTTAGCTTGACAACAATTTCACCGGACCTTTCCAACATGGCACAAATAAAGGCAAAAACTCAAATCGTTTATAGTGTATGCGAGAAACTGGAAGTAAAAGTACAAAGTGGAAACTCAGCCGAGTCCTCAAAACGACACAATCTCAAAGGATAAATCCGAAACCACAAGTCCGAACATAATCAAAAGAAACCTAAAACGCCCCCGTCCTATAATGTACGGCGACCCTCGGCTGTCCACTCCTCCACCTCACTCGGCGGCGTCCCTAACCTGTGGGGCATCTACACAAGCGGTTTAAAACCGTTAGCTCTATTCCAAGCATTAGAAACATGGCGAAGGCACAAACACACTCATACATCATAACATCACATAATCATACTCAACATACAAGTCCGGTTTATTATCTTTATTTATTAGGTCGTATCCCGTTCTAATTCAACTTCTTTTGTGACACGAGAATCTCCCGAAACTCGCCTCGGTCCCCACTTACCGCATGGAACGGTGGATGCCTCCGACCGTCTAACCACACGGGCTAGTCGCCAAGAACCTCCTAACTCTACGCAAGAGCTAGGCAAGTTGTCACCGCCCGTTATCATACACTTGGGATAAATAATAAATAAATAATATATAAAGGTCGGTAATCCTAATTCCAGTTTTATAAGTTATAATGAAAGCGATAAACACACACCACCAAACACGCATCGAATCTAATACATAGAATACGAGCTAAGTAAGTCCGGAGACTTACCTCTCTCAAGGTAACTCAAAACCACTCTCAACTTCCCGCAGGAAAACGCTCTAAGCCTGGCCAAGTGAAGCACTCTATCAATAACCAACTAAAAAGCTAGAAGTTCTCGGACTTCTAGTCTCCAACATATATATATATATATGATATCTAACTCTAGCATGCTAGGTCCAACCTATTATCTCGAGGATCATCACAAGATCATAAAGAAGGTAACGCAACAAGTTCCATATCCAATAACCAATACCTAGGGTTCATGGCCACTACATGGCATTTGCTCTACGTTATGCTAAGTTCCTCTAACAAGTTATACTACCATAACCGAACTAACGAAGGAGAAGTACTCACACGAGATCCGAAGTGAAGCACGGTCTACGGAGTCAAGAACGAGTTCGATTGCTTCTAATGACCGCTTCCGGACCTAAGGACAAAACTAAGCGAAATTAGCTCAAATGCTAATTTTGAAAGGAGGGTTTAGCGCAAAAGGTTTTCCAATAACACTCCGTTTCTAAAACCGGGGTCAAACTTGTTAATACTAATTCCGGGCAAGACATACAAAAATGGACCGTTGATTGAAAACCGACTTTCAAATTATCCAACAATCGGGTTTTTAAACCATTTAAGACACCAATTTATTTGTCAAGGAGTTGGGTCAAAAAGCTTAGCCAAATTAGGGTTTAAGAATATTAATAATGTACTGCAGGGTATAAAATGTCATTTTTCCAAAGTTATAGGGTAAAACTGCAATTCCACATAAAAAGGGGTCACAACAGTAATTAGGTGCAAAGAGAGGGTCAATACTGTAATAATCACAAAAAAAAAACACAAATCCCCTCTTCTGAACTGTAATCGACATGAGAACGGAAAGGCAGGCCCTTGGCTTTCGCAGGCGGGGAAGGGCGGAGCGGAGGCGGCGTCGGTGCTGGCGGAGGAAGGGCGACGGTCGGCACCGGCAGCGGATCTCGCGACAGCAGCCTCCGGCAACCGGAGCGGACAGAAGCGCAGCGAAGGAAGAGGGAGGAGACGGCGTCGGCGCGGCCTGTGCGCCGTCCTGCTGGCGGCTCCGTTCCTCCAAAGCGGCGGCGTGGCGCAGGGAGTGGCGTCCGGTGGCGGTTCTTGGCGGTGCAACCCTCCTCCAGCCCTCCTCGAATGGTTAGCGTCACTGCAGAAGAAACAGGAAAGAGGGACGAGAGAAAGAGCGTGAGAGATATTGAGAGGAAGAGTGGGTTGTTGGGGACTTGGCTGGACTGAGAGAGGGTTAGAGGCAGCAAAGTGGGAGAAACGAGAGGTCACTGCAGGCTAGGGCTGCAGCAGGGATAACGAGGAGACGCTCTTCAATACTTCTTCTGCACGCCAGACCGGAAAAAGAGGAGGGAGAAAAGAAAGAAAGAAAAAGGAAAGAAATAAATAGGAGGGATTATATATATATATATATATATATATATATATATATATATATATATATATATATATATATATATATATATAT
>BSUD01000001.1:154940763-155024050 GCA_033239045.1 Fagopyrum esculentum
TTTTTTTTTTTTTTCCTTTTTTAAAAAAAAAGGAAACTAACTCGATTTACATTTGGAACGGGATTTCCCGGATAGGTAAATCCCGAATTCCGACATAATTAATTTTAAATAAAATAAAACAAATACGGGAATACATAATTGTATCCCTAAAATAATATAATACCCGAAAACTTATCTTTTTAAAAGCTATTTATATATATATACATACATATATATATATACTTTATATAAGAACTCGAGCTATAGCGAATCGAGGGAAGGGGAAAGACAACGTCGGAATGCACCCGAATAAACGGGGCGTCACATCAGGTCCTCCTAAAGAAAAGTTTCGTCCCGAAACTTGCTAAACGCGGAACTCTCAAGCTAAAGTGCCTCAACATTCTCTCGGAATCCTAAAACGTGGCAACTATGGCCCTTCTAATCCAAAGTCTACTCGCCTAGACTCGTAAGATATACACATAGGAAACACACATATCACATCACGTCATAAGTCATATAAGAGTAACCAAGGATAGATCTCGAGACTAACCCGACGGTCCTATAGATGTGGCTAATCCTGCGTAAAACTCGGGATAGTTCCTACGGATACTATCCTCCGTCTCCCAAGTGGCCTCGTCGGCTCCTCGCCTCGACCACTGCACTCTCAACATCGGTATCTCCTTCGACCGAAGTCGTCTCGTACTACGCTCCAAAACCGCAATCGGATGCTCCGCGAAGGTATGGTCTGGCTCGACCACCAGGTCCTCGTGGATAATGACATGCCTCGGGTCATGTATGTACTCTCTCAACTGAGATACATGGAACACCGGGTGAATACCCTCCAACCTCGGTGGTAACGCTAACCTATATGCCACCTCTCCGACTCTCTCTAAAATCTCAAAGGGACCGACATATCGGGGGCTTAACTTCCCCTTAATGCCAAATCGCCTCACACCCCGTGTCGGTGATACCCTCAACCAGACCTGAGCTCCTACTCTGAACTCTAGGGGCCTACGCCTCCTATCTGCATACGATCTCTGACGGCTCTGCGCAGCCAACATCCTCTCTCGGATCAAAGCAATCCTAGCCATGTCATCATGTACCTGATCTGGAGCTACAACACTAGAACTCCTCGGCTCGTCCCAGCATAAGGGGGTACGACATCTCCGTCCATACAATGCCTCATACGGTGCCATCCCAATCGATGCGTGCCAACTGTTATTATACGAAAACTCCACCAACGGAAGGTGGTCTGGCCATATCTGCCCCCAGTCTAGCACACATGCCCGTAACATGTCCTCCAAGGTCTGAATAGTCCGCTCGGACTGACCGTCGGACTGTGGATGATATGCGGTGGTGAAATGAAGACTCGAACCTAGGGCGGCGTGTACCTGCTGCCAAAACCTCGAAGTAAAACGCCCATCCCTGTCCGAGATGATAGTCCTCGGGACTCCATGTAACCTCACAATCTGACGAGTAAACTCCTCAGCTAGACGACTCACCGGCCACGTCTCCCAAATAGGAATGAAACGTGCGGTCTTTGTCAGCCGATCCACTACCACCCAAATCGCATCAAAGCTCCTACTCGGTCTTAAACCGGTGACAAAATCCATGGATATGTCCTCCCACTTCCACTGCGGCACAGGCAGTGGGTGGAGTTCTCCCCCTGGTCTCTGGTGCTCGATCTTGACCTGCTGGCAGGTCGTGCATCTAGCCACATATCTAGCTATATCGGGCTTAAGCCCGCCCCACCAATAAGACCTCCTAATATCCTGATACATCTTACTCGTGCCTGGATGCACTGAGTAGGGAGTAGAATGTGCCTCCTGCAAGATCCGCTCTCTCAACTCTGGGTCTGACGGTACACAAACACGTTCCTGACGTCTCAACAATCCGTCTGCTCCTGTGACAAACTGCGGTGCCTCTCCTCGGGCCATCCTGTCCCGAATCCTCGTCAAAATGGGACATCCGTCCTGCTTCCGTCGGATCTCTCCGGACAGGTCAGGTAATATCTCTAACTCGGACAAGTGACAATCCGTATCCGGGAACCGGATGTCCATCTCCAACTCTATCAAATCCCTCTGCAACTGGGGCTGAACCGTAAGCCGAGCTATAGCCTCCTCACGAGGAGTCCTCCTACTCAGGGCATCGGCGACCACGTTCGCCTTCCCCGGGTGGTATAAAATCTCCAAATCAAAGTCCTTAATCAGCTCTAACCATCTCCTCTGGCGGTTATTCAACTCCCGCTGAGTGAATATATACTTCAGACTCTTATGGTCTGTGAAGATCTGACACGTGGCTCCGTACAAATAGTGTCGCCAGATCTTCAGGGCATGAATCACCGCTGCTAGCTCAAGATCATGGGTGGGATAATTCTCCTCGTACGGCTTCAGCTGCCGCGAAGCGTACGCAATAACCCTACCCCTCTGCATCAAAACACACCCCAAGCCTAGCTTGGAGGCGTCACTATATACAACAAAGTCCTCTACGCCCTCCGGCTGGGCTAACACAGGAGCGGAGGTCAACCTCCTCTTCAGCTCCTCAAAGCTGCGCTGACAAGGCTCAGACCAGACGAACCTGGTAGACTTCCTTAGCAAGGAAGTAAGGGGTCGTGCAATCACGGAGAAACCCTCAACAAAACGGAGGTAATATCCCGCTAAGCCCAAGAAACTGCGCACCTCCTTGACCGTCCGAGGAGGCGGCCATGAAGAAACGGACTCTATCTTCGCCGGGTCAACCATGACACCCTCGGCGGAAACTATGTGACCCAGAAATGCCACCTTGGGCATCCAAAACTCGCACTTAGAGAGCTTTGCATAAAACTCTCTATCCTGAAGGACTCGAAGAACCGTCCTCAGGTGTCCCTCATGCTCCTCCCTACTCCGGGAGTAGACTAAGATGTCATCTATAAACACCACCACAAACTGGTCCAAGAAATCGATGAATATTCCGTTCATCAACTCCATGAAGACGGCAGGTGCATTCGTGAGCCCGAATGGCATCACGACAAACTCATAGTGGCCGTATCTCGTCCTGAATGCCGTCTTCGGCACGTCCTCCTCTCTCACCCTCAGCTGGTGGTATCCCGACCTCAAGTCGATGCGCGAAAATACGGAGGCTCCCTGCAACTGGTCTAGCAAATCATCAATGCGCGGAAGGGGGTACTTGTTCTTGATGGTGACTTTGTTCAATTCCCGGTAATCGATACAAAGTCTCAAAGATCCGTCCTTCTTCCTGACGAAGAGGACCGGTGCACCCAAAGGGGACACGCTCGGGCGTATGAAACCCCTCTCTGCTAACTCCTCGAGCTGCTTCTTCAGCTCTAGCAACTCGATTGGCGCCATGCGGTATGGGGCCTTGGAGATCGGCCTCGTGCCGGGCTCCAACTCAATGGCAAAGTCAACACTCCTCTGCGGTGGTAATCCAGGTGGCTCTCCAAATACATCCTCGAACTCACATGCTACGGGAATCTCCTCCAGCGACGGTCCCGCCTCCTCCTTCATGGCATAACACCAGAAGGCCTCGCATCCCTGTCCGATAAGTCTTGCGGCTCGAACCGCGCTAATGACTGTACCGGTCTTTCCGAGGTCCCAACCTCGGAAAATCACCTCATGTCCCGACTCTGTGGTAACTGTCACGGTCCTCCGACTGATGTCTAAGACGGCTCGGTGGCGGTCCATCCAGTCCATGCCCAAAATGACTTCTTCATGCACTAAGTGCATGACATAGAAGTCGGCTAACCAATCTCGGTTTCCCAAACGTATGGGACAACCGCGTACCTCTCGGGTACCACTAACTCTACCCCCATCGGGTAACCCCACAACAAAGGGTCTCCCCTCTACCGTAACTAAGGACAATCTAACTACACAATCATCGGATATAAAAGAGTGCGTAGCACCCGTATCAAATAAAACTCGGACCGAAATGCCGTGAATCTGAATAGTACCTGTAGCTGCTGGCGCTGCTGGATCAGCAGCACTCCTCAACTCGAACACTCTAGCCTTTGTGCCTCTAGTATCTTGGGCACCCCCACCACGGCCTCTACCTCGGCCCTGGGCTGACCCCTGTGTACGGGTCTGACTCTGACCTCTCTGCTGAAATCCCTGGGCCGGAAACTGAGGTGGCCTCTGCCCCCCTCCTGCCCTGGTAGCAGGTGAAGAACCCTGCTGTGACTGGGCCTTGCCCTGGCGGCAAAAAGAGGCTCGGTGACCCGCCTGTCCACAAGTGAAACACGTCACGGGCGGCCTCTTACATGCCGTCCTAATGTGCCCAAACTCTCCACAGTTGTGGCACTATCGGCCCCGATCTGGTGTCTGAGTCGAGTGCTGGGGACCGGGACGTCCCTGTGTCTGGCTACGCCCATGTCCTGAGGCTCCTGCCCCTGCACTAGCTGACCATGTCCTCTGCCTCTTGTCCGGCCCTCCGGACTGTGCTGCTCTCCTGAACCCAGGACGATCTCTCTCATAGGCTGAAGCTCGGTCCTGGTACTCTGTCAACGAAACACAACGAAATCCCGCCAAGTAAGCACGGGTGGACTCCCTCAATCTCCTGGAGAAGAGATAGACATGCTGGTCCGCCGGAGGTGCAGCGGGACCCAAAAAGGCTAACTCCGCCCGAAAACGTCTAATCGCCTCAATGACTGGGACGTCCTCAAATCCTGCCTCTAGAAAATCCTGGACTCTGTCTCTCCTCAGTGAATCCGGGCAAAAAGTCTCTCTAACGAGGCTCAGCAGCTGCTCCATCCTAGTCACACCTCCTCTAACAGTCCTCCACCAATACTGGGCCTCCTCTCGAAATAACGTCTGGACTATCTCCACCTGTCTCTCCTCTGGACAACGGATCGCCTCTAGTGCGGACTCCACATGTCCAATCCAGTGCTCGACCTCTAACCCTACCTTCCCGTCGAAGTAGGGTACATGCTGCTGGTTGAAAGCCTTCAACCATGAATCAGGTCTAGGAGACCTCAACTCATCTCTAGCTCTGGCGACCTCGATAACCGGCTCGGCCACAACTACCGCTGGTGCAACCACCTCTGGTGCGGCCCTAATAGGAGTAACTCTCTGTGAGACCTCAGCTGATCTCGCAGGTGCAGGTGCAGGTACCGGGGGTGCGGGAGGTGGTGCTCCTGTCCTGAATGCCTCCTCCACTCGGCGTACGTAATCTGCAAATTCAGTAGCTCCAATAGATGGTCCCCCGGTCCTAGCAGATGGGGAACTATGCGCCCCGGACCTCACAACTGTCCTATCTCTAATCTCGGGAATGACGCTCTCAGCTACGTCCTCTACTGGAATCTCAGCTGCTGGCGGATCCACAGCGGGTGGGTCCGCAATGGGGATACGTCCCCGACCTCTCGTGCCTGGAGGTCTCCCTACCCGTCCCCGTCTCTGGGCGGTAGGTGGAAGAGGGGGTCTACCCCTGGCGGGTCCTACGTAAGCCGTGGCTCTCGTACGTGCCATCTGATATCGTGTGGCGTATATTTATATAAATACGTATGTAATACTTATGAACTTAATTTGATAATAATACATAAAAGCATAATAATGATCAAATCCAAATATGCAACCAAGGCCCATAAGCCCAATCACCCTAAGGTCATATACATATCTAGATACATATAAATCCAGAAACATCCTAAGGCCGTAAATATATATATATATATGACTATGTAATAATAACGTATATATACAAACATCAAATCCAGGAATCTATGCCGCCGAGGTTTGCGTGAGGAGTGGTGGTCCCGTACATCCTAACCCATTCCCGACTCATGCATATGAATTTTGAAAACTAAAAAGTCAGAACCCGAAGGGTTCTGTTTATCCCTCATTCGGCCTTTAGAAAGTTGCGAGTGCCATTGTTGTCAACCTAGGGCTCTGATACCACTTTTGTAACACCCCAAATCCGCGGGATATCGGGATGCTACGGGCGAGACCTCACAATGGGTCCCGACCCTTAGCTTGACAACAATTTCACCGGACCTTTCCAACATGGCACAAATAAAGGCAAAAACTCAAATCGTTTATAGTGTATGCGAGAAACTGGAAGTAAAAGTACAAAGTGGAAACTCAGCCGAGTCCTCAAAACGACACAATCTCAAAGGATAAATCCGAAACCACAAGTCCGAACATAATCAAAAGAAACCTAAAACGCCCCCGTCCTATAATGTACGGCGACCCTCGGCTGTCCACTCCTCCACCTCACTCGGCGGCGTCCCTAACCTGTGGGGCATCTACACAAGCGGTTTAAAACCGTTAGCTCTATTCCAAGCATTAGAAACATGGCGAAGGCACAAACACACTCATACATCATAACATCACATAATCATACTCAACATACAAGTCCGGTTTATTATCTTTATTTATTAGGTCGTATCCCGTTCTAATTCAACTTCTTTTGTGACACGAGAATCTCCCGAAACTCGCCTCGGTCCCCACTTACCGCATGGAACGGTGGATGCCTCCGACCGTCTAACCACACGGGCTAGTCGCCAAGAACCTCCTAACTCTACGCAAGAGCTAGGCAAGTTGTCACCGCCCGTTATCATACACTTGGGCTAAATAATAAATAAATAATATATAAAGGTCGGTAATCCTAATTCCAGTTTTATAAGTTATAATGAAAGCGATAAACACACACCACCAAACACGCATCGAATCTAATACATAGAATACGAGCTAAGTAAGTCCGGAGACTTACCTCTCTCAAGGTAACTCAAAACCACTCTCAACTTCCCGCAGGAAAACGCTCTAAGCCTGGCCAAGTGAAGCACTCTATCAATAACCAACTAAAAAGCTAGAAGTTCTCGGACTTCTAGTCTCCAACATATATATATATATATGATATCTAACTCTAGCATGCTAGGTCCAACCTATTATCTCGAGGATCATCACAAGATCGTAAAGAAGGTAACGCAACAAGTTCCATATCCAATAACCAATACCTAGGGTTCATGGCCACTACATGGCATTTGCTCTACGTTATGCTAAGTTCCTCTAACAAGTTATACTACCATAACCGAACTAACGAAGGAGAAGTACTCACACGAGATCCGAAGTGAAGCACGGTCTACGGAGTCAAGAACGAGTTCGATTGCTTCTAATGACCGCTTCCGGACCTAAGGACAAAACTAAGCGAAATTAGCTCAAATGCTAATTTTGAAAGGAGGGTTTAGCGCAAAAGGTTTTCCAATAACACTCCGTTTCTAAAACCGGGGTCAAACTTGTTAATACTAATTCCGGGCAAGACATACAAAAATGGACCGTTGATTGAAAACCGACTTTCAAATTATCCAACAATCGGGTTTTTAAACCATTTAAGACACCAATTTATTTGTCAAGGAGTTGGGTCAAAAAGCTTAGCCAAATTAGGGTTTAAGAATATTAATAATGTACTGCAGGGTATAAAATGTCATTTTTCCAAAGTTATAGGGTAAAACTGCAATTCCACATAAAAAGGGGTCACAACAGTAATTAGGTGCAAAGAGAGGGT
The DNA here is from genome assembly GCA_033239045.1 of Fagopyrum esculentum. Lineage (NCBI taxonomy): Eukaryota > Viridiplantae > Streptophyta > Magnoliopsida > Caryophyllales > Polygonaceae > Fagopyrum > Fagopyrum esculentum. The sequence continues at coordinate 154,948,231 of BSUD01000001.1, forward strand.
CAATACTGTAATAATCACAAAAAAAAACACAAATCCCCTCTTCTGAACTGTAATCGACAGGAGAACGGAAAGGCAGGCCCTTGGCTTTCGCAGGCGGGGAAGGGCGGAGCGGAGGCGGCGTCGGTGCTGGCGGAGGAAGGGCGACGGTCGGCACCGGCAGCGGATCTCGCGACAGCAGCCTCCGGCAACCGGAGCGGACAGAAGCGCAGCGAAGGAAGAGGGAGGAGACGGCGTCGGCGCGGCCTGTGCGCCGTCCTGCTGGCGGCTCCGTTCCTCCAAAGCGGCGGCGTGGCGCAGGGAGTGGCGTCCGGTGGCGGTTCTTGGCGGTGCAGCCCTCCTCCAGCCCTTCTCGAATGGTTAGCGTCACTGCAGAAGAAACAGGAAAGAGGGACGAGAGAAAGAGCGTGAGAGAGATTGAGAGGAAGAGTGGGTTGTTGGGGACTTGGCTGGACTGAGAGAGGGTTAGAGGCAGCAAAGTGGGAGAAACGAGAGGTCACTGCAGGCTAGAGCTGCAGCAGGGATAACGAGGAGACGCTCTTCAATACTTCTTCTGCACGCCAGACAGGAAAAAGAGGAGGGAGAAAAGAAAGAAAGAAAAAGGAAAGAAATAAATAGGAGGGATTATATATATATATATATATATATATATATATATATATATATATATATATATATATATATCCTTTCTTTCTTTTTCCTTTTTTAAAAAAAAAAGAAACTAACTCGATTTACATTTGGAACGGGATTTCCCGGATAGGTAAATCCCGAATTCCGACATAATTAATTTTAAATAAAATAAAACAAATACGGGAATACATAATTGTATCCCTAAAATAATATAATACCCGGAAACTTATCTTTTTAAAAGCTATTTATATGTATATATACATATATATATATATATATATACTTTATATAAGAACTCGAGCTATAGCGAATCGAGGGAAGGGGAAAGACAACGTCGGAATGCACCCGAATAAACGGGGCGTCACACCGATAAATTTCTATAGTTAGCACCGAGATATCTAATCTCCTTCTAAAGAATCCTAGCTCTACTTTTCTAGACTTAAAAGTATCACTTAGATATCATAGAGTTGAAACACACAAGATTAAACTCTCAAACACGGAAGTAATCACATTGTCAAATAAGTCATACACCTCAACATCAAAATACTAACTTGTCGAAACAGGGTTGCGGTTGACTCCGCAAGGAACTCAAGATAACTACTCTTACAATTTTCCTCCGTCTCTCGGGTTGCCTCAATGGCTCTTCGTCTAGACCCCTAGATCAGTAGTATCGGTATATCTTTAGACCGTCTACATCTAATACTACAATCTCCGATGGTCACCGGCTATCCTTCAAAAGTATGCTCTTGCTCACTATCCGATTCTCAAATATGATAACGTGTCTCGGATCCGGTAAGAATTCTCTCAATTGAGACATGTGGAACACTAGGTGTACCCCCTCTAGTTTACGTAGTAGTGCTAGTCGATAATTAATCTCTCCATCCGCTTTAAGATATCCACGACTACCTTTCTAAACTCATTTTCAACTCTTTTGGTGATTGTCCTGAAATAACTGTAACACTTTATTCCTTCCGTAGAGTCCACCTACTCCTGACCTTTCGGAAGTTCCAGACTATGAATTCTACAACAATGATCTTAAACATATCCCGACACTTTTCTAAGTGCCTAATTCTCTTGGTAATACAACTCACTTGGTCTGTTTTCCTTAATGTGACTTAGTCAGATCGTCCCTTAAATAAATGAGTTTTCACCTACTTATGGTTAAGCTTTCAATTTTATATAACCCAAAAAAAATCATATTCCTTAGTGAGGGTTTTCATTTAGATCTCAATTTACTTAGCATGAAATCATAGTTAACATAAGATTGAGTTTCTTGTCCTGTGGGTTATGGGTCCACCACGCTTCCGTTATACTACTTTGATAAATCTGTTATCACTCATTACTCATAGTGACATCTTTTCGTGAGTCAGCGTGGTTAACACACTCTCGTTTGTTACTTCTCATTTTAAAAAAAAACAAGATCCTCTGCAAACAGAACATATGTATAGAGATGATTTACTATAGAAAAGAGAAGGCTCGTACTCTAACCGTGAGTATTGGTTGTCCAAACATCGAGATAAACCGTCCATATTTGTCGAAACTATGGTCCACTACCCCCATGGAGTTTCACAATTGGTGTAGAGAACTCCTCGGCAAAATAATTCACCGGTCACGTCTCCTTGGAAGGATTTGAGACGTTCGTCTTCGAAAGTCTCTGTATTCATCTCTGTCTCAATAGAGTTTGACTTACGACTCGCTAGGACTACTCGATGTGGTTATCCTTCCACAATCCGTTTGACCTCCAACTTGGGAGTACATCACGTTGACCTACATGTCATTACCCTGACTTATTTACCATCTCAACGTGGAGTTTTCTATTTAGCTTTTAATTCTCGAGGTGCAGTAACCAATTTACATCGAGACAATACGTCCAACCAGATGCTCTCTCATGCTTGTCTTGTGAACTCTTCCACTAGATGGCTCATCTTGTAACGTTCACTTTGTCCGAATCGGCTCTAACCGTCGGTTGATCATTACTACTCATTCAACGTTGAGACCTCATTTATGTTGTACTCTTGCGCATATTCCATTAAGGCATCCTCCTCTCAACACTTCAGTTAAATTGCACAAGACTCGCCTTTTTGATACATGACTATGCTGAACCTGTCCTGGTATCTTCGGGACATCAACTGTGTGTGATTTCCTTTTAAATACAATCTCTCGACTCACATCTTGCTAGATTGACCTTATACCGGTGTCGCTTTCTCTTCTTTAGATCTTTATACTCCGTACGGCCTTTATGGACTACGTGGATTGGATTTTATTAATTTCACAACTCTAATGTCATCAGTCAAGGAGGGATTTCAACAACTCTACTCTCGACTCACTATACTTCTTGTACACAGTCTCACAACTACTTATTTATCTTCCTATTATTGATTTATCCAAATTAGCTTGAATTTGCATCGGAGTACCACCATTTCTCATTAAACTCCTATATAAACACCTTTCGGTACCTAACTTATTAGGGTGATGCCGGATCCGTATGATAACATTCAGTCATTCCACCTTACTTTTCCTCCTGTTTGTTCCAGCCAAATGTAGCTCTATCTACAGTATCTCCACAATTCGACGAGACATTCCACCCAAACACTAGGTCCGATCTCTATGCTTGCGCTGCTACTATGACTACAGTTATTTCGTGTTAACTCCTAATCACAAAAGCTTCCTCCTCAAATCTGGAAACCAACTTTTGTTCGGAAGGCATCATCAGTCCCAATTGTGTGGAATAACAAGCATCCTCCATCTAGATTGACATGGTACATGTTCAAAACATCTGTTTCTTCTTACTCCTCTAGTTCTTATAGAATCCATTCGTACTACGGTGATCTGTAAAGTTTTCCTTAGCTAGTAGCTAAGAAACTGCTCACAACAGTTCTCTTTATACCATTATTGATTAAGGTGGTCATTTTGACCGTCAAAGTCTTCTTCTTAATTTTAGAGTTACTGGCTTGAAATTATTCAGTGTTATCAACACTCGTATTGATGTGCCTTCACAATTGTCGTTGTTGATCTATTGAAAGATTTCTCCACATGTCGATAAAAATCCTTTGTAACTCTATGGTTAATCTTCTTATTAGCCAACCAATTATCACTAGTTGACCCGCACGTGTTAGGTCTCAGTTATTAATAACTAGTCTGTAATTGACCTTTTATAAGATCATGGACTTATAGTTCACATATCTCCTTTGAAGTTTGATACAGTTGGTGAAAATCCATCTCCTCCAGTTTCTTCGTTAATACCCCTTTAGCACTTTTCACAGTCTGCACTTCTCTTGTTCTCTTATGAGATCACTATACTCTTCTGAGTCCATCTGTCACCACTGAGCTTATTAAGTCTTCCACGATAGCTTGTAAGCGCGTCTTCGCAATTCCTTTTTCTTGGTCATCATCTGCTTGCGGTTCTCTGATACGACCATTAATGTGGGTAACTTTAAACTTTATGTGAATGAGAATTTATTGTGGACTCTCTAGTCCACCAAAATCACTTTTCCACATTCTTCCCCTTGATTGGTGTTGTTTTGATCATGCTACCTTTATAGAAATTCGTCGTTTCAGTTTTAGACTTTTAGTTTCTTTGATACTTATGCCGAAGTTTCTTCAAAAATTCTCGTATCCTTAAAGGACTCCACATGCTTCCCGGTTACAAAATTTATTGCTCGTCATAAAAATCACTCTCTATCTTTGTACCCTTTAATCTCTCACAATCACAACTGGGTCAACACCCTATCTTCTTTGTACTCTCATACCCATGCTTGCATATAGCGGCGTCCGCCTCGATTGTAGTGTCCTTTACTATGCAAATCTTGGTTGTACTCCGTTCTATATGATTCTTGTTCTCTTATTGTTATTTCTACTCTGATCTTTTGTCGCCTCTTGCGTGATTCTTCTAATTCCTTGCTCGGCTCATACGACCAAGTCCCTTGTATGACTTCCTGTTCCTTCTGCCTGAGCTGATTCGGGAATTCATTTCCCATTGGTTGTACTTGTGGTGAAAATTATCCCCACATCTTTACTTCTTTGCCCACTTTTTCTTCGGATGATTTATATGGTCACAAGTACGCCCACCAGAGTATAACACTCAATCCAAGGTTTGAAACCATTATCTCGTGTTGAAAACTCTTCAAGTCCGCTATCGATTTATCATGAGGCGATAATCGATTCATGATATCACAACTAAAGGATATAAGGTATCTTTTCGGATACTAACATGCTACACATACACATATATATAATCATACATTAAAACAAATCAATATAAGGCTACATACTAACTCACCTATCATTCTAAGTTGCAGAGATCCACGGAGGACGATGGTGGTCCGACGTACTACTAACCCAACAACCCGACTATGCACGTGCGTAAAAACTGAAATCCGTTTTGAAAATCTTAGACCCCTTTCGGGTTCTAGTTATTTTATACATTCGGTCTTTCAGAAGATTTCAAGTGCCATTGTTGTGAACCTCGCTCTGATACCATATTGTAACACCCCAAATTCTCATAACTCAGGGAGCTACTGGTTAGGACCTCACAATGGGTCCCGACCTTAGTTTGACAACAATTTTACTAGGATCTTACAACAAGGAACAAATGTATTTAAAACAATTTCAAAACATATTATTTTTAATGTATGAATGTACACATATGACAGCCTTACCAAAACATATATATATATATATAGATACATAACATGCATGCCGTATGGGAGACTCCCCTGCCCCCATCTAATAAATACGTGGACCCGGCTGACCATCCGTTCTGGATCTCTCTGCAACTGTCTATCTCTACAAATCTACAACACGGATAAAACCGTTAGCTAACATTCTATGCATAAGTATAATGGTAAAAGCACAAACACACAACATACACAATCAACATGCAACACTCAATCCTTTTATTATCTTTTAATTACGTGATATGTCATTACTAATGATACTTATTTTGTGACACGAGGGATTCCCAAACCTCGCCCCTATCCCCGTTTACCAACAAGGAATGGTACTAATGCATCCGACCGTCTACCTGACTGGGCTGGTCGCAGGGAACCTCCTATACTCTCACAAGAGCTAGGCAGATGATGTCACGACCCGTTATCAAACACTTGGGTCGATTACATAAATAATAAGGTCGGCCTAATCCGGTTTCGTTGTTTATCATAACTAACAAATACCACTCATACACATTACACTCATACAAGAAGCCAGCTAAGTAAGTCCGGGGACTTACCTTAATCATATCTCGACTCTCTTAATCGCAACTCAATCTGTAACTATATAACTCGGTTGCCTGTCAAAGGAGGCAAGTGGATCAACACATATCCAATATACTTAGAAGTATAAGACTTCTAAGATATAAGATCCTATCGGAAGAGAAATATACTAAAATACACGTCTAAGGTAAAATGACCATTTTACCCTTGGTCCCGAATCTTCAAAAAATCTCGTAATATGTACTTAAATTCTTAATTGAGGCTAACTATCATATTCTAACTCTTAAAGTTGAGTTTAGGTCAAGACTAGACATTACATGTTTTCTTTAACCTTCTAAAAAGGTCAGTAGGGTCCAACTTTGGCTTCAAATATGAAATTCGAATAAACTTACAAAAATTCCGAAATAATTCTCTAGATAATCTATGATATCCCATCTACTCCTAGGAGCAAGAATTTCTTAAAACTGTTCAACCATCACTTGTACAAAAATTTCCAAAGTTGGTTACAACACTGGAAATTTTCTATACTTAGCCAAAATCTGAGTATGTTTTCTAACTGTACAACAAGTCCACTTTGAGCCTCTATAACTCTAAATCCCACCGTTGGATTCATCCCAACTTTTGACATATTAACCTATGCATGGCACTAAACAACATTTCAAAAACGGAACGGTGGATCTTATCTCTAAGCCATCAAAAATATGCTCAAACTTGATTGATCAACGCAGTTTCTGGAAATTCAGCACACGCTTAACAAAACAGAACCCTATCTTAACTTTGAAAAATCATAACTCCTAAACCGCTCGTTGGATTTATCCCAAATTTTGATATGTTCTATTATAAAATCCTATCTATAATATATCCAAAATTAAGCAGCTAAGGAGATCAAAAGCCTATTCAAAATCATCTCACAAAACTGCATCACATGTTGTTTTTCTCAACATTCAGCACACTTATAAAAACTGCATGAGGAGTCAACTTTGAAACATCATGACTCTCAAACCGTAACTCCGATTCTTCCCAAATTTTAGTATGATCTACTATGTACTACTGAATACAACATATCCAAAATTCAGCAATAAAGAAGTAGTCTAGCTTACCCATAACTGTAGCCGAAGTTGACTGCGTGTCGCTTCCGAAAATTCAGAAAACTCCTATATCTTCACTGTTTCTTCTATGGATGTTTTGAGCATGATTAGGAGACATGAAGAGAATTCATTAGACACAAAAGGTGTGGTTAGAAGTGCAAGGAAGCAAGGGTATCCACCTTACCCGATTCCAAGACTCGAGGCATGAAGGAAGATGGCACGAAGGTGGTTGCTGCTTGCTGTCATTGAGGCGCACAACAGCGAGGAGGACACACACTCTAGGGCTGGCTATGCCCTCCAGGAAACTGAAGGTAGGCAGGCGCTCCCTGGGCACAACAGCTCACCGAAGAAGGGCGATTGAGGACGTACCGGCGAAGGAGCCCTTGGTTGTTGTTCCTCATGCGTTTGAAAAAGGTAGGGCTGAAGTTTCTCCTCTGGTTGTTGTCCTTTGTTGGCGTGACAGGCGAAGGCGAGGAATGGAGCACCGCCACTGTCTATGTCTCCCTTGTGGTTGGTACGAAGACGGTTGCTGTCAGAGCACCTCGACTGAGATGATTCTTGAGCAACCGAGGCGACTAGGGTTTCTGAAGATCCACCTCGGTCCGTACCACCTCGGTCCAGTCGAGACCACCTCGACCGAGGTGACAGCAGTTCCAGAAAGGGTATAAAAAGGGGGTGAAATTCTCTCTCTTCCTTTTACTTACCTCCTCGACCGCGGCAGTCTCCTTCATCTCGCCTCTTCGATTCTTGCCCGTTTTCAAAGACTTTCGCTTCCAAATTGCGATTAAAGCGTAGAGGATCGAGTTGCAAGTGCGAATCTGCGAGAAAATCGAACCGAAACGACCGAACAAGGTAAAAATAGAAAACCCTAATCTCGCTGTTTTTGCTTCGATTTGGGCTTTGGTTGCCCTACATTTGCTGAAGAACAGATTAAGTACCCCATAGGAACTAGTTGTAGTGATTTTGGGGGAAAAGAACTGGATTTTTGAGGAAATTCGTCGCGCAGTTATTCGCCTCGATCCAGTCGTGCTGTGCCTCGGCCGAGGTGTTCTAGAGTTGTGTCAGACCGACCGAGGTGATCTGACAGAGTTTGTTGAGAATGAGTTCAGACAGACAGCTTGTCCTTAGGGATAGATCCTCCCCTTCTCCTTCTTCTTCTTCTTCTTCCAGACCTTATCGACCGGTGATCCACGAGCGACACCAGGTCGATTATGACCGTATAGCAGCCCATCCAGTGATTGCACCACGCTTCCTGGACGTATCGGCTTTTGATTGTCTCCATGTGGATGGAGACCTTAGATGGATGATATCGATGGTAGGGCTAGATCAGTTTACTGAGATCCGTGCACCTGCCTATTTAGAGCCTACCTTGAAGTTTGTCAGCTCCTTCACCTACCTTCCCACAAAGCGAGCTGTGAAGTACCGGTTGATGAACCGGAACTTCCTAGTTCCTTTAGAGTATTGGAGAGATATTTTTGGTTTCCCGGCCCCGACCGCTGTTGATTTTCCCTCCCGGACTGTAGCTAGGGAGTTTTGGGGTCAGATTGCTCACGTAGTTGAGCACGCAAACAAATGGCGCCTTGGAGACTCCAGGGAGCGCATCATATTTCACCTAGCCTTTAGGTTGGCCCACCGCATTTTCAGTGAGACTCTTTTGGCGCGTACTGAGACGCCCCAGAAGGTCCAACAAGGGGAGCTTTTCAGCCTTTACTGCATGGTGACTGGAGGGATCCCAGACTTTTGCTTGATGTTGGCAGAGGACCTGCACAAGATCAAGGCCAAGGCGAAGGGGGATATCTGCTGCGGTGGCCTTGTGACCCACATTGCTAGCTATCAGGACATGGATCTCAGTGCTTGTACTATGGTGGCGGTTGCCAAGCCGCTAGGGTTACAGGAGATGATCACTCGGAGGATTCTGGTTCCCCGAGGACTGACTACGCCATATGTGGCGATGCCATGGGAGCCGACTACACCACAGGGGATCAGATGGTCGCCCCAGTTCTCTGTCTATGACCCTCACTACTGGCAGACTGCTTGGATTCCATTGATGGAGGATGCTAGAGAGGCAGCTGCTGCACCCGCTGAGGAGGATGAGGTAGAGGAGGAGACAGCTGATGACGATGATAGGGATGGCGGAGTTCCGATGGATACAGGGACAGACACTGCTGGGACGAGTGCGCCAGTTATAGACATTGATGATGATGATACTGAGCCTGCACCAGCCAAATCACTAGTGAGACCTGCTAGGCGTAGGGTACGCCGACACAAAGATCCAGAGGCTCACCGTCGAATCGATGATCTGACGGATCAAATGATCGATTCTTATGCTGCCCTATCACTGGATATCCGTGAGATGCAGGAGAGATAACATTACCAGCACATGATGTCACAAATTCAGTTTCAGCAGATCATGGGCTACCCGTTTGACCCATCTCAGTATCCATATGTTCCACCACCACCACCGGATCGTGAATATTGAGAGCCGCAGGATTTTCTTTCTTATTTATTATGCAGCTCAGCTTTATGTCCGGTGAGTATATTTATTTCCTTAGACCTATTTTGACCCAATGGGACAGTGTGTCCCAAGTATGGGGTGTTTATGTATTTGATTTACTTATGTGATGTATGACTCTACATTATCGGATATTTATGCTTATTTTGCTTCTATGGGTTTTATCTGAGATTACATGCATGCATACAGGTTATTTGATTGAGAAAAACGTCGAAAAACATGTTAAAAAAAAAATTTCGACCTCGACCGGGATGATTTTGTCCGAACGAGGTGATGCACCTCGGTTGACTTAGAACATCTCGACCGAGGTGGTTTAACTGAAAGAAATTTTTCGAAAAATTTTTTGTGCTTCTTCTCTAGATATAATCTCAGTGAAGATTTTATATGCAGATTGGTTTCGAAATCTTTATATGTTTGAAAGGTTTTATGATATGTTTAAGTTGCTAAATGCTGTGTTTGAAGTTTTGGCATGTTTAATACTTTATTTTTATCCAAATTATGTTGAATTTGAAGGTTGACACCACAAGATAAGTTCTCTCACTTTCTTCCTGGAAAGACCAAGGCAATTCATTCTTTTCTCTTCTTCTTCTTGATCATGCTTAGCCCCTCATATACATTTTTGCCTCCCTTTACCTATCCGGGAATTTGGAAGCAAGCAAGTGAAAAACAAGTAAAAGAAAAGTTGAGAAGCTGGTTGGAAGTAAAAGTGTTAGAAAGTAACAAATAGGTTTGGGGAAGTCAATTGTGATGATGAGTAACTCGGCACCATTCACATAGCCGGGTGTTTGTGTCTTGCCAAAGTCGGATTGAGCGATATTTCTAACGGGTCATGGTATGTGCATCAAGGGTTTGATGCATCTCAAGAAATTGATGATTGCTGATATCCTAGACTTCGGTTATTATGCACCTCTGTCCATGCATCCCAAAAAGTAAAGAAAAAAAGAAAAGTGTAAAATAAGCAAAGCTTATTGGTGGATGATGTTGAAGTTCAAGTTAAAGTGAAGTGATATCCTTTTCCCGGATTCTAGCACCACATTACCTTCTATACATCCCTACTCTACACGTTTCTTGACCTTTCTCTTTGGGAAGCCCTTGAGACCTCGAGCTTGTTGATTGACTTAGTGGTTTAAACTGGATTATACATGATTAATTTCGATAATTATGATTTATTATGCATTCTATGATTTTATGCAAAGATGAACGACTTTCTTATATTTATAAAATGTTTTGATCATATTTTGATTTTAAATTCCATGAAGCATTCTCTTAGGGTGATCTATGAGTGGAGCACACCATCATAAAAATGTTTTTGAAAGACTTTATCATTGATTTTCTTGACTTATAACCCATTCTATTTTGCCTTTTATATGCAGAACTTGCTTGGGGACAAGCAAGGGCTAAGTATGGGGTATTTTGATAGCATGAATTATAGTCTATATTTAGGGGTTTGTTTGGACGTTTTATCTTCAATAATCTGCATGTTTGTATGTATAATATGTGATTATATTACCATTTCATCTACCTTTGCGGGAATCGAGGTCTACACCTAGTTTTGTTGTAATCGTAGGTAAAATGGCACGTTTTACATCAAAAAGGAGCAAAAGGAGCTATGGAGTCATTGGAGCTACATTCAGGAACATAAGGAAACATCCAGGAAGCATAGCCATGGATTAAAGATTCACTTTGGACCAGATTTGAGAGATTTCACATTCAGTTGTGACTCACTGTTCGCCACTTAGCGTGCGTGCAAATAAGTTTTAAATTTATAAAACTAGAATCAAGCAAGCGAACCCGCAGTGTACAGATCGGCATAGTTAAGCAAGAATTCCAGAGTATCGAACACAGGGATTTGGGGGGTTAAATCCAATTAAGAATTGTCAAGCGAGTAAATGTATGAGCTTTTGTAAATATTGGGAAAACAACAATCCTAAAGATCCAAGAATCCAGTTGTGGCAATCGATTCAAGATATACTAAAGATATAAGGACAGAGTTGAGGTTTGCAAAGGTATACGAATGTAAAGCAATGTACGGTGAAGTTCCAAGACTTTATATGGCTCAACTAAAGACACTCTCTATAAAGGTTGTTGAGGCTTCAATATAGAAAGGATCTAAAGGTAAGAATTAATGTCAAATACCCAAACTTGTAATCCAAGGATCAAGACCAACTAAACCGATTAAGGTTGTGACACTCGGAATCGAGGTAGAGGTTGTTGAGGCTTCACTACCACCTAGAAAAGGGCAAGCCAAGACTAAGTTAAAGCAAATCTTTAACTTTGGATTAAAGTAAAAGCAAGGTTTGTAAACTAACACAAATTACGGGTGGATCTTGAGTTCCACGGCCGTGGAACCTCAAGAACAAACCGTGGTTTGGGGTGTCGGCGAAATCTCTCTAACTTTCAGGGTCCAATCTGTTTACGATCGATCTATCATCATCTAAGCCACAACTATCAACCCTTCACCTTAGAATTGCTAAAGGGTTTTAGCCAACAACAGTCATATTGATATCAAATTCAAGATTTAAAAGAAAGAAAGATGAAAACCTTCGAAAACCTTGAATAAATCTCAAATCAATCTCAAATCCACAAACAAGAACAATGGTGTAAGTAGATTCAGAATAACACAAACAATCACAATCCTTGATAAGAACGAAGAACGGGATGTCAATCCGTCTTCTAATCAAACCTAAGGACAAAGACGCAATCTCCGTACGAACAGTTTTCCAAATCTTCACACTTTCCGTAAGCCTTTCTGTCAATTCGGAAATCTCAATAGGGCAAAGCGCAGTCTCTCAACGGAGGTGTAAGCGAAGGTGACGGAATCTCTCTCTTTCCGTCCTTTTATAGGGCAAGATAAAATATGAGCCCAGCCCATTGCGTAAAAGATCATGGCTTCAAAGTGTACGTTAAAAGATCGTCAGAATCAAGGTTTCCTAAGATTCCACGCCCGTGGTTTAGAGCGTGGTTTAGAGCGTGGAAGCTCATCACGGTTTGTCATAACTTCCGCGACCGTGTAACTTGCTGGAATGCTCCACGCTTGTCTTGCTAAAGTTCCACGGCCGTGGATTAGAGCGTGGATCCTAATACGGCCGTATTTTAGAGCGTGGAACGTCAAGTGCTCGTAAATCTCCTTTGTCTTGTGTCATTCTTCATCTTAGTATCTTCCTTAGCTCCTAGTGATGTCCTCAATTCTCGGACATGCTCAATCTATCTCCATTCTCCCTTGATTCGTCCGGTTTTAGCTCTTAATTGCCTACAATCAACACAAAGCTTATGTAGACCTCTATATCGAAAATATAGACAAACTAACTCACAATTGCTTCAATGCTTTATCAATGAATACCAATATGGATGAAATACACTTATAAAACGTGCCTAAAATAGCACAATATTTCATGCTAACAAATAACCCCATACTTGCCACTTGCTTGTCCCCAAGCAAGGTCTTTCAAAACTTTAAAACTTCAAGTTAGGATGAAATATGTGTATACTCTCAAAGCAAAACTTCTTTTAGATGATTGTGCCTTCTAATCAATAGATCATTCTCAAATCTTGCTTCATTCGTTTATAAGACTTTCATACACATAATCAAAGAGTAAAGAGTAAAGAAAGCTCATAAATTAATCAAACTTCCATGTAAACATCATAACCTTCAAACATTATCAAAATCAATCATAAGAAACTTCAATTTAGATCACCAAGTCATATATCATTCTCTTGATCTTAAGGACTTTCAAACAAGGTCTAGAATGCGGAAAGGGAGGGAAAACTTTAAGGAATGTGGTGCATGAATCCGGGAAAGTGGATAACTACTCTTTTCTTTTTCTCTTGTGGTTTCCGCGGCACTTTCAACTTAGAGCTTCGCTCTCTTCTTTTCAATTCATTTTTCGACTTTACTTTTGGAGTTATGGATAGAGGTGCACAAAAACCGAAGCCTAGGAGATTGGCGTTTCTCATTTTTACGAGATGCCTCAAACCCTTGATGCACATACCATGACCCGTTAGGAATATCGCTCAATCCGACTTTGGCAAGACACAAACACCCGGCTATGTGAATGGTGCCGAGTTACTCATCATCATGATTGACTTCCCCAAACCTATAATTTCTTTCTATTCTTTTGAATGCAAATAATTGCTTTCATGGCCCTCCCACATCAAACATGCCAAATATCAACTCCTCCGAATTCCCGGATGGTGAAGGAGGCCATTATTTCAATGAGGGGCTAAATGATCAAAGGAAGAAGAAAGAAAATCGAATTGCCTTAATCATCTCAAAAAGAAGCATAAGAACTTATCATGTGATTTCAACCTTGATTTCTCAACATGATTTAAGTAACATTCATCACATTATGAAATTTGCAAAAGAGGAATAATCAACTCATTCAATTTCTTTTCAACTCACTATTTGTTTAAGCATGCGATTGTCATCAAAACTCAATTCACAAGTGGTGATTATCATAGAAATCATCTCTATCCTTAGAAGCACAAAATTTTCAAAATTTTTCAATTTTTATGGGTTTTTCAAAAGCTTTTCCATGCAATGCAATAATGAAACGTGTACCAATGGAATGAACATGCAAGGTAGTCTCGATAAAAGCATACAAAAGTGAGTAAGAGTTATTACAACTATTAGTCACACCCCACCCCATACTTGGAACAAACATTGTCCCTAATGTTCAAAAAGAAAAAGAAGAAAAGAAAGAAAAAGAACTCACAAAATGGTGGTGGAGCGGCTAAAACGGTCGATCATCAAGCGTCATCACTGAGGTGGAGGCGGTGGTGGAAACGGGGAGAAGCCGGGATCATAGTGCCGCCCGAACTGCTGGCGGTAAACATCTCTCATCATGTGGTCAAGATCGTCGGCTCGTGCATCCCTAGCGTCAGCACGAATCTCCAAAGCTCCAACCCTATCGGAAAGGTTGGTAGCCCACTGTAGCAGCTGCTCGTACTGTTCGCTCCAAACGGTGTGTGCAAGCTTTAAATTTATAACCCTAGACTTAAGCTTAAAACAAGGATGCGAACCCGCAGTGTACGGGTCAATCGTAGTAAAAGCAAGAAAATTCCAGGGGTCGATCACAGGGACTTGGTGAAACAAAGTCAACACGGTATGCTACGTTAATTCTAACCACAAGAGCGATTAACACAATCAAAGATGAATAAGATGTCAAATAAGCAAACATGCAATTCTAGGGATTAAAGCATCTAGTTGTGGTTCCAACTCAAGATCTATAGATAAGCGGACAAAGCTGAGATTTTTGCATGGGGAAGGTGTTGCTAAAGTGGAGTAGATCACCGGGTAAGTCTCACTACACACTAATCCTAAACCGTAACTCCTATTACCGGGTAAGTCTCAAGGAATCAAGATAAAGAACTATAACCTCAAACTAACACACCATCTAAGGGAATAGAATCAACCTTTACCGGGTAAGTCTCAGGCTAACTCACAAAGATGGGATGGAAGCCTCTACAAGAGAAAAGGTCTAGTCATCCCTAGCGTCAGCACGAATCTCCAAAGCTCCAACCCTATCGGAAAGGTTGGTAGCCCACTGTAGCAGCTGCTCGTACCAACCAGGCGGCTGGCTGTACCACGCCGGTGCATCTGAAGGTGCTGGTGCAGGTGGCGGCTGTGAGTACCAAGGAGGTGGAGCTCCCATCCAATCCGGCTGAGTGTTGTACCATGAAGGAGGATCCGCCATCCAAGTAGGCCTCTCGCTCACACTAGCACGGCGAGAGGATGATCCTGAAGCTCTAGCGGGACGGGGAGAACGTCTAGGCATGTCGGGAACTGCATCCGGCTGATCCGGGAATGTACCAAAGTCATGATCAGCTCCTCCTCCTCCCTCATAATCATCTCCTCCCCCTCTACAACTGGTGGTGGTGGAACGTAAGGAGGGGCTACCAATCTGTTCGCATGCATGGCAGCGAACGTCGCCTTCCAGTTATAGCGTCCGGCCATAATGGAATACTCGGGGAGCCACTCTATCTCTCTCCATGTCCTACTCCCAAGGTATAGCAACATATGGTGGACCTCTATGGGTGGGGAAGATGATGCCTCTAGTCATGAGGCTATGTAGTCCTAGGGGTGTAGCAGCAATACGTGTACAAGCCGAAAAATCAACCCCTAACTGTCTAGCAAGGTGGGTGACCATCCCACCGTATCCAATGTTACCAGCCCTCTTATTCTTTTGCTTGCTCATAGTAGCAGCTAAGAGGGTGGCACAATCTGCTGGTCTACCGTATAACATACAGTAGAGAAGAAACAACTCGTCCGTCTTAATCTTCTGAGGCGTCTCCGTCCTAGGGAAGAGACACTCAGAAAGTACCTTGTGAGCAATCTTCAAGGCTAGGTGATACATCAACCTAGCCTTGGTATCAGCTGGCTGCCAGCGGTCCTCGCTGGCGTAAATCATCGCAATCTCCTCCCAGAAGTCCTTGGCGTACACGCCACTGGGGAAACGACCATTGAAGGTCTCGTGGAACCCAAAGAAAGCTCCAAACTCCCTGATGGAGATCTCATAGTCTCTTTCCATCAGCCGGAAAGAGACAGTCCTATCTACATGACTGTGCTGGAAGGAAACCACAAACTCCCTAGTGATCTCCTCATAAGCATCTTCCCGAATAGCGGAGAAGATGACTAGACCGGCTCTATCCAAAAGCCAAGTAATGTCTCCTATCACATGTAGAGGCTCTAACTCCTCAAGCAGTAGGTACCTAGGTCCTATGACCGCTCTCTTATGGATCCTCTCTAAAGCATCGAGATGATCCTCATGGATGGTAGGGATCCTAGGGCGAGGTGGTGATGGTGATGAAGGAGGTGATGGAGGAGTGGGTGGTGCTCTAGAAGAGGAAGCATCATTGCCTTTCCTCTTTTTGTTCTTATCCTTGTTCCTACCGGACACTCTTCTCACAAAATCCATATTCTGTCGAAAACCATGGTCTGTTCTAAGGGTTCCACGGCCGTGGAATGTCCAAGAACCGTGGTTCGGCACGTAATTTCGCAAATCTCAACAGAATCACACCAAATTCAGCAGCAAACAGTCCTAGACTAATTTCCTTCCAATTCCAATCAGTTCTCCTAAAAAATCTATCAAAAACGAAGCCAAATCGACAAAGATAGAGAAAGAACCAAAAACCTAGGTTTTCGGATTTTGGAATCCGAATTCCGCCTTCTCCGGTGATTTGCTGCTCGAATCGTTGCTTGGATCTTGTTGGTGATTGGATTTGCTTCAATTTTGGCCAAAGAATCGTCAAAAACGATTAACGAATGGGGAATTTAGAGAAGGGGCGTAGATTCGGCGAAATAGGGCGTGGTTTTGGATTTTGGTTTGTGTTTTGTGAAGAAACGTGGTTTATATAGTGGCCGTAAAAATTTTTGAAAATCACGGTCTATCGGGGGGTTCCACGGCCGTGGAAATGTACGGAACCTTGGTTTTGGTGATTTTTCTCAGGCTTTTGAAAATTACGGTCACTGTAGCTGTCACGGCCGTGGTTTAGGCCGTGGAACTCTCTGTAATACTCCAAAGTCCAAGTTTCGTCACTTTTCTTCAATATTACTCTTCCCCTTTCCTTTTCCACTGTTCCTACATCCAAAAACACGAACATACCGGAAGGAATCGAAGGCAAAACAAAGCAAAACGTCTAAACTAAACTAATCTATGAATCAAAAACAAAAACGTAAAAGCAATACCTTGGGTTTCCTCCCAAGAAGCGCTTTGTTTAAGGTCCGTAGCTAGACCAATTTCGCACTTATTCGAGTGCGGTGGGCGCGAACTCTTCAGCTTGGAGTTCCGGAGTATACTTCTTGAGTCGTTGACCGTTCACTTTAAAGCTTCCGCCCGTTTCACCCCATACTTCAACTGCACCATGGGGAAAAATACGTTTGATTAGAAAAGGTCCGGTCCAACGAGATTTAAGCTTACCTGGAAAGAGACGAAGCCTTGAATTAAAGAGGAGGACTTGATCTCCTTCTTTGAAGTCCTTTGGAATGATATGCTTATCATGCCAACGCTTTGCTATTTCTTTGTAAATCTTGGCGTTTTCGTAGGCGTTCAAGCGAAGTTCTTCAAGCTCATTTAGGTCCAGGAGACACTTCTCTCCCGCTTCCTTTATGCTGAAATTCAACCACTTGATTGCCCAAAACGCCTTGTGCTCCAACTCTACCGGTAAGTGACAAGACTTCCCATACACAAGGTTGTATGGTGTAGTTCCAATGGGAGTCTTATATGCAGTCCGGTACGCCCACAATGCATCATCTAGCTTCAAGGACCAATCCTTCCTTGTCCTTGAAACCGTCTTCTCTAGGATTCCTTTGATCTCCCGGTTTGAGATCTCCACTTGTCCACTAGTTTATGGATGATAAGGGGTGGCGATCTTGTGAGTCACCCCATACTTAACTAAGAGAGCTTCAAAACGCCGGGCAATGAAGTGAGAACCTCCATCACTAATGATGGTTCGTGGTGTCCCGAATCGTGGGAAGATGGTCTTGTTAAAGAACTTAACCACTACCATGGCATCATTGGTGGGAGAGGCAATCGCTTCAACCCATCTTGAAACATAATCAACCGCTAAAAGTATGTATTGGTTACCACAAGATGATGGGAAAGGTCCCATGAAGTCTACTCCCCAAACGTCAAAGATCTCCACCTCTTGGATGTTGTTGAGAGGCATCTCATTCCTCCTAGATATATTTCCTGTTCTTTGACAAGCATCGCAGCAGGAAACAAAGGTTTGCACATCTTTAAATAGGGTAGGCCAAAAGAATCTAGATTGCAATACCTTAGCGCTAGTCTTGTTCGAACTAGCGTGTCCTCCACATGGTAGTGAATGACAATGGCGGATGACACTTTGCATCTCATCTTCCGGCACACATCGCCGAATAATGCCATCCGGACCTCTCTTAAAGAGGAGAGGTTCATTCCAAAAGTATTTCCGAACATCCTTAAAGAACTTCTTTCTTTGTGTGTAGGATAATCCGGGTGGTATTTCCTAACAAACCAAATAGTTAACAAAATCAGCAAACCATGGTTCGTTACCTTTGGCGATCACATCGATGCACTCCTCTATGATATGTAAATGTTCGTCCGGAAAGGAGTCATCTATAGGTAGGTGGTCGTCTTCTAGATGTGTTAGACGACTCAAATGATCCGCAACAGAATTTTCCGAACCCTTCTTGTCGCGGATCTCTAGATCGAATTCTTGTAGGAGAAGAATCCATCTAATTAACCTTGGCTTCGCATCCTTCTTTGCAAGGAGATACCGGATCGCAGCATGATCCGTGTATACAATCACCTTTGCACCTACAAGATAAGAGCGAAATTTGTCAATTGCATATACAATAGCTAAGAACTCTTTTTCGGTAGTGGCGTAGTTGAGCTGCACCTCATCTAGCGTCTTGCTAGCGTAGTAGATAGCATGGGTTCGCCCTTCCTTTCTTTGTCCAAGGACAGCTCCTATAGCTACGTCACTTGCGTCACACATAACCTCAAAGGGAAGATTCCAATCCGGGGGTTGGATAATCGGGGCTGAAATTAGAGCTTCCCGAATCATATTAAACGCATCTAAGCATTCCTGCGAAAACTCAAAAATTGCATCCTTCATCAATAGATTAGTAAGCGGTTTTGATATTTTAGAGAAGTCTTTTATGAAGCGCCGATAAAATCCAGCATGTCCTAGAAAACTTCTTATCCCCTTCACCGAAGTTGGGGGAGGAAGCTTTTCTATATTCTCTATTTTAGCTTTATCCACCTTAATCCCTCTACTAGAGATTAAGTGTCCTAATACAATGCCTTTTTTTACCATAAATTGACACTTTTCCCAATTAAGAACTAGGTTAGTGTTTTCACACCTTTGTAACACAAGAGCAAGGTTAGAAAGGCAATTGTCAAAAGAGGAACCATAAACGGAGAAGTCATCCATAAAAACCTCCATGATTTCCTCTATATATTCCGAGAAGATGGCCATCATGCACCTTTGAAAGGTGGCTGGGGCGTTGCAAAGCCCGAACGGCATCCTCCTATAGGCAAACGTACCCCACGGGCACGTGAATGTGGTCTTCTCTTGATCATCCGGGTGTATCGGAATTTGAAAGAAACCACTATAACCGTCAAGATAGCAAAAGTGTGAATGTTGTGCTAACCTTTCAAGCATTTGATCGATGAAGGGTAGTGGGAAGTGATCCTTCCTCGTCGCGTTGTTTAGATTGCGGTAGTCTATGCACATCCGCCATCCTGTTACGGTTCGAGTAGGAATGAGTTTGTTATTTTTGTTGGTGATGACCGTCATTCCTCCCTTCTTTGGAACCACTTGTACGAGACTCACCCACTTGCTATCGGAGATAGGGTAGATGATACCTGCATCAAGCAATTTAAGAATTTCCTTCTTGACAACCTCCTTCATGGTCGGATTCAACCGCCTTTGAGGTTGTCGCGAAGTCCTAAAGTCCTCTTCCATTAAGATCTTATGCATGCATAGGGAAGGTTTGATTCCAACTAAGTCCTCTATAGTATATCCTAAGGCTTTCCTATGTTTCTTAAGGACAACCATAAGCTTACTATGTTCATCTATGTTTAAATCGGAACTAACAATTACTGGAAAGGTAGAATTAGGTCCAAGAAATGCGTACCTTAGATGTGTAGAAAGTTGTTTCAATTCCATAGCCATAGGAGTCTCTAATTGCTCTTCAGGAATATCCGATGGTTCCTTAGAAGCGTCTAAGGAAGTAGAAGGTGTTGGAGAAGAATCAAGAGAAGTTGAGGAAGAGACACAATTGCCTTCGGAATCACCCAAAATTACGGCCTCTCTGCATCCTCCACGGCCGTGATTTTAGGCGTGGAAAATATTTACGGTTGCTCTGTTCTCTCCACGACCGTGTAAGCCTCTGGAGTGCTCCACGCTTTTGTTGGTGAAATCCACGGCCGTGGAATAGAGAGTATGACCGTGGATTAGTATGTTTTCTGCCTCATCGTGGAGTTTCTCAAACTCTTCTTCACACACTTCTTCTTGTGCTTCTAAGGCTTCAATTGCCTCATTGCACTCCTCTTCTTCCCCTATATCCATTAAGCTCATAGAAATAACCTTTTGCAAAGGGTCTTTGAAGAGAATAGCACTTACCTCCTCTCTAGACAACCCTTCTTCATGGATATTGAATATATCCTCATCAAAGATTGGTTCCTTCATTAGAGTGGAAAGAACGAACTCTACCTTCTCTTCTCCTATGTCAAAGGCGAGTCTAGCATTCTTGCAATCAACTATGCAGCCGGATGTTGCAAGGAACGGTCTTTCGAGAATGATCGGGACCGGACTATCTGCAGGAATGTCAAGCACAACAAAATCTATAGGAACATAGAATTTACCTAGCTTGACCGGGATGTCTTCAACTATACCGACGGGACGAGTTATGGATCGATCCGCCATGTACAACGTCATCTTCACCGGTTTAGGATCGCCTAAACCGATCTTCCTACATAATGCAAGTGGGATGATGCTCACACTTGCTCCTAAATCACATAGTGCATCATATGTGACATCTCCCACTCCTATGGGAATACAAAATGACCCCGGATCCTTTAGCTTTGGGGGCATCTTCTCTTTCATAGTTTTGATGAGATCCGAAGAATCCGAACTCATCTTAACCTCTCCAAAATCCTCTAGCTTTCTCTTGTTAGAGAGGATCTCCTTTAAGAACTTACCATAAGCCGGCATACCTACAATAGCATCAATGAAAGGTATATTAATATGCAGTTAGCTCATGAGTTCTATAAACTTACCAAATTGCTTGTCTAGATGCGCTCTTGCTCTAGATTGAGGAAATGGTAGGGGAGGTTTGTAAGCTGGAGGAGGAACGTAGACATCTTCCTTCTCCTTCCCCTTTTCTTTCTCTTTCTCAACGGGGACTTCTACAAACTTAGGCTGCGGGTCGGTAGTTGTTACTCCGCTTTGGGTTGTCCTCCATTTTTCCTGGAAGTTTCCCTTGATTCCAAGGAACTTCCTCCGCATGGCTGAACATTTGGTTTTCTAAAACCTTTTGGGCTTTATCAACCTTAGTTATGTGATCATCAACCTTGATGATGCGAGTCTCCAACCCTTGAAGCTTGCCCAAAATTGTCTCCAACATGGGATCGGGCTTCTCTTTCCCCGAAGTACTTTCACCATTAGATGTTTGCCCCTGGCTTTTCAAAGGAGTGGAAGAAGAAGAAGGTGGAGTTAGTGAATTCGAATTTCCTAAATTGGAATAAGAATTACCGAAATTTTGTTGATTGGGACGCCAACTGTTGTTGTTTGAACCCCTATTGTTGTTCCAATTGTTGTTCCGGTTGTTGTTGTTGTTGTTCCAATTATTCCGGTTGTTGTTCCGGTTGTTTCGATTCGTATTCTCATTACCGTTGTGGTTATTGTTGTTGCCTAAATAACCCACATCTTGTTCCTTGTGCTTCGGAAAGTTGGTTTTGATGGCTTCCTTCAACTCTTTAATCTCCGTATTGAGAGAAAAGATTTGAGTTTGAGCTGCTTGTGATAGCTTTGCTCCTTGATCCACATGATTCGCCTCCACTTTCCGATGAGAATACTTCTCAATAACTCGCGCTTGCTTCTCAATGAAGTCCCAAGCATCATCTTCCCTCATGTTCATGAATGTACCACATGAGAGGGATTGGAGCTTGAATTGTGTCTCCACATCCAGCCCCTTATAGTATATCTCCAATAGTGCAAGCTTGGATATGCCATGATGAGGGCAATCCAATAGCAAATCCTGAAATCTTTCCCAAGATTGAAACAAACTTTCGTTAGATCTCATAGAAAATGCATTAATCTTACCTCTTAACTCCGCCGTTTTGGATGGCGGAAAGAACTTAGTGAGGAATTCCGAAGAAAGATCCTCCCATGTTTCAAGCTTTCCACTTGGAAGAGCTTGATACCAAGACAATGCTTTCCCCTTCAAGGAGAAGAAGAAAGGCTTGAGTTTGTAGTTGTTGGTAGTTGCATTCTTTGGCTTCATTGTCTCCATCATAATCTCAAAATTTTGTAGATGTTGGTGAGGAGATTCAGCGCTTGTTCCACCAAATTGATTTTGGCGAACAACGGTAATAACTTGAGGGTTGAAGCTAAACCCTTGTGCATCATCAGCATCAAAGTTCACACCTAAACAGCGTGGTTGCTGCGTTGGATCCATCCTTTGGCCAAGAGTTCTTGGCTCCTCATCTACACGTTCGACTCTCGCACCTCTAGGTGGAACACGGCGATTTGCAGCTGGCCGTGGAAAGAATGGATTCACATTGATCGTCGGATCAATTTCCTCTAGTGGTGGCATGGAGGAGTCGCTATCCTCATTGGATGAGTTAGCTCTAACCGATCTTCCCGGTCTCCTTCTTCTCTTTTTCTCCTTAAGGTTGTTTATTTCCAACCTCATTTGGAATATCATGTCCGATAGATCATCAACCTTCTTTTGATGACGATCCATCTCTTCCCTACGAGTCTTCTCACTCCATTGGAGTTGAGCTTCTTTCTCCGCTAACTCCGTTTGGTAATCACGTTCTCTTTCTTCAGCCATTTTTCTTTCCTTAAGCTTTCTCCTCAAAGTCCTCTCAAGCTCTTGATCAAGAGGTAAGAGGTCTTCGCTATTCCTAGACCTGCGCATACACTCGAAAAGATATCAAATAACAAGAGCAAAGCTCCCAAGCTTGACAACCGATAACCGAATTCGGCCTAAACCAAATCCCCGGCAACGGCGCCAAAAACTTGTTCGCCACTTAGCGTGCGTGCAAATAAGTTTTAAATTTATAAAACTAGAATCAAGCAAGCGAACCCGTAGTGTACGGATCGGCGTAGTTAAGCAAGAATTCCAGAGTATCGAACACAGAGATTTGGGGGGTTAAATCCAATTAAGAATTGTCAAGCGAGCAAATGTATGAGCTTTTGTAAATATTGGGAAAACAACAATCCTAAAGATCCAAGAATCCAGTTGTGGCAATCAATTCAAGATATACTAAAGATATAAGGACAGAGTTGAGGTTTGCAAAGGTATACGAATGTAAAGCAATGTATGGTGAAGTTCCAAGACTTTATATGGCTCAACTAAAGACACTCTCTATAAAGGTTGTTGAGGCTTCAATATAGAAAGGATCTAAAGGTAAGAATTAATGTCAAATACCCAAACTTGTAATCCAAGGATCAAGACCAACTAAACCGATTAAGGTTGTGACACTCGGAATCGAGGTAGAGGTTGTTGAGGCTTCACTACCACATAGAAAAGGGCAAGCCAAGACTAAGTTAAAGCAAATCTTTAACTTTGGATTAAAGTAAAAGCAAGGTTTGTAAACTAACACAAATTACGGGTGGATCTTGAGTTCCACGGCCGTGGAACCTCAAGAACAAACCGTGGTTTGGGGTGTCGGCGAAATCTCTCTAACTCTCAGGGTCCAATCTGTTTACGATCGATCTATCATCATCTAAGCCACAACTATCAACCCTTCACCTTAGAATTGCT
Organism: Fagopyrum esculentum; assembly: GCA_033239045.1. Lineage (NCBI taxonomy): Eukaryota > Viridiplantae > Streptophyta > Magnoliopsida > Caryophyllales > Polygonaceae > Fagopyrum > Fagopyrum esculentum. The sequence goes on from BSUD01000001.1 coordinate 154,972,144, forward strand.
AAAGGATTTTAGCCAACAACAGTCATATTGATATCAAATTCAAGATTTAAAAGAAAGAAAGATGAAAACCTTTGAAAACCTTGAATAAATCTCAAATCAATCTCAAATCCACAAACAAGAACAATGGTGTAAGTAGATTCTTAATAACACAAACAATCACAATCCTTGATAAGAACGAAGAACGGGATGTCAATCCGTCTTCTAATCAAACCTAAGGACAAAGACGCAATCTCCGTACGAACAGTCTTCCAAATCTTCACTCTTTCTGTAAGCCTTTCCGTCAATTCGGAAATCTCAATAGGGCAAAGCGCAGTCTCTCAACGGAGGTGTAAGCGAAGGTGACGGAATCTCTCTCTTTCCGTCATTTTATAGGGCAAGATAAAATATGAGCCCAGCCCATTGCGTAAAAGATCATGGCTTCAAAGTGTACGTTAAAAGATTGTCAGAATCACGGTTTCCTAAGATTCCACGCCCGTGGTTTAGAGCGTGGTTTAGAGCGTGGAAGCTCATCACGGTTTGTCACAACTTCCACGACCGTGTAACTTGCTGGAATGCTCCACGCTTGTCTTGCTAAAGTTCCACGGCCGTGGATTAGAGCGTGGATCCTAATACGGCCGTATTTTAGAGCGTGGAACGTCAAGTGCTCGTAAATCTCCTTTGTCTTGTGTCATTCTTCATCTTAGTATCTTCCTTAGCTCCTAGTGATGTCCTCAATTCTTGGACATGCTCAATCTATCTCCATTCTCCCTTGATTCGTCCGGTTTTAGCTCTTAATTGCCTACAATCAACACAAAGCTTATGTAGACCTCTATATCGAAAATATAGACAAACTAACTCACAATTGCTTCAATGCTTTATCAATGAATACCAATATGGATGAAATACACTTATAAAACGTGCCTAAAATATCACAATATTTCATGCTAACACTCACCTCGGTTGACTACAGATCCACCTCGACCGAGGTGATCCAGAGAAGTCGACTCGACCGAGGCGAACACCTGGGACGCGGCGAGAATATTTTATTCTTGGCTGAGATCTTTTATCTTTGGAAAGAAATCTTATATTTTTGGGCTTGGCTCCTGGAAGGAAGAAGATATGCTAGATCATATATTTTACCTATTTTTATGGGAAGAGATCTTCTTAAGATATCTTATCTTTGGAGGGTAATTTTCCTATAAAAAGGGTCGGATTTCCCACAAATCCGACACGCTGCATACATCCTGCATACATTCGCTTACACCTAATACACCGCTGCAGCCATACTCCAGTTGGGAGATTTGAAGAACCTTATTGAAGGTTGAAGGAAGAAAGTCTATAGCTTTTATAGCTTTTGAAGGATTTTTTGTAAGATCATCTTAGATTCCCTTCTTGTTTGTTATCTTGTTGGATTTCTATCCAAGGAACGCTTGTGTTTTATAATTGATTCAGTTACTGAAGCCTTTCTCTTAAGGTTTTCTTGTTCAATTATTCTCTTCCTTCCCATATACTTGATTAATACTTTCATGATGATGAGCGGCTAATCTCTTTGTGTGATTCTAGGGTGATTGGCTGAAGGTTGTGGGAAAAACAATGATAGAATAATCTTAATCACAGTAGGACCCTGAAAGTTCGAGTCTTTACCTTAACCCTAAGCATCTCGCTCAGTCGATGAACATCTCGGCCGGGGTGGAATTTGGCTGACCGAGGTGACTTATCTGATCCATAACTGAGGTGTTAGAGTTTGCCAAATCCTATTCTTATTACACCTTTCCTGATCCAATGCAAGCCTAGGATGAGACTTACCCGGTAATTCCTTAGTTTGTTTACCCAAGATCATAAGTGTAGGTAATAAAGGTTTATCCTTTATTGGGGTTTGAGTGTGCTTTCGTCCCATCTTTGTGAGTTAGCCTGAGACTTACCCGGTAAAGGTTGATTCTATTCCCTTAGATGGTGTGTTAGTTTGAGGTTATAGTTCTTTTCCTTAATTCCTTGAGACTTATCCGGTAATAGGAGTTACGGTTTGGGATTAGTGAGTAGTGAGACTTACCCGGTGATCTATTCCACTTTAGTAACACCTTCCCTATGCAAAAACCTCGGCTTTGTCCGCTTATCTTTAGATCTTGAGTTGGAACCACAACTAGATGCTTTAATCCCTAGAATTGCATATTTCCTTTATTGACTTTTATCATCTTTGATTGTTTTGATTGCTTGTGGTTAGTAATTGCTAAAGCTTACCGTTATCGACTTTGTTTCACTAAGTCCCTGTGATCGACCCCTGGAATTCCTTGCCTTTTACTACGATTTACGCGTACACTGCGGGTTCGCATCCTTGTTTTAAGCTTACATCTAGGGTTATAAATTTAAAGCTTGCACACACCGTTTGGAGCGAACACAGATCTGCTCGACAATTAGTTTTGCGAGACCCTCCCAATGGTTCTTCTCCTTCCCCTTCCTCTAGACCTTTTATCCCGGTGATCCATGAGCGTCACCAGGCGGACTTTGACCGTATTTGTGGGCGACCCATAGTTGCCCCGCGTTTCTTAGATATAGCCGCCTTTGAGTGCCTCCACGTAGCTAATGATATGAGGAGGATGGTTTCCATGGTAGGTCTGGAGAGCTTTATGGAGATCCGAGCTCCAGCCTACCTTGAGCCAAAGATGTAGTTCGTGAGTTCCGTGACTCACGTTCCTGAGAGGAACATCATCAAGTTTCGGTTGATGAACCGGAACTACATCATACCGTTGGACCACTTTAGGGACATCTTCAGTTTCCCGACTTCTACAGTTACCGACTTTTCTTCCCGAGCGGTGTCTCGACAGTTCTGGGGGCAGATTGTCCATGTGGTGGAGCACGTTGACAGATGGAGACCTGGAGACTCCAGGGAGCGCTTTATTTTCCACTTAGCTTTCTGTCTTTCCCACCGGATCTTCAGCGAGACTCTTCTGGCGCATACTGAAACGCCCCAGAAGATTAGATAGGGAGAGCTTCTTAGTTTATTCTGTATGGTGACAAGTGGAGTGCCTGATTTTGGAGGCACGCTAGCTGAGGACTTGCACCGGATCAAGGGCAAGTCCAAGGCAGATATCTGTTGTGGAGGGCTTGTGACTCACATAGCGAGTTACATTGGTTTATATATGAGTGCCTGTATGGTTGTAGCGGCTGCAAAGCCGCTAGGACTTCAGAAGATGATCACAAGGAGGATTCTGGTTTCTCGTGGACTCACTACACCATATGTGGCTATGCCTTGGGAGTAGACTACCCCTCAAGGTATCTTGTGGTCGGATCAGTTCATAGTTTTCGATCCACAATACTGGTATTCCACTTGGATGCCCTACATTTAGGATGCCCGAGATGTTGACGTTGCCCCCGAGGAGGAGGAGTATGATGATGGTGGTGCTGCCATGGAGACAAGTAAAGAGACAGCCGGCCCTAGTGTGCCAGTTGTCGACTTAGACGACGAGGCTACAGAGGAGGAGGCAGCTGATGCACCATCACGACCTGCTAGGCGTAGGGTCCGCCGAGAGAGAGATCCCGTAGCTCACCGACGGATTGACGAGCTGACGGACCAGATGATCGACTCTTACGCCGCCTTGTCCTTGGAGGTGATGGAGCTCAGGGAGAGCCAGCACTACCAGCGGAGGATGATGAAGATCCAGTTCCAACACACTATGGGTTATCCGTTTGACCCATCTCAACATCCTTTCATCCCATATCCACCACCACCACCAGCAGATCAGGACTAGAGCTTGCATGGATTTTCTTTATTATTTATTTTCGCAGCTCAGCTTTGTCCGGTGAGTTCTCTTGTTCTAAACTTCTTTGGGGTATTTATGTGTATTATTTGACATTGTATGCTTGTATGACTCGGTTAAGATATTTATGATTTCTCTTTATGCTCTATGTGTTTCTGAGATTACATGCATGCATACAGGTTATTTGATTGAGAAAAACGTCAAAAACTGGTTTATAAAAAATTTATAATGACCTCGACCGGGGTGATTCTGACCAAACGAGGTCAAGTACCTCGGTTGACTTAGAACACCTCGACCGAGGTGGTTTAACTGAGAAGTTTTTAAAACGATTTTTGTGCTTCTTTTCTAGATATGACCTCAGTGAAGATTTTTGTTTGCAGATTGGCTTTGAAATCTTTATATGCTTGAAATATTTTATGATATGTTTAAGTTGCAAAATGCTTTGTTTGAAGTTTTGGTATATTTAATTCTTTATTTTTATCAAAATTATGTTGAATTTGAAGGTTGACACCACATGATGAGTTCTCTTACTCTCTTCCTAGAAAGACCAAGGCAATTCATTCTCTTCTCTTCTTCTTCTTGATCATTCTTAGCCCCTCATATACATATTTGCCTCCCTTTACCTATCCGGGAAGTTGGAAGCAAGCAAAAAGAAAAGCAAGTGAAAGTGAAGTTGAGATATGGCTGAAGGTTTAGAAAGAAACAAATAGGTTTGGGGAAGTCAATCATGATGATGAGTAACTGGGCACCATTCACATAGCCGGGTGTTTATGTCTTGCCAAAGTCGGATTGAGCGATATTCCTAACGGGTCATGGTATGTGCATCAAGGGTTTGAGGCATCTCGAGAAATTGATGATTGTTGATTTCCTAGGCTTCGGTTATTGTGCACCTCTGTCCATGCATCCCAAAAATTAAAGTAAAAAAGTGAAAAATAAGCAAAGCTTATTGGTGGATGATGTTGAAATTCAAAAGAAGTGAAGTAAGATCCTTTTCTCGGATTCTAGCACCACATTACTTATATACGTCCCACCCTTACACGTTTCTTGACCTCTTTTGAAAAGCCCTTGAGACCTCGAGCTTGTTGATTGACTTGGTAGTTTAAATTGGGTTATACATGATTATTTTAGATAAATATGATTCATTATGCATTCTATGATTTTAAGCAAAGATGAACAACTTTCTTGTATTTATAAAATGTTTTGATCATGTCTTGATTTTATTTGCCATGAAGCATTCTCTTAGTGTGATCTATGAGTGGAGCACACCGCAAAAAGGTTTTGAAAGGTTTTTCATTGATCTTTTCTAACTTATAATTCATTCTATCTTGTATCTAAGATTTGGAACTTGCTTGGGGACAAGCAAGGGACAAGTATGGGGTATTTTGATAGCATTTATTATAGTCTATATTTAGGAACTTGTTTAGACGTTTTATCTTGAATAATCTGCATGTATGGATGTATATTATGTGATTATATTGTTGTTTTATCTATCTTTGCGGGAATCGAGGTCTAGACCTAGTTTTATTATAATTATAGGTAAAATGGCACGTTTTGGATTGAAATGGAGCTAAAGGAGCTAAGGAGTCATAGGAGCTACATTCTGGAGCTCAAAGAAGAACTCAGGAAGCATGGAATTAATGAAGAAGATTTACTTTGGACCAGAATTGAGAGATTTCACATTCAGTTCAGAGTCACCTCGGTCAGCTACAGTACCACCTCGACCAAGGTGATCTTGAGGAGCGCCCCGACCGAGGCGAACACCCTGGCGCCGGCGAGATCATATTTTTTTGCTGAGATCTTTTAATTGTGGAAAGAAGATATCTTATATTTTTGGGCTGGATTTCTGGAAGGAAGATCATGTATTTGGGTGATCTATTTTAGAGATATGGATATATTTTATAGGAAATTATCTTTTTAAGATATTATTATCTTTGGAAGATAATTTTCCTATATAAAGGGTTGGATTTTTCACAAGTTCAACCATGCTTAGAGGTTGAGAATATCTAGCAATTAAGAGATTTTTCTAGAGAGTTTTGAAGGAAGGATTGAACATCAAGGAAGGAAGGATTCATAGTTTGGAGTTAGTCTCAAGAGGGAGTTTGTAAGACTTTCTTAGATTCCCTTTTGGTTTGTTGTCTTACTCGATTTGTGATTGAAGGAACGCTGATTTGTGAATTATTTGATTCAGTTATTGAAGCCTTGTTCTTAAGGTTTTCTTGTTCAAATATTCATTCTTTTCCCATATATTTGATTATTTCTTTCATGGTGATAAGTGGCTAATTTTCTTGTGCGATTCTAGGGTGATTGGCTGAAAGTTGTGGGAAAGACAATGATAGAATGATCTTAATTCATTAGGACCTTGAAAGCTCGAGTCTTTAACCTTAATCTTAGAGTACCGCGCTCAGTCGATGAACATCTCGGCCGGGGTGGAACTTAACTGACCGAGGTGACCTTTTCTGATTCGAAACTGAGAGTTAAGTGTTATAGTTTGCCAAATCCTATCCTTGTTACACCTTTTCTGGTTCAATGCAAGCCTAGAATGAGACTTACCCGGTGATTCCTTAGTTTGTTTACCCAAGATCATAAGTGTAGGTAATAAAGGTTTATCCTTTATTAGGGTTTGAGTGTGCCTTCATCCCATCTTTGTGAGTTAACCTGAGACTTACCCGGTGAAGGTTGATTCTATTCCCTTAGGTTGTGTGTTGGTTTGAGATTATAGTTCCTTTCCTTAGTACCTTGAGACTTACCCGGTAATAGGAATTACGGTTTGGGATAGTGAGTAATGAGACTTACCCGATAATCTATTCCCTCTTTAGAAACACCTTCCCTTAGCAAAATCTCAACTTTGTCCGCTTTATCTTGAGATCTTGAGTCGGAACCACAACTAGATGCTTTAATCCCTAGAATTTGCATTTTCTCCTTATTTGACCTTATTATCATCTTTTGATTGTTTTAATCGCTTTTGTGGTTATTAGTTGCATTGACAACCTATTCTTGCTTAGTTTCACCTAAGTCCCTGAGATCGACACCCTGAAATTCTTGCTTTTACTATAATTGATCCGTACACTACGGGTTCGCATCCTTGTTTTAAGCATATTTCTTGGGATATAAATTTAAAGCTTGCACACGCCGTTTGGAGCGAACAAAATTCCTTCCAACTGTTATGTCCTTTGAAACTTGTTTCAAGGCTTTGGCTTTTGATCCATTGAAATGGCTTTTAAAGTCTCTGTGTTGGACTTCTTCAAACTATGCGTTTGTCTCTTGTATCTGATTTCAAGGCCTCTATTGATCCCATAAAATGCTTTCCAAGACTTGCATATATTTTATAGAAACACCAAAACAAATCAAACAAACTAGACATACAATCGATATTTTATTAGTATAAAAATCGCTTTATTTGTGTTAAGTCTTCCATCATCACATATACAAATATATACTGAACTTGTCTTCATTTGAATATCTGTATACAAATTTCGTTCTCCCTTGTTATAAATTTGTAAAAAAAATTAATATATATAATATGTAGACAATATTATAAAATCATACAATATATTGTTTATCCAATATTTTTCAAATAAGAGAGTTTACGTTTCTTTTTCTTTTTTTTTTTGAAAGGTTAATTGTATTAAGAGGAAGAAGAATTTACAAGGTTACAAAGGCAACAAGGGCATACATAAGGACATACACAAGCAGATTCCAAGAGCATAAGTCAATATGGGAATGGAGGGGATGAAGAATCATTAGGTGAGTTTGATGTTCAGCGTTCGGGTCATATCGAGAGTGGAAAGCGACTTGTCCTTCCTGTTGTAGTGGATCTTGATCGATCGAATGATCTCTCCAGCACAGTCAATAGCTTTGGTGAAGGTGTTATTATAAACCATGTTGTTCCTTGCAATCCAAACATGATAGATGAAAGATGTGATAGAAGCAATTATGATTCTGTCCATCGAGTTTGGTTTCAGCCTAGTCCAGGACTCAAGCCAAGGCCAGAGATTGCAGATATAGAGCGCAGGGTAGGGGGTCTTGGTCCAGCGAGTAACGATGTCCAACACAAGGGAGCCGTAACTACATTAGTACCAAAGGTGATCATCGTTTTCTGGGGCACTATTACATAGGTTACAAGTGTCATAGCTGATCAAGTTCCAAGTCATGATTTTTTCAAGTGTGGGGAGCGTTTAAGAACAGCTAACCATGCAAAACAAAGGTTACTATTCGTAGAAGTAATACGTACGCTGTACTATATAAATTTGATTATATCAAAACAAAGGTTACAAATCATCGACGAGTATACATATCAATTGTTCATGAACCATAATCAAACCACATACACGTACACAAATTCACACATGAATACTCATGAATGACGTACAATCAACATAAATAATTAAAGTCGGTCGAAAAGATACACACATATAAGTTCGACCGGTCTTACAAATACGTACACATGTCATGTATATAGATTAACATATTAAAAATATGTGTATATAAAATCAAGAAATCAAGCAATAAGCGAGCGGCGAATGGGTGAACGAGTTCGATTGGAAGAGCCACTACCTTTGTTAACAATATTTTGAGTAAGAGCTTCACCGACACTTTCTCCAATGCCTTCGACTATTCCACCAATGAATCCGATCACAACGTGTGAAGCGATTCGGGCAGCTGCCCCGAGCATTGTGCTCGACCGATCTCTATGCTCGTCGAGTCCTTTGAAGCCGTGAGCATGGAGCCCGTTGACCATGGTCTTCGCACAAGCCGCGTGGAGGAGATAGTCGCAATCCTGGATTGTGCAAGTGTAGACTTGACCCGATCTCTTGGCTTTCTTGCATTCGCCACATAGCTTGTTTCGAGTTGCGGTAGTTGAACCGGTGGATGATTCCGTTGGGTTCAGGATTAGAGAGTGGTTTGGGTGGCTCGGAAACTCTATCTTTGGTGAAAGCATTGCGCAAGTCGGATGTAGTTGGTAGTTACATCCGCTTGCGCTGCAACGATATGTGTATCCCTTTATTGGCCTCCCGCAAACGTCGCACTTGGATTTCGATAGCCCGCCTCCTACATTATACACATATATTTTAGTTTAGAGGATGTGATTTTAAAAATATATGATAAGTTTTTGTTATTATTATATCCCGAGTATATATTCAAAAAATATATATTATAGAATTTTTTATATATGTGCTTATAAATTTAATAATTTCAAGCCTAAAAAGGCTAATATAGCCAATTTCTAGATAGTAGAAAACTTACAATATCGAGGAATATATATATAACAAATAACTATACGAAATTTCTGATGAATTTATGTAATTTAGGCTTTTTTAAATTTATATCCTATAATTTTTCAGCTTTTGAATGGTATCCCAAATTTTATAATTTTTCAGATTATACCCTTCTCACGTCCAAAATTTAACATTTGTAAACTTTTTAGATAGAAGAAAACTTACATAATTAGCCAAATCTTGATTGTATACCTAATGTGTGGATATACATAAAACATAAATAACTAATTATATGATAAAATGGCTTTGATATTGTCAAGACATACAATACAACTCAATTCATCCTTCATATTGAGAGGTGTGTACAAATACTTGAAGAATGAGTATAGATGAAGTGGGTAACTCAATGACTAAGTTTATATATATGTATATGAATGACAAGAAAACTTGCCTGAGGGTTTAGGCATATGAAGCAACAAGAGATGTTGAGGATGAAGAGGATGCAGCTTAAGATGAGGAGGAGCAGTAGCACAGAAATCATGAAGCTCAAAGCTGCAAGTTTGACAGCTAAATCTTCTGCCTGCACCAAATTCCTTGCAGCCCATGCAAGTGAACAAGTTGGGAAGACATAGTTGCACTAATGGATGTTCATGTCGACCTAATTGGACATGAACTAGTTGATTGAATGAACTGCTGTGACTTTGCAAGTAGTGTTGATTAACACCATTTCTTGATGTGCCTCCATTTGTGTAAGTGTTCATCCTTCTCATCATTATTGACTTGTGAAGTAAGTAGTGGAATTGATAGTCTACTCAATTGAGGTTTGAGTGTTAGGTATATATGCTATCTAGCTTGCTTTGTTGGCATACCTAGAGGGATCCATTACAGCTTATTATATACTCACTTTCTAGCTAGCTCTTATGAGAATCAATTTATAGTGTTTGTGTGGATTAAAATTAGGTCATATTGGAAAATATATCTTCCTAATTATATACTATAGGAAACTCTTTAAAATTCACGTGTCAGTTTTTTTATACATCGGATTACACGTGTTGTCGCTAGTAATATAAGGTATGCCACGACGTTTAAAAACGTCCCATAACGCTATCTTTAGTGGCATTGTCGGTGTGTCGCACTTTACATAGCGTTAATAAAAGGTCGTGAAATAAACTTTCGACTATATTTGAAAAAATGCATTTTCTCACATATTTACATGCTATTATTAATCTATCAAATAAATGTCACACTTCGTAGAGTCGACTCCCCTTCTGGATCCGATTAGTTTACCGATAATCGATGACGATCCCAATTAGTTTAATAATAAAGCAATTAGATATAGGATGACAATAATTATGAGGACATAATAAGTTGTGGGTAGAGTCTTTGTGGGATGACAATAATTATGATGCTTAATATTACTCGGAAGAATTGGGTTAAATAGATTTTTTTTATAGGCTTTTGTTGGAGGTTGATATACGCACCGAGGAAAATCTCTAATAGTCGCCGCAACTACGCACTTCGGCTGCCTAGTTGATAGGGTTTTCAACTACATATATGGAGTGTGTAGTTAGAGTCCATGAAAGAAAATAAAAAAAATATCAACTACGCATATGAGGAGCGTAGTAGTAGTTCCAAAAAAAAAACTACGCTCCCCATATGCGGAGGTAATATTTTTTATTTTGGAAACTACTACTTACGCACACGAGGTGCGTTGTTATAGTGATTACTTAGAAGTTTCCACCGGTACGTTTAGAAACCATTCTTTTTTTTTTGTAGACCATCTAATTTTACCCTATATAATTTTCCTAGACGAAAGAATTGAGTTAAATAGGATATATTTACAAATGAGATCATATTATCGGTACTATTAGTAGAATAATATTGGTAGAAGATCTAGTCATTTTACCCCTATCACTTTCATTACTCTACCTATAATAATGACGATCCGATTAGTTTAATAATAAAGCAATTAGAGATAGGATGACAATAATTATGAGGGCATAATAAGTTGTGAGTAGAGTCTTTGTGGGTTGAAATACGGATGAGTTGAGGGATTCATATTCGATTATGAGGCCCCAACATGTTTGGCTTTACGTTTCCATTCACCATTGTCTTCAAACCTCCTTGACTTAATTGTCCCAAAGATTCTACAGCCTGCCCAAGCAATTGTGAGCCGTGTTTAGCAAGTGATTCCTGCGGCTCACGCCGGACCCACTCGTTCTTTTTCAGTATACCGACAAATTTAATAAACTAGTTTAGTGCCAGCATTCTGTGTAGATAATATATAAAATAAAAAATATATTATTTTTATGTTAGAAAATGCTATAAAAATATTATTAAAAAAATTTGTGAATAATAAATAATTTTATAAATAATTATGAGAAGAGAAGAATAAAAATTATTTCACATATTTTAGGTCAACGACCCATGTAACTGTTAACAATATTATTCTCAATGATATTGTTTATATCAGTTAAGCAAGATACTAGGGTTGTTAGTTAAAGATCTCTTATAAAGATCTTCTTCCATGTAACTATATAAACCCTTATCTACGTCAATAATAAACACACATTCATTCATCTGTTTATATGGTATCAGATTGATCGATCCCAAACCATGACAGATTACCCCAGCACCCTACCAAACCCTCATGAGCCCACAAAACCATTTATCATTGTTATCCTCAACAATGTTGTAAAGCTTACACAAACCAATTACGTCGTCTGGAAATCCTCCATTCTCGCAACACTTGAAGGGTATGATTTGGATGGGTATCTCCTTGGTACCATCGTCATCCCGGACAAAACCTTACCAGATTCGACTACACCTAATCCAGCCTACAAAACTTATATGCGGCAAGATCGACTCATATATGGGTCTATACTGGGGACACTATCAAATGATGTCGCTAGCTTTGTCACAAATGCAAAATCATCTCATGAGGTATGGGAAGCTCTACGTCTAACTTACGGAAATCCATCCAGAGGACACATCAAACAAGTGAAAGAACGACTACGCAACATGACAAAAGGAAGCGACACCATTTCAACGTATATGCAGAATATACGTAAGGCTACAAATCTTCTTGCATCTCTGGAGTCTCCAGTGTCATCTGAAGATCTCACAGACTACGTTCTCAAAGGGCTTGATGAACCATACCTGCCGGTCGTCCATGCCATTAATGCAAGAGAAACTTCCATTGCATTTGAAGAACTTCATGAGAAGCTCATCAACCATGAGCTCTCCTTGAAGCACAATCACAAGGAGGCTGGTGGTGTTATGACTGCATTCAACGCTCAAAGGTCTTGGCGGAATACAGGTAAGTCATCCTCTACTGCTAACTCACAAGCTACTCAACAATTTCCCACAAATTCCCGTCCACAAAACCCTACAAATCAGCCCACAAATCCTTCCCCCAATCAGTTCCCTTCGACAACACCAAAGCCATTCAAAGGACGATGTCAATGGTGTCGTCAAATTGGTCATGTTCTCGCCCATTGTAGGGTATACAAAGCACTCCACCCAACCATTGAAGTTCCGTCATCTGCAAGGTTTCCATCCCAGCCTTCGTATCAGACAAACATTGTCACCACAAGTCATTCTACATCTCCTTGGTTAGTCGACAATGGAGCATCTCATCATGTCACAAACGATCTAAACAACCTAGCTCTACACTATCCATATCAGGGAGAGGATGAAATGATTATTGGCAATGGTAAGCCTCTACCAATAACTCATGTTGGCATGTCAAAACTACAGAATTCAAATATTCCTCTCACCAATGTTCTTTGTGTTCCCACTATGACAAAGAATATAGTCTCAGTGTCCAAACTCACTCATGACTCCAACTATTCATTAACCTTCAATGCTGATGGTTTTCTTGTGCAGGATCTTCACAACAATCGAACAATCCTTAAAGGACCATGTGTCAATGGCATTTATGTGTGGCCAACCCCAAGTCCGACAGTTAACCTTGCTGTTAATGTCAACTCGAAGTCCATGCATCATAAACTGGGTCATCCATCCACTGAAGTTTTCAATTATCTCAATAAACATGTCAATCTAGATTGTTTGTCATTTCATCAACACAATTGTGTTTCATGTCATTTGAACAAATCTCATAAACTTCCTTTTCATAAATCTACTATTGTTTCAACACATCCATTAGAGGTTGTTTACAGTGATGTATGGAGTTCTCCCGTTATGTCATTCGATGGGTATAAGTACTATGTTCTATTCATTGATCATTTTACTAAGTACACATGGCTTTATCCTCTTAAACAAAAATCACAAACCAAGCAAACATTCATCCGGTTTAAAGCCCTCGTTGAGAACTACTTTCGTCACAAAATCAAAGTTTTCTATTCAGACAATGGTGGTGAATTTGTGGCTTTACGAGACTTCTTAGGTGATCATGGAATCACTCACTTAACCTCTCCTTCGCACACCCCTGAGCATAATGGCCTAGCTGAACGCAAGCATCGCCATGTTGTTGAAACTGGCCTTGCCTTGCTCACACACGCTTCCATACCTCTGGATCACTAGCCAATGGCAATGACTATGTCCACTTTCCTAATCAATCGTCTACCTTCTCCCTCTAACAATTTCACCATTCCATTCCAAGCCCTTACTAGTGTCCCACCGGATTACACCAAGATAAGGAGCTTCGGTTGTCTATGCTTTCCTTGGGTGAAACCTTATACTGATCATAAGCTTCAAAACAAATCCATTTCTTGTGTATTCATAGGGTACTCTTCCACCCAAAGTGCGTATCAATGTCTAGACCCAATTACAAAACGTGTATACACCTCACGCCATGTTCGATTTCTTGAAGACATCTTTCCATACCAACAGATGGTTGTCAATCCAAAAACTAAAACTGTCACTGATGAATGGACTCAATTTGGCTTACCTATAATCTTACCATCCCCACCAGCTTTAAATACAAACAGCCCCTCACCTAACTCGTCTACACAACCAGTCCAGCCTACTCCACCTTCCTATTCCTCCCCCACATCTCAGCTCAATACATCACCTGTCCCAATGCCTCCACTACCCCCTCGTCAAGGTGTTGTTACTCGCTCGAGAAACAATGTCGTGAAGCCCATCCAGAAACTAAACCTTCATGCAATGATCTCCACATTAAACCTTACAGAACCCAAAACCATTACACAGGCCCTAAAGAACCCTGAGTGGCGGAGAGCTATGTAGTTTGAGTATGATGCACTTAACTCCAACAAAACCTAGGAGCTTGTTCCACCAATAGAACATGTTAATACTGTTGGTTGTAAATGGATATAGAGGATCAAGTACAATCCAGATGGAAGCATTGGCAGATTAAAAGGCAAGGCTTGTAGCAAAGGGTTTTCACCAAAAACCAGGCAGTGACTACACGGAGACCTTCAGCCCCGTTGTCAAGCCTGTCACAGTCCGCCTAGTACTTCAAGTTGCAATTTCTAACCACTGGAAACTAAGGCAACTAGACATCAACAATGCTTTCTTACAAGGATCATTAATGGAAGACGTATACATGAGCCAACCACCTGGTTTTCTTGATAAAGATCACCCCGACCATATATGCAAACTCAAGAAGGCAATCTATGGATTAAAACAAGCACCACGTGCCTGGTACAATGAGCTTTGCAATTTTCTACTGCAAGTTGGGTTCACCAACTCGATTGCTGATGCTTCATTGTTTATATATCACTATGGTAAGGAAGTTATCTATCTACTTGTGTATGTAGACGATATCATCATCACAGGTAGCAATAGTGCCAAGCTGGAGTCTTTTATTAACGTGTTAGCTCAGCGTTTCTCATTGAAAGATCTGGGGCCACTCTCATACTTTCTTGGTGTTGAAGTCAAGCCATCATCAACTGGAATCTTCTTATCACAAAGAAGATATATATTGGATGTCCTTGACAAGGCTGGAATGTTAGATGCCAGACCTGTTTCGACTCCACTGTAGCTTGGTGATCCACTGTTATCTACAAGTGGAGATCCTCTTCCTTCACCATCAGACTATAGGATGCTTGTGGGAAGTCTTCAATATCTATACTTAACCAGACCAAATATTGGATTCTCAATCAACAAACTCTCACAATTCATGCATGCTCCTACAACAGCTCACTAGAGTGCTCTTAAGAGAGTATTTTGCTATCTTGCTGGAACTCTGAACCTAGGTGTCAACATATCTACAAGTTCTACCACAAATATTCATGCCTATTCGGATGCAGATTGGGCTGGAGATAAGGAGGATTTTATTTCAACCACTGGCTACATTGTCTACATTGGAAAAACACCTATCAGTTGGAGCTCTAAGAAACAACTATCAGTAGCCTAATCATCAACAGAGGCCGAATACAAGGCGTTGGCTGACACCACAGCAGAAATTCTATGGATCATGCAACTGATGAATGAACTTCACCAAACTACTACCAGCTCTCCAGTAATTTACTGTGACAACTTGGGGGCTACGTTCCTGTCAGCCAATCCTGTCTTCCACTCTCGCATGAAGCATATCGCACTTGCCTATCATTTTGTACGAGAACAAGTCAAGAACAAAACACTGCGAGTAAGCTTTGTCTCCAATGAGGATCAACTGGCACACATCTTAACTAAACCACTGATTAAGCATCGTTTTCAGGTCATGTCAAGCAAGTTACAGCTTACAAATACCGCTTCACTTGAGGAGGGATGTTAACAATATTATTCTCAATGATATTGTTTATATCAGTTAAGCAAGATACTAGGGTTGTTAGTTAAAGATCTCTTCTAAAGATCTTCTTCCATGTAACTATATAAACCCTCATCTACGTCAATAATAAACACACATTCATTCATCTGTTTATAGTAACAATATTAATCCGATATAAATAATAATTATATTTTAACTTAACAAAATGCAAGAAATGTATTATTTATTCAATATATTCATACTTCTATTTATACAAGTTGTAAAACTAACTGTCTTATTTAATAACCGATGTGTGATAGCAAAAAAAATTAAAGAAACTGGTTCAAATAATTAAATAACGGTTACACAAAGATACTACCAATCGATAAGTAATTTTCATCTAACGTAAATAAAATACTACGAAATCGTACAAATCTCTAAAAATTGTTACAAAAACGATTAAGGGATTTAAAAACAAAAAAAAGTATGGCGTTAATTGTGAAAGTTCCATTTTGAAATACTACTCTCACAGCGCGATACGTCAGCGGAAATGTATGTATATTGCTTTAGTAAGGTATATAGATATATAGATTGAAAGGCTCATACCAAAAAAATGAAGAGACCAACAAGGATGGATTGACCGTCAGTTTTTAAACGATAAAAATAACTAGAGAGAAGCATAAAAAGACGGGAATATGAGACACGATGACTCGGTCCAAGAGAACTATGAAAGGGGAGCGAATAAAATTTGTTTATCTCTTTATATATATTTCAAAGATGTATTAATGATTTCTTATCTATAAATTCGGTTATTAAAAATACATTGTATGTGATTAATGGTCAAGAAAATAGTCGGTTCAAAAAAAATTACTTTTCATACCCGAACTAAAAAGAAAATTGTTCAGATGGAGAGGTTTTTGTATTACAGACTTGCGAAAAATAAATTAAAAATTTGTAAAACATGGATTAGTTAATAAATATATAAGGTTTACATTTTAAAAATTATCATGTTTTAGGAAAAATTTTAAACATTTCATATTTCATTAACATTTTTGTGGAAGGAAAAGAGTTTGTCACACTAGACAACTCTAGTAACACGAGAGACTGAAAAATAGGTAGATGGATCGACAAGAACGCACCAACAACCAAAATATTGAAAAACAACGAAAATCGGGATTTGGAGAGAAGATGATAAAGGACATCAAAAGGTCAAAGAAAACACTACTGGAATAGGACCGCCAGAAGGTCTGCAAAACATGTATAACACGACTCTATCTCTTGAGGAAGTGAAAGATGAAAGTCCAAGGAATCGCATCGGGCAAACAAAGTTTTCAAGAACACACAATCTTGACCTCGAATAACGCAATTCAAACAAAACACTAGAACCAACAAAAGAACCATGTACACATCAAAGCACAACTACAAAGAAAATCATGAAAATCGATGTTGAAGAAAAATCCAAAAAATATTTACATCTTGTAAGACATTTGAACGTTTTTTTTGAATGTCTTTTGAAAGTTCCATGAGCAAAACCCAAAA
Organism: Fagopyrum esculentum; assembly: GCA_033239045.1. Lineage (NCBI taxonomy): Eukaryota > Viridiplantae > Streptophyta > Magnoliopsida > Caryophyllales > Polygonaceae > Fagopyrum > Fagopyrum esculentum. The sequence goes on from BSUD01000001.1 coordinate 154,989,309, forward strand.
CTCATAACACTAATATTTTTTCTTTTAAGACTCGAGCTCCAAGCACAATTTATAAGTCTACTTATGTGGTAAACAACTTTGTGTGATTGTTACGTGGTTAGGACTTTGCTTGACATATATCAATGGTTGTCATCCATTTGATTGTCACATACCCAAGAAGACGTATGTTCTTCATATCAAACATGTATGGAGGCATGAGTGACCCGGTTCTCGCATTTTGCCATAAATAAATTGAAGAACATATATCAAAAGAATATTTCAACAATTATAAAACTAATTCAATATCATTGATCAATGTACTTAAACTCTTCAAACCCTAGAAAAGGTGAGAATTATTCAGACATACCTGAATAATACTCTTGTAACATCCGGTTTCTGGTTGTCACCGCCCCGCGGTGACAGTGGCCACTCCTGTGGCAAGCGTGTGTTTGTCACCACCTCCACGGTGAGAGTGGCCGCCCTGCGGCCAGCTGCGGGTGCGGTAGACCCTAGATCACGAAGATCTTCTTTCCTTTTTCGTTTTATCTTGTTCCCTTTCATAGAAGATCTGATTTTATATCTTTGGACCGACTTTCCTAGATATTCTAAACCCTAAAACGTCTTTCTTTATCCTCCCCAGCCGTTTTCTGTAAATTCCTGCCTACTCTTCCTTTTCCCGTTTCTTGCATACGTTTTTCTTCAACTTCAAGCAAAGCTGTAGCTCTTCCCTTGTGATCTTCTGCACGTTCATGTTATACGTTGCATGCTTCATCTTCTGTATCCTTCTTCTTTTCTCTTCGTCCTTCTCCTTTCTCTTCACAAGGATCAAGATTGAGTCTTGATTCTTGTTGGCCTTCCATTGTTGATACGTTGATGTTCACAGGCTCCCTTGGTCGAGTTGTGACGTGTGTGTGTGTGTGTGTTGGGAGAAGCAAGTTTTAAGTCCTTGTTGAGTTCCTTGTTGTCAAAGGAGGAGACGAGCTTTCTGCACAGAACCCGCCCCCGCGCCAACACAAACCGCCCTTGCGGATCTTGCCCAATGCCTCCCTTGCGCCATGTCCAGCCGCCCCCCGCGGTTTTGTCTGCAGTATTCCGTCTTTGGTGAGTTGATTTCCTTCCTTGCTTCCCTCGTTCCTTCCTTTGACTTGTGTTGATGTTGTTGACCCTTGTTGATTTGTAAGACTAAGGTTTGAGACCTTAGCTTATGAAGATCTCTTAGAGATCATGGAGACTAGAAGTGATAGACTTCTAGCAATCGTTTCGTTCCTGATGCATTATGCCTTGTTTGAGTAGGCATTCTTCCCTTTCCTTCAGGAAACTGAGTTGTTCGCTAACCTTTGAGTTACCTTCAAGTGAGGTAAGTTCCTTGGACTTATTTAGTTGCATTCCGTATATTAGTTTGATTGTTTTGGCTTGCTTGTGTTATTGTTTATTGTTATAACTGATAACCGGACTAGGATTGACCTTTATAACCGTAAATGGCCCAAGTGTATTATAATCGGGCGGTGATCGTTTGTCTAGTTCAAAATGGAGAAATTGGGAGGTGCTCTTGCGACCAATCCAGCAAGTGACAGAAGGGTGCATATGTTCTATTCTTGTTGGTGAAAGGGGACAGAGGGGCGATCGTAGCGATTCTCGTGTGACAAAATAAGTTGAATTAGTAAAGGGATTAACCTTAATGAAAGATGATAACCGGTTGAGTGCGAGCATGCTATATGTTTATATTACCTTATGTGTGTTTGTGCCTTTACTATCCTTTTGATATCTAGAAATTAGCTAACGGTTTATATCAATGTTGTAGATGTCCCGCAGGTTAGAGATGTTGCTTAGTGATCCGGATGGTGTGGTCAGTCGGGGTTCCCGTACATCATAGGACGGGATCGGGTTAACATTTTTATTGTTGTTTTCCCTTTGTTTTGAACTCGGTTGCGAGTCTTTTACGCTTCCCTTTGTTATAACCTTTGGTTTTATTTAAGTTTTGGTTTTCATTTATTTGTGCCTTGTTGTAAGATCCGATGTTCTTTTTGCTACTCCGAGGGTCGGGACCCATTGTGAGGTCCTACCCCCGTAATGCTTACGAGATCTCAGAACTTGGGGTGTTACAACTCTCATGCTTTATAAAGAACTTGAAAACGAGCCACTCAATTGGCCAAAGGAGATAAGACCGGTCAGCCTTAGGGTACAATTCAACGGCGGAAACTCGTAAATTATAAAAGAGAAGATAATAATTAAAAAAAATCAGGGCAAAACTTCTTATACATAAGGAGATAAACTAACAAATCTCCCTAAAATCCATCTTTAAATTAATAAGATAAGATCGATAAAATCTACCTAATCATGTCTTATACAAAGACATGATTGTCCTTAGAGGATAATTAGCAAATCTATGTGAAAGAAAAAAATATATTTTTTCCTAATGATATCTATAACTAAAAATGTTCAAGTGGATGGGTTGAAATTCAACGTAAAACAAAAGGACTAAAGAGAAGGATAAAATGTCAAAACGGGCTTGTCAATAGGAAAAGCCATTCAACCTAATTGGGTTTGGCCGACTGGCCTAGTCCAGATCCTAGTTCTTTGATGCTTGCTCTTCGACTATAGTCATGTGCAAGTCAGGTTAGGGCGGTAATACCACACATGTTACTCAAGCTCGGCTCACATTCAGCTCGTTAAAAGCTCAGCTCGAACTCATTCATTTTCTAAACGATCCTAGTATGAACACATTTTAAAGCTCATTTAAACTTTAGGCTCAACTCGGGTTCAACTTATTTATTAACGAGTCGAGTTTGAGCATGTCAATGCTCGTTTTCTTCAGGTAAAGTAGAAACACCCTAAGGCCGATCAATCTTAATGCATGTTGATCGATTTGCACGCTTCTTGAGGTGTTATTCGTCTTTATTCTCGGATCTCAGTCATTTTCGTCTTTACCTTGAGTTCTTTGAGTGCAGGGAGATCCTTAATGTGTATGAGGTAATCCATTATAAGTATATCATTTATGCTCCAAAAATGCATGTAATTACATAACTAACCGGTAGATCTCTGAAACATTAGTATAAAGAAAATTGACCAATAATTTATGTTATTATGCCTAAAATAATATAATAGAATGAGGATGAAAAAAGCCACTAACTTGAGTGTTACTAACCAACGAAGAACTTCTATTTTTTTTTGGGTGAGAAAGGGCGTACCCCGCGCATAAGCGCATTTTATAAAGAAAAAAAATTATATACGTGTCAGGCGGGGTAAACTAACCCCCCCCCCCCCTAAATCATCTAGCAATAGTTGATTAGAACAACTTGGCAGAGAAGAAAATTCATGCAAACCAATATCAAGCGAGAAGGCAAAGTTGGCTAACGAATGCGCAACCCTATTACCTTTCCTAAATATATGACCGAATTTGACAATCCAGTCTCGCACTAGAAAGCCTTGGCATCAGGCTAAATAAAGGGTTAGTAGTAGTCGTCCCTTTTTCTATCAGTAGAATGGCTAGCTTCGAATCGTCAGGATTAATGCTTCAATTCAACAACTCACGTATCAAAAACCGAGAGTGTAATAACCGGAATTTTGAAACTCCGTTAAACCTGAATTTAACCTGTTTCCGAAACGTCAATCATAAATAAATAAGTACATAAATTAAAATACGGAATTTAATTTACGTACTTTAAAATAAGAATAATAATAAGTTATAAAATACGGAATTTAATTCCGTATTATATATAAATTTTCCGCACTTAATTAACGAGTTCCGGATCCTATTTTAAAGAGAGAGACTGGATATAACCCGCTACTAGGCCCAATTACCGGCCCAGCCAGCCAGCCCATTCGTAAGAAACTAATCTAATTAAACTAATTAAAATTAACCTAATCTAACCTAATCCTATTCTAACCCTTGCTGCCGCTTACCTCTCCTACCCGTACCTTCTGCACGCTGCAACTCTCCACCTCTCCCTTCCTCTTGCAAATGGACGTACAGCAGCCCCTACGGAACCGCCACCGAGCCGCCGCCGAGTCCTGCGCCGCCTTCCGTCGAGTCCGGTAAGCGCATTGCCTCCCTTCTCCTCCTTCCGCCCCTTCTCTGTCCGAAACTCACCTTTCCGCCTCTTCAGAAAGCAACGACGCTGCTGCTTCTTTTCCGCTTCCACCGGAGACACCGAGCCGCTGCTGCAACTACCAGGTACCGCCGGAGTCTCAGGTAAACAGTAGCCTCCTTCCCCTTTCCGTTGTTGCTTTTCCTCCACTGTGATTTCAAAACTCACAGCACTTCCGGCTACTGCAGCGCCAGTGAAGGCCGCCGGGTACACCACAGCGCCGCCCCACCGTCGTGTCTCCATCTGCACCATCGCCTCGACCCGGGTAGTGTTGTCTGCAGTGTTGAAGCGAGGGACTCGAAGCAGCCGGTTCACAGCCGTTTTGCACGCTACTACAATAGGTAGGCTGCGTTATTTTCTTCTGGCTTTCTCTTGTCATGTTACTGCATGACTGCAGTGAATCCGTAGTGTAGGTTGGTGATGGGCAGTCGCTGCTTTCTTAGTAATCTGCAGTGTGAGATATATATAGTACATGAATATAGAGATGTTGGTTATATACGTATACACATGTATAGGATCATGTTAGTTTTTAGAGAATTGCAGTGTAATGTACATATGTTTATATAAATAGAGGATGAAAGATAAATAAAATATAAGAGTATATTGTATCGAGTATTTATATAAATTGTATATAGGTATATACATGTAAATAGATATATAGGTACGTAATTTATATATAAGCATATACTTATAAGGATAAAATAGTGTATAAAAATATATGGGTTATGTATATAAGCATGAGTTTGGAACTACGGAATTATGTAGATATATATATAACTACCGAGTAGTTACGGAAGTTTGTAAGTTAAGGGAAGTGAGAGTAGGTACATGCCTATATATATATATACCTAGGTAAGAGTAAAGTGGTCCGAGCTATAACTTATAAATTATAAGAAAACTATCAGAGAGAGAGACTAATCATAGAAAACAAATCTTAAAAGAATTTAGTGGGACTCAAGAGTAAAATTTGAGAACTTTCGGTACCAAGGGTAACATGGTCTTTTACCAGGAGAGAGTTTGTTTTTCCGTAATTCCTTCGCAAGAGGTTGGACATCGAGATGTGATTTTGATACACCTGCCTTATTTGCCAGGCGTTTGAGTTACCCCGAGTACGGGCTGTTGAGACGTGTTAGAGAGTATTTTGACTCAGGTAAGTCCTTGCGACTTACTTAGCTAGTTTCTGGATATTAGTTGAGTGATAGTGGTTGTGTGTGCTATTTGCGTGTTTTAATAATAATAACTTGCTAGGACGACTGTTATTATTATGTTTAAGGCCCAAGTGTATGTATAACGGGCCGTGACATCACTGCCCAGCTCTGACAAGAGACTGGGAGGTTCTCTATACCCAGACCAGGCAGGTACAAGGTGAGATGCATCGGATCCATTCCTGATGGTTACACGGGGGCGGAGGCGAGGTTTGAAAATCCCTCGTGTCACAAAATAAGTATCATTAGCGTGAAAGACTAATTTAACTCAAGATAATAAAACGGACTTGTTTGAAAGCATGATGGGTGTTTATATTTTTATGTGTGTGTTTGTGCTGCTATTAGTCTACTAATATTTAGATAACTAGCTAACGGTTCCTCTTGTTGTGTTTTTAGATTTACCGCAGGTTAGACCAGCAGCTGAGTGATCCGGAAGTAGTGGTCAGCCGGGTCTCCGTACTCCTTAGAGTGGGGGTTGGGAGTTGTGTTTGTCTTTTCTTTCTTTTGGTTAAGACAGTTATTCGTTCTTTTGTTTAAGTACTTTAGGCTGCTAGACAGTGTTGCATTCATTACCCTAAAAATACTATTATATGAATTTCGGTTTTCTTTATTTGTGTCTTGTTGCAAGATCCTAGTAATGTTGTTGTCAAACTGAGGTCGGGACCCATTGTGAGGTCCTAACCAGTAATGTCCCGAGTTCTGAGAATTCGGGGTGTTACAGAGAGAAGAAGAACTCGAGAGTTCGAAACATTGAAGGAGCTTGCTAGACGAAGAAGGAAGATGATGAAAGCTCTATGGGAGTTTGTGTAGGTGGAATTACTAATGTTGTATTAAGTTAGGTTATCTAGCTTTGTAGGTGTAGTTGGAAGTAATATCGTGTAACCGAGACTATTAATTAATAAACGTCTTTGAAGTCCGACCTAAATTTATGAATAGAGTGATTTTGATCTCAAACTATTAGTCGGTAATTTGAGGTTTCTATTATGGTAGATTTGGACAAAAACAGACTCAGGTCAGACCAAACTTAATAATTTGTCCAAAAAACGTCTAGGTCAGGCTAACTCGAATTGTCATGATCGGGCCTCCTACACCGGTCATGGCCACACATGTATAAATTATGGCGGGTTGTCGAGCCGACCCGTACAAAATTTAAGTAGTGTATCAAGTAGATATCTAGATCCAATATAAGGGTAAACAAATACTCCTTTACGGGTTTTAAAGATGCTATATTTCAACATTCGAATTCGATACTTTTGCAAAAAGATCACTGCTCCCATTATCGACATGCAATATTAACTTGGAGGCTACGAAGAGAAGAAGTAGAATATATAGTACAACTCGCACAAGTATCAAACTTATCAACTTTAAAAAAAAATACTCAAGTCATGTCACAACTCACAATAACTTATATCTCCTCCAATCACCAGGGACCATCACTCTACCGATTCAAATCGTGAATACAACATTTACCCCGTTTGGTTAGAAGTCCGAAAACGGAAACGGAATAAAAATGAATCTACTTTATATGTTTACCTTATTCATTAATATTTTTTGGAATCATTTCTTGGAGTTGCATGTAAAATGTAGGTGTTTTTCCCATTTTATTTTCCTAAAGGGTATAACACTAATCAAATTTTACTACAATTACTTAAAACTACAAAGAATGATTCCACAAAATTTCATGAATAATAGCATACGACTAAATTCATTTTCATTCCGTTTTCGGAGTTGGAACCAAACAGGCCCTTAATTTCCAAAAATTACAATATGACGCTTCTATTTGCTTTAAGACTTGCAATATGGATTCTTGTTTTGGATAATTGTATTTAGATGTAGCAAATTGGTTGGAAGCTAAGAGGATAATAATGGAATCGACCAAATTGACAATCACTAAGTAGTTAACTTATTTATTTTTGCTATAGCACATGGACTAGTTAATTAGACACGTGCTATATTATCAATTTTTAAACTATCTCATATTGAATAAAAGAATTTATGATTTGTCAGGATGTTGTCTCTATCAATGAGATATCCAAAAATTAATCCAATATTTTATTTTGTATCTCTAAGTATAATTATTTAACCCTATATTAATAATTTTTCTAAACTATCTCATATTGAAAATGATCCTCCATGAAAACACTTATAATAAAAAATATTAATGCTGAGTTTGAATTAAAATTATTCAAATATATGAAATATTTTTTACATGTTTTAGATTAGAATACTAAAATATACATAATATAGCATATTTTTCTCTCTAGAAAATTTTAATACTTCTTAATATAAATGAAGACGATAACCTATAGCAATTTTTATTTTAATTATTTTTCAATCGTCTATTACATGTAAACGATATGTAAGTAAATATTTAATCAAATAAATTTACTTTTTTTTTATATTTATCATATTTTTCGGTCATCTATAATAAAATAAATACGATAATAGTGAATATAGATATTTATTTGAATTTTTTAAATTTAGATATAGAAAAAAAGATGCCAGATTTTTATTCGAAAACTAGTTTAGTGTCCGTATTTTATGCGGGTTCCTCTAAATAGAAATATTATATTTTCACTTTTATGCATCATTTTTATGCATCATGTATTCGATATTAATCTATACAAAAACTATTTTATATTAACTAATATGACTAACATTTGTGAATTTTACACAAAAAAGATCAAATAATTTGAAGTCCGGACGAGCGGCGAGGAGGGCATTGAGGGAGCGATTGGCGAAGGACGATATAGAGGGCGTATCTGCCCCCACAAAGAACACAAGTGAAACGGAAAAAGGGCACGCAATGGGCTGTAAGATCCCAGTTTTTGCCTTCACCGCCCCCGCGGTGAAGAGGGCCGCCCCCGCGGACGAGATGATCCGCCCCTGCGGATGACGACAGATCGTGCCCGATCTTTCTTCCGTTCTTTTTATCTTCCTTCCATAGATAGAATATCCAATATTCTATCTTATGGGCCGGTTTTCTGATCTTCTTCCTAAACCCTAGACGCCCTTCCGTCTATCGTTTCAGCCATCCCTATATATTTCCGTCTTTTCCTCTTTTTCCCGTCTCTTGCTTACGTCTTCTTCAACCCTAGAGTGTTGCAGCCTTGCCCTTGTGTCCTTGTTGAACGTGTAAGTTCTTCCTCCCTTGTTCTTCATCATGTTCAGGTGCTGCAACACCTTGCTTCTCATTCTGTTTCGGTTTCTTCCTTTCGTTCTTCTCTTTTCTTCTTCTCCAAGGATCAAGCATGAGTCTTCATTCTTGTGGAACGTTCCGTGGTTGACCCTTTGTTGTTCTCAGGCTCTATGGAGTTGAGTCTTGACGTGTTAGAATCAAAAGTGCGAACTTTGGTTGCCCCTGCTGTGAGATTTGTCGAAGAGAAGCCCGACAATAGCTTATGACGAAGATCCGCCCCTGCGCCTGCACAAAGCCGCCCCTGCGCCTCTGTCATGTCCCGCCCCTGCGCCTCTGTCACACCGACCCTGCGGTTTCCTCTCCTGTGACTCCCGTCTTTGGTGAGTTGCTTCCTTTCTTCCTTCCTTTCCTCGTTCCTTTCCTTGATCCTTGTGGTTGTTCCTTGTCCCCTGAGTTGCTGTAAGACTAAGGTTGAGCCCTTAGCTTGTGGAGATCTCTTAGAGATCGTTGAGACTAGAAGTTATAGACTTATAGCAACCGTTCGTTCCTGATCCGTGTTGCTTGTTCGTACAAGCTTTCCTTGCTCCTTTCCTGAGGGAAACTGAGCTTCTCCTGAGTTTCTCTAAGTTGTGCTAAGTCTTGTGTTACCTTTGAGTGAGGTAAGTCCCTTGGACTTACTTAGCTTCATTCCGCGTATTAGTTGGATTGTATTGGCTTGTTGTGTTGTTATCATGTTTATAACGGATAATTGGAAATAGGATTCACCCTTTGGTACCTTAATTGGCCCAAGTGTATTATAACCGGGCGGTGACCACTTGTCTAGTTCTACAGGAGACTAGAATGTTCTCTTACAACCCAGACCCGTAGGTAACGGATAGTACTGATCAATTCCTATTGGTAGACAGAAGCAGAGACGAGTTTCGGGAGATTCTCGTGTGACAAAAGAAGTTGAATTAGTAATGGATAACCTTAATGCAGGATAATAACCGGTTTATGTGTGAGCATGCTATGTGTTTTCTTTACCTTATGTGTGGTTGTGCCTTTACGCTCTTGCTAGTATCTAGAATGTTAGCTAACGGTTTTTACCGTCGTTGTAGATGTTCCGCAGGTTCAGGATGCTGCTGAGTGATCCGGATGGTGTGGTCAGCCGGGATTCCCGTATATTATAGGACGGGATCGGGTTTCTGTTTCTTTTGTTGTTTCCCTTTTGTTTTGAACTCGGCTGCGGAGTTTTTGTGTTTTCATTTGTTTAAATCTTTGGTTTTAGTTTGAGTTTTGTTTTTCATTCGTCTGTGTCTTGTTGTAAGATCCGTTTGTTGTTGCTACTCTGAGGGTCGGGACCCATTGTGCGGTCCTAGCCCATAGCGCCTCGAGTTCCCATAACTTGGGGTGTTACATGGGCAACGGAGAAGGGTTGCTTTTTTTTTTTGAAAATGGAAAACGGTTCGAAACCATTGGACGGCGCGCCGTCTAGTGGGTCGAAAGGCCGAAAAAATCGACAAAGGGTATAAATCATCACGAAGGACCACAAATAAAAGAGAAAAGAAATACACAAAAATACATCAATATGACACCGAAAGCAAAAAAAAAAGTCTTCAAGGGAAAGCAGGAGGCACCGAGCATAAACGGAGAAAGGTTGTTGAATTATGAGAAGGTTGGTAAAACTTTAAAATCTTTACTTGTTGTATGTTATAGTAGGGATACCTTTCATATTTATGAATTTTACACAAAAAGATCAAATAATTTGATTTTGTAGTAAATAGCTATATATAATATAAAGTAAAAATTAATATGTTCTCACCCAAAAAAAATTGATATGAAATTTAAAAGATATCAATATAGTAACATGAAGTATAATATTCTCCTATGATTGAAAAAAAATGGGTGAGTTTATTTAGGTAGAAAATGATAACATAAAAATAATAGATAAGTATAAGAGATAAACTTGAAAATTTTGAAAAAAGTGGTGTAATTTGACTTTTTTTTTATATATATTTGACATGTAAATTAGGCCTTCTACTAATTAATTTATTTTTAATTAGTTAAGTTAGTTATGAAAAATAACAATAATTAAAATAACTTAACTAATTAGTTAAGTTACTTATAAAACCAATTGCCAAATCGATTAACATTTAAAAAATCTCTATAAACTAGGTTTATTATTATTTTTTTTATAACTAACTTAACTAATAAAAAATAAATCTATATCCATCTATATACGAAAGTAGCCAGTGAACTTACATTTGTCGCAATTTCGTGTTTTCATCTCATCAAAATTAGATATGTCGTTTAAGACATGCCACATTATTATTTAGTTTAATTAATTAGTTAATATTTTAACAATTTTCATTCAAATCTAAAATCCTAACAAACTCTAATTTCATTTGTTTTTCTTAAAACGTACAAAGCAAAATTATTTCCTCTGATATTATATGATAAAGTCCGTCAATATTTACTTTAATTTGATATTTTTCCAACAATTTTATTTTTTATATTAATTTAGATTACAAACATTATCTATTTTGATAAACCTACCATATTATTGATCAATTTTATATATGTATTAATTTTTTTGTTACTAAAAGTTCTATTTAGTTAACGATATATTTTGGAGTGTTGTTCAGGTAAAACACAGTATTCCGGTAGGGTTGTGCGGCTGCATGTGCGGTTGACACGTGTCCCAAATTTTTTTTTTTTTATAAACAAATGAAAATGATGGTTCAAAACTTATAAAGGTTAGTTCATAACTTATAAAAAGATAGTTCATGAATTATAATAGAATAGTTCATAATGCAAAACTTATAAAGGATAGTGCATAACTTATAAAATGATAGTTCATAAATTATAATTGAATAGTTCATAACATATAAATAATTAATTTATAAATAATTTGATATAATATATTAAAAAGTAATAGTTCATGAATTATATGAGAATAGTTCAAAGTTTATAAGAGAATAGTGCAAAACTTATAACATGGTACTTCAAAAAAAATTTCATCCGTTTCTGAAAAAAAATAAAATAAAATTTGTAATAACCGAAAATTTAAACTACGTTTAAAAATGAATTCAACCGGATTCCGATCCGTCAACTTTTACCTTTAAAAAAGCAATATAAAACGAAATTTAATTTCTATTATTTTATGTGACCGTGATTCACATAAAATGATAGAAATTAAATAACCAAAAATAATTCCGTAACTTTAAAATAAAATAAAACAGCGATTTCGGGCGAATAACAATCGAGTTATATTCCATATTAGTTAAAGGAGCGGACTGGCCCAAAATTTCGGCCCATGCCACTGGATCCGGCCCAACAGTACCTCCAGCCAACCACTAATTCTAAACCTAATTAATTAATGCTAACCTAATTCATCCTAACCTAAGCCGCTGCTCTCCCTCTCCCTCACAATTTCAACCGTACTCCACCTCCCTCTACGAGATCACGTACAACAGCGCACCTCTCCGGCAGAAACGTGAGACGTTCGAACACCCCATCAACGCGAGTGCTGCAGCAACGCCGCCGCCCTTCGGACTCACCACCAGCAATGATACTGAAGCAAACCTCCGGCGCCTTCTCGTGCGGCTACACCCCTCGTCCTCGCATGCGACTCAGTTCTGCCGACTCCAGGTAACAACCTCTTTCCCCTAGCCGTTCTCCTTCCTCTCAACCTTCGAGCACATCAGCCTGACCGTCGTTTTACGAGCAACAACCTTAGGACTAGTAGGCGGCAGTGGACCGATCAGTTGCGACAAAGTTTCGACGTTGACGTGGTCCAGAACCACTACACGCTGGATCTCCCACTGCGGACTCCTCCGGATCGGCACCGCCCTCCCAAGTGACAAGGTATCCGGTACAACGGGACCGCAACGCAAGGACCCGAACCTTGCAGCCCAGTCGATCGAGTCACACCGGTGAGTCCTCAGCCTTGACATCTCGATGCGCTTGTGTTCTGCTATTCTACAGATTTCAAATTCATATAAAAATAAGAAATGCCTTAGCTGCAGATATGGATGTATGTTTAGATACAATTGGAGATTAGAGTGAAAGTTGTTTATATAATTACAATTACAGCAGTACACGTATTAGATGATATAGAGATTCATAAGGGTATGTATATATATATATATATATAGGAGTTTAATGATAAATAAAAATATAAGATTAGTATAGATTTGAAAGATATAATTATATATATATATATATGCACTGCAGTGTACATAGAAGGGTATGTATAAATGTATAAGACTGGGATATATATAAGTATATTGGTAATGCATATATATAAGTAAGTATATATATATATATATATATATGTATTAGAGTAGTACGACCGGGTGGTGTGCACTAGTTATGAAGGTCGCGGTGTTTCCGAAGAGGGTGCAAGGATTATAGTTGTTAACGAGTTCCATCTACGAAATTTTTAAGGATGTGTTGTAGCTTAGGCAAAGTTTGTTTAGGACTTAATCTCCGACCTAGTAGTTAAGTGTAAAGAATGGACCGTAGCAACCCTTGATTTTCCGGATCTTAATAACTTTAGAATCTCTAGTAACTATCCTTGAGAAACAGACTATGTAAATAAGTCCTAAAAGATAATATGAAAAGTTAATGATCAATTTTTGAGAGTTCCGAGATCAGGGGTAAAATAGTCTTTAACCTAAGAGAGTTGTTTTACGTACACTTACCTCTCGAGATTTGTACCTCTTAGAAGTTGATAATTTCTAAGAGTATGGGATGAAATGTTGATACACATGCCTTATTTAACAGGCGTTTGAGTTACCACGAGTACGGACTGAGTTGAGATTTGGGGAAGTGATATTTGATCGAGGTAAGTCCTGGCGACTTACTTAGCTGGTTTCTGGATATTAGTTGGGTGATAATGGTTATGTGTGTGCAATGTGTGTTATAATAAAAATAACAACTTGTTAGGACGACCGTGTTTTTTATGTGTTAAGGCCCAAGTGTATGTATAACGGGCCGTGACATCACTGCCCAGCTCTGCCAGGAGACTGGGAGGTTCTCTATACCCAGACCATACAGGTACACGGTGAGATGCATCGGATCCACTCCTGATGGGTACACGGGAGCGGAGGCGAGGTTTGGGAATCCCTCGTGTCACAAAATAAGTATCATTAGAGTGAATGACTTAAATGAAGATAATAAATGGATTGTTTGAAAGCATGATGAGTGTTTTTTTTTATGTGTGTGTGTGCTATTATTATTCTCCTAATGTTTAGATAACTAGCTAATGGTTTCTCTTGTTGTGTTTTTAGATTTACCGCAGGTTAGATCAGCAGCTGTGTGATTCGGAAGTAGTGGTCAGCCGGGTCTCCGTACTCCTTAGAGTGGGGTTGGGGTTGTTGTTGTCGTTCTTTCTTTTGTTAAGACAGTTGATCGTTTTTCTCTTGTTAAGTACTTTAGGCTGCTAGACCGTGTTGCATTCATTCCTTTAAAAATACTATTTTATGAATTTCGGTTTTTCTTATTTGTGTCTTGTTGCAAGATCCTAGTAATATTGTTGTCAAACTGAGGTCGGGACCCATTGTGAGGTCCTAACCAGTAATGTCCCGGGTTCCGAGAATCCGGGGTGTTACAACATGGTATCAGAGCCAGGTTGGCAACAATGACACTTGAAATCTTCTGAAAGACCGAATAAGTACTTAAGCAGAACCCGAAAAGGGATCTGGGTTTTAAAAAGGACTTTTGGTTTTCAAATGCATGCATAGTCTGGGTGGGAATAGAAAGTACGGCTGACCACCACTACTACCGCGGATCTCAGTATGCTTAGTATGGACTTTAGTTTATTACTCACTTTGGACTTATTAGCTTGATTATAATGATAGGTGATATAGATAAGCATATGCTGAAGATTAGTAGAATGTATAGTTATATTATGTCCTTAACGGAGATAACATAATGAACTTCTCACCTCTTTGACACATCTAAGTAGATTTTGAAGGGTGTAAACGTGAGGATTAGTGTGCACATCTTATGTACATTAGGGTAGACGAACGATGGACAACTCCTTCGAGCTTGTTGAGGAACGTTGAGACGTAAATGTGAAGACTAAAAGACAACACCAACTACGATGACAAGAAGAGAATCCCGAGTCAACTCAATAGAATCCAATGAAGAATATACATGAGAATAGTCCGACAACGCGTTGGATGACCGGCAAGTATACAAACTGGAAGAGACAACCCATAGGTTCTTTCAAAATGGTGTAAAGAAACGTTAGAAACAAGGAGAATGCCTTCAGAATCACACATTGGCATGAAGGTCAAGGTGAAATATAGTAGCGATCCAGACAAGAGGCATTGAATCTAAGCTTACTGACGGACCAGAAGGTGAAAGTTTGAGGCTAGAAGCAGAGCGGAATATGACCACTCTCGACAAGCTACTTTCCACTACAATCAAGATGGGAAACCGAGGCAATCATAAGAGTAGGAGTCAAGATAAGATACATTGCCCATCCCGATACAAAGAATTAAAGAGCTGCAAAACGAAAGCTTACAGATTGCTAGAAAGGGGAAGGCCGATTTCACCAACATGGAAGTGGTGTGACCCCCTAACACACAAGAATTACAACAAGGATCGGGATACAACAAAGACCGGATTTCTATAAAGGCGGAAGTACAAGTAGCACCCCAAGAAGGAGGGTGTAGGAGAATAGTCTTGGGGAAAAAGAGGGTCTCTAATAACTTCTCATTCACGAAGGGATTTAAGTTTATAACACTAGCGGGTCATAACAGAGAACCGCAAGTGGACAATAACTCGGGTAAAAAGAATCATGGAGAAATGCCTACAAGTTATCGTAGAAGAATTTATAAGTCCGTTGACGGAAGACGAAGATACAACTAGACTCGTAAGAGTATAGTACTCTTATAGGAGTGTAATATGTTGAAGGAGCTAAAGGAGTATAAAGGGAAGAGATATATTTCCGGCTTGTATATCAAACCTCAAAAGAGATGGAAGCAAAGTAACTTTACGATCTTATAGAAGGTCAACTACAGACTAATTGGTAACAATAGAGAATTTACACGTACTAGCTAACTAGCGATGGTTGGTTGACAGATAAGAAGAATAATCACAAGGTTATACAAGAATTTTACCGACATCTGGTGAATTTCTTCCAGAGATCAACGCCGACAAGGATGAAGTTAAATCAATACAAGTACTAGTAGCCTTGATGGTAACGTTGAATGAGTCCAATATGATAACTCTAATAAATAAATTTAAGAGCATCTATTGATGGTCGGTAATGACAATTGATGATAGTAAAGGTGTAAAGGGAATTGTTGGGAGTAGTTACTAACTACTGACTAAGAAAGACATATCAAAGTTAGTATGAAAGGATCCTTGTAAGAAGAACTAGAAGACTAAGAAGAAGTAGATGATTGTGAACATGTCCTATGTCTTAGCATTCCATACAAGTATGACTGATGGTGCTCCTCCGAGAAAAGGTGGGGTCAAACTGTCTAGATTGACAGGAGAAACCCTTGCGATTAAAGATGTGACACAGAATAATTGGAATTTCAGAGGCGGTACAAACATAGAGAGTATGATTTAAAGCTTTGGTGAAATGTGTGGTTGAGTTGTGAGGTGATTGTAGATGGAATCTACAAGTTGGCTAAAATAGACATGAGAAGGAGTAAAGTGGAATGACTAAAGGCTATTATATGGATCCAGTTTTACCCCAATAAGATGATTACCGAAAGGTGTATATATAAAAGTTTAATGAGAAATGGAGGTACTCCATTGAAAATGCAAGCTGGACTGATGATATAAGAGTTGACGAAAGTAATAAGACCAACCAACGTGGTCCGTAAAGCATGTACGAGAAAACTCAAAGGGATTTAACTATCTTACGGGGTATAAAGATTTAAAGAAGGTAAAGCGACATGAGCATAAGGACAACATAATAAATGCGAGTCAAGAACTTTGATTTTTGAGGAAATCATATACAACTGAGGTTTCTTATGCAAATGGTACTGATATGTGTTTGATAAAAGTCATACCTATCGGACCGATAAAGCTAGGATGTATAAGGTGTAAACCAAAAGAATAACTTAACCAGTAAGAAGGAAAGTCATGTATCAAAAGACGGGGCTTGCTAAATTGGAATAAAGTGTTGAGATGAGGATGCCTTTGTGGAATCTATGCAAGAGTACAACGCAACTGAGGTTCCAAAATGAAATGGGCAATAATGATCAATTGAAAGTTGAGACCGATTCAGGGGAGGGAATTGTTATAAGAAGAGTCACCTAGTAGAAGAGTTCACAAGACAAGCTTGAGAGACCAAAAGAGATAAAATGTCGACCCGGATATGAGGGTCTAAGGTGCATGGAAGGGATACCTACAATGGAGTGTAGAAGCAAAATGTAGACTTTGCAAGTGTGGAGAGGTTTTGACCTCCTCAAAGATATAGGAATTTGAAAGAAAGCACAATGCCGGTATCAAAGAGTTGAAGCCCTGTAGCGAAAACAACGGAGTTTCATGAAGGCAATATTGCCGGTAACACCAGCAAAGGAATGTATATATGAGAACGACCTTGGTTGACTTAAAAGTTCAAGGTAACCCCAATTATCACGGGACCTAAGCCATCAACACCGATGGTCCATGCAAGGGGAACTGCAAGGAGATGATAACTAAAGTCATTAGAACTACCAAGACACTTACTAGCTATCGTTGAAGACTTGGAATGACTATTTATGTCAGGATAAATGACCCAGTTGGGCTTGAGAAGTAGAGTTAGCCTAAGGACAACAAAAGTGTGGAAGATAAAACGAATTAGCAAAGCATGAAAGGATTAATCGAGCAGATGATGCGCACAAAGAAATTTAACGTCAGTATAGGTATGAGAAGAGTAAGTTCGGGATATGGAGATAAGTCAATTATAGACTGACCGACGTCAACTGAGGACGTGTAAGGGTTGGTTGGTATTGACGAGTAGGTACCGTTAAGAAGAGACATTAGTGACTGCGGATTTAAAAAGGTAACTTTACCGATGCCTTGGAGGATTCTCCAAGTAGGCAACGACAACCTTCTGGGATGATCTAAGGATATCGAGAGAATCGGGTTAGAGGTTACTTTCTGGGTGGTTAAGAACAGACTACGGTTGAGTAAGAGAGTAAGGGTCTGTTTGAAGACGATCTTACTAGTAGTAGGAGGGAAGTATAGGCGGGAGTTGGGTAAATCACGTTGACCCTCAGAAAGACGCCATTGTGACTAATGGGTGTTACCCTAGAAGCGTGGTAGGCCCATAACCCACAGATGAAGAAAATCAATGTTAGGTGAATTATGATTTCAAGTTAAGGAGTTAGAGATCTATATGAAAAGGCCACTTGGGTGTGTGTTTGGTTTTGAGTTATATAAATTTGAAACCTTGACAAGAAGTAGGTGAAAACCCATTAATTAAGGAACGATCTGACTAGGTCACATTGAGGAAACCGGGCCAAGCAGTTTGTATTACAAAGAGCATTAGGCACTTAGTAAAGTGCCGACAGAAGTTTAAGATCATTATTTCAGAATTGATAGTTGGGAACTTTCGAAAAAAAAAAAAAATTTATGGGTTGGTAGAGTCGTCAAAAGAGCTAGAATTAAGTTTAGAAAACCAAACCGTTGAGAGAGTACCTACCAAATCCGAGACACGTCATTCACTATGAAGATTTGAAAATTTAGCCGGTTCATACTTTTGTAGAGTTCCAGTGGCTTAGACGAAGAGCCGATGAAGCCACTTGGGAGATAGATGAGAGTATTAGACGTAATTACCCCGAGTTCTCTGAGGGGTTAGATGTTACTCCTGTATCGACGAGTTAGTACTCGGATGTTGTGTTGTTTGACCATTCATGTTTTTATTTTGGTTTGAGTGATTATGTTTTAGGTGATGCATGTCTGATTATGATGATTGAGTAGTTGCATGGTAGAAACGAAATTTTTATGAAACTAAGATATACAAAGAAAGTCGTCCGATTAGGTACATCATTCTAAGTTTCGGGACGAAACTTCTTTTAAGAGGGCAATGATGTAATACCCGAAAATTTAAACTACGTTTAAAAATGAATTCAACCGGATTCCGATCCGTCAACTTTACCTTTAAAAAACAATATAAAACGAAATTTAATTTCTATTATTTTATGTGACCGTGATTCACATAAAATGATAGAAATTAAATAACCAAAAATAATTCCGTAACTTTAAAATAAAATAAAACAGCGATTTCGGGCGAATAACAATCGAGTTATATTCCATATTAGTTAAAGGAGCGGACTGGCCCAAAATTTCGGCCCATGCCACTGGATCCGGCCCAACAGTACCTCCAGCCAACCACTAATTCTAAACCTAATTAATTAATGCTAACCTAATTCATCCTAACCTAAGCCGCTGCTCTCCCTCTCCCTCACAATTTCAACCGTACTCCACCTCCCTCTACGAGATCACGTACAACAGCGCACCTCTCCGGCAGAAACGTGAGGCGTTCGAACACCCCATCAACGCGAGTGCTGCAGCAACGCCGCCGCCCTTCGGACTCACCACCGGCAATGATACTGAAGCAAACCTCCGGCGCCTTCTCGTGCGGCTACACCCCTCGTCCTCGCATGCGACTCAGTTCTGCCGACTCCAGGTAACAACCTCTTTCCCCTAGCCGTTCTCCTTCCTCTCAACCTTCGAGCACATCAGCCTGACCGTCGTTTTACGAGCAACGACCTTAGGACTAGTAGGCGGCAGTGGACCGATCAGTTGCGACAAAGTTTCGACGTTGACGTGGTCCAGAACCACTACACGCCAGATCTCCCACTGCGGACTCCTCCGGATCGGCACCGCCCTCCCAAGTGACAAGGTATCCGGTACAACGGGACCGCAACGCAAGGACCCGAACCTTGCAGCCCAGTCGATCGAGTCACACCGGTGAGTCCTCAGCCTTGACATCTCGATGCGCTTGTGTTCTGCTATTCTACAGATTTCAAATTCATATAAAAATAAGAAATGCCTTAGCTGCAGATATGGATGTATGTTTAGATACAATTGGAGATTAGAGTGAAAGTTGTTTATATAATTACAATTACAGCAGTACACGTATTAGATGATATAGAGATTCATAAGGGTATATATATATATATATAGGAGTTTAATGATAAATAAAAATATAAGATTAGTATAGATTTGAAAGATATAATTATATATATATATATGCACTGCAGTGTACATAGAAGGGTATGTATAAATGTATAAGACTGGGATATATATAAGTATATTGGTAATGCATATATATAAGTAAGTATATATATATATATATATATATATATATATATATATATATATATATATATATATATATATATATATATATATATATATGTATTAGAGTAGTACGACCGGGTGGTGTGCACTAGTTATGAAGGTCGCGGTGTTTCCGAAGAGGGTGCAAGGATTATAGTTGTTAACGAGTTCCATCTACGAAATTTTTAAGGATGTGTTGTAGCTTAGGCAAAGTTTGTTTAGGACTTAATCTCCGACCTAGTAGTTAAGTGTAAAGAATGGACCGTAGCAACCCTTGATTTTCCGGATCTTAATAACTTTAGAATCTCTAGTAACTATCCTTGAGAAACAGACTATGTAAATAAGTCCTAAAAGATAATATGAAAAGTTAATGATCAATTTTTGAGAGTTCCGAGATCAGGGGTAAAATAGTCTTTAACCTAAGAGAGTTGTTTTACGTACACTTACCTCTCGAGATTTGTACCTCTTAGAAGTTGATAATTTCTAAGAGTATGGGATGAAATGTTGATACACATGCCTTATTTAACAGGCGTTTGAGTTACCACGAGTACAGACTGAGTTGAGATTTGGGGAAGTGATATTTGATCGAGGTAAGTCCTGGCGACTTACTTAGCTGGTTTCTGGATATTAGTTGGGTGATAATGGTTGTGTGTGTGCAATGTGTGTTATAATAAAAATAACAACTTGTTAGGACGACCGTGTTTTTTATGTGTTAAGGCCCAAGTGTATGTATAACGGGCCGTGACATCACTGCCCAGCTCTGCCAGGAGACTGGGAGGTTCTCTATACCCAGACCATACAGGTACACGGTGAGATGCATCGGATCCACTCCTGATGGGTACACGGGGGCGGAGGCGAGGTTTGGGAATCCCTCGTGTCACAAAATAAGTATCATTAGAGTGAATGACTTAAATGAAGATAATAAATGGATTGTTTGAAAGCATGATGAGTGTTTTTTTTTTTATGTGTGTGTGTGCTATTATTATTCTCCTAATGTTTAGATAACTAGCTAATGGTTTCTCTTGTTGTGTTTTTAGATTTACCGCAGGTTAGATCAGCAGCTGTGTGATTCGGAAGTAGTGGTCAGCCGGGTCTCCGTACTCCTTAGAGTGGGGTTGGGGTTGTTGTTGTCGTTCTTTCTTTTGTTAAGACAGTTGATCGTTTTTCTCTTGTTAAGTACTTTAGGCTGCTAGACCGTGTTGCATTCATTCCTTTAAAAATACTATTTCATGAATTTCGGTTTTTCTTATTTGTGTCTTGTTGCAAGATCCTAGTAATATTGTTGTCAAACTGAGGTCGGGACCCATTGTGAGGTCCTAACCAGTAATGTCCCGGGTTCCGAGAATCCGGGGTGTTACAAAATTCAATCGTTTCTAATAAAAAAATATTTTTTTGGGACACGTGTCAACCGCACACGCAGCCGCACAACCGTTCCGCAAAAAGTGAACCGTACTTGAACATTAACAATATATTTTGAGCATTTTTTTGTTGAGGTCTCAAATACATTTATTACGCTTGCTATTATTACAATTATGATTATTTCAATAAAAAGTTTTTTAAAAACACATTTTAAAATACATTTTTTCAACAACCCATCTTTTATTTTATTTTTTATATAAACTAATTCACTTATAAGATATACTTCATTGAATTGATACACACATATTACTTTAAAGCAAGTTTTCAATAAATATTACATGAATACCGTTATTACACTTAACTATTAAGTTTTAAAATAAATATTTTTTTAAAATTAAACTTATCCCATAATTTATTTGATATATCGTTTATTTATTTTTATAGAATATTTCTTTTACAAAATTATTGATTAATTAACTATTATAAGGATATATTATATCAAAATACTATAACATATCACCAAATATTAATAAAAATAATAAAGGTAAGTCAATTTGGAAAAATATAATTTATAAAATGGTGACACTTATACAAATATTTCAAAAGATAATTTCTTATAAAGTGTGATTTACATAAAAAAAATAAATATAATCAATGTAGTAAAGGAATTAAGTAAACCTTTTCAATTTGAACTTTTATACATTTATGATTAATGTGTGACTATTCTTTCCTCCATCATCTACTATAATCACAATTCACTTTTTATTTATATTATAAAACCTTCATTATAATCTATAAATATTGACAATGTTATTATGGTTGAACCCCGCATAAGCTGCGGATATTCAAACTAGTAATCTACTAAAGTAGTATACGTTGATGCCGACGTGACGCTATGTGGAAACAATATTTTAAAATGGAGTTCTCACAATTAACGTCATAAAATATTTTTTAAAATTTCTTATTGATTTTGTAACTATTTTTTAGTTAAAACAAATCCTTGTTTTAATTTAATTTCATTTCTAATTTGTTTAACAAAATTAAATAGTTACCGTAAAATATATATTATCTTTTATGTAATTATGCATCTAAGGTTTCATTTTTTTAGAAGGAGTTTTAATTTTTTTTTTTTTAATTTTTTGATATCTCACATCGGTTATAAGTAAGGATGATATTTAAAAACTTGTATAAATAAAGGGTTTGAAGATTAAATAAATTGTACATTTCTTAGTTTTATTTTTGGATAAATTCAAGTATATCTATTATTCATATCAGATGAATATCTATTATGTGTGTGGTTGACCTAATGATCTAACATTACACGGGTCGTTGACTTATGTCGTTTACCTAATGTTACGTTGTTTGAAGATTAAACAAATCATATATTTATTGGTATTTTGGCTAAGTTCAAGTATAATTATTATTCATACGTGTTATGTTGGTCGTTGACCTAAAGTTACGTGGGTCGTTGACCTAACATTACGATGTTTGAAGATTTAACAATCATACAATTTCTTGGCCTTTTGATTAAGTTCAAGTATAATTATTATTCGGATTAATATTTATTATGTATGTTTGTGACCTAATGTTATGTAGGTCGTTGACCTACTATTATGGGAGCTATTGTTCCACATTTATGTTGATAGTTGACATACTGATATTGATACGTGGGTCGTTGACCTATTGTTATGTGGATCGTTGTCTTTATAATGTTAAAAAATTGTTGACCTACGGATACATATTTGAATTTTTATTTAATTTAACAAAGTCAAGTATAATTATTTATAAAATCATCGGTTATGCACGACTTCTTTTTAATTCGGTCGTATTTTGATGTATTTTGTTATATCAAGTCGGCTATTAGGTAAGACTCGCACTTTGAGAATGCCTCGCAGTTTGAAAATGCCTCGCAATTTGAGAATTTGTATAAATTAAGAGTTTTCTTAATTTTGTTATCCCACATCGGTTATATGTAAGGTTAATGTCTTGAGAACTTGTATAAATAGGGATTAAAATTACTATAAATTTTAAAATTTATAAAGTCTAGAGAGTCACTACTAATAAAAAAAATCACAAATCCACCCAAACATACCCACCATAAAATTATACAACACGACGGTGTTATTTTTTTCGTGTAAAATCTTTAGCTATATCTTTATGAAATGTATGAAATATTGCAGAATCAACGGCCATGAACTAGACAATAGTATTTTGCAAGGCACTTACAAGTACGAATGTATTTTGCAAGGCCCTTACAAGTACGAATGTAAATCAACAATCCTAGTGGAAAAATCAGACCCTGACGTGGATTTAGTCAATATTAATCATAGTCTGAAAGTTTGTTCTGAGATATAAAAGTGGAAATGCTATATAACTCAAAATTGGACTGGAATGAGTACCCTAGGAATAAGCAATTGAATGAAGGATCATTGCTTGTTATGAGAATGAGAACCAACTCCTTACTAATATCAAATGCGAATTAAAGATGCGTCAATAATGTATTGACTATTATAAAAGATGGAAAATGTATAAAAACGTCATATATGGGGATATTATAATAGCATACAAAAATATTAATGATGACAACCTTGTATTTAGTCACTATTCGTTCGAGATATTTTAATTTTTTTATATGTGCAAAGCACGGAAATTACTAGTTGGTGTTAATTGTGTCAGCTATTATAATATAAAATTTTGATTCACTAATACACTCTCCATAACTACAATACAAGAAGAATGCGTAAAATGCATGAAAAATGGTATGATAACTAGTCTCGAGTACATTTGTAACCCAAGAGTTCTCTTACCATTTAGCAAAGCGAGCACCTTGTTTATAGTATTCAACAGACCTTGAGGCCAACCCATCTAAGCCTTGGCACCAAGATTCGTTGTTTGATCCCGGCAATGGAGACAAACCCTGTAACAGAAGGTGAGAGATCAAATGTTGTAGTTTCAAAGAGCCTGATCTATTGATAGCCAAAAGGTGTTCACATTATACCTTGTCAACTTTGATGCCGGGAACAATATTTTGATCATGTAGACAGTCAACAAACTTCTTCCCATCAGTTGTAGATTGGTAAAGGGTTTCCTCGAACAATATGGCACCAGAAATATATTCACCTAGGCCAGGTGTTGTAAGCAAGAGTTGCCTGTAAGCTTGGCGGTTTGCCTCAGTGTTGTCCAAGCCAATTGAATCCAACCGTTTCCCGCAGGTAGCATTAGATTCGTCAATGGCAAGGATACCTCTTCCAGGAGAGGCAACTAATTTCTACAGAACCAGTAAATTACAAAGCTCAATCAGAACGAATTACATTTCATAGAAGCAGATCAATTGAGACTATAATAGCTAAAATTTATGAAAACCCACGTCCTTAAGTTATGCAACATAGAAAGACGATAAGTGGTTCACACAGCGCTTGAGCAAACAATTAGAGGATATCAGTATGTCAACCGCTTCAAAAACAGTAAAATACATTCATCTTCTCGGCTTTATTTATTTATTTAGTAATTACCGTATATTCCTGGGAACATAATATAAACTACCGAAATTGCATCTAATTTGTACGTGACAATCGAAAACAGTAAATACATTCACTTCATACTTTAAATAAGTGATCCTTTGTTTCAATCTGGTCACTCCGATTCCAACACAATGATTGTCATCCCGTTGATTGTCACGTACCCAAGAAGACGTATGTTCTTTACATCGAACATGGTATGGAGGCATGAGTGACCCGATTCTCGCATATTGCCATAAAGACATCGAAGAACATATATCAAAGGAATATTTCAAACTCGCTCTCATTTTGCAAGGAATAGTCCAAATACTACTATAACTCATATAGACATACATTCAACAATTATAGAATCAATTCAACATCATTGATCAATGTAGTGGAGCTCTCCAAACCTTAGAAAATGTGAGAATTAGTTAGACATACCTGAATATTACTCACATGATTTATAAAGGACTTGAAAATGAGCCACTCTATTGAACAAAGGAGGTAAGGTCGGTCGTCCTTAGGGAACAATGCAACGGTATAAACTCGTAAATTGCAGAAGAGAAGATGATAAAAAAAAAAAAACTCAGGGCACAACTTCTTATTTATAGGGAGAGAAACTAACAAATCTCCCTAAAATCTATCTTTAAATTAATAAGATAAGATCTATATAATCTATCAAATCTTGTCTTATGCAAAGAAATGATTGTCCTTAGAGGATAACTAGCAAATCTATGTGAAAGAAAAGATAGATTTGTCCCCAATGGAATCTATAACTTAAAATGTCCAAGTGGACGGGCTGAAATTCAACGCAAAACAAAAGGAATAAAGAGAAGGATAAAATATTAAATCAGGCTCGTCAGTAAGGAAAAGTCGTTCAACCTTATTGGGTTTGGCCGATTGGCCTAGTCTAGATCCTAGTTCTTTGACGCTTGTTGTTCGGTTGTAGTCATGTGCAAGTCAAGTTAGGGCGGCAATAACAGACATGTTACCCAGTCTCGGATCACATTCAGCTCGTCAAAATCTAAACTCGAGTTCGTTCATTTTTTAAAAGATCCTAGTATGAACACATTTTAAAGCTCGTATAAACTTTATGCTCAACTCGGGTTCAACTCATTCATTAACTAGCCGAGCTTGAGCATGTCAGTGCTCGGTTTCTTCTGATAAATTAGAAATACCATAAGTTCGATCGACCTTAATGCATGTTGATCGATCTACACGCTTCTTGAGGTGTTCTTCGTCTTTATTCTCGGATCTCAATCATTTTCGTCTTGACCTTGAGTTCTTTGACCGCAAGGATATCCTTAGTGTGTATGAGGTCATTCCACCGCAAGTATATCATTTATGCTCCAAAAATGCCTATAAATACATAACTAACCGGTAGATCTCCGAAACATTAATATGAAGAAAATAGATCGATAATTTATGTTATTATGCCCAAATTATTAAATGAATGGGATAGAATGAGGATAAAAAAAGACGTTAAGTTGAGTGTTACTAACCAACGAAGGACATCTAGTGTACCTAACAAGTACTTCCAGAACTCGAACATATGAAAAAGTCTACACAACAAGTGCAACTAGGATTTCCATATATAAATAGAGGAAACGACCAACCTTATCAAGAGAAGAACATATTGTCTATCTTAGAAGGTCTCAAAAGCTTGCTATTATAATTAGACAAAATTGGTGAATTGGGCCTTTTAGGCTATTGAGTTGATATTTAGGGCCCTCTCTTTTTTAATTGAAAAATTGAACCCCTACAAAATAAGTTGTAAGGAATATAGTACAAATGGGCAATTCCCAACATGCACACTATCCCATCTGATTTGACATATCTAACATTTTTGTCAATTCATAACATGCACACTTTTCCACCTTCTACCCAAAAATTCTTTTACCCAGAAACGTCGCTGTCATACCCAAAATAATTTTGTCAAACTACACAAACATGCTCGCACACCCAATTTGAATTTGTCATACCCAAATTTTACACAAATCAATATTGTACACAAACATCAATACCAAATGACATTTGGTCATTATAACACAATTTGGATAACCATAAAATATACCAAACCTTTCACTTTTAAACATACTCAACAATAAGAAACATACCACAAAACAATAAACATATACCCAATAAAATAATCATATTTCTTAAATTGGGTAACAATTTTCCAAACTTATATAATGCTCTAAGATTAAATCCGCATTCCCAACCTACCCATAAATTGGGTAACATTTTATAAATAAAATAATCATACCCATAAATTGGGTAATCATACCCCTAAACTGTATACTCAATTCATCAAACACATACTCAATATTATTCAACAAAACGAATCAAAAGCATACCCAATATCTAGTAGAAATAGTCTACCCAAAAGTACAGATCTGGTTCCAACTTACCAAGCCTAGTCGGAATCTTCGTCGGACTTCTCTTTCTCGTCGGCCTCCGCAACAATAGCCTCATCTTCGTCGGAATCTTTGTCTCGAAACTCCGGCGGTTGGAAACCAAGCCTCGTTGGACTCCTCTTTCTCGTCGGCCTCCGAAATAATAGTCTCATCTTCGTCGGATTTTTTGTCTCGAAACTCCGGCGGATCTCCGTTACAAAAAAACTTAAGCAAACATATCCACAATACTTTACCCATCAACCGGTTACCCAGCATACCCAGCAACCCTTACGGAAGCAAACTTACAAAGTCAGACAATGTTACCTAGAAATAGGAGAAATAACATTAACGGAGGAGGAGTTGGTAACGACATTGAAAGAAATAGGAGGAATCTAACCCAAGGCAGGAGAATGATGACAAACACTGCTGCTTAACCAGAATTAGAAGTAGTAACTTCAGTAGCTTGAAATTACCCAGTAATTTTGAGGGTTTCAAATTCACAAAAACAAGAGATGAAAATTTTCTTTTAAATTACCCATCAATGTATCCATAGAGTTTTTTGTATTAGAACATGGAAATTGGTTTATAAATAGTACAAAAAGAGAGAAGAGTGAAGTAGTTCAAATGAGTTGCATTTTTTTAGGCATAAATTCCCTCGAAAATTTCCATCAAACTGTCACCAGTCAAATCAAATAGCTGTCCACTTTTTGTCAACTTTTGTAGCATTTATGATTTACCCTATTATATATAATAGGGGCCAATTTACAAATGTATATATTTAAGGGCCCTATTTAACCAATTCTTTCTTATAATTATTTAAACATATATATGTACATAGGAGATCTTGTAATTATATTAGTCAAATGTGTAACTTTAAGATATTATTCTAAACCATCATTGTTAGGATTTTATCTTATTATAGGACTATATATGCTGAGTTAACCTACTCGTTAGGATTAATGCTTCAATTCAACAACTCACGTATCAAAAGCTGAGAGATGAAGAGCTTGAGAGCTTGAAACATTCAAGGAGCTTGCTAGACGAAGAAGGAAGATGATGAAAGCTTTCTGGGAGTTTTGTAGGACCGTAGGTGGAATTACTAATGTTGTATTGAGTTAGGTTATCTAGGTTCGTAGGTGTAGTTGGAAGTAATATCGTGTAACCGAGATTAGTAATTAATAAACGTCTTTAAAGTCCGACCTATCATTTATGAATAGAGCGATTTTGATTTCAAACTATTAATCGTTAATTTGAGCTTTTTACTATGGCAGACTTGAACAAAAGCAGGCTCAGGTCAAACCAAACTTAATAATTTGTCCAAAAATGTCTAGGTCGGGTCAGCTCGAATTGTCATGCCCAGGCCTCCAACACTGGCCATGTCCACACGGACATGTATAAATTATGGCAGGTTGTCGAGCCGACCCGTACAAAATTTAAGTATTGTATCAAGTAGATCTCTAGATCCAATATAAGGGTAAACAAATACCTCCTTTACGGGTTTAAAGATGCTATATTTCAACATTCAAATTCGATACTTTCGTAAAAAGATCACTGCTCCCATTATCGACAGGTAATATTAACTTGGAGGCTACGAAGAGAAGAAGTAGAATATATAGTACAACTCGCACAAGTATCAAACTTATCAACTTTAAGAAAATACTCAAGTCATGTCACAACTCACAATAACTTATGTCTCCTCCAATCACTCTACCGATTCAAATCGTGAATACAACATTTAATTTCCAAAAATTACAATATGACGCTTCTATTTGCTTTAAGACTTGCAATATGGATTCTTGTTTTGGATAATTGCATTTAGATGTCGCAAACCCGTTTGGTTCCAACTTCGGAAACGGAAACGGAATGGAAACGAATTTAGTCCATATGTATATCCATATTCATGAAATTTTATGGAATCATTCCTTGTGTTTACATACAAAATGCACTTGTCTACCCATATTTTATTACCCTATAGGGCAGTGGCGGCCGCAGGATTTCTAGAGGGTGGGGCAAAAATAAATTATCGACAATCTTGATCATGAAGTTTGGAGGCGCGATAACGAGCCTCGATCGGATCTCAACTATGCACTTGTCAACCAAATCGACGGCGTCTTCAAATGACATGCCATTGTGGTAGTGTCTGTCCATCATGGCAAGAGAGAAGAATGCACCATAACCAAGGCTCCCTTGTCAACCTTGTGAAGGGTAGCTATGTAGTCAATGAAGTAGAGTGATGGCCCGTCTCCTTGTCATAGCCGGCCAAAAGGACATTTACACTGTACGGTATCTGCGAGATGATTTAACACAGTGAGAACATATCTTCACTCATCCCACGTTTACAGGAAGATAAACGAGACAACAATAATCCATTCAGTACATATTAAATAGACAAAAACACAAAAGCTTCAAGCTAGTCACTTGGCCAGGGACTAATAATATGAAAGTTTCTACTACTATGCAGACCTCACAAACTACAAACAAATATGCATACTAAGAGCTCACTTGTGCTTATTGAAAATGATCAAATATATTTACCAAGCACACCACATTAGTACTATCAAGTTTTAACACGTTACATTCTAAAAGGAGATAGATTGTGTTGGGTTAAGAGTCGCAAACACAAAAGAATTAGCACGCCAAAGAGATACAACTCCGCTCGATTGACCTTACTCATTTTGCTAACAGAAGAGAATACTCTATTTGCAAAGGCAAGACCCTAGTTCAGCAAAATACGAACCATAATCCTAAGTTTGTAATCTCTGATAATTATACTATGTCATTCTGTGATCTTGAGTGTGACTATCAACACTCTAATTCTTCATTTATCTTCCAAGACCCTTCCTAGCTTCTTCAATGCACAACTAAAGACTTCTTATGAATAGCAAAGGTAATGGATGGAAACCATTTGCTTTCTCCACTATCATGAAGCAACTACCTAGGGCAAATTGCATAGAGCTTCATTTTTTTAATCATTTTTAGAACAGATGCACACTTACTTGGCAATTAGCAAAAGACTATCTAGCTACAGGATCAATCAGAAACTTCATTTGGACAACAATAACTACATTAAATCTATGTTTCAAATTCAAGCTCACATGGACAACAATAACTACAGGAGGTGTTGTACCTCATATGAAAACTTACCAGGCATGCTCACTTGTGGCTCCAGAGAGTTATTTTTATTCATATCCGGTCAATAACATTACTTCATCCAAAAAAAATCCAGCTGTGAATACTAAACCCCAAATTCGCTGCAAATATCTAAAAATTGAAATAGCTCAGCAAAAGAGATCGAGTTTGTACACCTTGCGAAGGGCGGTGGCAATGAAATTGGCGGCGGCAGAGGTGGTAAGGGGGATTCCGTTGAGGGCTGGTGGAGTCGCTGGTGTCGGCGTCGCTGCCCGCTGGTATCGCTGGGGAGCCTGGGCAGTGGATTCGCTGGTGCCTGGTGGCTCGTTGGGCACTGCCGCACTGGAAAGGCCGGCGGCGAAGCCTTCTGTGTGCGAGCGAGACTAGGGCAGCGGAGTTGGAGGAAGACGCGAAGAGCAAAATCAGCAAACCCTTATCCCTTTCTGAATTTTTTTTTCACTAACCACAAAACGACGTCGTTTTGTAATAGTTTTTTTATTTTTTTATTTTTTTTTGTCTGGAGGGTGGGGCAGCTGCCCCACCCTGCCCTCCCCTATGGCCGCCACTGCTATAGGGTATCAAAAGTAATCAAATTCAACTTCAATTACTTCAAATCACAAGGAATGATTCCAACAACTTTCATGGACTAGATTCGTTTCCATTCCGTTTCCGATTCCGGAGTTCAAACCAAACGGGCCCTAAGTAGTTAATTTATTTATTTTTGCTGTAACACATGGACTAGTTAATTAGACACGTGTTATATTATCGATTTTTAAACTATCTCATATTGAATAAAAGAATTTATGATTTTTCAGGATGTTGTCTCTATCAATGATATATCCAAAAATTAATCAAATCATTTTATTTTGTATCTCTAAGTATTATTATTAACTCTATATTATCGATTTTTTTAAACTATCTCATATTGAAAATGATCCTCCATGAAAACAGTAATATTAAAAATGATAATGCTGAGTTCGAATTAAAATTATTGAAATATATGAAATATTTTTACATGTTTTAGATTAGAATACTAAAAAATACATAATATAGCATATTTTTCTCTCTGGAAAATTTTAGTACTTATTAATATAAATAAATACGATAACCTATAGCAATTTTTATTTTAATTATTTTTCATCGTCTATTACATGTAAACGATAAGTAAATATTTAATCAAAATAATTAACCATCAAATAATTTTACTTTTTTTTTATATTTATCATATTTTTCGGTCATCTGTAATAAAATAAATACGATAATACTGAATATAGATATTTATTTGAAAATTTTAAATTTAGGTATAGAAAAAAGATGCAGGCTTTTATTCGACAACTAGTTTAGCGTCCACACCTTGTGCGGGTTCTTCTAAATAGAAATATTATATTTTCACTTTTATACATCATTTTTATGCATCATGTATTGGATATAAATCCATACAAAAACTATTTTATATTAACTAATATGACTAACATCCGTGAATTTCACACAAAGAAGATCAAATAATTTAAAGTCGGGGCGAGAGGCGAGGAGGGCATTGAGGGAGCGAGTGGCGAAGAAGGGACGATATAGAGGGTGTATTCCGCCCCATGAAGAACACAAGTGAAATGGAAAAAGGGCACGCAGCGGACAACGGAGAAGGGTTGTTGAATTAGGAGAAGGTTGGTAAAATTTTTAAAATCTTTTTACTTGTTGTGATTATAGCAGGGAAAGCTTTCATATTTATGAATTTTACACAAAAAATTCAAATAATTTGATTTTGTAGTAATTAACTATATATAATATAAATATAAAATTAATATGTTCTCACCCAAAAAAAGTTGATATGAAATTTAAAAGATATC
The DNA here is from genome assembly GCA_033239045.1 of Fagopyrum esculentum. Classification (NCBI taxonomy): domain Eukaryota; kingdom Viridiplantae; phylum Streptophyta; class Magnoliopsida; order Caryophyllales; family Polygonaceae; genus Fagopyrum; species Fagopyrum esculentum. Next base: position 155,021,228 of record BSUD01000001.1, read on the forward strand.
AATATAGTAACATGAAGTATAATATTCTTCTATGATTGAAAAAATGGGTGAATTTATTTAGGTAGAAAATTATAACATAAAAATAATACACAAGTATAAGAGATAAACTTGAAAATATTGAAAAAGTAGTGTAATTTGACTTCTTCTTTTTTATATATATACATTTGACATATAAACTAGGCCTTTTACTAATTAATCTATTTTAATTAGTTAAGTTAGTTATGAAAAATAACAATAATTAACATAACTTAATTAACTAATAGTTAAGTTACTTATAAAATCAATCGCCAAATCATTAATACTTAAAAACATCTCTATAAATTAGATTTTTTATTATTAATTTGTATAACTAACTTAACCAATAAAAAATAAATCTATATCCATCTATATTCTAAAGTAACTAGTGAACTTACATTTGTCGCAATTTCGTGTTGTCATCTCATCAAAATTAGATATGTCATTTAAGACACGTCACATCATTATTTATTTTAATTAATTAGTTAATATTTTAACAAATTTCATTCAAATCTGAGATCCTAACAAACTCAAATTTAATTTGTTTTTCTTCAAACGTACAAAACAAAATTATTTTCCATGATATTATATAATAAAGTCTGTCAATATTTACTTTAATTTGATAATTTTTCTAAAAAATTTATTTTTTATATTAATTTAGACTACAAACATTATCAATTTTAATAAACCTACCATATTATTGATCAATTTTATATATGTATTAATTTTTTGTTAATATAAGTTCTATTTTGTTAACGATATACTTTGAACATTTTTTCTTTTGTTGAGGTCTCAAATACATTTATTACGCTTGCTATTATTACAATTATAATTATTTCAATAAGCAGTTTTTTAAAAACACATTTTATAATACACTTTTTTAACAACCCACCTTTTATATTATTTTTTATAAACTAAACCACTTATAAGATATACTTCATCGAATTGAAACACATATATTGCTTTAAAGTATGTTTTCAATAAATATTATCGAATATTGTCCGAAATACCGTTATTACACTCAACTATTAAGTTTTAAATTAATACTTTTTCTACAAAATAAACTTATCCCATAGGTTAGTCGATATATCTTTTATTTATTTTTGTAGAAAAATATATTTTTTTTACAAAATTATTGATCAACTAATTATTATAATGATATATTATGTCAAAATACTATAACACATCGCCAAATACAAATAAAAATAATAAAGGTATGTCAATTTAGAAAAATATAATTTATAAAATGTTGACACTTATACGAATATTCAAAAGATAATTTCTTATAAAGTATGATTTCTATATAAAAAAAAAATAATCAATGTATTAAAGGAATTAGGTAAACTTTTTCATTTTGAACTTTTATACATTTACGATTAATGTGTGACTATTCTTTCCTCCATCATCTACTATAATCACAATTCACTCTTTATTTATATTATAAAACCTTTATTTTAATCTATAAATATTGACAATGTTCCTATGGTTGAAACCCGCACAAGGTGCGGGTATTCAAACTAGTAATCTACTAAAGTAGTATACGTTGACGCTGACGTGATGCGCTGTGGAAGCAATATTTTGAAATGTAGTTCTCACAATTAACGTCATAAAATCTTTTTTTAAATTACTGATTTGTAACTAATTTTTTAGTTAAAAAAAGATCCTTGTTTTAATTTAATTTATTTCTAATTTGTTTAACAAAATTAAATAGTTATTTTTCCGTAAAATATGTATTATCATTTACGTAATTATGCATCTAAGGTTTCATTTTTTTTAAAGTGTTTTTTTTATTATTTTTTGATATCTCACATCGGTTATAAGTAAGGGTGATTTTTAAAAACTTGTATAAACAAGGGTTTGAAGGTTAAACAAATTGTATATTTCTTGGCTTTTTTGGCTAAATTCAAATATAACTATTATCATACCAGATGAATATTATATTATGTGGGTCGTTGACTTAATGATCTAACATTACGTGGGTCGTTGACCTAACGTTACGTTGTTTGAAGATTAAACAAATCATATATTTATCGGTCTTTTGACTAAGTTCAATTATAATTATTATTCATATGTGTTACGTGGGTCGTTGACTAAACGCTACCTGGGTCGTTGACCTAACATACGATGCTTGAAGATTTAACAATCATACATTTCTTCGCCTTTTGGTTAAGTTCAAGTATAACTAGTTTATATTCCGTGCCTTGTACGGGTATTTTTTTTTAAAAAAATATTGATTTTGAAAGATGTGTATGACAACAAATACAAGTCCAAATAATAATATACGTATATAATTGGTTCGATCTAAGGAGATAACAATGTTATCGTTATTATTTACAATAACACGGATATAATGAGAATAATAATATGTTCTTGACCTTTTATTTAATAAAATTTGGTTGGAAGAAAAGTCGGTGGTCTCCGTCGCATCTTAAAAAACATAATAAACAAAAAAAAAAACTAATCTAAGACTAAACATGTAACGCCCCGAATTCTCAAAACTCGGAGCATTACTGGTTAGGACCACACAATGGGTCCCGACCTCAGTTTGACAACAATATTACTAGTGTAACACCCCGAATTCCCAGAACTCGGGACATTACTGGTTAAGACCTCACAATGGGTCCCGATCTCAGTTTGACAACAATATTACTAGGATCTTGCAACAAGACACAAATAAGAAAAACCGAAATTCATGAAATAGTATTTTTAAAGGAATGAATGCAACAAGGTCTAGCAGCCTATAGTACTTAAACAAAGGGAAAAAGACCAACTGTCTTAACAATAGAAAGAACGACAAACAACATCCCA
>BSUD01000001.1:155024231-155039619 GCA_033239045.1 Fagopyrum esculentum
ACCCCCCCCCCCCCCACTCTAAGGAGTACGGAGACCTGGCTGACCACTACTTCCGGATCACTCAGCTGCTGCTCTAACCTGCGGTAAATCTAAAAACACAACAAAACAACTATTAACTAGTTATTTAAACATTAGGAGAATAATAATAGCACACACACACATAAAATAATAAGCACTCATCATGCTTTCAAACAATCCATTTATTATCTTTGCTTAGGTGATTCACTCTTACTAATGATACTTAATTTGTGACACGAGGGATTCCCAAACGTCGCCTCCGCCCCCGTGTACCCATCAGGAATGGATCCGATGCATCTCACCTTGTACCTGTATGGTCTGGGTATAGAGAACCTCCCAGTCTCCTGGCAGAGCTGGGCAGTGATGTCACGGCCCGTTATACATACACTTGGGCGTTAAAACATAATAACCACGGTCGTCCTAACAAGTTTTTATTTTTATTATAACACACATTGCACACACACAACCATTATCACCCAACTAATATCCAAAAATCAGCTAAGTAAGTCGCAAGGACTTACCTGAGTTAAATCACAACTCTCAAATCTCAACACGGTCTGCATTCGCGGTAACTCCAACGCCCATCAAACAAGGCATGTGGATCACAATCACACCTCATACTCTTAGAAGTTATAAACTTCTAAGATGTACAACTCATGAAGAGACATTACGAAAAAGTCTCTCTTAAGGTGAAAAGACTATTTTACCACTGGTTCCGAAAACCCTAAGATTTTCCTATACTTATTTCCAACTCTCCTTTGGAGCTTATTTCCATATTCTAGTTCTTACGAAAAAGTTTAGTACAAAAACACATGAGTTGTACAAAATTCTAGATTTTCATTAAACGGTCATTAAGGTCCGAGTTGGGTTAAGATCCAAGGCTTAAATTAAAAGATAAGAATTCCGGAAACAAACTCTAGATCCTCTAATATAGGTATACTAAACATAGGAAAAAGGTCTCTCAAAAACTCAACCATAACTCTTACATAAATTCTAAAGTCGGACTAGATGCTAAAATTCTATACTTAGTCAAATATCTTCTTGCTTCAAAAACATTTCCAGTGCTCTACTTCGGGACCTTATAAAATTTAATCCGACCGTTAACTTTCTCTCAAATTTTAACACACTAAACTATATGTATCCATCTACAACATATCAAAAATTTAACGGTGGATGTTCGATCTAAGCTATCAAAACTAACTCCTAAAGTCAGCAGGTCAAGGCTGAAAAACGAGGTATGCAGGAGGTCTCAACTTCGATTCTCTCTGACAACATATGATCCCATTTATCCTGCTTAGAGGTCTCTAGTTCGACTCTCACAGATTACAAACTTATGCAACTTTAATCTAAACATCCTAGGTTCATTCTTAGTGTAATCATCCATCTATAAACACATAGGCATCCTATAATTGCTGTAAGATGAACATCAGAGGATCAGCTTCACCTACCGGATTGCGGCAAGGAATAAGACACGTTGCTGAGGGCGTCAATCGGCACCACCAACCTCGGGATTGCTGGCTCAATTCGGCTTCCCGCTGCAGTGGTTGGAAGGCCCAACTTTGCTTCACTGTTGACATTCCGATTAAGTCGAGATTGGGGATCCGTCCGGCACAGAGAATGAGGATGTGAGGGCTATGAATTGATAGTAAGAATATAAAGAGAGGAAAGGGAGACGTCTTTACCCGGATGGACAGAGGACGATCGAAACTCACTCGATCTATGGGCTGGAGCAGTACTCGGCGCTAGTGACGATGGTCTGGACATGTCGACACTCTCACGGCTTCAACATCGACTACAGATGTTGAAGGCTCCCTCGTCCTGCTGTAGACATCGGAGGAGGCGGGGACTGATGTTAGAAGCCGAAACAGATAGGAGAGGTAGGAGAAGGACGCATCTATGTAGAGGGTTGTGTGCAGGAAGGTTGAGTCGGAGAAGGTTGCGGCAGGTTGGGACGTAGAGGAGAAGATCGAAGAATGCAGTCCAGAAGGCGAGAGATAGGTGTAGTGGCTGGGAAGGAAGGCGGAATATCCGGCAGACGTGAAGAGATCGAAGAATGCAACCTCTGTTGCGTGATTTGCGGCCTGTAACGTTGGAGATCTCCTTTGGCTCCAGCTCAGCACGCGTAAGGGAAGGAGTAGGTTGCAGCTCGTTGGGCCGGTATCTCGACGGGCCTGCTGGCTAGTATGTACAAGCAGTTCGGGTTGAAAACAAGCAAGAGAGATGGGCTGAATATTTGTGTGGGCCGAAATACATAGGCAAAGGTATGGCTGAGGGTTTGTCAAGGCTAGTCATGGCCTTGTCAAAAACTTGTCATGGCTTCGTCTTAAACTCGTCAAACGTCGTCATGGTCTCGTCATGGCTTCGTCATTGCCTTGCCACAACTTTGTCATGGTCTCGTCAAAAAACGTCGTTATGACTTAGATTAGGGTTTGATAAAATTCATCATTTTATGTGACTAAAAGTACATAAAATGATAGAATGTGTTTTAGTACAACCCTAGGTAAAACTAGGAAAGGTCAACGGATCGAACAACCGATTTGACTCGGAGTAAACAGAAATTAAGTTTATTTATTTTATTTTATTTTATTTTATTTTTTTTCGGATATTACATCAGTGCCCTCTTAAAATAACTTTCGTCCCGAAACTTAGAATAACGTATCTAATTAACGATTTTCATAAATAGATTTGTATCATCTGATTTCTTTCACCTGGTCTTCTTAACATGCAATTACTCAATCATTATAATCAGGCAACACATAACAGGAAACACAATCACTCAATCCAAGGTAAAATCATAACGTCAAACAAAACAACATTCGAGTACTAACTCGTCAGTACAAAAGTAGCAGCTAACCCTGCAAAGAATTCGGGATAATTATGCATAATACTCTCCTCTATCTCCCAAGTGGCCTAATCGGCTCCTCGTCTAGACCACTGGACCCTCAACATCGGTATCTCCTTGGACCGCAAACGTCTAGTACTGCGCTCCCGGACAGCTATCAGTACTCCACAAAAGTATGATCTGGCTCAACTATTAAATCCTCATGGCTAATGACATGTCCCGGTCCCGTATACATTACTTTAATTGTTACACGTGAACACTGGGTAAGAGTGTCCTCCGATTACTAACTTCCAAATCTTCTTGAAGATATCGCAAGGTCACATTCCTTGATTTTCTTTCAGATACTCTTGACGACTTTCCAAAAATGACTACAGAACTGTATTCCTTTTATTAAATCCAACTGTTCCCGATTTATTGGAAGATCCCGACTATCGCATCTAATACAATGATCTGAGACATCTCCCGACACTTTACTAAGTGTCTAATACCCTTTGTAAGGCCACTCACTTGGTCCCGTCTCTCTAATATGACTCAACACCTACATCTTGTCAGACTTCAACTTGTTGTCACCCAAAGTCACACTCCCAGTGGAGGTTTCCCTAAAGATCTTCAATTCTTTAGCTCGAGGTCATAGATATAATATTATTGGGTTTCTTGATCGATGAGTTATGGGCCCACCACGCTTCCGTTGCGTCACTCTGATCAATCTATTGCCGCCCATAACTCATAATGGTATGCTCCGTGAGTCAGGATGATCTACCAAACTTTCGTCAATAATTTTCTTTCTAATAACGGCAAGGTTCTCTCAAACCGATCGTCATTCTAGGGATAAATTTACTATGGTAAAGTGAAAGTTCGTACTCTGCACCGGGTGTATTGGCTATCCAAACCTCGAGATAAACTGTCCTTACTTGTCGAAAATTTTGTCTTCTACTCCCATTGGGTCTCCCAAATGGGTCTAGGAACTCCTCAGCAAAACAACTCACCGGTTACGGCTCCTTGGAGTGATTGGAGCGTTCGGTCTTAGACTTTCTCGGAATTCCTTTAGGTCCCGCCAAACCTCTACGTACTGCTCGTCAAGACTCCTCAATGTGGTTATTCTTCCACAATCCCGTTGAACTCTAACGTAGAGTACATCACGTTGGCCTACAAGTCCCCACCTTGACCTATTTAAAATCTTGACACGGCGTCTTCTATTTAGCTTCTAACTTCCGAGGTGCGTTTAATGAGTCTACACCGATACAATAATAACAACTCATGATGGTCTCTCATGCTTGTCTTGTGAACTCTTCTAATAAGTGACTCGTCTTATAACAATTTCCTCCCCTAAATCGGTCTCAACTTTCAGTTGATCATTACTGCCCAATTCATGTTGGAACCTCAGTTACGTTGTACTCTTGTATAGATTCTACAAAGGCATCCTCATCCCAACACTTTATCCATCCTAGCGTTATCTTTTGATGCATGACTTTCCTTCTTACTAGTTAAGTTATTCTTTTGGTTTACACTTTATCCATCCTAGCGTCATCGGTTCGATATGTATGACTTTTATTAAACACCTATCGGTACCATTTGCATAAGAAACCTCAGTTGTATATGATTTTCTCAGAAATTAAAGTTTTTGACTCGCATTTATTATGTTGTCCTTATGCTCGTGTCGCTTTACCTTCTTTAAATCTTTACCCCAATAGGATAGTTACCCCTTTGAGTTTTCTCGTACTCGTTTTACGAACCACATTGATTGGTCTGACTACTTTCATCAACTCATATGTGATCAGTCGGGAATGGACTTCTAGTACACCATTTGTATGCAATTTCACTACTACTCCTCCATCTACATATTATTGGTTATCAAGGTTAACTTAAATTTTCATTGGAGTACCACCATTTCACTTTAAATTCTTTCTGATGTCTGTTCCAACAAAGATGTGGGTTCCATTTACAATCATCTCAAAACTCAATAAGACTTTTCACCACGGCATTAAATTATATTTTTTATGTTGGTGCCGCCTCTATAATTCCAATTATTGTGTGTCACATCTTTAGTCATAAGGGCTTCTTTTGAAGATTGACCCCAACTTTTTCTCGAACGTACACCAACAATCTCATTTGTGTGGTATACTACGTACGTACCCTCTGTCCGGACTAACGTATGACTTGGTCAAAATCATCTGCTTCTTCTTACCCCTCTGGTTCTTCTTATACGAATCCATCCGTACTAACTGTGATTTGTAACATTTTCCTTAGTCCGTAGACAAGCAACTACTCACAATAATTCTTTTTATATCATTACTGATATAAGGGGTCATTTTGGACCGTAAATTCTCTTTAGAGTTACTGACTTGAACTTATTCAGTATTACCAGTACTCGTATTGATTGACTTCACAATTGCCGCAATTGGTCGCTTTAAGGATTCCTCCACATGTCGATAAAGTTCTTTTGTAACTCTGTTGTTGTTCTTATTATCTGGCAACCAGTCACCACTAATTAACCCGCACGTGTAAAGTCCTAGTTGTTACCAAGTAGTTTATAGTTGACCTTCTACAAGATCATAGGCTTACTTTTCTTCTATCTCTTTGAAATTTGATAAACCTGATGAAAATCTATCTTCCTCAATTTCTCCGCTTGTTTTTTTTTTATAAACTACACTTTTCTTTCGCACTATAAGGGCGTTATACTCATTCCGAGTTTAGATTTATCATTCATCTACCGTCAACGGACTCGTCAATTCTCCCACGATAGCTCGTATATGCATCTTCGCGATTACTTTTACCTCAGCCCTCAGCTGCTCGTGGTTCCCCGGGGTATATCGTTGGTGTTTAAAATTTTAAGTCCACTTGTGAGAGGGAGGTTATTGTGGGCCTTCGGGTACACCAAGATCCTTCTCACAAACTCTCCTTTTTTTATTGGTATTATAATGTTGCCTATATAGTGATCCCTTTGACTCTGCTTTCAGGATTCTATGAATTGGATATTTGTATCACGGCCCTTGTTGTCACTCACTTGTCTTCTAGAAAGTCACTCCGCTTCCATGTTGGTGAAATCTACCTTTCACTTGTTGGCAACGCGTAAGCTTCCAATTTGCAGCTCTTTAATTCTTCATACTTGGATGGACAATGTATGAAGTGTTGACTTCTATGCTTTTGACTGTCTCGGTTACCCATCTTGATTGTGGTGTCAAGTAGACTATCGAGGTGATCATATTATGTTCTGTTTCTGGCATCAGCTTTCACCTTTTGGTCCGTCAGTGAGCTTGAATTCTATATCTCTTGTATGAGTCCTAACCACCTCTCTTTCACTTCCACACCTATGCTTGTTTCTGCCGTCATCTTCTTTGTCTGTAACGTTGCTTTCCGCCACACTTGAAAGAACTTATGGGTTGCCTCTCCCAATTTGTATAATTGCCGGTCAACCAACGCTTTTCCGGAATTTCTCTCATGTATTTCCTTCATTTGACCCTGTTGAGTTGGTTGTATCTCCTTCTTACTATTGTCGTTGGCGTTGTCTTTTGGTCTTCACTTTTCGGTCTCAACGTTCCTCAACAAGTTCGAAAGAGTTGTCCGGACGTTCGCGTACCCTAATGCTCATACGCTAAGCGTACTTATCCTTACGTGAAACCCTTCAAATATACTTAGGTGTGTCAACGGAGTGAGGATCTCATTTAGTTATCTCTGTTAAGGGCATTTGTAATATAACTATAATTTCTACTAATCTTCTACATATCTATATCACATATCTTTATAATCAAGCTACTAAGTCCAACTAAAGTAAACCCTAAATACCATACTAAGCATATTGAGATCCGCGGTAGTAGTGGTGGTCAGCCGTACTTTTCTATCCCCAACAAGACTATGCATGCATTTGAAAACCAAAACTCCTTTTTAAAAATCAGATCCTTTTTCAGGTTCTACTCAAGTACTTATTCGGTCTTTCAGAAGATTTCAATTGCCATTGTTGCCAACCTGGCTCTGATACCATGTTGTAACACCCCGAATTCTCAGAACTCGGGACATTACTGGTTAGGACCTCACAATGGGTCCCGATCTCAGTTTGACAACAATATTACTACGATCTTGCAACAGGACACAAATAAGAAAAACCGAAATTCATGAAATAGTATTTTTAAAGGAATGAATGCAACAAGGTCTAGCAGCCTATAGTACTTAAACAAAGGGAAAAAGACCAACTGTCTTAACAATAGAAAGAACGACAAACAACATCCCAACCCCCCCACTCTAAGGAGTACGGAGACCCGGCTGACCACTACTTCCGGATCACTCAGCTGCCGCTCTAACCTGCGGTAAATCTAAAAACACAACAAAACAACTATTAGCTAGTTATCTAAACATTAGGAGAATAATAATATCACACACACATAAAATAATAAGCACTCGTCATGCTTTCAAACAATCCATTTATTATCTTTGCTTAGGTGATTCACTCTTACCAATGATACTTAATTTGTGACACGAGGGATTGCCAAACCTCGCCTCCGCCCCCGTGTACCCATCAGGAATGGATCCGATGCATCTCACCTTGTACCTGTATGGTCTGGGTATAGAGAACCTCCCAGTCTCCTGGCAGAGCTGGGCAGTGATGTAACGGCCCGTTATACATACACTTGGGCCTTAAAACATAATAACCACGGTCGTCCTAACAAGTTGTTATTTTTATTATAACACACATTGCACACACACAACCATTATCACCCAACTAATATCCAGAAACCAGCTAAGTAAGTCGCAAGGACTTACATGAGTTAAATCACAACTCTCAAATCTCAACACGGTCTGCACTCGCGGTAACTCCAACGCCTGTCAAACAAGGCATGTGGATCACAATCACACCTCATACTCTTAGAAGTTATAAACTTCTAAGATGTACAATCTCATGAAGAGACATTACGAAAAAGTCTCTCTTAAGGTGAAAAGACTATTTTACCCCTGGTTCCGAAAACCCTAAGATTTTCCTATACTTATTTCCAACTCTCCTTTGGAGCTTATTTCCATATTCTAGTTCTTACGAAAAAGTTTAGTATAGAAACACATGAGTTGTACAAAATTCTAAATTTTCACTAAACGGTCATTAAGGTCCGAGTTGGGTTAAGATCCAAGGCTTAAATAAAAAGATAAGAATTCCGGAAATAAACTCTAGATCCTCTAAAATATGTATACTAAACATAGGAAAAAGGTCTCTCAAAAACTCAACCATAACTCTTACATAAATTCTAAAGTCGGACTAGATGCTAAAATTCTATACTTAGTCAAATATCTTCTTGCTTCAAAAACAGTTCAAGTGCTCTACTTCGGGACCTTATAAAATCTAATCCGACCGTTAACTTTCTCTCAAATTTTAACACACTAAACTATATGTATCCATCTACAATATATCAAAAATTCAACAGTGGATGTTCGATCTAAGCTATCAAAACTAACTCCTAAGTCAGCAGGTCAAGGCCGAAAAACGAGGTATGCAGGAGGTCTCAACTTCGATTCTCTCTGACAACATATGATCCCATTTATCTTGCTTAGAGGTCTCTAGTTGGACTCTCACATATTACAAACTTATGCAACTTTAATCTAAACATCCTAGGTTCATTCTTAGTGTAATCATCCATCTATAAACACATAGGCATCCTATAATTGCTGTAAGATGAACATTAGAGGATCAGCTTCACCTACCGGACTGCGGCAAGGAATAAGACACGTTGCTGAGGGCGTCAATTGGCACCACCAACCTCGGGATTGCTGGCTCAGTTCGGCTTCCCGCTGCAGTGGTTGGAAGGCCCAACTTTGCTTCACTGTTGACATTCCGATTAAGTCGAGATTAGGGATCCGTCCGGCACAGAGAATGAGGATGTGAGGGCTATGAATTGATAGTAAGAATATAAAGAGAGGAAAGGGAGACGTCTTTACCCGGATGGACAGAGGACGATCGAAACTCACTCGATCTATGGGCTGGAGCAGTACTCGGCGCTAGTGACGATGGTCTGGACATGTCGACACTCTCACGGCTTCAACATCGACTACAGATGTTGAAGGCTCCCTCGTCCTGCTGTAGACATCGGAGGAGGCGGGGACTGATGTTGGAAGCCGAAACAGATAGGAGAGGTAGGAGAAGGACGCACCTATGCAGAGGGTTGTGTGCAGGAAGGTTGAGTCGGAGAAGGTTGCAGCAGGTTGGGACGTAGAGGAGAAGATCGAAGAATGCAATCCAGAAGGCGAGAGATAGGTGTAGTGGCTGGGAAGGAAGGCGGAATATCCGGCAGACGTGAAGAGATCGAAGAATGCAACCTCTGTTGCGTGATTTGCGGCCTGTAACGTTGGAGATCTCCTTTGGCTCCAGCTCAGCACGCGTAAGGGAAGGAGTAGGTTGCAGCTCGTTGGGCCGGTATCTCGACGGGCCTGCTGGCTAGTATGTACAAGCAGTTCGGGTTGAAAACAAGCAAGAGAGATGGGCTGAATATTTGTGTGGGCCGAAATACATAGGCAAAGGTATGGCTGAGGGTTTGTCAAGGCTAGTCATGGCCTTGTCAAAAACTTGTCATGGCTTCGTCTTAAACTCGTCAAACGTCGTCATGGTCTCGTCATGGCTTCGTCATTGCCTTGCCACAACTTTGTCATGGTCTCGTCAAAAAACGTCGTTATGACTTAGATTAGGGTTTGATAAAATTCATCATTTTATGTGACTAAAAGTACATAAAATGATAGAATGTGTTTTAGTACAACCCTAGGTAAAACTAGGAAAGGTCAACGGATCGAACAACCGATTTGACTCGGAGTAAACAGAAATTAAGTTTATTTATTTTATTTTATTTTATTTTATTTTATTTTATTTTATTTTTTCGGATATTACAACTAGGATCTTGCAACAAGACACAATAAGAAAAACCGAAATTCATAAAATAGTATTTTTAAAGGAATGAATGCAACAACGTCTAACAGCCTATAGTACTTAAACAACGAAACAGACTAATTGTCTTAACAAGATGAGAGAACAACAAAGGAAACATCTCAACCCCATTTTAAGAAGTACGGAGACCCGGCTGACCATTACTTCCGGATCACTCAGCTACTGCTCTAACCTGCGGTAAATCTAAAAATACAACAAAACAACCATTTGCTAGTTATCTAAACATTAGGAGAATAATAATAGCACACACACACATAGAAATAATAAACACTCATCATGCTTTCAAACAATCCATTTATTATCTTCATTTAAGTTATTCACTCTTACTAATGATACTTATTCTGTGACACGAGGGATTCCCAAACATCGCCTCCGCCCCCGTGTAACCATCAGGAATGGATCCGATGCATCTCACCTTGTACCTGCATGGTCTGGGTATAGAGAACCTCCTAGTCTCCTGTCAGAGCTGAGCAGTGATGTCACGGCCCGTTATACATACACTTGGGCCTTAAAACATAATAACCACGGTCGTCCTAACAAGTTGTTATTTTTATTATAACACACATTGCACACACACAACCATTATAACTCAACTAATATCCAGATACCAGCTAAGTAAGTCGCAAGGACTTACCTGAGTCAAATCACACTCTAACAAGTCTCAACACGGTACGTACTCGTGGTAACTCAAACGCCTGTCAATTAAGACATGGGGATCAAAATCACATCCTTATGCTTTCCGAAGTTATAAACTTCTAAGTTATACAAACTTATGAAGAGAATTTACGAAAAAAAGGTTCTCTCAAGTTACAAGGACTATTTTGCCCCTGATCCCGAAACCCCGAGAAGTCTATCATTTAGTTCTAAAATTCTATTCTAGGACCTATGTCTCAAATCTAGTTCTCAAAGAAAGGTCTAGTGAGAATTTATAAAGGCTACACAAATTCTAGATTTTCATAGAAAGTCGTTAAGGTCCGACTTTGGATTAAGATCCAAGACTCTACATAAAGATAAAAATTCCGGAAAAAGATCTAAAATTCTATGATATACCTACTAAACATATGTGTAAAGATCTCTCAAAGAACGTTAACCATAAATCTCCCATAAATTCTAAAGTTGGCGTAAAATTAACATTCCTACACTTAGTCATTTTTCTTCCTCTTTTGCAAAAATCAGCCCAACTATCCTACTTCAAGACCTCGTAAATCTCAATCCGACCGTTAACTCTCTCCCAAAATTTTACACAATAAACTCCATCTATAATATATCAAAAACTCAATGGTGGATGTTCATTTTAAGGTATCGGAAAAAAAAAACATTAAAGGCAGCAGTTTATGTGCAACAACTGAAATTGAAAGAGAGGCCAAGGTCTTGGTTCTTTTTTTTTTAAACTAAAACACACCAGTCCTGCATTACTCCTAGACTCAAACCACTATCCTACACATCCTAAGGATAACAGGTGTTAGACTACACTCCTCACCTGCTCGTCAAGGGGAAGGACGGCGTTCTTGCGATCGGTGGCGGAAGGATTCCGGCGTTGCTCTTCTTCACCCAGCAGGACCCGTTCTGGATGTGGCGGATGGCTGCAGTCAGTGGTACTAAAATACATAAGTCACCCTCCTTGTGGCTTGGAACCGGCTGCGAAGGCGTGCTGTCTTGTGTTTCGGTCTGTAGCAGCGGTGGAGGCGTCAAGGGTGCATGGCGGTGGTCGACGACGGACTGTGCAGCCTGTCAAGCGGTCGAAGGAAGGGTGGCGGGGTCCGACTACGAGGCTGGCACTGCTGGTGGTCAACAGAGCCGGCGGAAGGGGTCCCGGTGGCTGCGGTGTTGCGGCGGGGCTTGCTGTTGGTCGCTGGTTCGGAAATATGACGTTGCTGTTGAGTAGTTGCTGCTGCAAGTCGATTCACAGAGGGAGGCGGAAAGGGAAGCGTAAACTGCCGTTTAGTTTAGGGTTAACATTGATTAGGTTAGAAGCTAATCTATTATACTTACTAAAACAGAGCACGGGTCGATGACGTGGTGCGCTGTAAACGCAGGATTTTTGAAATGGAGCTCCCACAATTAAAGCCAATAAATCTTTATTTTTTACACTATTTTTTAACAATAAAATCTTTTATTATTAAAATAATAATTTTATAGAAACTAAATCACTATATCTTTATTTTTTACACTATATTTTAAATCATAAAATCTTTATTATTAAAATAATAATTTTATAGAAACCAAATCAGTATATCTTTATTTTTTACACTATATTTTAAACCATAAAATCTTTTATTATTAAAATAATAATTTTATATAAACTAAATAATTATTTTTACACTATATTTTAAACTAAAAAATCTTTTATTATTAAAATAATCTATATCTATATCTATATCTATTATCTATTATACATACTAAAATAGAGTGCATGATTTGATGATGTGGCTTGTTGTGGAAGCTCCAATCAAATGGAGCTCCCACAATTTTTTGGCCAATAAATCTTTTTTTTTTACGCCAGAAATTTTTTTTTACTAAACTAACAACGGCTAATTATCAAAGATTTTATTGGTCAATAAATCTTTATCTTTTTAAGCCATAAAATCTTTTGTTATTAAAATACCAATCACTTATTGGAAGATTTCACGTAACCTTTTTGTTAGCAAATCTCTAATTTTTAATTCTTTTGTCAGACAAATTTATTATAATAAAAATACATTATAACCGATCAGATAATTATCAAAGGCTCAGCCAAATTTTACGGTTAATTTTAACCAATTTATAAAATCTAGCCGGATCTCAATTTTATCAGATCTTATCATATCCTTGAAAATTCCACAATACGCTTCCTACGTGTATTCTATAAATACCGTACTCCATTACGTAAAATTGTATCTTCTGCTTTGTTATTCTTCCCAATACCCTATTATTCAATCCTCTCATTGATTCGTTCTTCTAAAGGTAATTTCGTTCCTATTCTCAAATATATAACCCGTTACTTCATAACGGATATTAATTTATTATTTCCATCTTTTTAAAAAGTTGCATTGTCATTCTTCATGCATTGTCATTCCGGCTTTCCAGTTTTGCCGTTCAAAGATCTTATTTTTTCGGTCAATTTGTAGGTACGGTATTAATTCAGTTTTCTTTTTTGATAATATATTGGTTTACTACCCAATATGTTTGAAAAAACAATGGCCCACCCACCTTTTTTTGAAAAATACGGGATTGTTTTTTCTAAGGATTTCAATAGCTGATCGGTTTTAGTTTTATTTTCCAAAAATATATTTTAAAGTCTTTTTAAAATAAATAATATCATCTTAATTAATTTTATCAATTTTTTTATTGATTTTGAAGAGAAAATTCATCGAAAAATTTATGGAAAATATTTGGATTTATAAGTCAAAAAAATTCCAAATATAATTCGGATTTTTTTCTTTTCCAAAAATAAATTTTAAAAATGTTTTCAAAATAATTGATTGTATCTTCAATCTTTAGATCATTTACAATGTACAAATTGTATTTTGTCAAAATATTTTTAAAAAAGGTGTATGTCGTTAAAGATTTTAAACCGAACGGAGTTTTATTCTCAAAAGATTTTAAACTATTTTAAATATGTATATTTTCTCAAAAAATATTTTACATATTATTTTGTTAAAAGATACACTGCTTTTGGGCTAAAATAGTGTATCTTAAATATGTATATTTCAGCAAAAGATTTTAAACTATTTTAATGATTACGATTGATTTCGTTAACCAAAAATATCCGAAACAAATATTTTTAAAAACAGTGTATTTCGGGATATTATTTACAAATAATTTTCAGAACAAAATAGTTTGTTACGTCAAAATATTTTGAAAACTGATCAGATTTGATTTCTTTTCTAATCGAGTAAATTATTGAAATTTTTCAATATCAGATATTAAACATATATTTATATTCAAAATTTTCTAATTATATATTATATTCGATTTTTTCTAATTATATATTATATTGATTCCTTCTGTTACTGTTTTCAAAATATCCCTCAACAACCTTTTTCAAAATTTTGTTGTTGTAAGCTCCAAAATTATTTAAAAAAAATGTTCAATATATTGATTTAAAAAACTGAACTGAATTTTTTTCTTATTCAAAAAATCAGAAATTTTTTTTCTTGAAATCGGATCTTGAATTTCGAATTTTATGTATTAAAATTTATTTTTGATTTTTTTACTATATTATTTATTATTGTTTTCAATTTTGGTTTATATTATTTTTTTCTAAAATTTTAAATAAATAAACAGATTTTTTCTACTATTTTTTTTATTACCTTTTACCTTTTACGTTTATTAGTTTATATTATTTTTTTCATAATTTTAAATAAATAAACGGATTTTGATTTCGTTTACAAAAAGTGATCAGATCTTGATCCGATTTTCAAAAATATCCAGAATTTCGAATTTTCCGTTTTAAAATTTATTTCAGATTTTTTTTTTACTAATTTGCATATTATTGTTTTCAATTTTGGTTTATATTATTTCTTTCAAAATTTTTAAATAACTTAAGGGATTTTAAATAATTCAAAAATATCATGATATTTTTTTTTATCTTTAATATTTGTTTTTTTCAACATAATTTTTTTTCAACAAAACTTTGATCAGATTTGATTTTTTTTAATGTCGATATTAATAAAAAAATTTGATCAGATTTATTTTTAAATATATCAATATTTTATTTATATTTTTTAGAAATATTTTTCACAATGCCACAAAATCTAAAGGTAAGATTTTGTAAGTTATTTATATTTTTTTCTTTTTATTTACAAAATATTTGTTAAGGTTAAATTAAAAAAATATTTAATTTAATTTTTTTTATAAATATATCATTAGTTCTCCTATACAAAAGTTGATGTCATTTTATTTAAAACATATGAAATATATATCAGTTTATTAAAAACACATCAAAAGTACAAGTAACCCGCACAAGGTGCGGAATATAAACTAGTTAGGTTAGAAGTTAATTAGGTTAGAAGCTAAGTGTTGGGCCGGCTGGGTAATCTTAGTGGGCCTACTCCGATGGGCCTGCTCATCTACTTAAAAAGATGAGCTAAATGAATAAATCGTTATTCACACGGTATCGCTCTTCGGTTTTTAAGAAGTACGGAATTATTTATTGTTACATAAATTAACATATTATGTGAATCAAGGTCACATAAATTGATAGAATTTAACATCGTTTTATTTTATTTAAAAAAAATAAAGTTGGCGGATCTGAAACCGGTTTGATCCGGTTTTAAACGGAGTTTAAAATTTTCGGGTATTATAAAACATAAATTGAAAAGTCATAATTTTTAAAATATAATTATTAAAAATCAAATTTACAAAACCATATTACAAATGGAAATATAACATGAATGAAAAAATAAATCAGCTTTAACCGAAAAATTTAATATCAAATAATTTCAATTTCAAGAAAAATCGAATGTTAAAAAGCTTAAAACCCATAAATCATATGAAAAGGAAACAAAGCCACACAAAAAAAAAGGCAAAGGATAAAAGTAAAGAAAAAGAAGAAATTAAAACATTAAAAAATTAATTTTTGTAACAATTTAGAAGATATCATAAACGGAATATTTAAATAGAAATTGTTATAA
>BSUD01000001.1:155049194-155083986 GCA_033239045.1 Fagopyrum esculentum
TATATATATATATATATATATATATATATATATATATATATATATATAGGTAAATGTTTAGGTACGGTCACTTTATTGCGGTACGACCGTACGGGCGACACGTGTCCCAAAAAAAAAAGTTTTTTTTTTTTCTTTTCTGAAACGATTTTTTTTTTTCTTTCTGTTCTGAAACGATTTTTTTTTTTCTTACGAATGAAATTTTGTTTGAACTACCATGTTATAATTTATGCACTATTCTCCTATAAACTTTGAATTATTCCCATATAATCCATGAACTATTACTTTTTAATATAATCCATGAACTTTTCAATTATAATTCATGAACTATCCCATAATAAGTTTTGAACTATTACTTTCACTCCTTTATAAATTTTTGCACTTTAAACTATTCTATTATAATCCATGAACTATTCTATTATAATTCATGAACTATCCCATAATAAATTTTGAACTATTACTTTCACTCCTTTATAAATTTTGCACTATGAACTATTCTATTATAATTCATGAACTATCCTTTTAGAAGTTATGAACTATTCCTTAATAAGTTTTGAACTATTACTTTCATTCCTTTATAAATTTTGCACTATGAACTATCCTATTATAGTTCATGAACTATCCTTTTATAAGTTATGAACTATCCTTTTATAAGTTATGAACTATTCCATAATAAAATTTGAACTGTTACTTTTACTCGTTCTTAAAAAAAAAAAAAAAAATTTCCGGGACACGTGTCGGCCGTACAGACGGCCGCACGGCCGTACCGGAATAATGGGCCTTACTTGAACACTTCCCTATATATATATATATATAAAGATGCAAATAAAAAGGTTTTGCTTTGAATCGGGGAATGAAAGGAAGAAATAGGCTCTGTTGGTTTAGAATGAATCACAGTAACAGGGTTGGACAAAGTTAGGTTCATTGTATACAAAAGAAGTTAAAATTTTAAAAATATATAATATTAACTTTTAGAATTAAAATAATTTAACAATTAGATATTTAGAAAATGGAATTTTAGTTACTATTTTATATTTATTAGTTAGCAATTAGTTGGTTAACAATTTTTTGTTATTTTCAAAACTTACCAGAGAAGTTAGAGTTTACGAAATATTTTTAAAATTTTATGAATTTAGTAGTTAGTTAGTTAACAAATTTTTTTTTTCAATTGCTTATATGAATAAAACAAAAATGTCACTTATGGTTTTTAAAGTATATTTGTGGTTAAATAAATATATTTGTTGGTTAACAAAATATTTTTTTTTTCAATTTTATTGTAGATTTATTTACGAAAAAAATTAGAATGACAGTTTTGTAAATATTTTACAAAAAAACTGATGTGACATCACTCGTTGTTTGACATGTGGCATTAGCGTCCTTAGTTTTAGTAAATAATATAGATTATTATTCGGATTACTATTTATTAGGTATGTCGTTGACCTAATGTTATGGGGTCGTTGACCTACTATTATGGGAGCTATTGTTCCACAAATATGTTGGTCGTTAACATACTAATACGTGGGTCGTTGACATACTGATACGTGGGTCGTTGACCTATTGTTATGTGAATCGTTGTCAATATAATATAAAAAAATTGTTGAACTACGGATATATATTTGACTTTTTATTTAATTTAACAAAGTCAATTACATATATTTTTGCTATAATATTTTTCTTTTTTTCGTCTCATAATTATTTATAAAATCATCGGTTATGCACGACTTCTTATTAAATCGGTCGTATTTTGATTCATTTTTTTATATCAAATCGGTTATCAAGTAAGGCTCGCAATTTGAGAATGCCTCGCAATTTGAGAATTTGTATAAATTAAGAGTTTCCTTAATTTTGTTATCCCACATCTATTATAAGTAAGATTGATAGCTTGAGAAATTGTATAAATAGGGGAGTTAAATTTACTAAAAATTTTAAAGTTTATGAAGTATAGCAACTACTAATAAAAAATCACCAACCCAAATATATCATAACTTTACGAAATGTTGCATAATCAATAACCATGATTTTGCAAGACCCTTACAAGTACGGAGGTAAATCAGCAATCCCTCGCGAGAAAATCCGATCCTGACGTAGCTTTAATCAATATTAATTATAATCTGAAAGCTGACCCTAACGTAGATTTAGTCAATATTAATCATAGTCTGAAAGTTTAGTCTCAGATATGACAATAGAAAATGTTATATTACTAGAACTAGAAATTGGGATGAGTCCGCTAGGAATAAGGAATTGAACAGTTCAGTGCTTGTCATGGGAATGAGAACAAACCTCTTTAGAAGGGTAGACTAATATCACATGTGAATTAAAAATGGATGGAAAAGGTATAAAAACATCGTTTATGGCGATATTATAATAACATACAAAAATATTAATGATGACAAATTTGTATTTAGTCACTATTCGTCCTGATATTTTTAATATTTTTTATATGTGCAAAGCACGGAAATTACTAGTTGTCGTTAATTGTGGCAGCACCACCATCGTTGTTTCCGTTGCTTTTTCATGTCTCCATGGCAAATCAACAACCAAAATAAAAACTAACAAATCCACCAAAATTCTTAAATAATGGACTTTTAAATTATTGTTCATTAAACTATGTAATCAGTTTCGAATGAATTCTAAGTGTAGGATTCCCATATTTCAGTAATAAAACCGTTGAAATGAAAACGCTCAGGAAAGTACCAACAAAACAAGGGTATTTCACGTAAGGTTGAATGAAATATGCATAATTTCATTGATGATAAACCCTCCTTCCTTTGCTTCAGGAAGCAAACAAAGCACCATATTATTCTAATGCCGAGTCTGACTAAGAAATCCAAAGCCCAAAAAGCAATAATACACCTAAGAAACAAGCAAAACAATAATAACAGTCTCCAAATTCAACTGGATGTTACTTAACACAGTGTATATTTTGTTCAAAGCTCTAAGATCACCTTCTTAGTAGGTGTAGCCCTTGACAAACATTCCCTTCTTGGCCTCCTCGGCTTCTCCCTCAGCCGAGTATTTACCAAGTTGAGCAAGAGAGTTGGCTTTGGCACGCACTAGAAGCGCCTTCTGTCCAGCTTCAATGTTCTCGGCTTGTCCTTTCCATGTCTTGAGCACTGAGTTCTGAAGGGCACGTGCATAGGAGAAGGATACGTGCCATGGGTTCGGGCTTTGGTTCATGGCGTTAAGGTTTAGTGTTGCTTCCACTTCAGACTGCCCTCCGGACAAAAACTGTAAAAAATGAAATGTTGTATGACAAAGTTACTCTAAGTGAAAAGGCTTGATTGCACATATACATTTCACCTGCACAGTTAATTTAATGATGATATAGAAAACGCGAAATTTTATCCAACCACCACTTTGACAATGATTATAAACGAACACTTTGTATGAAAATTTCCTATGATTGACTGGACCACCTCTAGTCCCTATAGCACAATCCTTTTCACCAGCATGTCCCATTTCACAAAGAAAAGGGAAGTAGACAAAATTTGCATGCATAAACCATGACGCAGACCGATGTTAACTTTCAACTAAAGTGAAATGAGATTTGTCAATTTTCACCCAACCATGACGCAGACCAATGTTAACAATATATGTTAAAAAACCAAAAGTTTCCATTCATTTTTTACTTCTTAACAAGATGGTTGACTCACTCCATATTTTGGTTTGTAAAAGGTCATTTATGATAAGGAGGCTAGAGTAACCTACCATGATTCCAGGGACTGAAGGAGGAACTCTCCTCTTAAGCACTTGAAGAGTGTACTTCGCAATGGTCTCTGGGGAAGCCTTCTGTTTGTGATCTGCACCTGGGGTAACCATGCTAGGCTTGAGAAGTATTCCTTCAAACGTAACATTGTTTTCCGCCAAGTAGTAGAACACCTCAGCCCAGACGCGCTCTGCTACTTCAGCAGTCCTCTCGATTGAGTGGTCACCATCAAGGAGGATCTCTGGTTCCACAATCGGCACTAGACCATTGTCCTGGAGATATCAAGCACCAAAGATAATCAGTTGCGGTTTGACATTGTCATCTAAATCAGTGTTATATACAAATTCAAACTGGGGACACGGATAATTTGCAACTAGTTTATGAATATCCATCATTCCATCGTCTATAATACTAATCAAGTATGATGACAATTAGACAACCGCAAGGAATTGGATGGCCTTGTTGGACTACAATCATACTATCCAAACTGAATGCTGTCAGCAACAAGATGACAGCCCTACTTGAAGCATTTTTTTCCACGCACGAATGCATGATAAGATCATAGTTTACACAAAACAGTTCTATCTCTACTCTCTTTTCCCAACTTTAACAAACAGCCATGCTTGAAACAAATGGCCATACTTCAAAAAATATCATCAGATCTAGGAGAAATTCAAGTGAATGAAACCTTGAAACTTTTGATTTACCTGGGAGATGGCAGCATAACGGGCTAGGCCCCAGGCAGCTTCCTTTACGGCGAGTGACGAAGGTCCAGATGGAATGCTAACTACGGTCCTCCTACACACCAATGACAAGACAATGTTAAAAAATGTGTACAATAAAGAATTGTTATGTAAGTCTATATATAATAAAATAAGAATGTAAAGCAAAGGGTACATCAATTGTATTCAAATTTCAAACACAACATTTCCTATAGATCCAAAATTTCGATTCACTACAATACAAGAAGAATGCGTAAAATGCATGAAAAATGGTATGATAACTAGTCTTGTAATCCAAGAGTTCCCTTACCATTTAGCAAAGCGAGCACCTTGTTTATAGTATTCAGCAGACCTTGAGGCCAACCCATCTAAGCCTTGGCACCAAGATTCGTTGTTTGATCCCGGCAATGGAGACAAACCCTGTAACAGAAGGTGAGAGATCAAATGTTGTAGTTCCAAAGAGCCTGATCTATTGATAGCCAAAAGGTGTTCACATTATACCTTGTCAACTTTGATGCCGGGAACAATATTCTGATCACGTAGACAGTCAACAAACTTCTTCCCATCAGTTGTAGATTGGTAAAGGGTTTCCTCGAACAATATGGCACCAGAAATATATTCACCTAGGCCAGGTGTTGTAAGCAAGAGTTGCCTGTAAGCTTGGCGGTTTGCCTCAGTGTTGTCCAAGCCAATTGAATCCAACCGTTTCCCGCAGGTAGCATTAGATTCGTCAATGGCAAGGATACCTCTTCCAGGAGAGGCAACTAATTTCTACAGAACCAGCAAATCACAAAGCTCAATCAAAACCAATTACATTTCAAAGAAGCAGATCAATTGAGATCATGATAACTAAATTTATGAAACCACGCGTCCTTAAGTTCTGCAACATAGAAAGAAGATAAGTGGTTCACACAGCGCTTGAGCAAACAATTAGAGGATATCAGTATGTCAAACGCTTCAAAAACAGTAAAATACATTCACTTCATACTTTAATTAAGTGATCCTTTGTTTCAATCTGGTCACTCCGATTCTAACACAAAACCACGACTGGTAGATCGAATATCAAGATCTATTACTGAAGTTTAAACATATAAAAGCAAAAAGATCATCGAAGATCTCTATAAGAGCACGAAAGAGACACAAGAGACGTAGACTCATTTCAGTATAATCACGTCTGCATCTCGATAGTTCAGCTTGAAATCAATTGCGATTATAACTAACAGTTTTTAAATCGCCTATTTGCTAAAAAGTTGTCGAAACGGTAGATCGAAGCCGCAAATCAGACAAGGAAAGAAGGAAGGATTAAAATTAACAACTATCAGCCAGTACAAACTAAATTTAGGGATCTAAGCTCAAAATTTTCATCAAATCAAGAAGAACAAAATTAACCGAGAGATCGAAAAAATATATTACAGCAGTTTTGACGAGCTCATCAGCGTAGGAGCCGGCGGAAGCGCGGACAGGAAGGGAGACTCGACGAGTTGCGAAAAGAGAAGGCGATCCGAAGCGTTTATTGAGTGACTGTTGGCTGATCCCGGAAGAACTGAGATGGACCAAACTGGAGGAAGCCGCCATGGATGTCAACTACAACGCCACCAACCCTCTCTGCTTCAGTCGAAAAAGGTCTCTATTTTGGGGCTTTCTCGGGTTTGGAGCTTTTCGAAGTAGTGGAGAGGCAGCTTGGGTTTCCATTTTATAGTATAAACGGGACGTTAGGCACGAGGAAGCAAACCGTACACTCTCCACCCCATTAGAGTTTATTTTTTTCCTTTTTCCTGCCTATACAAAATTAAGTAATAAATATTCTAAATTACATAAAATCACCGTGAAAAGCACTATAAAATATAAATGACAGATCTCATTATTCTATAATAATACAAATTCAAGACATTAGATTCATTTGTCAATTTTTTTAATCTACGCAAAAAGAAGCAAGATAAATCATTTGGGTTAAAATTTTATTTATACTTTTTATAGAGCGATAAATTGTACGTAAATAAAATATAAATTATTTATTAATATAATATAAGTTAAATATATATTTTTTAAAATAAATGATATGAAACATTGTTCCGTGATTTCGTAGTAAAAGAAGGTCTACTTGAATCTTTATCATATTTGATACTCCGTATGATAGTTAGGTAAAACAACTAACTAATATTTACCAACATTACCACAATAAATATGTTGTATATACATAGCACTTGTGTGATTTGGGTAAAATTTGTATATTTGCAATTAATTTTTAAAATAAGGTAATAATATTTTGAAGCTTAATATAATGATAAAATTATGTAGGGTGAAAATAGTAATTTAAGTTGGTTGGTCATAGTTGGTAGGTGAGAGACGCCACTTAAGGCAAACTCTTTGGGAGACTTGGCTTTTGCCCTTTTGAATATCACACGAGTTACACCCACACTTACACCTAACACTAATCAAGGGCGTCATCAATCATGTTTTCATTAGTTTATTTACCCCGTATATATATTAAACATTTTCAATTATATAATCTCATTTAAATAAAGTTTGAAATTTTCCAGATACGAAACTATAATATTTCCAAATTCTCCACACAAAAGAAGTAAACTTTATTATGTATTTCTAGTCTTGAAGAATTGATATTGTAGTTGCACTGTGTTTACACAATACTAGTGTAGTTTCCGTGCCAAGACACGGATATAATTTGAATTTTATAATTTTTAAAATTTTTATAAGAAAATAATGAAACATAATGGATTTAGTTAACTAATGAAAGATTAATTAAAATTTATAATTAAATTAATTATAATTTCAGATAAATAATAAAAATAGACTAATTTAGACAATATTACATATCTTAGTTAATGTTAGTAGACTATTTTATAAAGTTGATAAAAGTGAAATAAAAATTTTCAAAAGAAAAAATATAAATAAATTGTAAAATTAAAATATAAATGTTAAAGTAGAGAACGTTTAAAAAATTCAATTATAAAATTATCTTAGGTTGTTTTAAATAATATCCATAAAAAAAAATGTAATAATTACATTATAAAAATTTATACATTTTTTAGTTATTGATTATTTTCTAATTAATATAAAAACTATATATTTATATGTTAAAGTTAGAATAATAAATAATCTAATTATTTTATAATTAAAAATGAGAAATTTTTTTTTAAAAAATAATGATAAAGATATCTTAAGAATATATTGAAGATTGTGATAAAATTCTAATGGAAATAATATATCTATTATCTATATCATTGCTTTTTTTTTATTAATTTGTTAATTACTATAATTATAAAATTAAGATGTGCAAGAAAATGACACATGGTGTGAAGTTTATAAGATCACGACACGTGACACAAAGTGTTTCTGCTTTAATATATGTATATAGATTAATTGATAAAAGTTTAATAAAAATAATCTCTTCAATTTTTTAATAAAATTAAAACACATTAGCATCTATACATAAAATAAAAAAGTATATTTAGTATAGATAAATATATGTATAACTATATATTAAATTATTTTGGTATAATTTTTATCATAAAATAATAAATCTATTAGTATAATTTTAACTATATTTATGTATATGTGTAGATATATAAAAAGACATGTATGGTAAGTAGATAAATATAACTTCTATTATAGGATAATTATATTATTACATTATTGACTAATTTAATTATGGTAAATGTATATATAATTTTTTTAAAAAAAAATCAAAATTCTAAGAAAATGGCACGTGGCATAAAATAAATAGGATGAACCACGTTGAAGAAAATGCTTTGACTTTAATATATATACTAGTGTAATACCCGCACCGTGTGCGGTATTAGCTTTAATAAATTGTAAAACAAATCTAATTATTAATTAAAAGTGAGTTTGAAGATAATATTATAAGGGAAAGTAAAAGATAATAAAAACAGAAAGGGATATTTTTAAATAAATGATAGTTTCCATGTTCTTGATAAAAAAAAAAGGTCTTAAATGAAACTGAACATTAAAACGACCCGTAATATAAAAATATATGGAACCATGGTTTATGTAATTAAGATTTTTTTAATATTAGTGTATATATATATATAGATCGTTAGTTTATATAATTTTTTAATTAATTTTTTAAAATGAGAGTGCGTTTTAAATTGCATTGACAAAAAAATGGAAAAAAAACATATGGCATTAAAGACTTCTACTTTACAGTATTATTAGTATATAGATATATATTTTAACATTAATAGTATATATACATATATGTTTGGTAAGTAGATAAATATAAGTTCTATAATTGGATAATTAAAATATGGTAACTATATATATTATTTAAAAAAAACTAAAATTCTAAATAAATGACATGTGGCATATTTTTTTTGTTAGGATGAACCACGTTGAAGTAAACGCTTCTGCTTTAATATATGTATATAGATATATATAGATTATATCAATTTATAGTATCTTTCTCGGAAAAAAAAGGCTAGGAGGATATTCTGTGGAATTTGAGAAAACTTTGTTTACCATATGAAATATGTAAACACAGGAGGACTTGGTGGTCAAATTGTCAAAGTCTGCACATGAATAGTGATCTAGTTCATGCTTGTTTGGTGATGCTTCACCAAACAAAATCGTGTATGTAAGTATGCACATGCATATGGTATGTAAGTATGCACATGCATATGATATTCAAATCATATAACGAGCAAATCAAGTCAGTCTGCACACAAGGAATACTTCCCCAATTCAAGCAATTATTCAGAGGCATGCTCTAAGTAGTAAGTATGCACTTGACCACTATTTTAGCATAGCATTATCAAATATTCAAAGTAATATAAAATATCTATTATGAAAAGAATCTTTTTAAAAAAAATCTGAAATTTTAAGATGATCTATTTTTGCTTTGATTACTTGACCACTATTCTAATCAGGATGAATTTTGGACTTTTTTTTACAGGTGGGTATATACTATTCTACATGTTTTTAGTTATTTACTCTCAAAATTTATTGTATAGCATATATTTATGATACTAATCATTCATCGTCATTTAATTATAATTAAGTTTAGAAAAATATTTGTTATCCTAAAATTCTACAAGTAGTCTACCTATTTGTATTGTAAATACAATTTTAGTGTCCGCTTCGTTGAAGCGGTGAAATGAACGGAATGGAATCGGTTAAGGATAAGAAAAGGAAACGGAAATAAAGGGACGAGGCAGTTATTTTTCAAGATTTTTCTGTGTGAGTAAAAATAAACTATGCATTCGGTATACGCGACCGAAGACGTACTCAGATGTTGGGCCATGAGGCCCAACTTAAATAGAAGAGGTTATAGTTTTTTGGCCACGAGGCCCAGCTCTTCACAAGCCTCAAACGCAGTCTTCATTCTTTGCTTTCACAAAATGAAGACTAGCGTTTATTGTGAAGACTACAGTTTGGTCAAATCTCTCCCACGAGATCCAAAGAGCTCTTAGCCGGAACGAGAGACGATGGCACCGGTGACGGCGATCCGGTGGTTCGCTCTCGCAGCCATTATGTTGTACTTCCTCATCCAGCCGTCAATCGCCATTTACTGCGACGAAGACGACTGCTATGATCTTCTGGGGCATGCACCCTTCTCTCTATCTCCATCTCTCGATTTCTTTATGCTTATATATTCTAATTTCGAGAATTTTGGTGTTTCAGGGTTACTCAAAGTTCTAATTCTTCGGAGATTAAAAAAGCGTATTACAAATTGTCATTGAAACAGTAAGGAGATGTTGTCTCATTGATTTGTTTAGTTGAATTTGATCAAATTTTCGCTGAAGTTTCACCTTTGGAAATCTTTTTGATTTTCTTTACTTTCTTTGGATTTAGTCATCCTGATAAGAATCCGGATCCGGAATCGAAAAAGCTATTCGTCAAAATTGCAAATGCATACGAGGTACGTATGGTATTGAAATCTTTGATGGTTGGGTGACGTCTCTTGATTTCTATTTTATGCTAGATTGCTTGTACTATGACTAGTTTCCTCTAAATTCGGTCCAAATCGTTAATTGATACTGTGTTTGTTATTTGCGCCTCTGAGGAAATTATGAGTAGGCCTTAATTCCAGGAAAGAAGTTTAGGAAGAGAACTCCACTTTAGTTTTTATGCTTTGACATCGATATCAGGTGTAAAGAGGGGGTGTTAGATAATTATGTAACCCTATTAAAGACAGATCTTGTTTTGTCTGTTTGTTGAATTCAATACTTCAGGCAGAACTAAAGCTCTTACATTCATTGTGGATATAAAGATTTTTTTTTTTTTTTGCAAACAGATACTAAAGGATGATGCCACAAGGCAACAGTATGATTATGCTATAGAACATCCCGAAGAGGTAATGATGACTTGTTTTTTTTGTTGATAGATGTAAAACCTAATATTGATTTGTTGTGGTGAAGCAAGTTCATCTCCTTTAGAGTTAATGTTCGTATTCAAACATATATATTTCCTGTCTGAAAAGTGACGTGTTCATAAAGTGGCTTAATTTGTCTTCTGATTTGCATGATATATTGATAGGAATGAGTTTTTCCTGTGGGTGATTACTCTACATATGTAGGATGAAGTAGACTGAAAAAATCTGGACTATTTACTTTCCCACATGTGCTGATAGGAAGTTTTCAAAGATTACAGATCATAACGCGTAGTCGTGTACTAGTTCATGTAGTGAAAAGAAAACATTCTTGTGGGGAAAAAGAGTCATAAGGAAGGCAGTCTTTTGTCTCTTCTGTGTGAGAATGTTATATAATGTTTATGGTTTAACTGTTAGTATGTTGTACTCTCTCTAGTAATCGAGTCTTGCTTTGGACTACTTTACTGTTATGCTTTTAAAAATTAACCAGTAATCTAACACCTTGTCTCAATTAAGTTTCATCATATTGTCACTACTAATGTCGGCTTGCATTGTTTTATTTAGGTATTCTACAATACCGCTAGATACTATAAAGCATACTATGGCTACAAGACGGTGAGGCTTGTTACGCAGTTTAATTAGACCAGTGATAGCTGTTTTTTTTTTTTTTACTATATCAGTATACATTTATGCACGTATGTATGTCATTAATTTTTTCTGTTTGCAAATGATAGGATCCTCGTGCTGTTTTAGTTGGGTTGCTTGTCATCCTCTCAGGATTTCAATATCTAAACCAGTGGACAAGGTACAACCAGGTATAATTGCAATGCCATAATTCTTTGCCTTATCTTTTCATTCTGTCCTGGGGGTAGGATTTATTATGGTATAATCAAGACACGTTACTTTCATGCATAAGTCTTGCTGATCATAATAGTTGAAAGGTTCTTGTAGCTGGTTATGTTTTAAACATTATGTATTTATACAGTGTGAACTATAAATCAATTCCTGTACATCTCGATGGCATTGCATGCATGTAAAGTGCTTCAGTAATCATCCCCCCACCCACACACACAGAATATTAGCAGCTTTTTTTGGCTCTGGTAATGGTTGAATACGAGTCTGAAAATGGTTGAATACGAGTCTGAAAATCCCAGCTCCTTATACGAGTCTTGTACTCATTAGGTGGAGTTACCAAGTGGTTATGTAAAGTAATAACTTTTTTTTACATATCTCTGTGGTACAACACTCTTTGTTAGTTTTTAAGAATATCGGAAATAATAATATCATAATTGCTTATTGTGTGGAATGTGACTTCATCTGAGGCAATCACTAAAATTCTTTCTTGTATGTTACAGGCTTTAGACACTGTCAGAAAGTCACCTGTTTACAAAAACAGATTGCGTGCCTTGGAACTTGAACGCCAAGGTGGATCAACAAATAGGAAGAAGAGTAACAAGATGGACAAGTGTGTACTTTGATATTGTTTTGAACGAATGTGTAAAAATTTGCAATTGCCCGGTTTCAATTGTATTTTGCATTCTTGTTTCATAAGCACCGTCTTTTTTTGTGGCAGGAAAGTGGAGGAAGACCTTAGCAAAGAGCTTGACCTACAAATTAAGGGAGCAGAGAAGCCATCTTTCTGGGGATTACTTGGTATCCAAGTTCTACTCCTGCCATATACAATCAGCAAGGTTCCCCTCTTTAGCCCAGTTCCTTGAATACTCAATATGTTTCGGCATTATTTTGCTTTAAATTACATGCTAATGTAGCTGTCATTGCAGCTTCTGTTTTTTTGTTGTGCTATTTTGTACTGGATTAGCAGTCTGCTCTTTTTTTCCTCCATAAAATCTTCTGTCACGGTCATTGCAGCTTCTGTTGTGGTATGGAGGTTGGTTTTGGAGATACAAAGTTAAGCATGCTCCATACACATGGGAAGATGCGTCTTACTTGACACGCAGTTCTCTCAGCGCGTCTCTAGATGCCTGGTCAAATATAGGTAAACCAGTGTATCATTATTGTTTCGAGCCCCGATCCAAGCAAGCATTTTAAATTTAGTAGAAGATAGCAACGAAAAACAAAGGACTCGGTTTTCTTGTTTTAAAGGGAAGTGAATCGATTTATTAAGCTGCAACATTTTGTGATAACTTAAAAGGATGTAAATCATAAAGGACCTTTCATCTTTCTCACACATCATATTTCTTGCTATTGTATTGCATATTAACTAAAATGTAATCTTTGTAGATGAATCAACCAAGGAAGATCTTGTTTCGAGACAACTATGGATAAAGGGCAACAGAGACAATTACTTTGCAGAAATGCGTAAAGAATCAAAGCGCAGAAGATAGACACACCAGTTCCGTAGAACAACACGAAGACCGTTCTCCAATCTGGCAAGTCTCATACCATGGTATTGGCTCTATCTACTACAATATCTGGGTTGAGCCTCACCTTGTTATAACTTGTAATAGGGAATCTTTTGTATGAACTACAACTATGAAGAGATAAAGAATCACAGATTTTTGTTAATTGTAAGAGACATTACTAGCTTCAGTGTTAGTACTTGAGGTTGATGAGTTTTCCTTTCTGAGGCATACAAATGTAATCCGCAGTTCTCTATACTAATTGTTCTTTTAACTTGTGACAATTCTTTGGCATCTGTCAAGGGAAGTTATGTAGCGTTCTTCATCTTCTTGGTTCTCTTACTCAACCTTCAAGCAATCTTTTGATGTGTCTAGCCAAGTAGATGACCCTGAATTAGGGGTGAACATAGGTTTAAAACCGAACTGAATCATAATAAACTGAACTGAACCTAAAACCGATTTTCCTAAAACCTTGTATCGAAAACCAAACCTATATAAGTAGGTTCGGTTTGGACCTAAAACTGAAAATATGAAATATTAGAACCTAAACCCGAATCTATTAGGGTAGGTTTCAGTTCGGTTTAGGGTTTTGGGTTTGGACCTAAAACTGAAAATATGAAATATTAGAACCTAAAACCGAATCTATTAGGGTAGGTTTTAGTTCGGTTTAGGATTTTGGGCTAAACGGCCTTGTATTTAAATTGCTAATATTATTATTTTAATCGGCCCTTTTTTTAAATAGTAAGTCGGTTTACCGGTCGGTTTGCGATTTTTAACCGAAACCTAATATTTAAAAATGGAACCTAAGGGCATGTTTACTTGTAGATTAGTTTATTTTCGGGTTTATAAGTAAACAACTACAAAAATTAAACCCAGAGTTTATAAACTAAATGAAACAGAAATAAGTTACAAGTACGCAGGCCCTAAGTTGTTAGTTTTTGGTTCGTTCTGGACCGAAACTACTCGGTAAACGGAAATTTAACTTGCTCAACCCTACCCTGATTTTTAGGTTAATTGCGCCAAAAATCCTAACTTTCTTTGAAAGTCAGCAACTTTTAAACTTACCACAGAAACCAGAAGGCAACTTGCATTATTAAACTCGTACAAATGCATATTCTTTCCCTCCCGTTTACAAAACCTCAAACTCCTCCTTAAGAATTTTTTTTTAATACCTATTCTTTTCTTACGTTGTCACCGTATACATATCTATAATTCCTCACCAACCAAACTCAATCCCGGCCAATACCACAACCACTGAAAATAACTACTGAAAATGCACTCGAACCACGAGAGCCATGTCCCGATCCACACTACGCCGGAGGAGGAAAACCGCTACATGCGCCACCACACGGCTCAATACTACGTTCACAGGGTCAAGGAGAGCCTCACAACGCGCGTTTCCAAGTTCATTTGCGCCATGTTTCTCTTCGTCCTATTCGTGGTTAGCCTCGTCGCTTTCATCCTCTGGCTCAGTCTCCGGCCCCACCGACCTAGATTCTATGTTGCCGAGTTTCAGCTCTCCCCGAGTTTGGATCAACCCGACGGGTTTCAGAATGCCACGATCGCCTATAACGTGACAATACGAAACTCGAACCGGAAGATTGTGGTTCACTACGACTCCATACACGGTAAGGTTTATTATAGAGATCTGAGCCTGGGCGAGGCTTTGATATGGAGCGACCCTTTCGACCAAGAGCCGAAGAACACGACTTCGATAGTCGGGTTGATGACCGGATCCACATTGACGGTGAGCAGCCAGCGGTGGACGGATTTCATGAACGATATGTCAGCGGCGCAAAGGGTTGGGTTTAGGCTGGAGTTAACGTCGGTGATGAGGTTTGAGATATATTCGTGGGGTACTAAGAAAGATAAAATGCATGCAAATTGTGACGTGGCGGTGGGGGCCAATGGGACAATCTTGGATGGTTACAAGAACAAGAGATGCTCTGTTTCTTTCTCTTGATACATTGACTGTCTTCGTTATGTTGTCTTGCGTTGGGTTGTTACTGTCGGGAAGTTTGAATGATAAAATTTGTACGTCACGTTGAATGTGTAAAAGTGAAAACTTGTTGCTTTTAGTCATCGATTTAGAACGTGTAAAATATTATGTAATTTTTCCTTCGTGTAATTTTTACTCTTGAAATTGAGGTGATAAATTGTCTTACGTCCATAATAAATAAACTCACCGTTTAATATATAAGTTTAATGATCTACACTTAAATAAGTGCTAAATTCGAACTTAATGTCCATCAAGGCGGATAGTTACTCACCATTTAAGTGATATATTATGTTCCCGCGGACAAGATATTTTGTGTTAATAAACTCAACTCAATGAAATTAGAGTTTCTTATTCAAATAAGAATAAAAGAAATAACAAATAAAACGGCGACCTTCCAACCTCTTATGCTTTCTTCAACCGGATCATAAAGTTGTTATTCAAATTAAATAAGATAAGTCTAAATTTAACTGATCTTAAAATGTGATTATATTTGACGAACTTTTTCAACCCGGAATCGAGTAGTTAGCTCGGTTTATATAAAACTCAACTAGATCATCACGGCTAAGAAAATCATTAGTTTTACTACCTTAGGGTCCGTTCGGCAAGTCCAACATATTATTCTGCGGGTTATTATTTTCAATAATTCATCCAATAATCGATAATCCAAGTCTATTCATTTCTTTTTTTGGTCAAATACTCAAGCATAACATGACAACCTGCTGCACCATACTACACTAGAGCAATGTATAGAAGCATTCTAGAATATTCTAGCTAGAAGACAAAACTAGACAGCTATATATATGTATATGTTCTTCACACAGAATATCAATGAAAAAGTAACAAATACATTTACACATTTCTCTATGTGTACAAGCATTGCCTACACCATTACTAGCATGGTATCAGAGGCTGCAAAAGGACCCACATCCAACACAACAATTTGAAATTCATACCTTCTCTCATGGATCCTCCAAATCCCTCCCCTGACCAACGTTCGGTCAACAACCCACCTCCACCACAAAATAACCCCCCCCCCACCACCTCCCCGCAAAAACATCCCACCACCACCACCCACATATACTCCTCCCACACTACCCACCATGGGAACCCCTTCTTTTCCCTCTAGTTCTGCTATCATCACTATCAAACTTTCTCAAGAAAATTTCCTTCTCTATAAGGCTCAAATAACCCCATAAATACGAACCCTTTCACTTTATACTCTTGTAGATGGTTCATACCCTTCTCCCGCTCCAACATACCCTCTCTACCATGACTGGCTTGTCAAAGACCAGATGGTCATGGCCATCCTTACATCCTCTCTTACAGAGGCTGTCTTGGTTCAAGTTATTGACTGTATTTCCTCCTCTGAGATATGATTTGCCCTTCATGATCTTTTTGCTGCTAGGTCAAATGCTCATGTCGTCCAAGCCATGCTCCAACTCACATCTATGAAGAAGGGCTCGGAGTCTATTAACGATTACTTTGTCAAAGGTCACAACCTCATCTCCACACTCACAGCTGCAAGACATTCCATTCCGGATTCTGAGTTTGTGATCTACCTCCTTGCTGGCTCAGCCCATACTATGAGTCTTTGGTGACTGCTCTCTCCACCCAACCCATCTTACAAAACTCCAAGCAAGTTCTTGCCCATCTACTTGTCCATGAAGCCAGATTGACAAACCAAACTACCAACACATCTCAGTTTTCTTCCCCTCAAGCCCACTACATCAACTTCCAAAATGGACGAGGAACTCATAGAGGTGGACAAAATGGAGGTCGAAATGGCGGTCGAGGTCGAGGCCCTTCCCTGAATCGTGGCTCAAACCCATCGTACTTAACTGGCCAACCAGACAACCGTCCTCGATGTCAACTCTGCACAAAACCAGGCCATACGGTTCTCACATACTGGCATCGGTTCGACCATGCTTTCCAATATCCTCCCCCACCCTCCTTTAGCCAACAACACCCTACATCCCCTCAAGCCAATATGACTTCTCACTCCTGGTACCCAAACACTACAACAACCCACCATTACACCCCTGACCTCTCAAACC
Source organism: Fagopyrum esculentum (assembly GCA_033239045.1). Taxonomy (NCBI): domain Eukaryota; kingdom Viridiplantae; phylum Streptophyta; class Magnoliopsida; order Caryophyllales; family Polygonaceae; genus Fagopyrum; species Fagopyrum esculentum. The sequence goes on from BSUD01000001.1 coordinate 155,066,379, forward strand.
TTCACATCGACAATCTCCCTTACAATGGCACCAAACAGGTTCTCCTTGGTGATGGTTCCACGATTCCAGTGCACAATCATGGCACCTCCTCTCTTCAATCTTCCTCTTGTATTTTTCGTCTCACTAATCTCCTCCATACTCCCTCTATTACCAAAAACTTACTCTTTGTTTCACAATTTTGTAAAGACAATGATGTTTACTTTGAATTTCACTCTTCTTTCTTTCTTGTGAAGGATTTGACCACCAAGAAGCTTCTTCTTCAAGGTCCCGTTCGTGAAGGTTTGTATGTCCTGCCGGCGTCCACTGGTTCGTTGCTACCCACACCCCCTCAAGCTCATCTTGTCGCAACCTCCCTTTCTAGACCTAGCATTATCAACTGGGTCATCCCTCCTATTGCCTCACTATTTTTTGATAAACCATCTTCACATCCCGTCCCCAAAGAATGTAGCAGACCTACCAAGGTGTCCATCCTGCTCTTGGTCCAAAGCCCACACCCTACCTCATCCTAAAAGCCCATCAAGCTCAACTAGAGCTTTTGAACTTTTGTTTTGTGATGTATGGGGTCCGACCCACCATCTTTCCACTAATGCAAACAAATATTACCTATCAATTGTGGATGATCACTCCAAATTCATATGGCTTTTTCACTTTAACTCCAAAACCCAAGTTACCCCAATTATTCATAACTTTATTAAACTTGTTACCAACACATTCTCCACAACCATAAAGTCTATACAAACCGATGGTGGAATGAATCAAACATACTTTTCAAGACCTCGGCATTGCTCATAGAATCACTTGCCCTCATTCTCATTAACAAAATGGCACCATCGAGTCTCGCCATCGTCGAATTGTGGACATGGGTCTTACCCTCCTAAACCATGCATCTCTACCCTTCAAATTTTGGGATTTTGCTTTTCAAACCGCTACATATCTTCTAAATCACCTACCTACACCAATTCTCGATAATCATTCCCCCATGAAATTCTTTACCAACAACCCCCGATTACCTATTCCTTAAAGTGTTCAGTTGTCTTTGCTTTCTGAACCTTAGACCATACAAACAACATAAACTTTCTTTTCGGTCTACACTGACAATATTTTTGGGCTATAGTGACAAACACAAAGGTTACATTTATTTCGATTGGGTCCATTCTAAAACATACATCTCTATGGATGTCATATTTCATAAAACTATGTTCCCATATTCCACTTCCAACATCACTGCTAGACCTACCTCAAACTCTTACACGTCCCTCCCTTTTTCACTAATAGGGTCGTGTTTGCCAAGCCCAAACCCCAGTCCACAAACCCCAACCCATACTACAACATCACAAGATTCAACCCACATCCCTCTATCACCTCTACCACATGTATCCAGTCCGATTTTGGATCTCTCACTGACCTAACATTCAACAACCCATCCAACTTCATCAATCCTTCTCCATTTGATAGCCTTGCTTCCGCTACACCTCCAACGCCCCCTACACCACATCTGATGACCACCCGCCTCCGTAACAACATATCCATTCCCCTTGTTCTTCACGATGGAACCATCCCATGACTTCCCCCTCACTGCCATTCCACTACCACCACCATTCTTGATGAACCTTCATCTTACAGTGAAACTTCCAAATTCTTACCCTGGTAGGATGCCATGACTGCAAAATTCAAATCCTCCTCAACACAAACACTTGGACCCTTGTTCCACCTACATCCTCCACCAATGTTCTTGGTGTCAAATGGGTTTACAAAACCAAACGTCATTCAAATGGATCAATAGAACGTCGCAAAGCTCGACTTGTTGCAAAGGGTTATCACCAATTGGAAGGCATTGATTATGTTGAGACATTTAGTCCTTTTGCAAAACCCTCCCCCATTCGCCTACTGCCCTCCCTTGCCTCCATGAACCAGTGGACCACACGTCAGCTCGACATACACAATGCCTATCTACACGGGGACTTGAAAGAAGAGGTCTTCATTGAACAACCTCCAGGTTTTATCCATGATCAATTTTCTCACTATGTTTGTAAATTTCACAAGTCCCTCTATGGCTTGAAACAAGCCCCCAAGGAATGGTTTTTCAAACTTTGTGACACTCTCTTCACAATGGGTTTTACTTCTTCAAAAGCTGACACTTCTCTTTTCTATCATTGCCAAGGAAACCTTGGTATTTGTATTGGTGTATGTTGATGATATCCTCCTTATCATCTCTAACCCTTTCCTGGCCACTAATTTTGTCTCTCAATTGTCGCAGGCTTTTCCAGTTAAAGATATGGGCGATCTACGCTATATCTTGGGCATAGAAGTCACTCACACTGCTACTAGGTCTATGTTATCCCAAAAGCAATACATTAAAGAGCTCATGTTGAAGACCAACATGGATAATTCCAAGCCAATAGCAACCCCTATTTCCCTGCCCTCCTCCATAGACCACCAACAGTCACATCCCTTCAAGGATCATCACCTCTATCGTAGCACTATGGGCAGTTTGTCAATAGTGTGCTAACACATGCACCATCCAACGGAGCTTCACTTGCATATGGTCAAACGGATACTTCTCTACCTTAACTCCACGAGAGACCTCCAATTTTTCATCTCCTCAAACTCCTTCACCCAGCTTTCGGCCTTCTCTGATGTTGACTAGGAAGGTGATCCATTGGATAGACGATCCACATGTGCTTATTGCGTGTTCCTTGGCAACAATCTCATCACATGGTCCTCTAAGAAACAAGACACTGTCGCCAGATCATCAACTGAAGCTGAATACCGAGCCCTTGTCCATGCTACGTGTGAAACCATTTGGCTCCAGTCTCTCTTGGTTGAACTTGGCATTACCCTCTCTAGACCACCAATGTTGTGGTGTGACAACTTAGGTGCAACATATCTTGTGGTCAACCCTGTTCAACATCACAAGATCAAGCACTTATCCCTTGATTACCATTTTATTCGCGAAAGGGTTCAAGCCAAGTCCCTACAAGTTGCATTTGTCTCTTCCAAAGACCAACTAGTTGATCTCCTTACCAAACCATTGCCTAGTGTTCGTTTTGGCCTGCTACGCTCCAAGCTCTGCCTTACCATGCTTGGCGCGAGGGGGATACTCAAGCATAACATAGCAGCCTGCTACACCATACTACACTAGGGCAATGAATGTCAGTCAGGATCCTCTATTGCCTTTTGTGTAGCCTACTCTATTGCCTATTTTTGATTGGTCAAATTATTAATTTTACCTATTTCCCATAAATTAAAATTAAAGAGTCGGATTATTAATTTAACTATCCAAAATATCTTTAATTTTTTTAAAAAATCTTTATTCCAGTAAAATTAATATACCAAATCTATTCTCTCTCTTCACAACGTTAATCGATTTCTCTGTTCTTCCATTTTCGCTGCTTCCGCCAGAGCGCAACCACCACAAACGCCAGAGAATCGGCTAGACGAAACGCCGACGCCGCCGTAGATCGGCCGTCCAAAGACGGCCGGAGCGCAAATCCCTCTCTCTTTCTCACGAGGGTGAGCGAACAGTTGCCCTTTTTCGTTCCTATTGTATCGCTGCCCCTGCTTCCGTCAGATACAATACCTTTCTCCGCCAAAGAAGATCGGACGCCGACCACGAACACTCAGGTTTGAAGCAAAGTTTTTTCAAATCGTTTATGTGTGCCTAGCTTATGCCTTTTATGAAATTTAGGTTAGTCTGTTGGTGTTGGTTTGCACTGGAACTGGAAGAGAAGGTTATAGAAATTATGCAATTAGGTTAACTTACATTCTAGTTTTAGATTCTATTATATATATAATGAGGCTAATGATGCTGAATTTCAAGCAATTAGATGATACAGGACATTGAACCCTACTTCCTTAATGGTTGAATCATGATTGTATATTAATTTTAATTTAGAATTTCCAATTGTTGTTCTGCATTTGAACTAAAAAACAAGCTTACATCCATTGTTTATTTCATCCACTATACTTAAGTAATTAGGTAAGGTTATAAAAGAAGCTTTACAATGGATGTTGTCATTCCTTCTTTCCTATGTTCTCTCCATGAATACAAGTTTTTCATTATCCTGCATACCAACTGTTTGAAAAATTGATTGTTAGTGAGTTGTTTATAAATTTGTCTTCTTTGCTTGCATTTATGTTGAATTTTTTTATTTTTGTCACTGGTTTGGTGACCTACTTCAGTAACATTGACAAATTTGTATCTTCCATCTTTGAGTTATTTTGCTGCTGATAGGCATTGTCTCTGTTTGTATCTTGTGATGTTAGTGTACCTTGGGATGATGCAAAGATTGAGTATCCATAAAAAAGGCAAGGAAATTATGAAGCAGGTGGGGTATCCATCCAGCTATGGTGATCGGTGGTGGGCACAAGATATAAAAGAATGAGAATCAAAGGTTTGATTAATTAGGGCATGTTTCCATCTCATATTAAAGGCCATGGTGGTAGCTGTAAAGCAAAGGAGAGTGAGTTTATCCTTAAAGAAGTGCATTTGGTATTTGGTGTGGATGTAGGGATACTTTTGGGGAAAAAAATTGAAGGACTTTCTTCATCTTGTCTAGTAGGAGACCTTCCTCCCGTGCTTCACTGTTCATTGTTCAAGGAAGTTATGAAAGATGTATCTCTATATCTTAGAGAGGAGGGATAATAAGGGGATGATAAAAGTTTTGATTTTTATCTAAGTGATTATTGAGAATTTCCTTTATTTTCTATAATAGGTTGATCTCTCTCTAAGGTATACCTTTTATTTGATATTTATACGATCACTTATCGTCTAATTTCACGATGATTGATGTTGTTGATCAGCTTCCTACAAAGATCAAAGTTCAATGGTCATTTTGTGACTTTTGTAAGAAACGGATTTGAAAGTCATATGATAGCTTTAGTAAGAAACGGATTTGAAAGTCATATGATAGCTTTACTAGTTATGAAATCCTTTACGAATTAGTTAATTAAATTACATCTAATATAATAAGCACATAAACTCAAGAATAACTTTAGTAAGAAACGGATTTGAAAGTCATATGATAGCTTCCATTTCATTGCGAACACAAGCAAAGAACAAGGCAAAATGTGGAATTAAATTACTCCCACATCAACTTCTAGTATATTTTCATTGATCGCAATCAGTATAAAAAAGAAATTTTAATATTCTAAATGTCAAATACAAAATATGACAAATACTTATAAAGCATTATGAAAAGCAAATACAATATTGTCAATGTCAAACACAAAATCCATATGACAAATACTTAGGAAGCGTAACTCATGTAGCTTCTTGATTTCATTTATCCAAAACATCATCGAATTGCACCTGCAATTCGATGCAATATACCAAATCTATTCTCTCTCTTCACAACGTTAATCGATTTCTCTGTTCTTCCATTTTCGCTGCTTCCGCCAGAGCGCAACCACCACAAACGCTAGAGAATCGGCTAGACGAAACGCCGATGCCGCCGTAGATCGGCCGTCCAAAGACGGCCGGAGCGCTGATCCCTCTCTCTTTCTCACGAGGGTGAGCGAACAGTTGCCCTTTTTCGTTCCTATTGTATCGCTGCCCCTGCTTCCGTCAGATACAATACCTTTCTCCGCCAAAGAAGATCGGACGCCGACCACAAACACTCAGGTTTGAAGCAAAGTTTTTTCAAATCGTTTATGTGTGCCTAGCTTATGCCTTTTATGAAATTTAGGTTAGTCTGTTGGTGTTGGTTTGCACTGGAACTGGAAGAGAAGGTTATAGAAATTATGCAATTAGGTTAACTTACATTCTAGTTTTAGATTCTATCATATATATATAATGAGGCTAATGATGCTGAATTTAAAGCAATTAGATGATACAGGACATTGAACCCTACTTCCTTAATGGTTGAATCATGAATGTATATTGATTTTAATTTAGAATGTATACGTAGTATTGTATACTCTGCTCAATTTGTATTGTAGTGATATAATGATTGTTGCTATCTCGTTATATTACTTTAGAATATATTTTCATGTATTTTTTATTGTGTTAAAAAAGGCTATGGATTTACAACAAATACTATCATGTCGACGTTTAGAATTTGAGGATGACAATGGTTCAGAGTTTGAGCAAGATGATGATATGATGGAACCGTTACATTCTAAGTTATCGAAGGATATTATTCCAAATATTGGTATGGAGTTTGAAAATGAGGATGCAGCTTATGAGTTCTACAATACTTATGCTTTAGCTGTTGGCTTTTCTATTCGAAAAGGTTCGCTTCATAAAGACAAGCGAACAAAGATAGTGTTAGATAGAAAGTTTGTGTGTTAATGTGAAGGTAAACGAGGAGTTGACAAACGCGATGCTTATAGTAAATCTCACCAGCCAGAGACGAGGTTTGATTGTTTAGCCATGTTAATGATTAGTTGTCGTCAAACTGGAAGATATCATGTTGTTAAATTCGTTGCTAACCATGGTCACAATTTGGCAAGCCCGAGTAAAACTCATTTGTTTAGATCGCATAGAAAGGTGTCTATCTCTCAAGCATTCCAAGTTGACATGGCTAACATGTCAGGTATTGCTCCAAAAAATACATATGAGTTCATGGCTAGAGAGGCAGGGGGTCGTGAAAATGTTGGCTTTGCTCATGTGGATTTAAAAAATTATTTGCGCACTAAGCGTAGTTTACAAATGAAGCAAGGTGATACTGGGGGCGTTCTAGAGTACTTACAGGGTATGAAAGTTGAAGATCCGAGTTTCTATTATGCTATTCAAGTGGACGAAGATGATATGATAACTAATATTTTTTTGGGCTGATGCAAAGATGATGGCTGATTATGATGACTTTGGTGACGTTGTTTGCTTTGACACTACATATCGAAAGCTTAATGATGCTAGACCAATTGCCTTATTTGTTGGTGTGAATCATCATAGGCAAACGACTATCTTTGGTGCGGCATTGCTATATGATGAGACCTCATATTCATTTGTGTGGTTGTTTGACACATTTTCAAGGGCTATGGGTGAAAAACGATTTAAGACAATGTTGACAGATCAAGATGCTGCAATGGCAAAGGCACTTTCTTCTGAATGGCCCGAGACCTATCATCGACTTTGTGTTTGGCATATTTTCCAAAATGCAGCTATTCATCTGGGTAATGTGTTTGCGAGGTACAAGGACTTCTCTAGAGATTTCGGTAGCTGTATTTGACTATGAACACGAGGCGGAATTTTTAGATGCTTGGAGGAAAATGCTTGATACATACGACCTTCAAAGCAATGATTGGCTGCAAAGAATGTTCAACATCAAAGAAAAATGGGCATTAGTGTATGGTCGAGATACATTTTGTGCGGACATGACAACTACACAACGAAGTGAAAGCATGAATAAAATGCTAAAACATTATGTAACCCATAAGCATAAAATCAGAGATTTTTTTGAGCACTTTCAGCGGTTACTTAAAGATCGCCGTTATGATGAGATGCTTGCAGACTTTAAGGCTAACCAAAGCAAAGTAGTAATGTCTTATCCTATAGAAGTTTTGAAGGATGTTGTGGGCATTTATACACCCGAGGTCTTTAAGTTGTTTGAGAAAGAAGTGTACAAAACATTTGACTATCAACTCGAAGTTTATAGTGAGATGGGAACAACTGTGCAGTATACTGTTACACCTTATAAGAAGCAGTTTAACTATGTTGTCTCCTATGATGAAGGAGAAGAAGTTGTACATTGCAGTTGTAGAAAGTTTGAGTTCGCTGGCCTACTATGCAGTCATATACTAAAGGTTTTCTCTCTTAAAGGTATTGTTGAAGTTCCCAGCAAGTATATCTTGAAAAGATGGACAAACAATGCCAAAAAAGGTAGCATTCAAAATACTAGCGGTGGTAAAAATCTTGACCCGGATCCTAAAAGCGCAAGGGGTTGGCGTTATAGAGACTTGTGTCGTCTGTCTACACGATTGGTCACGAGAGCTGCTGAATTTGAAGATAAGTACATCCGTGTGAAAGAGGGTCTCACTAACTTGCTAAAAGAAATTGATTCAAACTCCACAGAAAGACTTGTTGAATCGTTACCAAGTTGTCACACGGAAATAAATGATTCAAGTCAAGATATGCCTATGAATCGCAATGACGTGATTGCCAAAATAAAAGGCATGAAGTCAAAGCCAAATTCTGGAAGTCGGTCAAGTAAAAGGCGCATGAGTGCTCTTGAAATAACTACAAGGAAAAGAAGAAAAGCTAAGAATAACATGGACAAGGAGACACAGGTATAAATTATAATATGTAAGTATGTGTTTTATTGTTAAACTACTTTTTTTTAGTTCGTTGGTTCAATGCAGGAAAACAACACTACTCACATAGACGAAAATAATCCGCAAAATTCAAATTTAGGCGGTTCTCGTCATTGGGTTCCATATGGATACACTATGATCCCTTTTGAAAATCAACATTCCCAACCTAGTCATATGGAGTTATTGGCAAGTATTGGTTTGCCTCAGGTAAACATAATAATAAAAAATTTCTCGTTTTTTAGATATATTATTTATGTTTTCTTGATTAGATGAGTTTATTCGTAATAAACTACATGCTTGACATTGTAGGTGCAATTCGATGATGTTTTGGATAAATGAAATCAAGAAGCTACATGAGTTACGCTTCCTAAGTATTTGTCACATAGATTTTGTGTTTGACATTGACAATATTGTATTTGCTTTTCATAATGCTTTATAAGTATTTGTCATGTTTTGTGTTTGACATTTAGAATATTAAAATTTCTTTTTTATACTGATTGCGATCAATGAAAATATACTAGAAGTTGATGTGGGAGTAATTTAATTCCACATTTTGCCTTGTTCTTTGCTTGTGTTCGCAATGAAATGGAAGCTATCATATGACTTTCAAATCCGTTTCTTACTAAAGTTATTCTTGAGTTTATGTGCTTATTATATTAGATGTAATTTAATTAACTAATTCGTAAAGGATTTCATAACTAGTAAAGCTATCATATGACTTTCAAATCCGTTTCTTACTAAAGCTATCGTATGACTTTCAAATCCGTTTCTTACAAAAGTCACAAAATGACCATTGAACTTTGATCTTTGTAGGAAGCTGATCGACAACATCAATCATCGTGAAATTAGACGATAAGTGATCGTATAAATATCAAATAAAAGGTATACCTTAGAGAGAGATCAACCTATTATAGAAAATAAAGGAAATTCTCAATAATCACTTAGATAAAAATCAAAACTTTTATCATCCCCTTATTATCCCTCCTCTCTAAGATATAGAGATACATCTTTCATAACTCCCTTGAACAATGAACAGTGAAGCACGGGAGGAAGGTCTCCTACTAGACAAGATGAAGAAAGTCCTTCAATTTTTTTCCCCAAAAGTATCCCTACATCCACACCAAATACCAAATGCACGTCTTTAAGGATAAACTCACTCTCCTTTGCTTTACAGCTACCACCATGGCCTTTAATATGAGATGGAAGCATGCCCTAATTAATCAAACCTTTGATTCTCATTCTTTCATATCTTGTGCCCACCACCGATCACCATAGCTGGATGAATACCGCACCTGCTTCATAATTTCCTTGCCTTTTTTATGGATACTCAATCTCTGCATCATCCCAAGGTACACTAACATCACAAGATACAAACAGAGACAATGCCTATCAGCAGCAAAATAACTCAAAGATGGAAGATACAAATTTTTCAATGTTACTGAAGTAGGTCACCAAACCAGTGACAAAAATAAAAAAATTCAACATAAATGCAAGCAAAGAAGACACATTTATAAACAACTCACTAACAATCAATTTTTCAAATAGTTGGTATGCAGGATAATGAAAAACTTGTATTCATGGGGAGAACATAGGAAAGAAGGAATGACAACATCCACTGTAAAGCTTCTTTTATAACCTTACCTAATTACTTGTTTTTTAGTTCAAATGCAGAACAACAATTGGAAATTCTAAATTAAAATCAATATACAATCATGATTCTACAATTAAGGAAGTAGGGTTCAATGTCCTGTATCATCTAATTGCTTGAAATTCAGCATCATTAGCCTCATTATATATATAATAGAATCTAAAACTAGAATGTAAGTTAACCTAATTGCATAATTTCTATAACCGTCTCTTCCAGTTCCAGTGCAAACCAACACCAACAGACTAACCTAAATTTCGTAAAAGGCATAAGCTAGGCACACATAAATGATTTGAAAAAACTTTGCTTCAAACCTGAGTGTTCGTGGTCGGCGTCCGATCTTCTTTGGCGGAGAAAGGTATTGTATCTGACGGAAGCAGGGGCAGCGATACAATAGGAACGAAAAAGGGCAACTGTTCGCTCACCCTCGTGAGAAAGAGAGAGGGATCTGCGCTCCGGCCGTCTTTGGACGGCCGATCTACGGCGGCGTCGGCTTTTCGTCTAGCCGATTCTCAGGCGTTTGTGGTGGTTGCGCTCTGGCGGAAGCAGCGAAAATGGAAGAACAGAGAAATCGATTAACGTTGTGAAGAGAGAGAATATATTTGGTATATTAATTTTACTGGAATAAAGATTTTTTTTTTAGAAAATTAAAGATATTTTGGATAGTTAAATTAATAATCTGACTCTTTAATTTTAATTTATGGGAAATAGGTAAAATTAATAATTTGACCAATCAAAAATAGGCAATAGAGTAGGCTACACTAAAGGCCATAGAGGATCCTGACCGAATGTATAGAAGCATTCTAGAATATTCTAGCTAGAAGACAAAACTAGATAAATATATATATATATATATATATATATATATATATATATATATATATATATATATATAGAGGGTGTGGTTCCCATGAGAACACACTTATCGTGTAATTATGAGAACAATCTTAGACCGCCGGATGGTGAGTATTAAGAGTCGAGATTTAAAGTAGATATCATAATTAATAATAACTACGAATACTAATTAGGAATAATCCATTCAACCAACAATAACTACGAATGATACACTCAACCAACAATAACTACGAATAATACATTAAAGGGATAATTTGACATACTAGGCTGTTTTTGGTTTTTGTTAAAGAAACTATACCCCATTTTTTTTTACCACTTTCATTTAATGGTAGGTAAAACTAATTAACCCTTCTATTTAAAAAAAAGAATGTTTGTTATTAGTTACTTGTTATTTAAGTGTAAGTTTTAAATTTTAATTACTAAATTTGTTTTTTATTTCTATTTTATTTTTTTGTCTTTTTTATTTTTTTTATTTTCTGAAATATATTTGTCATACCAGAAATCTCTCATACCAGAAATTTTATCATACCAGAATTTTTATCATACCAGAATTTTAATCATACCAGAATTTATATCATACCAGAATTTTTATCATACCAGAATTTTTATCATACCAGAAATTTATCATACCAGAATTTTTTTCTTACCAAAATTTTTATCATACCAGAATTTTTATCATACTAGAAATTTTAGCATACCAAAAATTTATCATACCGGAAATTTTATCATACCAGAAATTTTATCATACCATAAGTTTTTTTTTTTGTCTTTTTGTCTTTTTTATATTCATACCAGAAACACATACCAGTTTTTTTGTTTTCTTTTTGTCTTTTTTATATAATTTACATACCGGAAATTCACATACCGAATTCACAAACCAGAAGTTAAAAAAAATAAAATAGAAATTTCAAATTAACACCATTGGTACTATTGTCTTCCTTCTTGCTCTTGTCTTCTTCTTGCTTCTTCTGGTATGTGTTTCTGGTATGAATACAAATAACATACCAGATGAGAATCAAACACAGCTATGACACTATATGCTCAACACGTATGCTAAGATTATGCTGCTATGATAGGAGATGTGTTTTGTTTGTCTTGAGAATACTTCAGTAGATTGACCTGCAAAGAGAGCAAGTAGAGTGGTGATTATCAAGCCCTAGGAACTACAATTCTATATTTTCATAAGGCAATCAGAATAAATTAAAGAACTTGCAATCTTTAGCCCAAGGCCACAGTTTGTAGCAAAGTACCCATAAGGCATAATCAAAGCTAAACACTACTTGTAGCTTTGGTTCCACGATCCTTTTTCCCCCTAAAATTAACAAGCAACACACCACAAGTTTAATCCTAGATATTAATTGCATAACGCAAAATCATTGTTATTTTGAAAATAATCAAGGCTAAGAAGAGAGTAGTTCAAAATACATACCATACTTGCATTTGATTGGCCTCCACACCCATGAATGCAAATGGGTTAAGCTCATGGCCTTGTCTAAGAAGTAGGAAACACTATACCCCAATTCACAAATTTGAAAAGAATCTACCTTTCCATGTGATCAATGACGGCGACGGAGTTATTTTCAAAGTGCTTGAAACGCCTCGTTTCAGCAACAAACTTGCTAATCCGCTACGCTTCCACATCATCGTCATCAACCGCAAGATACTCCACGTCATGGCCGTAGACCCAAAGCATCAGCAAATAAAAGATGACGGCAAAGACGGCAAGTGCAATAAGGAACCAACTGAAGCCGATGTTGACCAACGACTTGGCACAGTGGAGCGTCTCTTCTCCGTCGCATCGAACCACCTTATGACCCTCCTCCATTAAATATTGCAAGAGCAACAAGGAGACGATGAAACACGAGCTAGATCTAGATCTAAGTATAGATCTAGATCTAGATCTAAGTAACAGAGAGCAACCTTCTTCGTCCTCTGCAATAGCGCCGTCGAGCCTCCCCAGCCTCTGCAACAACCGTAAGCATCAGTTGAGGGAGAGAAGGATCTTCGGCGAGGGAGAGAAAGATCTTCGGCGAGAGAAGTCAGAGAAGAAGCGAGGGAGAGAAATGGAGAAAGAGAGGGTTGTGGGTTAGGGTTTGTATTTCCACGGTAAAAAAAGAGATTGGGGGTACAATTACTAAACTATAAATTGGATTTGGCCTAGTTACTAATTATAATTAAAAAAAAGCCTACTTACCTAATTAACCCTACATTAAACGATATGACACATTCGTAACAAAACTAATAATAATTACGAATTTGTTCTCATGATTACACGATAAGCTTGTTCTCATATGATCTATACTCTATATTAAGGCTGTTCAAACGGACCGGACCGGACCGGACCGGACCGTAAACTCTCGGACCGGACCAGACCGGACCGTTTCACACTAGTAGTGAAACGGGCCATGGACCGGACCGGACCGGACCGTAACGGTCCGGTCCACCACGGTCTGGTCCAATACGGTCCGGTCCGGACCGTTTTATTAATTTTTTTTAAAAAAAAATAAAAAAAATATTTTTTTTGTATGCATTAAATCCGGTCCGGCCCGGGTTTGGACCGGACCGGACCGGATACTCTTCTTATTGAAAAAAAATTAAAACAACAATTAACGGTCCGGGACCGGACCGGACCGTAATATTTTAGACCGGACCGGACCGAAATTTTCCAATTACGCTCCAGGACCGGACCGGACCGTAATTTCCGGTCCGGTTTTCCGGTCCGGTCCAAAGTTGTGCAGCCCTACTCTATATATATATATATTCTTTACACATAATACCAATGAAACAGTAACAAATACATTTACACATTTCTCTCTGTACACAAGCATTGCCTACACCATTTCTAACATCAAAATAATTTTTCAAAATAATTTGAGTAAAACAATACCTTTAATAAATCTATAATCTGCATTGCCTAACAAACCTTGATTGTTTGGCAATATTATTAGACTAATCACAATCTTTAATAAATTTTCGTTTGTATCGCAAAGTCCCGTTTACCATATTCAGGCGATCATTATTTTGGAAATTTGACAGCTTAATATTGGTAAATTAAAAGGTCAAAGTATTGAATAGCTATGTTGATGTGGCATGTAATCTACAGAATCACGTCCCATTTCTACCACATATATTTGCGGGTACAAGTCCAAAAACAAAGATAGGTATGGCAATAGAGGCATCCACAATCCACAACCTAACTTCAAATTTTCGTCTGATTTTGAATGATTCAATCTCCCTGTAGTAAGTAGTTCATGAATATATACCATTTGTCATATATTGGTCAAAGGGCAAAACTCCGGCTTGTGTTCGGTAGGATGTGAAATATGGGTATAAGTCAATGACTTATTTGATACAAATTCACTTATACTTATGTAGTTATGTGGAGAAGAAATTTTATAAGATTTTTTTTTATAGTGGGAGGAGATCACCTTCCTACACAAAAATACTAGTGTAATACCCGCACCTTGTGCGATTTTTGAAAATTAAGGGTTAGATTTATTAGGGAGAATTTGACATACTAGACTTTTTTGAGTTTTTGTTTAAGAAAATGTACCCCAAATTTTTTACCACTTTCATTTTTTCATTTAATAGTAGGTAAAAAATATTAACCCTTCTATTTAGAAAGAAAGAATAAATGATGTTTGTTATTTGTTATATAAGTATATGTTTTAATTTTTAATTACTGAATTTTTTTTTAATTATTTTTCTTGTCTTTTTTTTATTTTTTATTTTATTTTTTATTTTCTGGATTGAATTTCTCATACCGGAATTTCTCATACCAGAAATTTCATACCAGAAAAGTCAATATAAGAAATTATCATACCAGAAATTATTTTCATACTAGAAATTTCATACAAAAACTAGATACCATAAATTATATACCATAAATTAAATACCAGAAATCAAATACCATAAATTTGATACCAGAAATTATATACCAGAAATTAAATACCATAAATTATATACTAGAAATTAAATACCATAAATTAAATAGCAGAAATTTGATACCAGAAATTTTACAAGTTAAGTAAATTTCATACCGGAATTTCTCATACCAGAAATTTCATACCAGAAATTTCATACCAAAAATGATATACCAAAAATTTCATACGAAAATTAGATACCATAAATTATATACCAGAATTTAGATACCATAAATTATATACCATAAATTAAATACCATAAATTATATACCATAAATTATATACCATAAATTATATATCAGAAATGAATCTAGTCCCCATATGTACTTTGTTCATAAGTATCAAAACAGGACCTTATTTGCTAACTAGGAGATTATATATCTAGTTGTGACTTAATAGACGTTTGGAATGAAGTTGTGGACGGGGCAAGATATGAAAAATGTTCTATTTGCAGATAAGTGAATAAGTAAACTATAAAAGCAGACATGTGAGAACGACTACTGCGATCATTCATGGCAGTAGCACAAACTGCACTGTTCTTGTGGCCAAGGTTCATCATATTGATGACATCAACTGTTGGCGACACAGGCAATCGGTTTGCATCTGGTACATTTATCCCATTCGATGTACTGTTACGTATGTCTAATGTGTTCCAGTGTTAAGGAAAAGAATGAGTTTTGTGCAGATAATTCAAGAAACTTGAAAAGAAACAAGTGATATGAATATAATCAAGGATATTTTTTGTTTGAACCATCTGTCACTAGAAGATCTCTTAGTTGCTCGTTGTAAATTTCCATCATCTACACAGAAACCTCATAGCTAATTGACTCTTTTCTCTGTTCCGAGAGAAGAAATAAATCATTCAACGCCCTATGACTGGTTTTGGAAGAGAAATAATATGCCATGACTGGTTTTGAAATGAAGAGAATATGCCATAATCTTCAAAGATTACAACCAAAGAATGAAGAGAAATAATATGCATTTTACCATTGCTATGACTGGTTTTGGAAGAGTTGTTGCCTAAAGGCGTTCAACAAGAAGTGGATAATTATTTCTACTTGTGTTACAGTGCAAGGTATCATAGTAGAAAGCTTGTTAGAAGACATAATCAAGGCCTCTAGCCAGGTCAAATTCCCCAGACTGCTAGGTATAGTACCACAAATCGAACAATCCTTGGCTCTCAAACTCAACGCGGATCTGAGTTGCAGCAAAGCCCGTCGTTCTCAAGTGGCTTCAATCGGATCCATATCAGTTGGATTCATCCGAGAAAAGGTGTTCTTCATACCATATATACTTCATTACTTGTTGCCTTGACAAGAGGAATGAAACTCACACTTAACGTCTTGCTCTTGCGCTGCTATAGATCTACAGATCTGATGTAGATCTACATCTTAACTTGAAGGGAATGAGGGAGAGAATGAGAAAAGAGGAAGGGAGGCGGCGGTGACGGTGGGCGTTTAGTTACCGGAGGAGCAGTGGCCGTGGTTTTCGAGGAGAGCGGTCGCGGGGTGAAGGGAGAGGGTGAGAGAAAAGGAGGCGGCGTTGGCAGTGGAGGAGAGCGTTGGCGAAGAAGTCGATCAATTGAGAGAAGGGGAAAGACGAAGAGATGGGGAAGCGGCGGCTCTCAGCTTGCAATGAAGGCCTTTTAGGATTTTCACGGTAAAAAAAAATTTGGGGTATATTTCCTTAACTAAAAACTAAAAAAGCCTACTTACTATCATCATTTCTCAAAACAGCCTACTAACCAAGTTTGCCCGATTTATTATCATGTTAGTATATATATATATGAGAAGATTGGTGAAATAAGGTACTTTTTGTAACTTGTAGACTAACTAGGCACCCTATTTTTACAATTAAAAAATAAAGATAAAATTGAGTGGATATGGCCAAAATTATGGAAATTTTAAGATTCTTCTCTCTCTTATTAATAATCAAATAAATTTTGTTAAATCGGGAAACTAAATATTCTTATTTATCTTCTTAATTATAATAAGTAAAAGATTGTGTCAAAGGTTGGAATCGAACTCTGGACGAGTTGCCCCACCCCCCGCCCTTATACCAGTTAGACTAATCAAACTTCGTGTATTCTTTTGCCGATACACAATATTTAATACACAATATTTAATACACAATTTTTATACATAATTTCAATTACACAATGTCCGTACACAATTTCAATTACACAATGTTAATACATAATACACAAATATCAGCTACAAAAAATGCATTGGACATACATAACCACGAAATCGTTATGTAGAAAGTCGTTATTTAGAAAGTCGTAAAAATTATGTAATCGTTATGTAGAAAGTTGCAAAAAATGCATTGGACAATATTCTTTGTGTAACCAAACATTGTCAAAACGACATACACTTGTACTACATAAACGTAATCGTTATGTAGAAAGTCGCAAAAATTATGTATCAGCATATGTACATAACCACGAAATTATGTATCAACATATGTACATAACCACGAAATTAATAACAACATATTTTTTTAATTATGATAAATAAATAAATAATTAAAGAGCAAACCTCCATTGACGATATTCGAGTTTCTTAAAATCGAAAAAATGGAGATTAGAAAGGTAGACGAAGAAGAAGAATGAAAGATTGTTGTATTTATGTGAGGAGTTATTTTAGGAGCTGTTATAATTTCTTTCCTAATTTGACGTAATAATTTAGTTTATCAATTATTTTAATTTGCCAAATCTGTTACATATTTAAGGAGATAGAATATTAACATTTATGGCAATATCAATTAATATTTATCAATTTATCTTTTTCTACATAAAATAGGGTGCCTAGTTTGTTAATTGAAAACAAAAAGTGCCTACTTTATACACCAAGATACATAAACTACCTACTTACCCTAAACACTCTATATATATATATATATATATATATATATATATATATATATATATATA
>BSUD01000001.1:155083996-155136020 GCA_033239045.1 Fagopyrum esculentum
ATATATATATATATATATATATATATATATATATATATATATATATATATAAATGAAAAAATTGATAAGTAGTTATTTATCCCTTTTGATGACAAATTAGACAAAACTTTAGATAACAGTGGAGGTATAACTTTTATTAATAAAGTTAAAATATTAAATATTTATATAAAAAAATTTAGAAATCACTATTTAAAAATTATTTTGGACTTCGAAAAACGTAGCGTTGACACGTGACAATATATGTTTCTGCTTTAATAGATATAAGATAGGAAGATATTTGAAAAAAAATTGGGCAAATTTGGTTAGTAGGCTATTTAGAGAAATAGTGATAGTAAGTAGGCTTTTTTGTTTTTCAATTAAGTAAATATACCCCTCTTATTTTTTTTTTACCATCAAACCTTCTCCATCCTCTTGTTTTCTTCTTTCTTCCAAATGCTTTTTAAAAACTGAATTTCTTTTTTTATTTTCTTTTATTAATTTTTTTTGTCTTTTTTATTTTCTTTATTTTTTATTTTCTTTTATTTATTTTCTAGAATGAAGAATTTTTTCACACACCGGAATTATCACATACCGGAATTATCACATACCGGAATTTCACATACCGGAATTTTCACATACCGGACCGGAATTTTACATACCGGAATTATCACATACCGGATTTTCACATACCGGAATTTTCACATACCGGAATTATCACATACCAGATTTTCACATACCGGAATTTCACATACCAGAATTTCACATACCGGACATTTACATACCGAAATTTACATACCGGAATGAATTTTTAATTGTCTAATATTTAATTTTGCAAATTTTAGGGGGCTCGTTGTAATTTTGCAATTTTTTTATTGTAATTTGCGTATATGATGACGGTTTGCAAAAATGGGTCCATCACCGTCTCTTTTGGTTTCCAAAAGACTTGTTCTTTTTCCCAGTTGACAATGACAAATTGACAAGACGTGGAGGAGTTGAGCATTATTTGAGTGGAGAATTATATGTTAAAATTGTCTCAAAATAAAAGTATTATGTAAACAAAAATAAATAGCGGACAGAAAGCACAAGGATCAAGTGTTGATTGTGCCGCTAGTTTTAATTCAGAAATTTCTGGAATGAAATTTCTGGTATGAACTTTTCGTATGAAATTTCTGGTATGAAAAATTCTGGTATGAAAAAATTCTAGTATGAAAAAAATTCTGGTATGAAAAAAATTCTGGTATGAAATTTCTAGTATGAACTTTTCGTATGATAATTTCTGGTATGAAATTTCTGGTACGAAAATTCTGGTATGAGAATTTTCGGTATGAGAAATTCAGTCCAGAAAATAAAAAATAAATAAAAAAAGGCAAGAAAAATAATAAAAGAAAACAAATTCAGTAATTAAAAATTATACTTATATAACAAATAACAAACATCATTTATTCTTTTTTCTTAATAGAAGAGTTAGTAATTTTTACCTACTATTAAATGAAAGTGGTAAAAAGTTTGGGGTACATTTTCTAAAACAAAAACTAAAAAAAGCCTAATATGTCAAATTCTCCCAAAAAAATTTAGAATTACACAAATTTTAAGAAGATATTTTAGAGGAGAGTTCTAGACTAATCTTTGTTTTTCTTCTTGTAGATCTTTCTCCATAAATCCATAATGAACTTCTCCTATTTGGATTTAAGCCTATCAAACTTATATCCAATTTGTTGGGGAACCCATTTATTAAAATGGGCTTGAATAAGGATGAACTAACAATACTCCCCTTCCCGACTTAATTATGTGATAGGATGTTGGCACCTCAACAACAATCTTCAAAATTCTTGTCCGACATTACCTTGGTCATAATATCTAACCCGTCCTCGTCCGTGTGCACTTTGTCAAGTTGCAAGAGTTTTTCTCCGAGAAGATCTTGGATCCATTGATGTCATGTATCGATGTGCTTTGAGCGAGAGTGAAGAGTTGAATTATTTGCTAGGTGAACTGTACTCTGATTATCACATTACAAGATGTACCGATTTTTCTCTGCTCCCATCTCTAGTAGAAAATTCTCATCCACAACATCTCCTTGTAGGCCTCAGTAGATACAATGTATTCTTCTTCGGTAGTGGACAAGACAACTGTCTTTTGTAACTTTGATTGCGAAGAAATAGCTCCCCTGCAAATGTAATCACATATCCGGATGTTGATTTTCTGGAATATTTTCACCGGCCTAATCGACATCAGTGTATCCTTTAAGTATCAACTTCTCATCTTTGACGCATAAACACCTACTTGTAGTGCCTTGTAGATATCGGAGAATGCATTTCACTACACCCCCATGTTCCTTCCCCGGTTTGCTAGAAAGCGACTCACTACTCCCATTGCATAGACAATATTGGACCTAGTGCATACCATGACATACATATGGCTGCCTAATGCCGATGTATAGGGGATATTCTCCATATCATCCTTCTCTTGTTCACTAGTTGGACATTGCTTTGAACTTAACTTAAATTTGCTTACCAGCTTAGCTTGGTGCGTACTGAACCTCTGCATCACATTTTCAATGTATCTCTTGGGATAGCAACAAAATTTTCTTTAATCGATCACGAGTGATCTTCATCCCATGAATTTGCTTTGTCGGCCCTAAGTCTTTCATGGCAAAACACTTGCTCAAATAGAGCAACTATCTTGTTACGATCATGATCTACTATTAACGTTTGATCAACGTAAAGTAAGAGTATAAGAAAGTCACCACCAACATACCTCTTCGTAAAGATACATGGGTGGGATGAACTTTTCTTGAAGTCGTGATCGATCATGAAAGAGTCGAACTTCTTGTACCATTGCCTTGATGCTTGCTTTAGCCCATGGAGACTTTTCGTGAGTCGGCATACTAGATTCTCCTTGATTGGTACTTTGAATCCTTCAGGTTGTTCCATGTATATCTCCTCTTCAAGATCTCCATGAAGAAAGGCGGTCTTGACGTCGAGTTGTTTGATCTCCAAGTTTAGAGCAACTACTATACCATGAATAGCTCGGATCGATGTCATTTACTAATGGAGAGATTATATCTTCAAAGTCGATGCCTTTATTTTGTTGGAATCCTTTCACGACCAATCTAGCCTTGCATTGAGGATTTGAGTTGTCATCCTACAATGTTATTCGGTATACCCATATATTCTTCAAAGCTCGGCTTTCTTTCGGTAGCTCTACCAACTCATATGTGTAATTTTCATATGGCTCTTACCCGCCCAGTCTTGTGTGTATCATTCATGGCCTCCTTATAACTTTGAGGCTGCCCCTCGTTTGTGAAGGTCACATATTCGTCCAGAGTGTATCGTGTAGACGGTCGTCTGTCTTTGGAAGACCTTCTCGAATGTGCTTCTGGAACTTGGTGGGTTTCTTCATTACCATCTTTTGAGGTAGCATCACTCTCTTTATTACTATCTTTTCTTCACGTGACTTCTTCTGAAGTGTTTTGTCGTGCAGAAGAAGGGTGAGGGTCTGTTGTACTCCTTTTGACTCTTGTCCTTAACTTCTTTGATCATCGAATATCTTTAATTGTCTAATCTTGTAAGAATACAACATTCCATCTTCTAGAGACGTTCTAATTGATTGGGTCATAAATAAATTCACTCGTATTTATATGGTGAAGTAATTCTACGAGATTTGTAGGGACTCTTACAACTAATAGTTACTACCAAGATAACTTCAATACACTTAACAAAACGACCACAACTAACAAGTGTGATAACAACTACGGTTTTTACAGTCTCTCTGCTACAATTCCTCTGATAAAGTCAATTTGATATCCTTATGTCCTTAAAATCTCCCGATAAGTCAATGTCATATATATATATATATATATATATATATATATATATATACACACACACACGTATGTGTTATTTGAAAACACTAATACAATCCGATCAAGTTAAAGTCCTAAAAATAACGGCTCATATCCCAAATAAACAATTACGTCAAGTCAAAAAAATATATTTCAATTCAGTTTGAGTCATTTTCTAAAATAACTTAAACATCAAAATTCTTTTTGGATTGAGAAAAAAGAGAATTTCACATTAAATACTGCAGTGTAGTAGTAGAGTTAGGTAATAACTTTTGACAAGAGAGACCTCCCATAATTCCACAATATAACTTCCATTTTTCTTCTCTTTTTGAATCACCCAAAATCCTATATAATATCTCATTGTCGTATATCGGTCAATCATGGGATTCATGGCAGCCATAGAAACTTCACGGAATCAACCAAATCAATTACAACTCCATAACATAAAGAGAATGAAAATAAATTTAATTCACTTTAATTATTATTTGCACATAAAATTAATCCATAAAAAACATGTATATACATTTTTAATATAAAAAATATATATTTTTTCTCTCATTTTAAATATTTTAATCAATAAAAATGATTTAAAAAAAATTATGATAAGGTTCATGACCGCTCTTGTGCTTTGTGTTACTTTTTCTTATATCCGTCAGATGCTTATATGGTAGGTTTACTTGATTGCGTGTTCGCATACAATTTTTTTTTTCCCCTTCTTTCGACGGTCTCGAGACCAAATGACGCGGAGGGCACATGTCCGGTGAACTACGCATACAAGCACACAAGGTTCTAAAACCAATTGACAATAAGAATAGTAGTGCAAATACTTACATGGTAGGTTCACTTGATTTTGTATTATTGATTTTGTATTATTGATGTGAGATATTTTTCCATATATCTCAACACTTTGCTTCGTTTCAAGTCTGAGCAGACCGAGCACATATTTTGAATCATTTTTATTTTTTAAGTACACGGGCTCATTCGTTCTTCTATTGAGGCGTCTAATCTGTTTTTTTAGCTTTCTTAGTCAATGTCAACGGTCAAGTCTATTCAATTTCGTTACATTTATACATGTATCGGTTCTGCTATTCGTAGAATTTGTACCCTTATTATGCCTACGCAACGCGTAGGTGTACATATTAAAAAAAAAGATAATAAAAAAAATAATTTTTATTTTTATTTTTTTATTTTTACTACGCTTACGCATTGCGTAGGCGTAGTAAGTTTTTCTTAATTTTTCGAAGCAAATGTGTGTTGTGGACTACTACACACACACTCTACGACTACGCTTGGCGTACGCGTAGATCTCTGGATCGATAGCAGGCGGATGCTCCCATATCAGCCCCAACATTCACTCTTGTTGGAGCTTTTCGGTTTCCACGGTTCAAAGGCGAGGCCGCCCCTAGGGGTGGGGGAAGGGTGAGTGGTTAGTGGTGGTTACGCATCCGGCAAGCGTAGTCGTAGCCATTTTCCTTTATTTTTGAACGAAATGAGTCTTGCTACGGCTACGCATTGCGTACGCGTAGTCGTAGTACGAATAGCATGTTTAAGGCGGTACGAATAGCAATCTCGACATGGATCCTCGATAGTTGGAACACAATCGGTTTGCATGGACAACACGGTCTCTAACAAAAAAATAAATATTTTTGTTTGATATGAATTACTCTCACACGCTACAAAATTTCTCATCACGTTTCACTGAATGAATTGGACAATAACGGTAACTCAAATGATTTATTCCATGACATTGAAGTTAAAATAAATATAAAAATGATAGTTCAGCTAGCATCACAGTAAAGCCGAAAAAGTTACAACTCCCACAATAGCAATTGCCAGTAATGATCTGCCGACACTTCTCCCCTTTGCTTCATTGACAGTGTTCGTACTGTTAGCAGTACCACCTGCAAAACAAACACGTATACCAATTTCAGCTGTTAAAGTACGACGAAATTGTTAACTTCTATTATAATCGTCTCGGAGTCTGATGATGTGGGGGCACACGTTCGATGAACCATATATGATTTTATCCTAAAATTAATTGATAATACTAGGAATAGTCCTAAAAGTTAGATTCACACTATTATATTGTCAATATGGAAATTTTTATATATCTCAACACTTTAACGTATAACCTAAAAATACTTACCGGGACTCGGAGGACTTGTGGTCGGAGTGGGTGTAGAACCCGAACTCGTAGGACTCGTAGTCGGAGAGGGTGTAGTACTCGGATCGGTAGTACTCGGACTGGGAGTTGTACTCGGAACTGAACTAGGTCCCGGACTTATACTTGGAGCGAGACTAGTACTCGGGCCGGGACTTGAACTAGGAGCAAAACTAGTACTCGGACCGGGGCTCATACTCGGGCCGGGGCTTGTAACGGGTGCATCGAGATAGAACTTGCCCTCTTCAAAGCGAAGAAAGCAACTCGGGAGAAGAATCCGTGCACCTCTCCGGCCGTGACAATCTTGGCACGTTTGGATTACCGAGTTAGCGGTATTGAGGCAATCTAAGCAATCCATTTGTGTCAAATCAGGCGTGCATTGTGCAGCCGCATATATTGTAACGGAAGAGTTATAAACAGCTTGTGCAGCAGCAAATTTAATCCGAGAGTCCCCTGCTGAAGCGTTACCCGGAAGGGTATCAAGCAACGCGTTCACCACGACGCTATACTTTTCGTCGGAAGCCTTTGCTCCATTCAGCATATAGATGCCAGGATTCACAGCTAAAACTCCAAGTAAAGGCTGATTCGAGTAACGAACCATGCAATCATCGGACCATGAAATGGCTTCTTTTTGGTTGGGACAATGATTCGTCATGTTCCCGATCAGAACCTTTTGGCAGGCGTGACATCCTTGTACGTCGATGTTCCCTACGCATAACGAAACAAGGTTTACTCCGTCGGGAGACTTGCCGACGGAGAAGTTATAGAAACCGTAGTTGTGGTTTGTGGTCGTGGTTTTTGTGAAAAGGGATTCGAGATTGGTTTTGTAGGGACTGGTGGTTGTGTAATTTCCGGCGGAGTTGTTACAATCGTTGAAGCGCACGTCTAACGTCGCGTGAGCCGACGGCGCAACTGTCAAGTGAAGGATTAGGAAAACCAGCGAGGCTGTGATCAGCTTCGCCATGACAGTTGGGTAAAGGTAAGAGAATGGTAATGCCTTTGATAATACTGTAGGAAGTGAAGAAGAAGAGGCAATTAACGGTCAATTTAAAGTATGTACGAGTGTGCTAACGAGACGTACAATATCCGTCCACTAAGTAGATGTTAAAGCAGAGAGACTTGGACTTGTCAAAGTCTTCTCTTGTGAGTGGAAAGTCCTCCACCGCTGCTGCACAATTCTTGGAGTCACCATATGAACGCGCATTTGCTGTAAAATAGTAGGACATTATAACGATAAAGGTTTAATCACCGGTTTCAATAGTAGGACATTAACAATAAAATGAGTAAAGTTAGGGAGGCAGAGTAGGGGCGTAATTCGAACTGAGCCTAGCTTTACTCGAACGAGCTCGAGCCGAACTTTTAACGAACCGAGACCCGAGTAGCTTAACCAAAATAATGCTTATACAGTGTTTTTTTTAGCCAAACAAGCCGAGTTTTAACCGAACGAGCCGAGCATTGACATGATCAAGCTTGACTCACTTATAAACGAGGCAAAACTAAATTTGTACGAGTTTTAAAATGTGTTCATATTCGACTCGTTTAGTAAGTGAATGAGCCCGAGTCGAGCTTTTGATGAACCGAGCCCGAGTAGCTTGACTAAAATAATGCTCCTATAGTAATATTTTAGCCGAACGAGTCGAACATTGACATGATCAATCTCGACTCGTTTATAAACGAGTCAAGCCTAAATTTTGTATTAGCTTTAGTATGTGTTCGTATCCGACTAGTATAGAAAATGAATAAGCTCGAATCGAGATTTTGACGAACCGAGCGCGAATCGCATCCGAATAACTTATCCCATATTGGTGGAAGGTTTCCCTGTTTAGTTCATTCGTAACGAATTGTTGGTGTAAATAAAATAAAACTGTAAAATGCATTAAACTACACATAAAACTACTAGTAAAATGCATTAAAGTATACATTTGTGTAAAGTGTTGCGTATTCCCTGTCTAGCATCATTCCCCTGCGGCCCTGCTTAATTCATCTCCAAATGATTAGCTCTTTGCTATTGGTATTACTCCATCTTACACTCTCTTCTTCTTCTGCTTCCGTATTAAGAGTAGGATTCCATGTCTACTGCAATGATTCAAGCTCCAAATACGCCATTAACAGCACCTACCAAACAAACCTCAAAATCCTCTTTACTAAACTAACCAATACCAACATCTCTTACGGTTTCCACAACTTATCTTCTGGGGAGTCCCCTTATGCTGTGAATTTGATATCCTTATGCAGAGGAGATGTCGATGTCAGCGATTGCCACACTTGTCAATCTCATGTTGTAAATCAACTCATAAGATTGTGCCCTGACCAAAAGAAAGCAATCGCGTGGTCTGATGAATGTATGATAAGATTTTCGGACGATCCAATCTATGGAGTGTTGCAGAAAACTCCGATTTTCAATTACACTACTGGGATTCAGGATGCTTATGTGGACGAATTCAGTCATATAGTTGCTAATTTCCTTCAGAGCCTTGCTAGTAATGCTTCTTTTGGTGATTCTCGACTCAAATTTGAAAGAAGGCAGGTAGTTGTTAGAGCATCGACGATTGTTACTGCTGTTTTGCAGTGCACTCCTGATCTGAGCCAGTTGGATTGCTTGAATTGCTTAACTGAAGCCATTAGTGAGGTTGAATCGTGCTGTGGTGGCCAGACTGGAGCTACTACTCTTCTTCCGAGTTGTATTGTTAGATATGAATCGACGTCTCTTCCACCGAGTGATGGTATGTTTACTTGATTGCCCTCCACCTGCTTGTTGAATTTCCCCAGAGAATAAAACAGATCTCCACAGTTATAATTTACAAGCCTGTTTTTATGTCATTTTGATTATGAATTCTACTACTACCAAATACCAAACACATTAGCAATTTGTTTTCAAACCTACGCAAACTAATTGTCTTGCCAAACATGCACTAAATCTTTGGGGAGTTTTCTTTGTTGGTTGTATTAGGAAAAGGGAGCAATCGAACAAAGATCATTGTTGCTGTTGTCATGGGATCGTTATCTTTCTCACTTGTTGCTGTTGTATGTTTGATTATAAGAAGAAAACCATGGAAAACACGTAACAGAAATCCAAGAGATATGAATGGGATCAGCGACGTCCATTCCCTGCAGTTTGCTTTTGGCACCATTAGAGCTGCAACAAGAAACTTCTCCGAGACTAATAAACTTGGTAGAGGTGGATTCGGTACTGTTTACAAGGTACAAACATTGATGTTTTATTTGTGTCTAATTTTCGGGAAGGTTAGAGCATATCAAGGCGATAACTATGTTAGCACTCATGATATACATGATTTTAAAGCAGGGTACATTACCTGATGGGCTTGAAATAGCAGTCAAGAGGCTCGCGAGGAATTCTTCTCAAGGTGAGCAAGAATTCAAGAACGAGGTGTTCTTAGTTGCCAAGCTTCAGCACAGAAACTTAGTTAGGCTTCTGGGTTTCAGCTTACATGATGAAGAGAAACTACTGATATACGAGTTTGTTCCAAATGCTAGTTTGGATCAATTTTTATTTGGTATCCCACCCCTTCATGTTTCTGAAAATGTATTGGTTCCTGTTTATTATCACTACTATTGAAGCAAATCTGTTTATGAATTTTGAGTGTAGATGCAACCAAACGGGATCAGCTGAATTGGAAAACCCGCTACAAAATTGTGCAAGGCATTGCTCGGGGGATTCTTTACCTTCACGAGGACTCTAGACTACGAATCATCCACCGTGATCTTAAACCCAGCAATATACTTCTTGATGGAGAGATGTGCCCCAAAATTGCAGACTTTGGCATGGCAAGGCTGTTTCAAACTGAACAAACTGAAGCCGGTACTAAGAGAATTGTTGGAACAAGGCAATTCTCAGAATCCTGAACTCACAAATGTCTTCTTTTCTTCTCAATACTATCGAAGGGCACAAACCAATTGGCAATAGGAGTAGCCCGGATACTTATATGGTAGTATCACTACCACTCCCCTTAACTACCTAAACTAAATGACGGGGTTCCATCCTAAAACCAATTGGCAATAGGAGTAGCCCGGATACTTATATGGTAGTATCAGTACCACTCCCCTTAACTACCTAAACTAAATGACGGGGTTCCATCCTAAAACCAATTGGCAATAGGAGGAGTAGCCCGGATACTTATATGGTAGTATCACCTGATTGTGTATTATCTTTGGGATACTTTTCCCTATATCCTAACAGACAGTACACGGCTAATTCACTAAGTACTAACTGTCTAGTGCAGGGGTTATATTGCTCCTGAATATGCACTACACGGCTACTTCTCTACGAAGTCAGATGTTTACAGCTTTGGTGTTTTGCTTTTGGAGATCATCACCGGACGGAGCTGCCTTAGCAGGATCAATCTTGAAGACCATTTTGAAGGCCTCATAAGCTGGGTTAGTTTTATTCAGGAAAATGCATTATTGCATTTCAAAACCTTACTTAACGCAACATGTGACATAATGGTGATCCTATGATGTGTAGATATGGAGAAAATGGAGGGAAAACGCAGCTATGGAAGTTGTCGATCCGAAGATGGTTAGAAGTTATGAAACTGATGATACGATACTGAGATGCATACAGATAGGACTGCTATGTGTTCAAGACAACATGGCAGAAAGACCTGCAATGTCTGCAGTGGTTCTTATGATGAGTCGTACCGAGTCCTCTGTTCCCCTGCCTTCTCGCCCTGCCTACATTGTGGAAGGGAAGAAAACGTTGCATTCGGAAGTTGGGAGTTCGAGTGTTACAGGATCGACAGAGGACAACAAGGCATCAGTTTCTGAGCAGCCTTATCCTAGGTAGTGCTGTCAGCTGTGATTTAGGCGTTAGTTTGGAGTATCAGCTGCATGGCTGTGTTCTAAATCTTGTAATTGCATACAGGTGTATCATCCGGGTGGGTCTTGTTTCCTAGAATTACTAGTGACGATCAAAAAATTTTATAGAAAAAATTAAACTCAATAAAAGTTAATTATACGTCTCATTTGCACAATTGTACATGACAATGAAAAAGAGATTTTTTTTTAATAATTGGGTTAAATAGATTTTTTTTATTATCAGTTTATTTATATTGATAGTTAATTTAATGATCTTTATGCTAAATCTATCTACCTTTTTAGCATAAAGATGAAATCTTTTTGGCACAATCATTATTCAGTTAGAGAATTAGGCATGGAGCGTCAAGCTCACGATTTATGGCATAAATTATTTTTAAATTTTCAATTTAAAAAGTAGTATTTACTTTACAATCGACTTGATTTATTTGCTATTTGATTTATTAATAGCAAAGTGTATCTTAAATAATGTAAGCTGAAATTTCTAAATAATCCATTTGAGTTACGGAATTGAAAATTTATTCATTGTTTTTGGTGTTGATACCAACACTAATATGATTTTGGGTGCCGGTGACAACATCAACATAGTATTTTGAGTGTTGATAACACCACTAAAATGGTGTTTCGGGTGTTGCTGACAATCGGTTATAATATATTTTGGTGTTGGTGAAAACGCTATAATTGGTGACAATGTGTTTGTTACAACATAGTTGGTAACAATGGATCGTTGGCATATTTTTTTTTGGTGAGAGGATCGTTGGCGTATTGATGACAATAGATTGATGACAATGAGTTATTGGTAACATAATTGGTCATAATTGGTTGGTGACAACACAATTATCAACATTGTAGTTGGAGACAGTGGGTAGATGACAACACAATTTATGACAATATAAGTGATGACAACACGTATTATTGATGACAACAAAGTCATTAATGACAAAATAGTTAGTGAAAAGATAGCTGGTGACATCAAATATGATGATAGAGTTAAAGACGATATGTAGAGTTGGCGGCAACATAATATTTTGATAATAACATAATAGTTTGGTGACAATACAATTGATAATTGTATAATATTACGGTTGATGACAATACATTTTAAGATTCAAACAAAATTTCCAGGTCAGATAAATTATAACTACTTGCCCAAAAATATCAATGGTCCACACGTATTAGTTTAAAACTTTGAAGCTTTCATTTGTGACGTGCATGCATTGAGAGCGAAACTTCAAAGAAATGTTTTAAAGCTAAATTATATGTCTAGACTTGAGAACTTTAAAGTTATCAACTTTAGAAATTTCTATATATGGAAGAGAATTGGTCTTACCATGCACTACACTTGACAAGTGCTGCACAAGGACCCAATCGTAGTGCTTATCTAGCTGACTAAATGCACGCGCTTCATCTTTTAAGTCATGCCAATAAATGTGATGAGAGACTTGCAAGGTAGACGAGGAACCATCAAGGGCCAAAATATGTGTCAGAACTAATAATAATAATAATGAATATGGCAGAGGAAAAAAATGAAACTTGCAAAGAAAAATGCCAAATAAATGACCTGACCAACTTGATTGCATAATAGATGACCTAACTAACCCGATTATCGGTTGGTCGGCTTGTTTTAATCTAAATCTTGTATATCCGATCCCAAAATTTAAAGAAAGGTCGAACCAAAGCCACTATGGGTATTAACATTATTGATGTGGGGTTGATGCGGCAATTTTTCGATCTAAATTGAAGTCCACGAAAAGCTCGACAGAGACAAGTCTCTGTGCAAATATTGGGCGAGATTTCTTAATGGTAATACCGAGATTTATGAAAACTCCGAGAACGAGAACGTGAATGTTATGGATGGTAATAGTAAGATTATAGAAGATGATGATATAATGAATTTGATGGAAATATAGTAAGATAGAAACAAGATATAAACTTGCAAATAACCTTGATCAATTGGATCAAAACTCTCAACAAAGAGTTACCTTAAACCTTCCTTCTTCAACCTTACACAAGCCTTCAAATTGAGACAAGAACAATGAGGAGCTAGTTTGACAAGTAGCATCAATCTTAAGAAGATTAACATACACAAGAACAACCTAACAAGGACTCACAACAATTCAATCAAAGACTCTCTTTTTGATTGAATATGAATGAATAAAATGAAAACTTCATAAACGAAGTATCGAGTATCTCACAATATATGTGGAACGAAATTAATCAAATCAAATATGAGCTAATAATCTCGGCCTCTAGGGTTATTTATAGGCGAGCTTATAAGGATTGAAAAGGATAAAATAATCCTAAAAAATATGATCAAATCTAAAAAGATACCTTTAGAATGTTTAGAGCTTTAAAGGTATTAAAAATAACTAGCTAATAAATAGTTAATCTCGACTAGGATATATCGAAATCTCGATTAGATGCTCGAGATTCTCGGCTAGGTGGGGCCGAGATCTCCACTAGCTCTTTCTTGCTTCCTTGATCATCTTCACTAATGTATGACTCCTCCACAATAGATATCAATGTGGCTAAATAAGACTTAGACACAAATAAAGTCTTTTTAGAGGCCAATGATGTCAATAAGCTAGTAACCTCTTATTGGATGGATATTGACATTGATCTTGATCTAGTAATAGATCTTTCTATGATAGGGCTTTCAGATGATGTCAACTCCTTCTCCTTCAATGCTCTTGCTCGTGCTTTAGTGATTGGTCCATGTATAGGAGATGTTGGAGATGTTCCCTCATCAATTATAGAGCCCGGTATGTATATTTTCTAAAATATTTTTTAATAAAAAAAGTTATGATATTTTGAAATGCTAATCCTTTTGTTATTTCATTAAATTATTTAATTTTGTAATTATAATACTATGTTTTCAATTATATGATATCACGTTGTCTCATATATTAATTAAGATGTAATTATACTAATGTCAAATAATCTCATATAAAAATAGAAATAACATGGTGGCGCAACTTAAAAATAACACGTCATAAAATTTCAAGTGTGCTTAATGCGAGAGCATCAATAAAAATTGAGGTGTCTTAATGTATGTAGTGATATCAAGTGACCTAAATCCCTCATGTTTCAATATTATATAGTAGTATATAGGTGTTTTTTACTGCATAAATTGGATATTCGATTCAGATGTTCGGTTGATCCAAATAATTATCACCCGAATCAGTTGAGAATGTTCACGTTAATTCGGATGGTTAGATATCCATTCCGACTATATTTTAAAATCACGATCCATTTCTGATCCGGTGATCCAAACAACTCTAAATCAGATTTAATTCGGATCACCGATAAACGAATCTTTTCAAATTATAATTTTTAGAATTTTTTTTTTTTTTTTTTTTTTTTTTTTTTGAAAATGGAAAGCGGTTCGAAACCATTAGACGGCGCGCCGTCTAGTGGGTCGAAAGGCCGAAAAAATCGGCAGACGGTTAAACCGTCGTGAAGGACACAAATAAAGGAGAAAAGAAATACACAAAAATACATCAAAATAAAGCCGAAAGCAAAAAGTCTTCAAGGGAAAGCAGGATGATCCAGTCAGCAGTAGGCAACGAGCGTAAATGTTCATCTTCGAAGGAAGTACACAGGGGAAGCCTGGGGAACAACTGTGGACACCTCAGATTTGGACTGCAACAGAGCCGTCAGGAGTCGATCACAAATCCACGCCCCCTTCTCGACAAACGCACGAAACCGCCAGCAAATGACCGCATCAAACCTCAGAAGACGAGATTACTGAACACGGTTATCTTGATGAATAAAGGTGTAGAACTTGATGGGTAAGAGGAAGGTGATTTGTAGGAAGAAGATTGTTTATAAAGGGTTGATTTATGTTGTTGGGATTGATTGATCTCCATATGATCGATCTTTATTTTAATTTTGTATAAGAATATCAAATATTGCCTCGAACAACAAAGAAATTGGTCAAAACTTAATTGACTTTAATTTTTATCATAACAACATTTTTTATGTTTATGAAACCGTTAGACCAGGATCAGATCGACTTCTTTTTTTTTTTTTCATCTTGGTGTTTTTGGGGCCGTTAAGCCGAGATCATCGCCGTTAGGCCGCACGAAAGTCTTTGGGACGAAATAAGCCAGGATTTGAAATCTAAAATTTTCTTGATAATTGTTAATAATATTACTTTTATTATTATAATAATAAATTGTTTTCAATAGCAGATTCAAGAAATAAGCCACAATGTCAAATGGGCCAAAAGGCCCAAATTTAGCTTAGGTGGGAGATGTCGGATGTCTCCGGTGGGAAACCCTAGCCAATGCCGTTGAATGAGGAAAAAGCACATCGAAGCAATGGTGGCTGCGGGCAACAACCAAGTGATGCCAGATGTGTCCTGTTAGTAGGGGTTTACCCAACATCTCGCTGGATGAAAGAGGAAGAGCCTCCTCAGGTCCTGTTCGTAGGGGTTTACCCAAGATCTTGTCAACTCAGGTGGTGATGCAAATACACATTTTTCGATTGTATGGTTGCGGTTTTTCCCAGCAAAGATGGTAACCAAGATCTCGCTGGATGAAAGAGGAGGAGCGGCGGGTTAAGCTTAGGTCATTAACTAGAAGATTGTGAAGGCGAGCATTGTGTTTGTTGAGGGGTTGAGGCTGAAACTACCAACATATTTTCAACCCGCGTTTGTTTTGTTTCCGATTTAGGTTTCGGGAAGGAGATGGGTCTTTTGGAGCGCTTGGGGAGCGTATGCTTGGTTTTGAATTCAGAAGCATGAAATAAGAACTTCATAAAGCTTTCTGAAAAGAGTTAGGACCAAAATTGAACAGATAAGGCCTCCATTGTTGGTTTCTCTTGAAGAGGGCTTTATCGAAGGAGGAGGGCCTCCAATGTTGGCCGCCGTGCTTGCGTCCTACATCGGCTAGGCTTTGCTTTTGTTTCCGGTTGCGGCGGCTAGGGTTTGGAACCCTTTTTCGTACAGTAAAGAGTCTTGTTTAGATGTAAATGATTGTTGGGGTGTGATTTTTGTTGGACAACCATGGGAGGAGTTTTAGTTGCAGAGAAAGCTCACACACTTCGCTTGCATCTCCCTGATTTGATTAAGGAAAGAGGGGTTTCCTCTGAAGAATTATATAATTTTTAGAATTGAATCTTCATATGAGTCAATTAGAATAGCTCTCTCGACTTCCCTGGTTCAGATTGCTCAGTCGACCTAGTCTTCCTAAATTGAATATACCTTTTCATTTTATTATTTAAATCATTTTTATATAATTCAAACATTTATTAGCCATTTACATACAAAAGAGGGAAAGTGCTACACAAGATGGATGCATTTCCCCTACATCAGGTCACACTCAATTGGACAAAAAATGACAACTCAAACAATTTATTCCACACAAAAAACAATCGATCACATCCAATTCAAATACATAAAATGATAACTCAGCATTACAGTAAAGCTGAGAAATATGCTCCGACAACAGCAATGGCCAAAAATGAAGATTTGCCCACAATTCTTTCCTTTGCTGCATTCCCAGTACTGTTACTAGTTGGCGCTACAACGCTAGGACTCACTGCAACTGCAATCAAGTTACCGTTATTTTCAAATCCAAAAATCCGATTAGCTTGAAGAAAAGGAAAGCAATGGATAACTTACCAGTCAGGCTTGGACTTGTACTTGAAATGGGTGCATCTAGATAAAACTTGCCCTCTTCGTATCGAACCATACAACTCGGAAGAAGAACTCGCGCTCCTCGCTGTCCCTTACAACACGATTGTATCTTACTGTTGGCGTCATTAAGACAATCAAAGCAATCCTTCTGTGTCAAATCCGGCGTGCATTGAGCAGCAGCAAATATGGTAATGGAGGAATTAAAATCAGCTTGACCAGCCGCAAATTTGAGGCTAGAATCACCAGCTGAAGCTTTAGACGGAAGAGACTCGAGTAACGTGTTAGCCACGCTACTATACTTCTCCAACGTCTCATTGGAAGCCAAAAGCCCTCTAGGCATTTCGAAACCCGGGTCCTCCACTAAAACCCCGAAGATCGATTGTCTCGAGTAACGAACCATGCAGTCGTCCGACCAGGCGATAGCTGTTTTCTGATTCGGACATAAGGTGTTCATGCTGTTGATCACGAACTTTTGGCACGTGTGACATCCGGCCACGTCTATGTTTCCTAGACATAGCGAAACGAGGTTCGCTATGTCCGGGGATTTGCCTGAGGTGAAGTTGTAGAAACCGTAGTCGAGATTTGTGGTTGTGGTTTTGGTGAATAGGGAGTCGAGGTTCGTTTTGCATATGTTGTTGTTTGTGTAGTTTCCGTCCGCGGTGCTACAGTTGTGGACCCACAACATTAGCACCGCGTTAGCGGATGGAGCAACCGTCAAGTGAAGGATTGCGAAGAGCAAGGCGGCTGCTATAAGGTTCACCATGGAAGCTTGTTAAGGAAAGAGGATGGAGATCATGGAGGTATGAAAGGTACGCAAAGTAGGATATATTAGTACTTGTGTAACAAGTTTGGGTATCCTTGTTTAAATGTATGAATACTAGTAGAGGAGTCAACGGTCAATGGATTGAATTTTTGGCCTAATTTTGTCTCAACTAGAGGTGGGTCGCAAATCTAAACCGCCGGTTTAGGTTTGCGAACCGTCGGTTTAGGTTTGGCCAAACGGTTTAGGTTTGCGAACCGCCGGTTTAGGTTTGGCCTTTGGCCAAACCTAAACCTAAACCGTCAAAATCCAAACCGGCGGTTTAGGTTTAACCTAAAGCGCCGGTTTGGTCGGCGGTTTAGCCGGTTTATTAAAAAAAAAAAATTGAAAAACTGGACCAAACCGGACCAAACCGGCGGTTAACCGCCGGTTTAGGGACCAAACCGGCGGTTAACCGACGGTTTAATCTCCAAACCGCCGGTTTGGTCCATTTTTTTTAAAAAAAATAAAAAAATACCAAACCGGCGGTTTAACCGCCGGTTTGGGTAAACCGCCGGTTTGGTCAAACCGCCGGTTCGACGGTTTGGTTTGAACCGGCCCCATCTCTAGTCTGAACTATTATTGTGCATTACGTAAAGCAATCATTTATAAGGAAGATGGAGTAGAAACAAGGATTTTCGATTTCATGAATTACTTCTCAAATCTTATATCTATTAAAGCAGAAGCCTCTATTGCCACGTGTCAAACGGCATGTTTCTCGAAGTCTAAAAAATTATTTTAATAAGTGATTTCTAAATGTTATTATAAATTGAAAATTGATTTCTAAATTTTTTTAAATATTTACATAAGTATTTTTATAAAAATAGTTTTTAAACTTTTAGGGATTGTTTTTTACCAACAAGCATATCTTAACAAATCAATTTAAAAATATAATTAATTATAAGAGATAAATAATTAAAAGAGAATTAAAAATCATAGTAATAATTATAATTTCATTCTCCGGATTTTTATTTTACAAATATACAAATAATTTCTAAGTATTAAATATTTATTAAAACTCAACCCGCACAAAGTGCGGGTAATATACTAGTATTTTTTGTAAGATAAAATCACATTGCAAAACATATTTTATTTATTTTTATTTTTTTTTAAAAAACGGAAAACGGTTTGAACCATTAGACGGCTCGCCGTCTAGTGGATCGAAAGGCCGAAAAGATCAACAGACGGACTAACCGTCATAAAGGACCACATAACCAAGGAGAAAGTTTAATAAAAAAATATAAGCGGTTGGAGTAAAAAAAAAAAAAAAAAAAAAGGTAGTTTGATTTTCAAAAAAAAAGAAGAAGCCAATTTTAAAAAATACTATACATTTTTGTCATAGATAATTATTTTTATAAAATTTTAAGACTAAAAATAATGTTGTAGATATAATCTGAATGGTTTTAAAATTTGGACCGCTAAAGACACGACCTTAAATTTACAAAACGCAATGTTAATATAACAAATAACTACACAAGCTATATTTTGACATAGTTGAGTGGCATCGACCGGATCGAATCATGCTACAGTTTGGGTTTCGACCAGCTATACTACGTCCTTGTGAATATAACAAACTACTATATAAGTTGTACCGAAGAGGAAAACCATACTACAGTACTAAACCAAATTTCATGATCAATTTTTCAAGTATGGATGAACCGCGTTAATTCGATTGTCATATCACATGTGTGAATTCATTTATGATAGAAATAAAAAATGTTCATTTGTCATAAAGTGCATATTCAATTATATTGACTTGCATGTATATTCATTGTCACATCACAACTTCTTAGTGTCCCATTGCCCGAAGCACAACGGGTTTACGTGTTTTGGTATACAAACATTACACATCGTTTCATTTTCCCGGCAGGGCTAAATCCAATTGGATATTATCATCCGATGGGCCCAGATTTGTACATGATGGTATGCATTGTGGAAAAAAAGTTATAAACATTTATAATCAAACTCCTCCCATTCTCTATTCTTTTTTTATTTGTATGGACAATATGTGACTGATGTAGATATGGGTCCGGTTTGGGCTAAACCGCCAAACCGGCGGTTTAGGTTTGGCCAAATCGTGGGTTACCGGTTTAGTTTTTTTTTTTTTTTGAAATGGACCAAACCGTCCGGTTTGGTCCTCAAACCGCTGGTTAAGCGCCGGTTTGATCCAATTTCTCTTGTTTTTTTTTTTAAAAATAAACCGCCTACTAGACCGCCGGTTTGGGCTATGGCCGGTTTGGCCAAACCTAAACCGGTGGTTTAGGTTTCGGACCCATGTCTAGACTGATATAGGAGTGAGGAGGTGGGAAACAATAGACACTACTCACCATTTACATAGTTCACATAATCTCGATGGGTTGAGCCAAATCGTGGATATGTATTGCAACTACATGTCAAGTCAAGGTACTAGCATAATGGATATAGTAGCCGGGGGCCCATTCTTCTTTCTTATGGTGCTACAAGAGGAGCTTCATCTTATATGTCTACAACGGAGGTTCCATGATCCACACATCCATCTCATATTGATGGGTCTTCATTGACTACGCCGTCGAGCTTTAGCCCATGGATCTCTAGGCTATTCTCCATCGGGCTTCACTCCGTTGGGCTTTGCTTCATGTAGTGTGCAACCCATGACAAGTTTCTCGGGCCCACCGACCTCGGACCGACCAGGTGTATTTTCATCTTCACCTATACCGCATTATGCCCAATATAGGAATCTCGTTACACATATTGATCTAGGCAAGCCACATTTTCCGGTTCCATGACCCTAGGGATGGCAATGGGTCGGGTGGTGGGTGGATGAACCTATCCGCCACCCGACCCGCGAGAAAATCTCATCCACCCCACCCGACCCGTCACCCGCCAAACCCATCACCCGCATCCGATCCATCCGCGTCCAACGGATGAAGCGGGTGGATCGGGTGATATTCGGGTGTTCTACGTATTTCCTTTAAATCGATATTAAACTCGGTTTCGAATGCGGAAAATTAATAATAATAAAAATAAATTCAATCCGAAAAAGTCATATCCATAAAAAACATGATAAATATAAAGTCAACACAAATCATCCAAGTGAAAATATTACAAGAAGTGTTATAAGTTTAAGTTCTTGAAAAATAGAGAAATTTAGCAATACATAACATACAATAAGATCATAATAGGAAGTGAACAAAGGTACAAATTTTGCTAAACAATCACTAAATCACCATTTTATAAACCAAAAGGGAACTAAAGATCACTAAACAAGTAAACAATCAATAAATTTATAACGGGTGTAAGCGGGTGAAACGGGTCGGATGGGTGGATGGATGATGGATCGGGTGATGGGTGGATGAAAGGTCCATCCGTATCCGACCCGATCCATCACCCGCTTCATCCGTCATCCGCTTTCACCCGCTTCATGTCGGGTTTTCACCCTTTTATTATGGATCGGGTTATCGGGTGTCCGTCGGGTTCGGATGAAATTGTCATCCCTACATGACCCTTATCGACAATTAAATGAAGACACGTCAACATCTAGAGGAGAGTGGAGAGATGGAGGAGGTAGGAGACGAGGTAGAGGAAGAAAGAAGACTACTTGATGATTAAAATGTACAACTTACTTATTCATATTTTTTACCATGCCAAGAACTTTATTAATTTGTCGGATTTTGATAAAATATTTTTAATTTGTCTGAATTTCAACATTTTTTATATAGGTTCGTTATCCAACTAACATAAATTAACAAAAAAAACTGACACCGAACATATACTATATCCACCGAACCGTGAGCTTAACCTCGATTTTAAATTAGAAAAAAATTAAGTTAGAAGAGTACATTATTACGTAATTAACAAAAAAAAAACCGAACATATTGTATATCTACCAATTGTAGTATTAAACTTACATAAAAAAACACGTTAAACACATGTAAAAAAAAGAACTCTCAATTTGAACTGCGAGTTTCTACAAACTTTTAGGTTGACACAAAACTCGCAGTTTCAAACTGCGAGTTCCGCATTAAAAAAACGGGAACCCGTCATTTTAAAATAAGGGTTATTCATGTAAACCCGTAGTTTAAAAACGACGGGTCGCTCCAAGTCTAGCAGTCTTCCTATACTCATAAATATTTTATTTGGATGCACACACCCGCCGCGGGTGCTAGACTCTTAAGTGGTTAGACTCCTTAAGTGGTTAGTATGGAGATTCGAGTTTAAATCCTCATAACAGCATGTATGGAAAAACTGATATTGGGAGGGTATCCCCCAACAATGGGCCACGATCTACTACTTGATCCGGACGTAGATCGACGAAGCTGATCGAACCGGGTGACCTACTTAACCTTTAAAAAAAAAATCCATTTTTTTATTTTTTAAGTCTTTGAACTCATTCTTCAACACTGTGTTCTGTATCTTGTAAAGATGTCATCGTGTTCTTAGTAATTAGGTTAGTTTAACAGAAAATTTATAACTAATTAATTTAAGTAGCCTTGGTCAGATATTGCCATATTGGTCCTTGTGGAAAGATGATCATTTCCACTAGAAAATTAGTTGCTTGAGCGGGACTAAAGTGGACTTGATAATTGGGGCAACTCACAACCACCTTTTCCTTCTTTTTTTCCCCCCACAAAAGCTGAACTATCACTATCATATGGAAGTCCTATTCTTTTTCTTCAATCGCCGGAGGAATGTGTATACTATTTTTTTTTTCTATAACAGAAAGCGGTTATAGATGAAAATATAAAGTTTTAGATTATTAAAAAAGTTAGTATTGGGTGTTGAGATTTTCAAATGGGTCAATCGGTCAGCAATATAGTTAATTTATCTCAAAACATGTCTAATGTATCTGTTGGTCCCTCCTTAATCAAGCCCGATTAATAGATGGGTTAGTCTAATGGGCTAAGACCCAAGAAGGAAGAGTCCATGTGGAGAATGCTCTAGAGAAGAATAGAAAAGATAGGAATGATCTAGATAAGATTAGTCTAAACTAATCTAGAATTCTCCTCTAAAATATCTTCTAGGATTTTGTGTAATTCTAGAACTTTCTTCTCAAATATCTTCCTAGATTAGTGTGTAGGGAATGTGATCTCCTCCCACTATAAATAGGTGGAGAAGTTGTAAATTTCTACCATCCACAATTTGAGAGCTCAAGTAAGCTAAGTATAAGTTGTGAGAGTGCCCACAAAAACTTGTAGCATTCCTTCTCCACATAAATATAAGTGAGTTTGTATCAATTAAGTCATTGACTTAATTAGTTCATATTCCCATTCTACCAACACGAAAGTGGGAGGTTTTCCCAACAACTGGTATTAGAGCAAGGTTAGTCTGGTCATTATTCCTTAGCTCGTGTTGTCAAGATGGAGGCTACCGTCATTCACGATGGCGAGATGTTCAAACTCACGGCGGATAATTATTCTTATTGGAAGCCGATGATGGAAGACCACCTTTACTGTAAGGATTTGTACAAGCCCATCACCAGCAAGGATAAGCCCGAAGGGAAGAACGAGAAGGAGTGGGAGCTTCTAAACCGGAAAGCTGTCGCCATGATCCATAAGTACATCGACAAATCTCTGTTTGAACATGTATCTACATATACAAATGCTTTTGAATTATGGACAAAGCTTGAGTCCATGATTCAAAAGAAAACGCCTCGTAACAAAGCCGTTCTAGTTCAACGGTTGGTGAAGATGGAGTACAAGGATGGCCAAAACATGATCGAGCACTTGAATAATTTCAAGGGGATCGTAAATCAGCTAAGTAAAGCTGGAATGAAACTCGAGGATGAGTTGCAAGCCCTTCTACTCCTTAGTTCCCTTCCAGAGAGTTGGGACACTCTCGTAGTTACCCTTAGTAACTCAGCCCCGGAAGGGAAGCTCACCATGGACGCCGTTAGTGATAGTCTCCTTGGTGAAGAAGTTAGAAGGAGGGAACGAGGAACGTCTACCCTGTCTGAGGCAAACATTATTGACAACCGGAGTAGAAGCGATACACGTGGGCGCAATATGAACCGAAGCCGAGACCAGTCTCGAGGTCGGTCTAAGTCACGCTCTAGGCCAACTTGTTATTATTGTGGAAAAATAGGCCATAAGAAATCAGAATGTCGATTTCTTAAGAAAGATCAGAAGGCCGGCAACGTCAAGCCAGACCAAATTAACCCAACAAAGAGGCGAGAGGAAGACAAGGGTACAACCACCATGGCAGATGAAGGTGATGATCTATATCTCTTCGGAGAAGACAACTTCCTGAATATCGCCTCTGACGATAGCTCCTGGATTGTCGATTCCGGTGCATCATTCCACGTCACACCCCATGAAAGTTTCTTCTCAACCTACCAAAGTGGTGACTTTGGTAATGTCCAGATGGGGAATCAAAATAGGAGCAAGATTGTTGGTATAGGAGACATCATCCTGGTATCAAATACGGGATGCAAGATTACCCTTAAGGATGTGAGGCATGTCCTTGATATGCGCCTCAACCTCATATCAGCCGAAAAACTTGACGATCTTGGCCTAGTAAATCAATTTGGCGGCGGCAAATGGAAGCTCATCCAAGGAAGCATGATAATGGCTCGAGGAAAGAAGGAAGGGTCATTGTACGTCACACAAGCAAAGCTCTGCAAAGGAGAAGTCAATGTCGCATGAGCAGACATGGAACTATGGCACCGAAGGCTCAGGCACATAAGTGAGAAGGGTCTTCACACACTAGC
Source organism: Fagopyrum esculentum (assembly GCA_033239045.1). Lineage (NCBI taxonomy): Eukaryota > Viridiplantae > Streptophyta > Magnoliopsida > Caryophyllales > Polygonaceae > Fagopyrum > Fagopyrum esculentum. Next base: position 155,107,936 of record BSUD01000001.1, read on the forward strand.
GCGAAGACAACTCCTCTCAAAGGTGCAAGGTAACTCTCTTGACCCTTGTGCCGATTGTTTAGCTAGTAAACAACATAGAGTGTCCTTCCAAACGTCTTCTCAACCTAGAAGACGCAAGAATATTCTAGATCTTGTGCACACCGATGTTTGCTCCATGTCCGAGAAATCCCTTGGTGGTGCGTCCTATTTTGTCACCTTCATAGATGACCACTCAAGGAAGGTTTGGGTTCATCTCCTAAAGACCAAAGACCAAGTTCTTGATGCATTCAAGGAGTTTGTTGCTCGGGTGGAACGAGAGACTAGACAACAGCTCAAGAGTGTCCGATCTGACAATGGAGGAGAATATCGAGGTCCGTTTGAGGCATACTACAGATCTCATGGAATTAGGATGGAGAAGACGCCACCTAAGACACCACAGCTGAACGGGCTTGCAGAGAGAATGAACCGAACGATTACAGAAAGAGTTCGGTGTATGCTATCTCACGCAAAATTGCCCAAGTCATTTTGGGGAGAAGCTGTGAAGACTGTCGCCGACATTGTCAACCTTACGCCGTCCGTTCCCCTAGATGGAGACACCCCGGAGGAAGTTTGGTCAGGAAAGAAGGTTTCTTACGACCATATAAAGGTGTTCGGATGTAGGGCATTCGTTCACATACCCAGGGACGAACGTGCCAAGTTGGATGCCAAGACTAAAGAATGTATCTACCTTGGCTCACCCAGAGATGAACTCGGATACCGGCTATGGGATCCGACCACCAACAAGATCGTTAGAAGCCGAGATGTGGTATTCTTCGAAGATCAAACAATTGAAGATATTCAAAGGTCAGAGAAACCAACGATAAGAATCAAAAGGGGCACATCAGACCCTCATCCTTCTCCTACACGAGAAATCACTTCGGAAGAAGTCACTCCAAGAAGCGACAATAATGAAGAGAGTGATCCTACCTTAGAGCACGGTGATGAAGAAACCCACCAAGGACTAGAAGCACAATCGAGCACTCCACCAGACTCTCAACCGAGAAGGTCATCCAGAGAAAGACGACCATCTACACGATACACTCCGGACGAATATGTGACCCTCACGGATGAGGGGGAGCCTCAAAGCTACAAGGAGGCTATGGATGACACCCACAAGAGTGATTGGGTAAGAGCCATGCAAGATGAAATGGAATCCTTGCATGAAAACCACACATATGAGCTGGTGGAGCTACCAAAAGGGAAGCGAGCTTTGAAGAACAGATGGGTATACCGAATAAAGTCGGAGGATGAAAACTCAAAGCCTCGGTACAAAGCTCGATTGGTCGTAAAAGGATTCCAACAGAAGAAAGGCGTTGACTTTGAAGAGATATTCTCTCCGGTAGTAAAGATGTCATCAATCCGAGTTGTTCTTGGTATAGCAGCTGCTCTGGACTTGGAGATCGAACAACTCGACGTCAAGACCGCCTTTCTCCACGGAGACCTTGAAGAGGAGATATATATGGAGCAACCTGAAGGATTCAAAGAACTAGGCAAGGAGAATCTAGTCTGTCGACTAACAAAGAGTCTTTATGGGCTAAAACAGGCACCAAGGCAGTGGTACAAAAAGTTCGACTCTTTCATGGCAGATCATGACTTCAAGAAGAATCCATGTGACCCATGTGTCTTCATGAAGAGGTACGCTAGTGGCGACTTTCTTATACTCTTACTTTATGTCGATGGCATGTTAATAGTAGGTCATGATCGTAACAAGATAGCTGCTCTTAAGAAAGATTTGAGCAAGAGCTTTGCCATGAAAGATTTAGGACCGGCAAAGCAAATTCTTGGGATGAAGATCATTCGTGATCGATCACAGAAGATGTTGTGGCTATCCCAAGAAAGATACATCGAAAAGGTGCTAGAGAGATTCAATATGCACCAAGCTAAGCCGGTAAGCACACCACTTGCTGGGCACTTTAAGTTAAGTTCAAAGCAATGCCCAACTAGTGAGCAAGAGAAGCGGGATATGGAGAAGATCCCCTATGCCTCGGCAGTAGGCAGTCTTATGTACGCCATGGTGTGCACTAGGCCCGACATCGCCTATGCAGTTGGAGTAGTGAGTCGCTTCCTAGCAAATCCAGGAAAGGAACATTGGGCTGCAGTGAAGTGGATCCTCCGATATCTACGAGGCACTACTAATAGGTGCTTATGCTTCGGAAAAGAGAAGCCTATACTACAAGGATACACAGATGCCGACTGGGCCGGTGATAGTGATTCCAGGAAATCAACGTCAGGATATGTGATTACATTCGCAGGGGGAGCTGTTTCCTGGTAATCAAAGTTACAAAAGAGTGTTGCCTTGTCCACCACTGAAGCAGAATATATTGCAGCTACTGAGGCATGCAAGGAGATGCTATGGATGAAGAACTTCTTAATGGAGATGGGAGTAGAGCAAGATCGTTATATCTTGCAATGTGATAATCAAAGCACAATTCACTTGGCAAAGAATTCAACTCTTCACTCCCGCTCGAAGCACATCGATATACGACATCACTGGATCCGAGATGTTCTTGAAGAAAAGCTTCTGCAATTTGGCAAGGTGCACACGGATGAGAACTGGTCAGACATGATGACCAAGGTAATACCGACCAAGAAGTTTGAAGATTGTTGTCAAGGTACCGGCATCGTATCACATGATTAAGTCGTGAGGGGGAGAATTGTTGGTCCCTCCTTAATCAAGCCCGATTAATAGATGGGTTAGTCCAATGGGCTAAGACCCAAGAAGGAAGAGTCCATCTGGAGAATGCTCTAGAGAAGAATAGAAAAGATAGGAATGATCTAGATAAGATTAGTCTAAACTAATCTAGAATTCTCCTCTAAAATATCTTCTAGGATTTTGTGTAATTCTAGAACTTTCTTCTCAAATATCTTTCTAGATTAGTGTGTAGGGAATGTGATCTCCTCCCACTATAAATAGGTGGAGAAGTTGTAAATTTCTACCATCTACAATTTGAGAGCTCAAGTAAGCTAAGTATAAGTTGTGAGAGTGCCCACAAAAACTTGTAGCATTCCTTCTCCACATAAATATAAGTGAGTTTGTATCAATTAAATCATTGACTTAATTAGTTCATATTCCCATTCTACCAACACGAAAGTGGGAGGTTTTCCCAACAGTATCTTCGTCAAATAAGTAAATATCCACTTTAGAGTAAAATATAAGCATCTCGACCACTCACAGACAACTCCACAAACCTTGAAGTGTCTTGATGACACACAAATTATCACCCTCAATTCCGATCATTTTTATATGCAATCTCATAACTTCTTGTAAGCCACTTTTAAGAGCAAAAACTGCCGCTTTTCGTACTGAATTACAATGATTTTTTTGGCATCAGGACTAATAACTTCTCCATTGTGGTTTCGGATTACAAAACCGATTAAGGTACCTCCAAAATCAAGTTTCGAGCCATCGAAATTAAGTTTGTGCAATCCAGACTTTCCTTTCACTACTGAACTTCTTTTTTCCCAATTTTATCAATAACTTTTTTTTATTGTCGTATTTGATGTTAGTAATTTTGTTTTAAATTATTTTGTTGATTTTATTAATAATTTGTTTGGTAAAAGGATAGTCCAAAAATAAATGATATAAGTCCTCAAGATAGCGGTTAAACAATTCACAATTTTTAGTAAAAGCAAATTTTCTTTTGTTAAGTATTTCTTTTGTTGCTAATTCATTTTCTTTTTTAATTCTCACAAGTTCTTTATTTTAGGTTGTATATTGAGTTTCCAACTCCATTCGCAAAGCATTAACATGAGTGAACCATTTATTTTGTATTAGCAGCTCAAAAGCATATATGGTTGAAAACCACTCATCTTGGCTGCACCAACCAGTATTCTGAAAAGGTCTTTAAGAGATTTAAAACCTACTCAACGAGGACTGCAACCACTCTCGTGGATCTTAATCTCCACTTCACAATAATGTGGGGGAGACAGTGTCACAAACTGAAATATGCACGTTTTATTGACAGTCTTATGTATTTGACCAATTGCACACATACGGACTTACATCATACTAAAAGTTAGGGTTTCACTATGGCAAGTACCCAATTGTTCTAGAAGGATATAGCGACGCAAATTGGATGGATGAATCTAGAAACTCAAAATCCACAAGTAGATATGTATTTACACTTGGCGGTGCATCAATGTCATGGGGATCGTTCAAACAAACATTATTGGTCAGATCCACGATGGAGTATGAGTTCATTGCTTTAGATAAAACAACAGAGGAACCCGAGTTTCTTTGAATTTTTTTGGAAGACATTTCAATGTGGGAGAACCCAGTTCCAACAATAAGTGTACAATGTGATAGCCAACCTGCTATAGTCCGGGCACCGAGCATCTTGCATAACGGAAAATCACGTCACATAAGACGACGACATAGATCCATTAGAAAACTGATCTCAACTAGAGTATAGTAGTCTCGATGCACTACATCAAATTAGTGGATAACCTTGCGGATCCATTTACTAAAGGCTTGTCAAGAGGTAAAGTGGTTTAATCATCAAGAGGAATGAGCTTAAAATCTATAATGAAAGAGGATGCTTGAAGGAGAACCCCCACCTACGTGATTGGAGATCTAACAATGTAGATTTCAAAGAGACAACCCAACCAAGTTGAATCGAGTGGAACACTGTGAGACTCACGTCTCTGCCCAATTCTTAGGATGATACACAATGTGAGTTGTATGACTTGAGGTTAAGCATTTGCTTAGAATGATTCCATCAGGGTATTTCAAGACACTCAATATGGTCAAATCACCTTGTGAGTGTGACATGGGGCCATATCTAGGAGAATAAGGAGATTAAAGGGGTTGAATTATGGAGATTAAGAGAATTAGATTATGGAAATTTTGTAATCCTATAAAACTTAAATTATAAGGATTATGGGAATTATTGAAGCTAAAATCTCACTTTTACCCCTCTTCTTTTTTTTCATCTCTTTTATCTATAAAAAATTTAACACGTACTTTTTTGTAATTTATCCACAATCATAATAATTTCACCAAACACTCATTTCACTTATTTTCATCCTCATAACAATTTCATCTCCTTAATATTTCATTGAATAATTTCCTTCATCCTCATTTTCATTTACGTAATCTTACATCACCAAACTTGCCCTTAGTAATTGAAGCTGAAGCTTTTGCGCTTAGATCTGGCTTACAAGAAGCAATTAGATTATAAAACATAAAGATCGAGATTGAGGGTGACATGTGTGTTATCAAGACACTCCAAGGGTTGTGGAGCGTCCTTGGGAGATCTAGATGATTATATCGGACTCCAAACTAGATTTTCGCTTCTTTGACGAAGTCTTGGTCAAACATGTGTTCCGAAAATTCAACTATGTTGCTGACCGATTGACCCATTTGAGAATTTCGAACCCCAACACAAAATTTTTTGATGACCACGAACTCCGTGTTCTCATCCTTAAGGAGGCTTTAGGCTACTACTTCTAAAGGTAGATCATTCTCACCGTTTTCCGTTTTCAAAAAAAATAGTTCATTTTAGGTTATTTTTATTAAAAAAATTCATATTCTACCAATGTACACAATTCAGCGCTCTACAATACAGAAAAAACTTATTTTACGTAAATCAATCCTAAAATTTATAAATAATATTTACATGAATTATTTCATAAAAGTGTACTACATATATCAACCCATAAAAACAAACCGAAATTGTTGCGGTTTGATGAATATGCACAACTCATTGAAAAATTTAATAGAATAAATTAGACACTAACTTATATAAAACATTAAATATATGCATGTATTTTTTAACCCAAAATGAAGTTGCACGTTCTTTTGTTGGCATTCTAAATTTGAATACCATCTTGGAACTTACAGACCAAGAGAGGAGCTGAAGTAGTGACACCTCAACGGAACATAATATGCACAAATGTAATCTTATGCATGTATAGCTGGCAAAATAGGACCCGACATGTGAAACCGGCCCGACAAACTCTAACCAAAATCCGACCTGGCCTCGAAAATTTTGAATAAAAGAAAATATCCGGAACCGACCCGCAAGAAATCGATTTAACCCAAATAATAAATAATCCGAACGGCCGAAACCGAAAATGACCCGGACCCGACAAAACCCGAGTAAAATAACCCGAAAATGACCCGACATCCCGAAGTAACACGACCCAAAATGACCCGTTATCCCAAAGTAACTCGACCCAAAATGACCCGTTAGCCCAAAGTAACTAGATCCTAGATAACCTTAATAATATGAAGTAAAGTGATGTGATAGTATCAACTATGAAGTAACCCAACCCTAGATAACCTTGAATTTTACCAATTCAATTTTTTAAGTTAAGGTTTATTATACATATTAAATACTAGAAGTCTATATCGAGTCGTTTTAATTCCTATTCTTATAATTTGTGCGTGTTAAATTTAAGACATGTATAAAAATATGGAATATGATAATGATAATTGTAATGATTACTCATGTTAAATATCACCCGATCTTAACATTTGGTTTAGTATATAAGATTGTACTTTAATTCTACAAATTTCTTTTTTTTTAACTTAAGGTTTATTATACATATTGAATACTAGAAATCTATATCGATTTGTTTTAATTCATATTCATATAACTCGTTCGTGTTGTATATAAGACATGTCTTGAAGTACCAAAGATAAGTTTCACATTGAATACTAGAAATATGTAGCAACCTTACATTAAAATATTTAAAAGTTCAACATGCATTGTGCCCCCCACTGCCCCACCAAGCTCTGTCACTAGATCAAATGGATCGGTCGATATTTTGATCAAACGGATTAGCTAGATCTAAAGAACCAGTCGGAAACCTGATCAAATTAAACTCATTTGCAATCGAACGGATCTAGTCATTCGGATGAATAATCAGTAGGGTGGACAATAGATTCAACTCTACAAATTGCACCGTCCAAAACCTACCTGAGTCAAGATGTTAAGGAAATCAAATCATATTGTGACCCAACTGAACTTGACCCGCCTTAATTGACACCTCTAATCGAAACATTAAAAACAAAAAACAATTCGGCCTGAAATGACCCGAGAACCAACTAAACCAATTTGTTCTGGCCTAAGAACCGAGACTATCCGATAACTCGTTCCAACCTGAACAACTAGTACCCGACCCAAATTGACTCGATCCAAAACAACCCGCTTAAAAACCAAACCTATTTTTACCCGACCCGATTTCGACCCGAGCCTGTTGTGACCCGACCCAAACTCGACCCTCCAACCTCGTTTGACACCACAAAAAGAATCAATGTTACTCGCTAACCCGTTTTAACCCGATCAATTTGTACCCGAACCAAATCGACCCGACCCGAAACGATGTAAAAGCTAGTATTTTCGAATCCTAATTAATGATGATTAAGGGAGATTAATTTAATCATCGATAGCAATTGACCCATAACTCGCGAATAGTGTGTAGAAGACGAGTATGAATTCCACCGTTATAACCCTGGCGTAATTTTGGACTTATGGGGAATTTTTCATCTTTTCCCCCGGGTAATTTTTTTACCCTCCGGTGTTATTTGGAGCATTTGGAAGCTTTAATTAATAAAAATGCAGTTGAGAGAATGATTAGGAAATCGGATATGTTCTAGATATGAAATGATATGGAAAGGAAAAATGGTCAAAAGAGTCGCTATTTCGTTTCTTAGCGGTTAAGAAAGACGGCTTAGGATTACACGTTTTCCGAGAAAGTTGAAGAATAATTATCCACATAATATGTAAGATTTATCACTCCAATTTTGAGAAGTTTGGAGAAGGGGCTCAAACCGCCTTCGGATCGGTAAAATGATAATTATCGACTTTGCTAAAAGATAATTATCGACTTTGGTAAAGGAGAAGGGGCTCACACTTCCTCGCAAAAGCTGTGATTTCTCTCAACCTTCAAATTCAGATCTACTCTCCGTTTCTAATCCGATTTCAAATCCGTTTGAGTTTTCGGATTCCTTTCTTCGTCCTCTTCATTTTTGTATCGAGTTTTTGCGTTTCCGTTGAAGTTATGGTCAGGTCGAGCCTCTCCCTTACATGGACGGTTCCATCGCTCAAATTCCTGTGAATCTGATGGTGTCCGAGTATAGCATGCGTCGTTATGATTCCGAATCTTCTTTCGGATCGTCAATCGGATTAGTTACAAATAAGTTATGAATTTATTCGTTTTCCATATTGCGATTTGACCTAAATCGATCTTAGGCTTGTCAAAATGGATAATTGGAAATTCCATTATGCTTTATACAATATTTTGGTGATTATTGGTTATTTGTTTGATGAGATCTGATGACATGTGGGTTCAAAAACTGTCTGCGGGCAAAACGTTATTCCAGTGAAATTTAATTAATCAATTAAAGATTAATTAATTAAATTAAGAATCTAGAAAAAGCTATAAGCTAATTAAATTCAAAGGAATGAATTTAGTTGATGTTTGAACCTTGAAGTTTAATACGAGGAATATGATATTCTCGACAGGTGTTGTTGAAGACGGTAGACTAACTATAGCTTAGTTGCTCAGTGAGCGTATTCAGGTAAGTCTTCGGACTTACTTAGCTTCGATTTGCAGAAACCCGTGCCTGAGAGATTTATATCTCATTGTGTTGATATGTGTTGTTGTTTTGAAATGCCTTGTTGTGTTGAAATGTGAATGTTGATATGCATTAAGATGTGTTATGTGTAAAGCATGCTTGATGTGTTTTATGATGAAAATGACGTTATGATGTGTAAAGCATGCTTAATGTTGTTGTGATTATTATCATGTCATGGTTATGAGAAATGGTTAAATGAAGTTTAAAATGAACATGTGTTAGCCTATTGAGGCGTGCTATTAAATGACATGATAAGCTTGTTGAAGAATAATAATGTATGACATGGTAAATGTTTGCATTAACATGAATAGGAAAATATTGCATGTGGTTAGGGGTTAAGACCATAATCTGCCACGAGAAAGCCTGACCCTTAGACTTGATCAGTCTGGCTACGACCTAAGAGAAAATGTCTGAATTAACCTAATATGTGCAATGATGAGCTCACACCAAATTCAGAACCGTATAAGCAATGATTCCGGATTTGGTCCGGGATCGCAAATTGTAAATTTCATACTACGTTCACGTGCATCATTCATAAAAGCATGATCTCATCTCATGAGCACGGTATATGGTATTTGAATATATTTGTTGTGTTGTGATGTGTTGATATAATCTCTCGTGGATAGATTATGATCGGTAGCTAACAGTTTTAAACCGATCCTTTTTAGGTGATGCCGATCATAGGGACGCTTCGGGGATGTCAGCTGCAGGATGTGGACAGCCGGGGCAGTGTTAACCCAAGGGTTGGTTGAGCTTACTTTTGAAATTAATCGCTTGTTGATAGCATGTATTATAGTCTATATTTTGGGATTGGTTTAGACGTTTTATGTTCATAAATCTGCATGCATGGATGTATATTTTTTGATTATATTGTTGTTTTGTCTACCTTTGCGGGAATCGAGGTCTACACCTAGTTTCATTGTAATTTTAGGGAAAATGACACGTTTGGACCGAAATGGAGCTAAGGAAGCTAAGAAGTCATGTGAGCTACATTTTGGAGCATTGAGGAGTTATAAAAAGATCTCAAGAAGCATGGAAATAATTCAAATGATTAATTTTGGACCGTATTGGAGAGTTGCATTCTCAGCTGAGACACACCTCGGTCAGCTATAGTACCACCTCGATCGAGGTGATCTTGAGGAGCGTCCCGACCAAGGCGAACACCTTGCCGCCGACGAGATCTTTATTTTTGGTTGAGATCTTCTATTTTTGGAAGGAGATAATCATATATTTTTGGATGGATTTCTTGAAGGAAGATATTATATTTGGCTGATTTATTTTCAGAGATATGGAGATATTTTCTAGGAAAATATCTTTTTAAGATATTCTTATCTTTGGAAGATAATTCTCCTATATAAAGGGCTAATTTTCTACAATTCAGCCATCCAGCAATTGGCGGATCAACCATTCTCTGAAGTTTGATGGAAGTTTTGAAGTTCAAGGAAGGAAGGAAATAAGTTGGAGATAGCTTTAAAGGAAGTAGTAAGACTTTCTTAGTTGGCTTGTTTGTTGTCTTTCCTAGTTTTGTGATTGAGGAACGTTGATTGTTTTTTTGATTGTTCAATTCAGTTATTAAGACCTTTGCCTTAATGTTTTCTTGTTCGAATATTGATTCCTTTCTTATAAATTTGATTATTGTTATCATGATTATTGTTGGCTAAGTTTCTTATGCGATTCTAGGGTGATTGGCTGAAAGTTGTGGGAAAGACGATGATAGAATGATCTTAATCCCAGCAGACCCTGAAAGCTTGAGCCTTTACCTTAACCGTAGAACACCTCGGTCAGTCATTGAACATCTCGGCCGGGATGGAATATAACTGAACGAGGTGAACCTTTTCTGAACCTTATCTGAGTTAAGATTGCAGTTTGCCAAATCCTATTCTTATTACACCTTTCCTGGTTCAACGCAAGCCTAGGATGAAACTTACCCGATAATTCCTTGTTTGTTTACCCAATATCATGAGTGTAGGTAATAAAGGTTTATCCTTTATTAGGGTTTGAGTGTGCCTTCATCCCATCTTTGTGAGTTAGCCTGAGACTTACCCGGTAAAGGTTGATTCTATTCCCTTAGGTGGTGTGTTGGTTTGAGATTATAGTTCATTTCCTTAGTACCTTGAGACTTACCCGGTGATAGGATCTTTGGTTTGGGATAGTGAGTAATGAGACTTACCCGGTGATCTATTCCCACCTTAGAAACACCTTCCCTTTGCAAACCTCAGCTTTGTCCACGTTATCTTTTGAGATCTTGAGTCGGAACCACAACTAGATGCTTTAATCCCTAGAATCCGCATTCCCTTGACTTTTACATCATCTTTGATAGCTTTACTTGTTGCGTGATTTGTTGATTGACAACCTTATTTACCGAACTTTGTTTCACCATAGTCCTTGTAATCGACCCTTAGAATTCTTGCTTTTATTACAATTGATCCGTACACTGTGTGTTCGCATATTGTTCAAGCATACTTCTTTGGGTATAAATATTAAAGCTTGCACACACCTTTTGGAGCGAACACTTGCAAGCGAGTCTTTTGTTGGTTGTGTGCAACTGTGTACACGTGTTGATTTCAGGCTGAAGTTTTAAAACAATTGTTCTGGTGTTATGTTTTGAAGTGTCGTTTTGGGATATACATACTAATTGCATGCAAGGTTGTTATGTAAATGTTTTCTAAATGACAAGTTGGATGCTTTCATTATTTTTCGTGCTTCTTGTTGCAAGGTTCTATTTTTGAAGTTGTTGTCAAGCTAACTGATGGAACCCATTGTGTGGTCCTTAGCTTAGTGACGTCTTGGGTTACTTAAAACTCGGACGTTACAAACAAACCGTTTAAAAACCAAGCCAATTTTTTACCCGACCCAATTCCAACCCGAACCTGTTGTGATCCGACCCGAACCTAACCTGTCAGCCCCATTTGACACCTCTAAATTTATGATATGACAACCATATTTAATCTAATTTTTTCCATATAAGCCAAATGTAATCTTATGCTATATAAAAATAACCCACTTCACATGCGTGAATATCATATCAATTTACAAATAATGAAAGAATGATTTACAAACTCAAATTATGTTTATTTTTTATATTTACATATAGAGCTGAAAATATAAAATGAAAAAAAGGGAGACTGATTACATAATATATGTGCTCCTTGTAGAAAGAAAAGATGTAAATTTGTACAACATAATCATAGAGATATAAACTTATTACTCCCCTTCAAGTTGGCACATGGATATCACGAATGTCCAACTTGTTGAGGAAAAAAATGGAACTGATGATGACCCAATGCCAAAATATCTACCAATTGATTGGGAGAATGTATATGTGTAGTTTTCATTGAGCCATTTTGTACTTGATCACGGATGGTGTGACAATTGACTTATATATGTTTTGTACACTCATGAAATATTGGATATGAAGCAATTGATGAGCAACTTGATTATCGCATCATAATGTCATAGGTTGTGGATGGGAGATGCCAATGGGCTTGAGAAGCGCTTTGAGCTATATAATTTCACAAGTGATGGAGGCCATTGCTCGGTATTCGGATTTCGTCGAGAAACGAGATATGATGAATTGCTTCTTCATTTTTCAAGAAATGGGATACTCGCCAATCATGATAAAATAGATAATTAAAGAACGACAATTTAAAGGGCATGTTGCATTATCGGAATCGCAATAAGCGTTAATTTGTAAATAACTTTTAATAGAAAGAAAAATACCTACATCGGGTGAGCTTTTAAGGTAACACATGACACGTAATGCAACATTCCAGTGGTTGTCGTTAGGGACTGAAGGAATTGATGTGAACGGAATAACTCAACTCTAGTCTTGATTGTAAGGTAGATTATCCGCCCGATGAGCCTACGGTACTGTTCTGGATCCAAAAAGGCCTGACTAGGGGTAACGGCCAACTTGTGGTTGGGTTCAATCGGAAAGGAGACGGTCTGGTGGAGAGTTGTCCAGCTTCGTGAATGATGTCGATAGTTATTTTTGTTGGGATAGAAGAAGACCCATGGAAGAACAAGTAATTTCTATCCCGAGAAAATAACGTGACAAACCTAGATCCTTCATATGAAAACAAGTATTTTAATCAAGAAATGGAAGCAGATTTATTACCGGAGATGATTAGATCATCGATGTATACTAGGATGTGTAAAATTGTGTTATTGTGGAAGTAGGAGAATGAGGAGTAGTTTGCGTAAGACTGTTGAAATCCAAAATGCTTGAGAGCACTGGAAAGTTTTTCAAACCAATTGCACGGGGCTTGACGACGACTGTAGAGTGATTTCTGGAGAAAAAAACTAGCGAAGAGTGAGGTGGTGCAAATCTAGGTGGTGGGATCATGTACACCTCTTCACGAAGGTTGTCGTGTAAGAAAGCGTTGTGGACATCGAGTTGGTGAAGCTCCCAATTCTTGATAGAGGCAACTGCGAGAAAAACTATAACCGTATTCATTTTAGCTACGAGTTCAGAGGTTTTTGAAGAATCGATACTTGCTTTTTGACGGTTTCCAAGAATGACGAGACATGTTTTGTAACATTTTAAGGAAACATCGGCTTTATATTTGGTTTGGTATACCCATTTGCATCCAATGAGTGTTTTCCCGGGATGAAGATCAACAATACTCTAGGGTTTGTTGCGGAGTAAGACATCGATCTTGGTTTGCATAATGGCTCGCCATTCGGGAGATACAAATGCAGTCGTGTAAGATGTGGGTTCTGGTATACTCGTGACTATAGAGAGATAAGATTTAATAGGATGAGAAGTATGAGAATACATAACGTAATTATGAAGAGGTTACTTTACCTGTGACACATATGAATTAGAGGGAGTTAAACTCGTATTAGATAGAATAGAGGTAGAAAAATGACAAATGTAGTCATCGAAACGTAGAGGCCGATGTCTTGTACGAGTGCTACGTCGGACTAAATTAGGAACGTTAGAGTCAGAAGTAGGTTGGGCCGGCGGGTTAGGTTTAGTAGGCGTAGGTGATACTGTATGATACAATATATGTAGAGAAGGACGGGTAATAGGGTTAGCCTGGGAATATGACGATATATTAGGGATAAGGTAGGGAATCAAAATAGGACGTGGGTAGAGTTGACTTAGGAGAGAGAAGAGTATGAATAGTTAAAGGTAAAACAATTAAAGAAGTGGAAGGTGTAAGAGAGGAGAGAGAGTTGGGTCGGATTGTGTCCAGGATTGAAATATACGAAATTTGGGGATAGGGATCAGAGTGAGATTTGATCGGATTTCAGAGTTAGGAAGAGAGGGATTGGGAGAGATTTCAAGGATAGAGATAAAATTGAGATTGAGCGAATTTTAAGAGATGGAAATAAGATTTGGATTAGGTGGATTTTCAAGGATAGGGAGGAGATTATAATTATTTTCAAATTAGGAGGGAATCAAAGAGGATGTGTCTTCCGTATCACAAAAGGTAGGATATAATTTGTGGGGAGGGAAAGTGGGAGTAGGGTTAGACGAATTTTATACATATAATATTTTATATCTATATGTGTATATAATTTATATTGTTTTGAGTGTTACATATTCTGATTGTTCATTTAGTTTGTTTGGAGTATTTTGACGAGTTATATTCGTTTGTAACACAAGATTGTAGGACTAACTTGACTGTAATGATACTTATTGTTTTTTAGGTTTTTTGGGTTTGTTCATTTTTGTGTGTCGATTGTTATTGAACTTGTTGGTAGTGCACTATGCAAGTATAATTGGATTGAAAGTGGTATTAAATTCATTATAATACTTGTTTTGACCGATAAGTTCTAGGAAAAAACGCACAAGCAAGTACATACGGGCCATCCGGGCCGGCCCGGTAGCCCGCCCGCTTTTTACATGGGTAACGTTTGTGGCTCGGACTAGCCGGGCCGGGCTGGCCTGCACCTTACGGGTAGAATTTTTAGGTATGGCCCGGCCCGAACCCGGCCCGAGCCCGGATTTGTACAGGTCTAGTAAATTGTCATAATTTGACGGTTTTAAAAAAAAATATTCAAAAGGAGTTTTTCATTTAAAATAGAGCTAGGAGTTCGATTTATTAAATAGCTCACCCCAAGAATTAATAGGATGATTAGGTTGAAAAAGTAAAGCACGAGCGACGTTTAAAATATATCGGTGTTTACGTTCAACACGACCATTTTGCCGAGGAGTGTAAACGCATGATGCTTACTATTTTTTGAAAAATAGGATTGAAAACTCATAAATTCGAAACCATTGTCACTTCTAAATTTTTTTTGATGTATTTATTAAATTAAATTTTACTCATTTAATAAAAGTTTTGAATAATATTAGATACTTGAGATTTATTGGTAAGAAGAAAAACCCAAGTAATACGAGAAAAATCATCAATTAACGCAATATTAAATTTGGCTCCACAAGAAGATGTAATACGATAAGGACCCCATATATCTCAGTGAATTAAATCAAAAATAGATTTATCACGAGATTGACTTATCGAAAAAGAAGATGTAGATTGTTTAGCTTCGAAGCAAAATATCACAAGGCAATTGTTTTTGCTTATTCAAATCAAAACTACTAACTTTTGGAAAAGAATAATAGATTGATAAGTTGGATGTCCGAGACGCATGTGCCAAAGAGCAGACGGAGAGGTGGTGGAATGGGTGGCGTACAGGGCGGCACCGGGAATGGATTGGTGGATGTCGGAAGTGGAAGAAGAGAAGATCCAATTTATCTAGTAAACACCATTATGAGGTTCACCCACTCCAATCGGAATCCACGAAAAACGGTCCTCAATAATACAAAGACGATTTGTAAGAGTAATAGTGTAGTTAGAAAAGGTAGATAAACATGAGGAGGCTAAATTCTCCAAGTTCACTCATGATGAACTAGGTATGTAGGCCAATATGAACACAAATAGAGAACTTGATTTTGTGAGAAGATGAAATTGTGTGATAGTTATTGTCTTAGTTTACCTCAAAGCCCGGTGGTTCAAGACATCATGGTCACCTCTTGGACGAGTAAATCTAATAGTTACTCACTACGGGCGGTTCAAGGCTGAAGAATGCTACCTTCTCAGATGTAGTGAATTTTTGACTGTTCTCCCAAACAAAAACTTTTTTCTCAAAAACATGTGTCTAGAATTATTTCTATTCATGTGGGGGATTGTTGGAGGCAATATTTTAAATAAGTAATGCGCCAGATTCTTTGGGCAAATTTTCGATGGGCTCCAACCATCGTCAACTCTGGAAAACAAAAACATTGACTTCGTCTACGCGAACACTGAATCGTTGTATACTTATATGCTAAACTTGATTCCGAGCGAATGAGATAATGATGCCCCAAATCACGTGTACGAAACACAAAACTTTAAAAAAAGGAACAAAAATGTGGTTATCCCACATCGACTAAAAGGAGTAGAATATTCTTTATAGTATATAAGGAGGAAAAACACTTAAAGGCAGCGACCTTTGGATCACTACCCATTTTCAATGGGGAGTGGGCGTAACTAACCGATCAGGCTTAAGCTCAGACTATATGGGTCATGATGAGAACGGACTAGACTGATGGTGTTGGCTGGTCACTCAAGCCATCTGGATTAATCTCTTTATACTGCAGAGTTAAATATTTACTCCCGAATTCAAATTTGGATTTAATTCAAAAATTCAAATTTGATGGGAATATCCGGAGTTACAAATCTCGGATTAAAAACGTTGTTTAATACGCTAATCTCCTTTGTCTTTTGAGCTTGGCTATAAAAGGGAGTCTCGTCTCGTCATATTCCAACACACAACAAAAACAAAAAGACTAAACATCTTTTCCCCTCCTTTCTCTTACAAAGCCGAGAGTGCAACATGGAAGCGGTTTGCTAGATTTCCAAAGCCATTACAAGACTTAGATCTAGTGCAATTTTATTATGGGATTCGGAACGCAATTCAAATCGTCACAATCCGAGACGTTTTTCAGAATTAAGGATAGATATCTCCTATTTCGACTCTGCAAATACTAATAGTATTATAATCTTGTTTTTTTTTTGTTTATCATTGGTATCTTATAGTTTTTCCAAAGAATTCATGAAATGACGCTCCTACATCACCATCTCCTCTAGTTTTCACCCTCAACTTCATGCATTTTCGGATATCGATTGGGTTGGAGATAAGGATGACTTCATATCAACCGCTGAGTTGGGCAAGTTAGTTTGACCCGCCAAATGACTTCAGTCTCGACTCTACCTGCACATATATATAGTCCGAAATCTTAGTGTGAAAACCCAATTACACACGTAACACACCTATCTACATAGTTCGGATATATTAAACAAACATTTCTACCGATATATCTAGAAAGTCCCTACTTTAAATCAGTCATTTTTCTCTTGATTGAACGGACCCAATTAGTCATTATAGTATAAATACAAATTGGTCACATGTTTTTGCGTGTTGAAAGTTGATCATTAAATTTACACTAGTGAGAAAAATCAATGGAAGAGACTTGGACTTACCATGCACCACTTACTTCTTCAGTCATTATAGTGAGAGAAATCAATGCTCGGATGAGTCACTATACCGTCATATCATTGCTTAACTAATGTTATTGCTATTCGTATCACGGTTTCATGCTATACGTATTCGGAATATGGCTACGCGAGGCGTAGCCATAATCCTTTTTTCTTATTATTTTTATTGGAATATTGAACATGTGCGACTACGCATACGTCATGCGTAGTCGTAGCCATTTTCCTATATTTTTTGAACAAAATCAACTTATTGTTACGCGTACGCCAGACGTAGCCGGACTACGGGTATGAATAGCACGAAACATGTGGTACGAAAAGCAATCTCGAACTATTACGTGTGTGAACTGTGATATTTTTGATCTTATTTTATTATTTAAAAAATTATTGTTTAATCTCTTTCAATCACCCTTTCTAGTTAACTTCTACGAGCAAGTTATGATCTTATTTAAATATTTAATACCCTTTTAGATTTTATTTGTCAAGTACAAAGAGTGAAACTTAACAAATAAATACTTTAAAGTTAAATTAAAATATAGACTTCAATTTATTAACTTTAGAAATGTCAGAAGAGAGTTGGACTCACCATGCACCACTTCTCCTTAAGTCATGTCAACAACATGTGATGATAGACTTGGAAGGTAGACGAGAAACCTTGATAGAATGCGTTTTACGAAATGGAATGACCACATAATCTAGATAGGATATGGTACCACTAATTATCAAATCTTAATGAAAACCCTAAAATTCTGTCCAAGATATAGAACCCTAAAAATTTGTGTTATGAACGAACATACGTCATCTTTTTAAAGATCATGTACAATCGTGTATCGTTGGACACGTAAACACTTTTTTAAATACAAGTTATCCAGTTTTGGTATCCCGAAACAAACGTTCATATTACTTCGCGATGCGTGTGATTCACGAAGGGTGTATGCATGGTTTAATGATTTATTTTTAAGTCATACCAAGTAGGGTCGTCTAATAAATTTCTTTTAAGATTCAATGAATTTTAGGGTCTTTGTGTCATGTTAATTTTGAAAGTAGTTATATGTATAACAACATGTTAATATTTTTTGTAAGGAATAAATGTTAATAACTTTTTTAAGGAAATACATGTTAATAATTTACACTTGTATAATTAGTAAATTATTATCTTAAACTGAAATTCATAATTTTATAATATTAATTATTTTATTAATGGTTAATTGTATTATTAAAATTACTAGTTGTAGACTATATTTTGTGTCAAGATACATACAAAAATTATCACATGACATATAATTTTTTTTATTAGATTAATTCTATAGGAGATGGTTCAAGTGTAGTATTCTTCAACCTCGAGCCGCGCTGTAACCTTTCCGTGTGATCTCCTGTAGAAGTTTTGTAAGTTCTTACTCCCTTCGTTCACCTTTTGTTTCTACATTCCCTCTTGCATCTCTTTTCTTTCTTTTTTATCCTTCGTAGCATGAATCAACATCGAATCTTGATTTGGTTTGGCCTTCGTTGGCTGTTGTGCATGTGTTCCAGACTCCCTTGGTTGAGTGTTGTCGTGTGAAGATCGAAGAGGAGGTTTAAGTCGGCCTTGATATCTTTCTGCAGTCGAAAGAAGCTTCGACAATAGCTTTTGTTTGTCCAACGCCCCCGCAACTACAAGCTCTCGCCCCTACGACTGCACCTCGTGCCGCCCCTGCACCTTCGGTCACCCATGCACCTTCATTACCACAAGGTGTATTTGTTATTTTTTTTCCTTCTTTTTATAGATACATTGATATAATGTTGTATAAAATAAATTACACAAACACAAAAAAACTTACACAAACTTACACACACCAAATGATTATAAGAGATAAGCAATAATATGTAACGACCGGCTTTTCTAGGTCACCGCTCCCGCGGTGATGTTGAGCAGCGATCGCGGCATGCCGCAATCGCGGCAAGGTCAAGCCGCGGGTGTGCCTGACCCCAGATCGCGCATATCTGTTTTATCCGTTTTATTCTTTTCTTTCCTTTCTTAGAAGATCCAATTTTTAATCTTTTGGGCCGTCTTTCCTTCTTTCTTTTAACCTAATTCCGACCTTCCTTCTTTCCCCACCATGCCCGATTTATTTCTGCCTTCTCTTTTAATTTCTTCTTCTTGTTTACGTTATTTTTCAACCTCGAGCCAAGCTGCAACCTTTCCTTGCGATTTCCTGCAAAAGCTTTGTAAGTTCTTGCTCCCTTCGTTCACCTTCTGTTCATGCATTCCCTGTTGCATCTCTTTTCTTTTATTTCTTCTTCTTTTCTTCTTTATCCTTCGTAGCATGAATCAAGATCGAGTCTTGATTCTTGTTTGACCTTCGTTGGCTGTTGTGCATGTGTTCCAGGCTCCCTTGGTTGATTGTTGTCGTGTGAAGATCGAAGAGGAGGTTTAAGCCGACCTTGATATATTTCTACAATCGAAAGAAGCTTCGACAATAGCTTTTGTCTGTCCACCGCCCCCACGGCTGCAAGCTCCCGCCCTTGTGCCTTCGGTCACCCGCCCCACGGCTTCTCTACAGTAACTCCCGTCTTTGGTGAGTTGCTTCCATCCTTACTTCCTTTTCCTTGTGCTAGATCATGCTAGGCTGGACCTAGATGAACTAGAGTGCATGCCAGCTAGTGGCTTGTTGATCCTTGTGAGTTGTTTATGGTTTGAGAGCCTTGCGCTTGTGTTGTTGTTGTTGTTCCTTGTGAACCTTGAGACTAGGAATCGTTCTTCCTAACATGTTGAAGATCTTTTAGATATCATCAAGACTAGAAGTAGGAACCTCCTAGCACGCTGCAGTAGACCTTGTAGAGGTCAATGAGACTAGAAGTATGTAGACTTCTAGCATTCAGATGGTTTATGATACGTGATGCCTTGTCTGAGTAGGCGTAGATCTTTCCTTCGGGAAGCTGATCAAGTAGTTTAGTTGAGTTTGTGTACCTTTGATTCAGGTAAGTCCCTTGGACCTACGTAGCTGTGTTCCGTATAGACTGTATTGGTGGTGTTTGTTTGCTTTATCGTTTAACGGAAAACCGGACTAGGACGATCTTATACCGTAATTGACCCAAGTGTATTATAACCGGACGGTGACCACTTGTCCAATTCAGAATCGGGAAACTAGGAAGTGCTCTTGCGACCAGACCCACAAGTAACGGATAAATGCATATGATCTATTCATGTCGGTAAATGAAACAGAGGCGAGTTTCGGGAGATTCTCGTGTGACAAAAGAAGTTGAATTAATAATAAATAACTTAAACAAAAATAATTAATAACCAGGTTGTGTTTTAGCATGCTATGTGTTTATCTCTTATATGTGTTTGTGCCTTTATTGTCTTTCTGATATCTAGAATGTTAGCTAACAGTATATACCGTCGTTGTAGATGCCCTGCAGGTTAGAGATGTTGCTGAGTGATCCGGACGGAGTGGTCAGCCGGGGTTCCCGTATATTATGGGACATGATCGCGGTTTATATATATTTCAGTTGTTGTTTGTTGTTGAACTCGGCTGAGAGTCTTTCGCTTTTCCTTTCGTTATAACTTTTGATAATTTTATCTATTTTGATTTTCGTTTATTTGTGTCTTGTTGCAAAATCCGATTTTATTGTTGTTACTCTGAGGGTCGGACCCATTGTGAGGTCCTAGTTCGTAATGCTCCGAGTTTCTAGAATTTGGGGTGTTACTTAATATTTACCCATTACACGAACTAACCCACAATAAATAATTACATGAAAATTACACAAAAGGACTCAATAAAATTTACGAAAACTTACACACAAACCTTTACAAAAACAATTCACAAACACACAAATAAAAATTTAAACGAACTAACCCACAATCATTTTTTTTATGTAAATAAAAAGGCCAACTTTGTCTTTTGCACAAAACCTTTAAAACGTAAATATACAACATTACTAGATTAGAAGCATACTTTGCAAAATTGTCTATTTTAATAATAAGCAGAATTACAAAAATCATCTATGAGCTACAGATATATAATGAAAGCACCCCACAGTTTGATCTAGACTAGAAGTATCATCGTACGTGAAGCTCAGTGATCGACTCTAAATCTGTAGATTTATCAACGGACGTCTATTTTAATAATAAGCAGAATTACAAAAATCATCTATGAGCTACAGATATATAATGAAAGCACCCCACAGTTTGATCTAGACTAGAAGTATCATCGTACGTGAAGCTCAGTGATCGACTCTAAATCTGTAGATTTATCAACGGACCAATTCATATCATCTGAATTCAGAGGCATATTTGATGTCATCATGTACGCAGGCCTTGAAGGAAGTGGAAGCACAAGAGATTCGCTGTTCATCATAAGCACAACAGACGACATGGTTGGTCTGTCAACCATGTTGTCTTGAATGCACAACAGCCCTATGTGGATGCATCTTAGGATCTCCGTTTCTGAACCGTCGGATATGGCAGAGTCGACGACCTCCAATGGAGTCCCTTCGCTCCATTTTTTCCATATCTATGATATAAGAACGGTTTTCTGTTATTCTCATCAAAATTTAGAAATCATCATCTTCCTAAGATATATTGTACTTACGAATGTTATGAGACTTCCCGAAATCTCGCCAGTGAATAACGTACTGCATTTTTTACCACACACTATCTCCAGAAGCAAAACGCCGAAGCTGTAGACGTCTGACTTAGTAGAGAAGTTGCCGTGAAGTACATATTCTGGAGCCATGTAGCCGCTGCAATATCATAATCATATTTCCTTACTAAGTAGATATTAATGTTAGTTTAAGTTGAAAGAATTAAGTTAAATAAACTTTTTTCTTTTATAAGCTTTTGTTTTGCAGACAAGAGAATTAGGTTAAATAGGAGTATATTTACTAAACTGAGTATTCTACTAGTAATAGTGGTAAAAGGTTTACTTAGTCACTTTACCCTTTCAAGTTAAGTACGTAGAAACTTACTAAGTGCCAACAATTCTTCTTGTGTCGGAATGAGTTTGATCAATCTCCAACAACCTAGCTGTTCCAAAGTCCGCAATCTTGGGGCACATCTCGGAATCAAGAAGTACATTACCAGCTTTAAGATCACGGTGGATAATTCTTAGCCGTGAGTCCTCGTGTAGGTAAAGAATCCCACGAGCAATGCCTCGTATGATTTTGTAACGGGTTTCCCAGTTTAAATGAGCACGTCTGGCTGCACCTGCATCAAAATAGCGTAGAATATGATCAATAACTCTTGATCCAGAAAATTGAATATTTGTAAGCATAAGGGAAAGGAATCATACCAAATAAAAATTGATCCAAGCTTGCATTGGCAACAAACTCATAAATCAGAAGTCTCTCTTGGTTATGAAAGCAGAAACCTAGAAGCCTAACCAGATTCCTGTGCTGAAGCTTGGCTAGTAGCGTAACCTCCGTCTTGAATTCATCTTCACCTTGTGAAGAATTCCCTGCAAGCCTCTTGACTGCAATTTCTTGCCCATTATCAGGCAAAATTCCCTAATTGATATAACAATATTATTTTTAAGACTTCAGAATCCACATAGAAAGTAAAAACTAAAAATTAGCTGATGTACCTTGTAAACTGCACCAAATCCACCTTCACCAAGTTTGTTGGCCTCAGAGAAATTTCCTGTAGCTGCTCTGATTGTGCTAAAATTGAATTGCAAGGACTCAATGTTGGTAATATCTTCCCCATCATTGAACTTATTGGCAATTAGATTCCAATACAGTTTTCTCTTTCTAACAAATATGAAGGATGCAACAACGATGAGGATGACACATATGGTTCCTGCAACAGCAGCAACAATAATCTTTGTTGTTTTCTTACTGCTCCCTGTCCCTACCAGCAAACAAAATCGAAATCCAAGTTCAATTGAATTCTACAACTCCATATTATATATACATACAAAGACTAGTACAGTAGAACCTACCAATTGTTGAGATTGGAGGTGAAGTCGAGGTTGGAGCTTCATCCGATGACAAGTAAAACTTAGTCTCTTCATACCTAATGTAACAGCTTGGGAAAAGGTATCGTGCACCTCTCTGACCTGAGCTTTGAGATTCAAGCTCGGTGACAGCACTAGTAAGGCATTGGAGACAGTCTGTCTGGGTTAAATCAGGAGTGCACTGAGCAGCCGAATAGATTGCCAGAGATGAATTGTAGCTAGCTTGTCCTGTAGCAAATTTGAGACTAGAACTTCCAACTGAAGCCTTACTAGGAAGGCTGTCCATCAACTGTCTAACAACCTGATTGTATTTCGCCACTTCTGACGAATCTATAACAAGGTATCTGGGCATAAGCCAATGAGGAGTTATTTCCTTGATTCCAAATATGGATTCATCCGAATAGCGTATCATACAATCATCAGACCAGAAAATTGCTCTCTTTTGGTTAGGACACAAGCTGCTTATCTGACTTTTCACATAGGTCTGACATGTATGACAATCAGACACTGGGAGATTTCCCATACAGAGAGATATTAGGTTGACTACACCAGAAGAATGGCCAGTAGAGAAATTGTAAAAGCCGTAGCTGATATCAGTGGTGGTGATATTTGCTAGGAGAGAATCAAGGTTTTCTTTGTAGGTGCTAGTACTAGTATAATTACCATTAACATTATCACACTCATAGACCCATACGTTTAGGACCGAAACAACAGGGTGAACTGCTAAGTGAAGGACAACTAGCAGTAAAAGCAGGGGATAAGAACCGATTGGAGCTAGCTTCACCATGGCTGGCTAGCTAGTTTCTGTGCGTGTTTTATCAGAAAACACGTAGGGCATGGATCCTATTAGGATGTATATATATATATATGATTTATTTAAAGAGTGCTGAGTTGAGTAATTTAAGCCACACAAAGTAATAGGCAAACACTAACGTACCAAACTTTACTAATAACAGGAAGTCTGAGTCGTCTGACCCATGACAAGCTACATAATGACTACAGATGCTCTAACCCATGAGAAAAGTCCAATTCAATTAAACAAACCAAATAACGGAAATGTGAAAAGCTATACATTTCCTTTGAGGTCAAGCTGTCATGATTGACCAATATGCCCAATGACATAAAGTGATTTCTTGACTCCAATTAACAGAAGATACTACGAAGTTCATTTGTGGCCCTGAGTCTCTAGTGGATACCGTGGATTGTTCTTTTTCCGTGTAGTTCATTCTCTATGAATACACGGCAATATCTATTCCATATGTTATTCTTGGAAATGTACACAGGATTAGCTAGCTAGAACTTATTTTCAGAGATCTACAATATATGTTAACTTGGTGTAAATCTGTATATAGTAAATATGATCAAATTTCAGTTTTAGACAACGATTATATGGTGGAAATGAGGATCATACACAGAGATCAAGAACCTAGCTAATCAATACTTTACGTTATATCTGTGGTCAAAACGAAGATAGCACAGGCCCAGCCAGAAGTTTCAGATGCATCTGAAACTTCCGGTTAAATCAACATTCAAGGGTAAAACCCTAGGCTGCACAAGCATGTGACATATCACACAAATACAAGGATTCTATCAGTGCCTAATTGCATCAGTAAAGGTGTGTTGGCAAAATCTATTTTCAATACAAGGCTTCCTATCAGTACAAATAAATAAAATGAACTGGAATCCCCTAACTTAAAAAAGTAAGGCTGAATTTGCATTTAGGGCCTTTTACACTATAGAGTTGAAATTTAAGACTCTACCAATTACAAATTGAAAAATAGGGCTCCTACTTTATTAGACTAATTCATAAATATGACAAAAAGTTGACAAAAGTGATGACTAATGAGTGATGGTTGATGTGAGTGCTGACTGTGACACTTTTGAAGGAAATTTGGGGCCAAAAAAACGTAGCCCTTTGTCCTGAAAAAATCCGCTTACCCAAAAATCTGCTTACCCAACTAATGTCACAATCATACCCAAAAATAAATTTGTCAAAGTACATAAACATACTCGAACACAACATACCCAATAAATCAAATATCAATATAAAATAATATTCATAAATTGGATAATATTTTATATTTATACCCAATTTAAACATCACTTAATACAAAATCCATACCCAATTTAAATTTGTCATACCCAAAATTTTCAAAACTCGATATTGTACACAAACATCAATATCAAATGACATTTGGTCATTACCCAAAAAAATTCGCTTGACACTTGATCATTATAACACATTTTGGGTAACAATAAAACATATTCACGATATCACTTTAAATATAACACATTTTGGGTAACTATAAAACATATCCAACATTATAACACATTTTGGGTAAGTGTTTTGTAAGATATTGGTATGTTTGGGTAAGTGGTTTGTTCGTATGGCTATCAATGTAGTAGATCGAACATGGTAAGTGCATATCCTAATTTTGAGATTGTAATTTTGGGTAATCAAACATAAATCGTCATACAACACAAAAAAAATAAATAACACACCTAACATACCCAAAAAATAACAACCCAGTTTCGTCATACAATACCCAAAAAATAAATAACACACCTAACATATGAACGATTAAGTGGAGTCTCCCTCACTTTATTTAAAAAACCAAAAAGTATGAATAGTAAACATCCCATCAATATTTAAATATTGTGCACTACCATCATTTCAATTATGTCCTATTTCCCTAGGTGTAAGCCTAATTTTTATTGTTTTCTCTAGAGACCCATTTTACAAAAGCAATATATAAAGGGTCTCATTTTCCTAATTTATTCAAAAAGTAATAAGGATGAGTTGTGGATTAATAAGAATTACAGAAACGAAAATCGTTAACAAAATTAATTACTTATTGATGAAACATTTACTTTCACATTTTCTATGTGAACCACATATTTTATAAATCTCAGTAAACACAAAATCCTATAAACATGATTTATTGAGATACAATGAACAGTAATAAAATAAACACTAATAAGTAAGAACTAAGAATCATTCCGTGTTGGGGGAAATGAACCATTCTGAGAGTGAAAAACTACGAACTATTTTACTCACGTTTATCGACCAATGTGGGGCTCAGTGATTGATTCCAAGTCTCTTGATCTATTAACAGCCGAGTTGATACCTTCGGACTTGGGTTGCATATTTGCTGTCGTAATCTCGTAATCTTTGTTTTGATATAATTTTTATTGAGATACAATCAACAGCTGCTGTACGAGCAACAATAATCTTTCCTGCTCTTTTACTAATCCCTTCGCCTGAATTCAAGCTCAGCTAAGTTCTACTACTGTGTTTTGTTGCAGAAAAACAGACAACAGTAGCTATTGCCTACCATTTGTTAAGCTCTGGGTAAATATTGAAGGTGGAGATCCATCAGATGACAAGTAAAACTTAGTTTCTTCATACCTGACATTACAACTTCTGAAAAGAAATCGTCCACCTCTTTTACCCGAGTTGAGAAATCGGAGCACCAAGACAGCGGTATTAAGGCATTGCTAACAGGCGCTCTTGTGTAAATCAGAAATGTATTGAACAGCTGAATAATTTGTTATAGAGGAATTATACTTGGCTTCTGCGGTTGCATATTGGAGACTAGAACTTTGAGCTGTAGCTCTGCTTGGCAGGCTTCCCACCGACTGTCGAACTACTTGGTCGTACTTCTTCATTCTCCACATCAGAAGCTGCAGTTCTCCGAGTAAGCCCCCGTTCGTTCTGGGTTTCTTGCATGATTCTAAATACAGAATCATCTTACTAACACATCACACAGTCAGCACCCCACACAAGCTCTCACCTTGGATTGGGAAACAATATGCAATTTTTTCATTTTTATTTTTTATCTTTGATATACCTTTGACATGTATGATAATGAGCTTCTGATGAAAATTTCCCCTGTAGAAGGATATCAGTTTGACTATATCAGGGACCTGGTCCGAAGAGAATTTGTAAAAGCCAGAGCTAATATCGGTCATGGTCAACTGTAAGAGGAGGAAATTAAGATCTTTTTTTGTAGATTTTATACTAGTACAGTTGTTGTTAACTTTATAACATTCATGGACCCATAGTTGTAGCAGGGGAGCAGCATTGAAGAGCTGCCGAGTGAAAGGCTAGCACTAAAAGCAGCAGGGTTGAGCTGCACACTATTTTCACCATGGCTGGTCGGCTAACTAGTTTCAATGGTTGCTGCTACAAATATGCTTACCGTGTAAGATGAGGTGGAGAGCACTTGTTTTATTTTTAAAAGAGATGGCCTATAATTGAGAATGGAACGCGGTTACAATCCACCATCACTGCAGGGAGTTTGAATCTAAAGTTATTGTGGCCTACTGAATCCTGATTGACACTTCTGTGATAAATGTAATTGGTGCTGCAAACCCGGGATGTAGGGCGGGTGATTATTCTATCAATGACCACTTGACTTACTAATAATCAAATCATGTAACAATCAGTGGGTGAAGGCTTGAAGCAAGGAGATCGTTCCAAATAAGGATCTGTAAAGTTATGGCACAGCATTGGCAATACTACCAGCAAATAGGCCAGAATTTGAAGTCATTGAAGGCACGACATGATCGATGGATTTACTGCCACTAAAAACGTGCAATGCTCTTCATCCACATCAAATACATAAAGCAATACAGTATAAACTAGGCTTTTTAATGTTTCAGGTGAAGAAGTTAATTGTGACGTTCAAGAACAACTTAATAATTTGAAGTTAATTGTGACGTTCAAGAACATCTTACCCATGAAATCTCATCTCAATCAATAACATATAGATTCCAATTGAGCCTAAAAACTTAATATTACACGGAAGATTTTATAAACAGCAATTCCATTTATATAATGACCTTATTCATAATTTTGGCCAAAATATTAAATAGCCGATCCTCAAAATATGTATTCAACTATAATACGGAGTTACTAAACACTTTTTAAAATAATATATTATACTTTTAACTTGTGGTACTTCTAGTGCAATCTAATAATTGAAAGTGTAAAATCTAAAAATATGTTTTCATTAGCCTCTATAGCAAAAAAAAAAAAACAGAAAATTAGAAAATGTGTTT
>BSUD01000001.1:155136202-155184234 GCA_033239045.1 Fagopyrum esculentum
ATAATAATAATAATAATAATAATAATAATAATAATAATAATAATAATAATAATAATAATAATAATAATAATAATAATAATAATAATAAAGGCTTGTTAGGTAAACCACCGTAAGGATTTAGCAAAATATATTTATTTTTTTGTTTATAACTTTCATTGACTCATAAAAATTGAAGTATAAATCAAACAAATTTTTAAATATAAAAAATTGTGAGTTTTTTAGGTTATATAATTGTATAATAATCAAATTTGTTAAGGTAGTTTAAAAAAATCTGATTTTACAGATTTATTCAAAACAATAAAAAAGGAAAAAAGAATTGAAATTGTGAGATGATTAGAAAATGTGTTTTTATAAGGGTTTTTTTAGGTTAGATAATCGTAGAATAATCATATTAAAAAACTAAATCAAATCTATATAACAACCAAAATTTCATATTAAAAATGAAAGGAAAACTAAACCATATTCATTTATATTAACAGTAAAGGAAATCTCAATTTGATTGGATTTATAATTGATAACTTGATAATTATTAACTAAATTTCTATAAAACGTAAAAATAAATTTTGGATTTTTGGTAAAAAGAGAAAAGCTTGCAAGTGATTGGAAATATTTAACGAATAATTTGAACGTATCAGTTCATCGAACAAGAGTTTGTTCGTTTGATCGGAAATCGAAGTTTGTTCGTTCCATCGTTTGATATCGTGAAGAAAAAAAATTGTTTGATCGGAGATTGAAAAGAATAAGCAAGCAGATTTCGTACGACCATTGTAAACATAAAGAAAGTTAGATGATCAATGTAATGACATTTAAAAAAAATAGAACAGTGACCTTAAACATGAATGAGAGATTATCAACTACCTTGACAGTTGACACCTTGTGAGCACACACTTAAAGAGCAAAGACATTTGTGTAGGTTTGTGACGATGAGAGTACCAAATATTTATAGTGGGTTAGTGTATGATGGATGATTCGTTAAAATATATATTTATTAATTCGATATTATCTCATTTGAGATCCGTAACTTTCATTGGAAGTCTTCATTATAGATTTTACAAAAACAAACAAATTAAACTTTTGTTAAACCAACCAATGCAATTAAAATAAATTAAAAATTTAATAACAATAAGTTTAACTAAAATCAGATTTAAAAAAACATACTGAATATGGAAATTGAAACTCATCGATTAGAATTTATTTATTTATAAAACTTTTGCTATTTTAAAGGGAGATATCTTCAACAATTAATGGTAAATCTCCTAATTATTTAACTTTTAATAAGATTGTGGTTAAAATATGGTTACAGAATAATGTTTATCAATTTTTTAGCATATTTATTTTCAGAAAAAATTTGAATGGCAGTTTAGCAAATATTTCACAAAAAATCGTATGTGGCATTACTTGTTGAATGACACGTGGCGCTAGCGTCCTTAATTTTAGTAAGTAATATAGATTTGGTTTACTAGGCTTTTTTTTAGTTGTGTTTAATAAATGTACCCCTTGAGAGAAGAGTGTGTAGAGTTTGAAAATAAATACAAAAGGTTAGGGTATATTTACTTAATTGAAACATTAAAGAGTCTAGTTACTACTCTAGTTTTTCAAAAAGGTCCAGTTACCAAAATTGCCCTTACGTTAATAGTCATATAATGTGTGGCATATATCTTATATCATATAATATTATATGACCCCTAATGATATGGGTATATATATATGGTCATAAGAAATATGTCATAACATAACACACATACTAAATGTAAGGGTAGGGAGAGAGAGGAGAAACCAAGGGACTTTCCCTCCATCACCGCCTTCTCCTGCCGGCCGCCGCTGCCACCCGCCGGCGCTGTTGCCGCCGGCGCTACCGTCGCCGGACTTCCCTATTGCACTACCATGGCGGATCAAGGTACAAACTACACATGCAATTCAGTCTTAAATCTAAGATTCCTAAAAGAACAAATTAGAGGTTGAAATTGTTCTTGGTTAGATTAATTGATAAATCTAACTAACATGTGGTATCAGAGCCTTGTTTGTTGATTAGAAACCTTATTGTATGTTGAATTATTGAGTTTGATCCTTTAATTACTTGGTTGTGTATGCTGAATTTGTGGTGCACTCAAGGTGTTTGATGAAATGTCATAATGTGTATGTTGAATTTTGGTGCACTTAAGATGTTTAATGAAATGCTCAAACCAATTTTAAATTTCAATTGGTGCATATAAGGTGTTTGTTAAAATGACTAAGACCCATTTTAAAGGGTTTTTCAAGTCAAACAACTTCACTCGTAGTCGTTCGACATTAGAGTTAAATTGATCGACCTACAAGGGTGATGATCGATTATGTCGAACATCTTTGTCGAGCATTTGGGGTTTGTGGGGGCTTTCCCTTATACTTCCGCTGCTGTATGTTATAGTACGGATAATCGCTTGAGAAATCTCAGTAAGGTTGTTTGGTTGCACACTACAGTTGCTTCCGTTCATAAGAGATTAAATTCTCACCAATGATTATTCCACTTTGAATGGTTAAAATTATCGTTAAGTTGAATTGAGTTACACCTCAGTGGGCCAATTCATGTTTGATTAATTTCATAAAAGTTTGAATAAGCCTTAGATTTTCACATTAAATTTGAGTTAAACCACAGAGGACTCACTTAAGGTTGTGAATGTCAGAATAAGCAAGTATTGTGGATAAGCTGCTAGCCTTTAGGTCTTACCCACAGGTGGACCGGCATTTATTAGTAACTTAACCATATAAGTAGGCAATACTTAATCAATTGAGATTAGACTGTATAGGTTATCCACAGATGCCATACTTGATTTAGTCAAGATTGCTTGAGTTTCTCAGTTATTGAACAAGTCTTATTCATTAATGATTAAATATATGTGTGTTTACTCAAAGATTAATCGTTTTGAGCATGTTTTCTAACTTTGCAGTTTCCCAAAATAAGTTATTGCTCTCTTGCCTCGCGACTGTTCCTCCCCTTACAAGACCAAACTACGCTGATTGGATGGAGATTGTAACTTTCTCTATGTCCATGTTAAGTTACGACGAATGTTTAAAGGAGGACGGTCCTGAAAAGCCTAAGCCTGATGAGGAGGACACAATAGTGCTTAAGGCATATAAGGACGGGAAAGATAAGGATGCTAACTGTCTTTCTTTTCTGCACCTTACCACTACTGCGGATATTAAGAACTCAATTACAGAGGCTGAATGTGATACCACAAAGAAAAATCTTGCAAAACTTAAGGAAAAGTTCCAGCCTTCTGATAAGCTTCTTTCTGAACTGTCTCACTGTAAGTTTGATGAAAAACAAATTGACATGACTAAGTATACAATGCATATGCAAAGCTTAGCCTCTCAGTTGTTCAAATTGGGGCTAAAAATTGACGGCCCCATATTAACGCATTTCATCTTTGAGGGTCTTCCCAAAGAATATGAGGCATTCCATGAGAGCTACAATTCCATTAAAGAAACATGGACAGTTGATGAATTTGTGAATAAGCTTGTTCAGGAAACCACACGCCTGACTAATGCAAAAGCTCATAATATACCTCAGGCACATTTTGTGCATAACAGTGAGGGTGCTAAGGGGAAGGGGCAGTTCAAAAGGAAGGACGGGTCGAGCATCAAGTCTAGCTCAACCAATGTGCCAGGTCCGTCAGGCATTAAGAAGGTAAAAAAGAAGGATGTTTGCCATTTTTGTAAAAAGCAGGACATTTCCAGAAAGACTGCGTAAAGCGCAAGGAATGGTTCGAGAAGAAGGGTATGTACCTTTCCTTCGTATGTCTCGAATCTAATTTCATTAGTGTACCTTCTAATACTTGGTGGTTAGACTCTAGTACTAATGTACACGTTTCTAACTCATTGCAGCGCTTCAGTTCAATCCAGAACATAAGAAGCAATGAGAACCTACTCATGGGAAACAAGTCTGAAGCATCCATTAAAGCCATTGGATGTTTTAGTTTAGAATTAAGTAGTGGCTTTAAATTACTTTTGGAGGATACAATCTACGTTCCATCAATGTCTTGTAATTTAATTTCAATTTCTAAACTCAACTGTATGGGTTTTTCTGTGACTTTTGGAAATGGTTGTTTCAGTTTATTCAAAGATAAGAATATAGTTGGTTATGGTGTTTTGGAAAATGGAATGTATCGTATTGAGTTGGATTAATCATTTTCTGATTCGCTATTTATTTCTTTGAATTTTGAGATTGTAGCGAAACGTGTCAGGTCGAATGAGAACTCAACATTCTTGTGACATAAACGCTTGACCCATATTTCAAGGGAAAGAATGATGTTGTTAGTAAAAGACAACATTCTCCCTTCTCTTGATTTTACTGACTTTGGAACGTGTGTGGATTGTATTAAAGGTAAGCAAACCAAACGCACCAAAAAGGGCGCCACAAGAAGCACTGTTGTTTTAGAGATCATACATACAAACATTTGTGGTCCATTTGATGTTCCCACCTTTAGTGGAGAGACGTATTTCATCACCTTTATAGATGATTATTCACAGTACTGTTATCTTTACATGTTGCATGAAAAATCTCAATTGGTAAATGTTGTAGAGCTTTACATTAAGGAAGTTGAGAGGCAACTGGGAAAGAAAGTGAAAATCATTAGGTCAGATAGAGGTGGGGAATTCTATGGTAGATACGATGAATCAGGGCAAAACCCTGGTCCATTTGCTAAACTTCTAGAAAGTTTGGGTATTGCCGCTCAGTACACGATGCCTAGTTCACCCTGGATGAATGGTGTTGCTGAGAGGTGTAACAAAACCCTTTTAGAGGCTGTAAGGGCTATGATAAGTAAATCTAATTTACCCAAATCATTTTGAACGCATGCGCTTATGACTGCCGTGCACGTCGCAAACCGAGTTCCTAGTAAAGCAGTTTCAAAGACTCCATTTGAACTGTGAAATGGTTGGAAACCAAGTTTGCGACACTTACACATTTGGGGTTGTCCCGCAGAAGCGCGCATCTACAATTCTTAAGAGAAGAAACTCGATTCTAAAACCATTAGCGGGTTTTTCATTGGGTATGCTTCGAGATCAAAGGGGTTTAAATTTTACTGTCCTAGCCACAACACCAAAATAGTAGAAACTGGTAATGCCAAATTCCTAGAGGATGGCGAAGTCAGTGAGAGAATTGACGAGGTCATCATCAATGAGATTAAACGACGATGTCGTGGAACAACATAATGATGATGAACCTCAACCCATTAATGTGACTCTTGCCATTCCTGAAGTCATTGAAGCAACATATACACCTATAGTTGAGATTTCGATAAGAAGGTCCACAAGACCTCGTAGGTCTGCAATCTCAGATGACTATATGATGTATATGCTATAACATGAGTTTGACATAGGATTGGATAACGATCCAGTATCGTTTTCACAAGCCGTAAAAGGTGATGATTCTGATAAATGGATTGATGCTATGTGTGATGAATTGAAAACGATGGCTGCAAATAAAGTGTGGGAGTTAGTTGCTCTACCTATAGGGCATAAGGCAGTCGGCAGTAAATGGGTCTTTAAGACCAAGCGCGACTCCCTTGGCCAAATAGAGCGACATAAAGCACGCCTTGTAGCCAAAGGATTCAACCAGAAAGAAGGCATTGATTATAATGAAACCTTCTCTCCAGTTTCAAAGAAGTATTCATTAAGGATCATTTTGGCATTAGTAGCTCATTTTGACTTAGAGCTACATCAAATGGATGTGAAAATGGCTTTTCTGAATGAAAGTTTGGAGGAAGAAGTCTACATGTCTCAACCTGAAGGTTTCGTTGAAGACACTAAGGAGGATCTAGTCTATTTATTAAAGAAGTCAACATATGGACTTAAGCAATCTTCTCGGCAATGGTATATTAAGTTTCACGATACCATAACTACCTTCGGTTTTACGGAAAACCTTTTTGATCATTGTATATACCTGAAGGTCAGTGGGAGCAAGTTTGCATTTTTTGTCCTGTATGTTGACGACATTTTGATCGCCAGCAGTGATCTGAGTTTATGTTAGCATGAAATATTGTGATATTTTAGGCACGTTTTCTAAGTGTATTTGATCCATATTGTTAGTCATTGATTGAGCATTGATGCATTTGTAAGTTAGTTTATCTATAATGTCGATATAGAGATCTACACAAGCTTTATGTTGATTATAGGTAATTGAGAGCTATTTCCGAACGGAATTGAGCAAAGATGGAGTTGATTGAGCTTGTCCATGAATTGAGGACATTGCTAGGAGCCAAAGGAGTGCCAACTTGAAGGATGCACGAGACTAAGGAAGAATCACGTTCTAGCCCTAAACCACGCTCTAAAATACGGCCGTACTACTTTCCACGCCCTAAACCACGGTCGTGGAACTATGGCAAGTGAAGCGTGGTTCATTCCAGTAACTTCTACGGTCGTGGAATTGTTTGTGTCAAACCGTGTTGATTTCCACGCTCTAAATTACGGTCGTGGAAACTTCCACGACCGTGATCTTGGCGATCTTTTTCGCCACACTTTAAGCCACGATCTTTTAAAAGATTGGGCCGGGCCGATACTTCATCATACACTATAAAAGGACGGACGAAGAGAGATTCCGTCACCTCTGCTTAGACGCACCTTCGCTTACACCTCGACTTAGAGATCTTTGCGACCTTTGCATAGACGTACTTTGCGCTCATCCTTGGAGTTGCCCTAATCTCGCATTTTGGCGGAGATTGTGACTGAGATTTCCGGATTGACGGAAGATCGAAGATTCGGAAGATTGTTCGCAAGGAGATTTTGCTTCTTGCTTAGGTTTGATTTAGAAGACGGATTGACATCCCGTTCTTCCTTCTTATCTAAGATTTGTGTTTGTTTGTGTTATTCCGAATCTAGTGACGATTATTGTTCTTGATTGTGACTTTGAGATTGATTTGAAAGTTATTGAAGGTTTTCGGAAGTTTTCATCTTTCAATCTTTTAAACCTTAAAATTGATATCAATATGACTGTTGTTGGCTAAAACCCTTTAGCAATTCTAAGGTGAAGGGTTGATAGTTGTGGCTTAGATGATGATAGATCGATCGTAAATAGATTGGACCCTGAGAGTTAGAGAGAATCGCCGATAAACCTACACCACGGTCTGTTCTTGAGCTTCCACGACCGTGGAACTCAAGAACTACCCGTAATTTTGTGTTAATTTACGAACTTGCTTTTACTTTAGTCCAAAATTAAAGATTTGCTTTAACTTAGTCTTGACTTGCCTTTTCTAGGTGGTAGTGAAGCCTCAACAACCTCTACCTCGATTATGAGTGTCACAACCTTAATCGGTTAAGTTAGTCTTGATCCTTGGATTATAAGTTTGGGTATTTGACATTAATTCTTACCTTTAGAACCTTTCTATACTGAAGCCTCAACAACCTTTATAGAGAGTGTCTTGTAGGTGAGTCATATAAGGTTTTTGGAACTTCACCGTACGATTACCTTACATTCGTATACCTTTGCATATCTCAACTCTGTCCTTACATCCTTAGTATATCTTGAATCGATTGCCACAACTGGATTCCTGGATCTTTGGGATTGCTGTTTTCCCAATAATTTGAAAAGCTCCATACATTTACTTGCTTGATAATCTTAACTGGATTTAACCCCCCAAATCCCTATGTTCGATACTCTGGAATTTTTGCTTAACTACGTCGATCCGTACACTACGGGTTCGCTTGCTTGATTCTAGTTTTATAAATTTAAAGCTTATTTGCACGCACGCTAAGTGGCGAACAAGTTTTTGGCGCCGTTGCCGGGGATTTGGTCTAGGCCGAATTCGGTTTTCGGTTGTCAAGCTTGGGAGCTTCTCCCTTGTTGTTTGATATCTTTTTGAGTGCATGCGTAGGTCTAGGAACACCGAGGACCTCTTACCTCTTGATCAAGAGCTTGAGAGAACTTTAAGGCAAAAGCGCAAGGAAAAGAAGATGGCTGAAGAACACGAACGTGATCTTCAATCGGAGTTAGCGGAGAAAGAAGCTCAACTCCAATGGAATGAGAATATGCGCCGGGATGAAATGGATCGTCATCAATCTCAAGTTAACGATCTAAAAGATATGATGTTCCAAATGAGGATAGAACTAAGCAATCTTAAGAATAAGGGGAGCAAGAAATCTTCAAGAAGGGCATCAAGATAGAGAAGAAGAGGTCATTCATCCGCTGATGATAGCGATTCCTCCATGCCACCGCTAGAGAAAATTGATCCCACGATCAATGTGAATCCTATCCATCCACGGGGAGCTGCTAATCTCCGTGTTCCACCTAGGAATGCAAGGATCGAACGTGTAGATGATGAGCCAAGAACTCTTGGCCAAAGGATGGAGTTAACACAACAACCACGCCTTTTGGGCGTGAATTTTGATGCAGATGATGCTGGGTTTAGCTTCAACCCGCAGGTTATTACTCTTGTTTGCCAAAACCAATTTGGCGGAACAAGCGCTGAATCTCCACACCAACACTTGCAAAACTTTGAGTGTATGATGGAGACGATGAAGCCGAAGAATGCTACTACCAACAACTATAAGCTCAAACCTTTCTTCTTCTCCTTGAATGGGAAAGCGTTGTCTTGGTACCAAGCTCTTCCTAGTGGGAAACTAGACACGTGGGAAGACCTTTCCGCGGAGTTCCTCACCAAATTCTTTCCGCCTTCCAAAACGGCGGAACTTAGAGGTAAAATTAATGCATTTTCCATGAGATCTAACGAAAGCTTGTTTCAATCTTGGAAAAGGTTTCAGGATTTGCTTTTGGATTGCCCTCATCATGGCATATCCAAACTTGCCTTGTTGGAGATATACTATAAGGGGCTGGATGTGGAGACACAATTCAAGCTCCAATCCCTCTCATGTGGCACATTCATGGACATGAGAGAAGATGACGCTTGGGACTTCATTGAGAAGCAAGCAAGGGTCATAGAGAAGTATTTCCACCGGAAAGTGGAGGGAAATCGTGTGGAGCAAGGAGCAAAGCTCACACATGAAGCTCAAAATCAGATTTTCTCCCTCAACAATGAGATCAAAGAGTTGAAGGAGGCTATCAAGACCAACTTTCCAAAGCAACAAGGAAGGGATGTTGGCTATTTGGGCAACAACAACAACAATGGCGGTGATAACACAAACCGCAACAACAACAACAATAACCGGAACAACAACCGGAATAATTGGAATGGCAACAACAACAACAACAACAACCGGAACAACAATTGGAACAACAATAGGGGTTCAAGCAACAACAATTGGCGCTCCAATCAACAAAATTTCGGTAACTCTTATCCTTCCAATTCTAATTCACTAACTCCACCTTCCTCTTCCTCTACTCCATTGAGAAGCAAGGGGCAAACATCTAATGGAGGAAGCACTTCGGGGAAGAAGAAGCCCGATCCCATGTTGAAAACGATATTGGGAAAGCTTCAAGGGTTGGAGAACCGCATTATTAAGGTTGATGATCAAATTTCTAAGGTTGATAAAGCTCAAAAGGTTTTAGAAAACCAAATGTTCAGCCAAGCGGAGGAAGTTCCTAGGAATCAAGGGAAACTTCCAGGAAAAACGGAGGACAACCCTAAGGAAAGGGTGATGGCTATTACAACTAGGAGCGGAGTGACTACCACCGATCCGCAGCCTAAGTTTGTTGAAGTCTCCGTAGAGAAAGACAAAGAGAAGGGGAAGGAGAAGGAAGATGTCTACGCTCCTCCTCCGGCTTACAAGCCGCCCCTACCATTCCCTCAATCTAGAGCGAGAGCGCGCCTAGGTAAACAATTTGGTAAGTTCATAGAACCCATGAGTAAGCTGCATATTAATATACCTTTCATTGATGCTATTGTAGGCATGCCGGCTTACGGCAAGTTCTTGAAGGAAATCCTCTCTAACAAGCGAAAGCTAGAGGATTTCGGTGAGGTTAAGATGAGTTCGGATTCTTCGGATCTCATCAAGACCACGAAGGAGAAAATGCCCCCAAAGCTAAAGAATCCGGGGTCATTTTGCATTCCCATAGGAGTGGGAGATGTCACATACGATGCGTTATGTGACTTAGGAGCAAGTGTGAGCATCATACCACTTGCATTGTGCAGGAAGATCGGTTTAGGCGACCCTAAACCGGTGAAGATGACGTTGTACATGGCGGATCGATCCATTACTCGCCCCGTCGGTATTGTAGAAGATGTCCCAGTCAAGCTAGGTAAATTCTTTGTTCCCATTGATTTTGTCGTGCTTGACATTCCTGCAGATAGTCCGGTCCCGATCATACTCAGAAGACCGTTTCTTGCAACTTCCGGCTGCATAGTCGATTGCAAGAATGGTAGACTTGCTTTTGATATAGGAGAAGAGAAAGTAGAGTTCGTTCTTTCCACTCTAGTGAAGGAGCTATTCTTTGATGAGGATATATTCAATATCCAAGATGAAGAAGGGTTGTCTAGGGAGGAGGTAAGTGCTATTCTCTTCAACGATCCTTTACAAAAGGTTATCACTATGAATCTAACAAATGTAGGGGAAGAAGAGGAGTGCAATGAGGCAATTGAAGCCTTAGAAGCACAAGACAAAGTGTATGAAGTGGAGTTTGAAAAACTCCACAATGAGGCAGAAAACGTGAGAATCCACGGCCACACACTATATTCCACGGCCGTGGATTTCACAAACCAAACCGTGTCCCACTCCAGAGAGTTATACGGTCGTGGAGGAAACAGAGAGACCGTATTTCCTTTCCACGCCCTAAACCACGGCCGTGGAGAAAGCAGGGAAACCGTGATTTTGGCCGTGGAAAGGGGTGATCGAGACACTTCTTTAACTTCTTTTGATTCTTCTCCCACACATTCAACACCCTTAGAAACTTCTAAGGAGACATCGGATGCTCCTCAAGGATCATTGGAAGCTCCGAAGGCGATGGAACTAAAACCACTTCCTACTCATCTAAGGTACGCTTTTCTAGGACCTAATTCTACCTTTCCGGTTATTGTTAGTTCCGATCTAAGCATAGATGAACATAATCAGCTCATGATTGTCCTTAGGACACATAGGAAAGCTTTAGGCTATACTATTGAGGACTTAGTAGGAATCAAACCCTCCCTATGCATGCATAAGATACTAATGGAGGAAGACTTTAGGACTTCAAGACAACCTCAAAGGCGGTTAAATCCGACCATGAAGGAGGTTGTCAAGAAAGAAATTCTTAAACTTCTTGATGCAGGTATCATCTACCCTATCTCCGATAGTAAGTGGGTGAGTCCGGTTCAAGTAGTTCCAAAGAAGGGAGGAATGACGGTTATCACCAACAAGAACAACGAACTCATTCCTACCCGAACCGTGACGGGATGGCGGATGTGCATAGACTACCACAAGCTTAACAACGCAACGAGGAAGGATCACTTCCCACTACCCTTCATCGATCAAATGCTTGAAAGGTTAGCGCAACATTCGCACTTTTGCTATCTTGACGGTTATAGTTGTTTCTTTCAGATTCCGATACACCCGGATGATCAGGAGAAGACCACATTCACGTGCCCGTGGGGTACGTTTGCTTATAGGAGAATGCCGTTCGGGCTTTGCAATGCCCCATCCACCTTTCAATAGTGCATGATGGCCATCTTCTCCGAATACATTGAGGAAATCATGGAGGTCTTCATGGATGACTTCTCCGTATACGGTTCCTCTTTTAACGATTGCCTTTCTAACCTTTCTCTTGTTTTACAAAGGTGTGAAGACACTAACTTAGTTCTAAATTGGGAGAAGTGTCAATTTATGGTCAAGGAAAGAATTGTATTAGGTCACTTAATCTCTAGTAGAGGGATTGAGGTAGATAAGGCGAAAATAGAGACTATAGAAAAGCTTCCTCCCCCAACTTCAGTGAAAGGGATAAGAAGTTTTCTAGGACATGCCGGATTCTATAGACGCTTCATTAAAGACTTTTCTAAAATATCAAAACCTCTCACTAATCTATTGATGAAGGATGCAGTTTTTGAGTTTTCGCAGGAATGTTTAGATGCGTTTAACATGATCCGGGAAGCTCTAATTTCAGCACCTATTATCCAACCTCCGGATTGGACTCTTCCCTTTGAGGTTATGTGCGATGCTAGTGACGTAGCTATAGGAGCTGTTCTTGGACAACGAAAGGAAGGGCGAACCCATGCCATATACTATGCTAGCAAGACGCTAGATGAAGCGCAGCTCAATTACGCCACTACCGAAAAAGAGTTTTTAGCCATTGTCTATGCTATTGACAAATTTCGCTCTTATCTTGTAGGTGCAAAGGTGATTGTCTACACGGATCATGCTGCGATCCGGTACCTCCTTGCAAAGACAGATGCGAAGCCAAGGCTAATTAGATGGATTTTTCTCCTACAAGAATTCGATCTAGAGATCCGCGACAAGAAGGGTTCGGAAAATTCTATTGCGGATCATTTGAGTCGCCTAACACATCTAGAGGACGACCATTTACCTATCGATGACTCCTTCCCGGACGAACACCTACACATTATAGAGGAGTGCATCGATGTGATCTTCAAAGGTAACGAACCATGGTTTGCTGATTTTGTTAACTATTTGGTTTATCAGGAGATACCGCCCGGACTATCCTACGCACAAAGAAAGAAGTTCTTTAAGGATATCCGGGAATACTTTTGGAACGAGCCTCTCCTCTTCAAGAGAGGTCCGGATGGCATCATTCGGCGATGTGTGCCGGAAGATGAGATGCAAAGTGTCATCCGCCATTGTCATTCACTACCTTGTGGAGGACACGCTAGTTCGAACAAGACTAGCGCAAAGGTATTGCAATCTGGATTCTTTTGGCCTACTTTATTTAGAGATGTGCAATCCTTTGTTTCTTGCTATGATGCTTGTCAAAGAAAAGGTAATATCTCTAGGAGGAATGAGATGCCCCTCAACAACATCCAAGAGGTGGAGATTTTCGATGTTTGGGGAGTAGACT
Organism: Fagopyrum esculentum; assembly: GCA_033239045.1. NCBI lineage: Eukaryota > Viridiplantae > Streptophyta > Magnoliopsida > Caryophyllales > Polygonaceae > Fagopyrum > Fagopyrum esculentum. The sequence goes on from BSUD01000001.1 coordinate 155,149,113, forward strand.
TTATGGGACCGTTCCCATCCTTTTGTGGAAACCAATACATACTATTGGCGGTATATTACGTTTCTAGATGGGTGGAAGAAATTGCCTCTCCCACCAATGATGTCATGGTGGTGGTTAAGTTCTTTAACAAGACCATCTTCCCACAATTTGGGACGCCAAGGACTATCATTAGTGATGGAGGTTCTCATTTCATTGCCCGGCGCTTTGAAGCTCTTCTAGCTAAGTATGGGGTTACTCACAAGATCGCTACCCCTTATCATCCACAAACTAGTGGACAAGTTGAGATCTCAAATAGGGAGATCAAAGGAATTCTAGAGAAGACGGTTTCAAGGACTAGGAAGGATTGGTCCTTGAAGCTTGACGATGCATTGTAGGCGTACCGGACTGCGTACAAGACTCCCATAGGAACCACATTATACAACCTTGTGTATGAGAAGTCTTGTCATTTACCGGTAGAGTTGGAGCACAAGGCGTTTTGGGCTATCAAGTGGTTAAATTTCAGCATGAAGGAAGCGGGAGAGAAGCGTCTCTTGGACCTTAATGAGCTTGAAGAACTCCGCTTGAACGCTTATGAAAACGCCAAGATCTATAAGGAGAGAGCAAAGCGTTGGCATGATAAGCACATCATTCCAAAGGACTTCAAAGAAGGAGATCATGTTCTCCTCTTCAATTCAAGGCTTCGTCTCTTTCCAGGTAAGCTTAAATCTCGTTGGACCGGACCTTTTCTAATTAAGCGTATTTTCCCCCATGGTGCAGTTGAAGTATGGGGTGAAGCGGGCGGAAGTTTTAAGGTGAACGGCCAACGACTCAAGAAGTATATGCCGGAACTCCAAGCTGAAGAGTTCGCGCCTACCGCACTCGAATAAGTGCGAGATTGGTCTAGCTACGGACCTTAAACAAAGCGCTTCTTGGGAGGCAACCCAAGGTATTGCATTTTTGTTTTTGTTTTCGTTTCATAGTTTAGCTTAGTTTAGACGTTTTTCGCTTTATTTGCCTTCGATTTCTTCCGGTATGTTCGTGTTTTTGGATGTAGGAACGATGGAAAAGGAAAAGGGAAGAGTAATGTTGAAGAAAAGTGACGAAACTTAGACTTTGGAGCATTACAGAGAGTTCCACGGCTTAAACCACGGTCGTGATAGCTACAGTGACCGTAATTTCCAAAAGCCTTTGAAAAATCACCAAAACCACGGTTCCGTACATTTCCACGGCCGTGGAACCCCCCGACAGACCGAGATTTTCAAAATTTTTCCTGTCACTATATAAACCACGTTCTTCACAAAAACACTTAACAAACCCATTTCCACGACCTAATATCGCCGATTCCACGCCCTTCACCTCAAATCTCCGTTCGTTAATCGTTTTCAACGATTCTTCGTTCCAAATTGAAGCAAATTCGACCACCAACGAGATCCAAGCAACGAATCAAGCGGCAAATCACCAAGGAACGCACAATTCGGATTTAAAATCCAAAACCTAGGTTTTTTCCCCTCTTCTTGATCTTTGTCAATTTGGGTTCGTTTTTGCTAGAAATTATAGGAGAACTGCTTGAAACTGAAAGGAATTAGACTAGGGCTGCCCGATTGCTGAATTTGAGTGCTGTTTGTTGAGTTTTGAGAAAAGCGAGACGAATCACGGTCTCTGTCAATTCCACGGCCGTGGAAATACCAAGAACAGACCGTGATTTTGAACAGTGATGGATTTTGTGAGAAGAGTTTTTGGGAGGATTAAGGAGAAGAAGAATGACCAGAACAAAAAGAGGAAGGGTAACCCCTCTTCCTCTTCATCCTCTAGAGCACCACCACCTTCATCCCCTTCACCTCCATAATCACCTTCATCACCCGCTCCTCCTAGCCCTAGAGTACCGACCATACATGCGGATCACCTCGATGCACTCGAGAGGATCCATGAGAGGGCTGTGAAAGGACCTAGGTACCTATTGTTAGAGGATTTAGCTCCTCTTAACATCATAGATGACCTTACTTGGCTCTTGGATAGAGCCGGACTAGTTGTCTTCTCGGCTATCCGAGAAGACGCCTACGAGGAGATTACGAGAGAGGTTGTGACGTCTTTCGAGCACAACCATGTGGATAGGACCGTTTCTTTCCGTCTTATGGAAAGAAACTATGATTTTACCATCCATGAGTTCGGAGCCTTTTTCGGGTTCCAAGAGATCTTCAATGGTCGTTTTCCTAGTGGCGTTTACGCCAAAGATTTTTGGGAGGAAGTTGCTATGATTTACGCCAGCGAGGACCGCTGGCAACCTGCTGACACCAAGGCTAAGTTGATGTATCACTTAGCCTTGAAGATTGCTCACCGTGTTCTTTTGGAGTGTCTCTTCCCTAGGACGGAGACACTCAAAAGATCAAGACGGATGAGCTCTTTCTGTTGTATTCTATGCTGTATGGGCGCCGAGCTGACTGCGCCACCCTCTTAGCTGCTACTATGAGCAAGCTTAAGAATAAGAGGAAGGGCAACATTGGATATGGTGGGATAGTTACCCATCTTTCTAGGATGTTGGGGGTTTATTTTTCTGCATGCACACGCATACCAGTTGTACCCCTAGGACTTCAGGCCTTCATGACTAGAGGTCTCATCTTCCCTACACATAGAGGTCCGCCTTATGCGGCCATGCCTTGGGAGAGCAGGACGGGTAGGGGTATTGAGTGGCTACAAGAGTACTCCATTATGGCTGGACGCCATAATTGGAAGGAGACGTTCGCTGCTATGCATGCGAACAGGATTGCAGGTCCCCCATATGTCCCACCACCGCCCGTAGTTGAGGAGGATGAGATGAGAGATCAGTATGAGGGTAGAGGAGGAGCCGAGCACGAGTTTGGCACGTTTCCGGATCAGCCGGATGCGGCCCCTGTAATGCCCAGACGTTCTCCACGTCCAGCCAGAGCTTCAGGTTCATCTTCTCGCCGCGCCAGCGTGAGCGAGAGGCCCACTTGGATGGATACGCCTCCTGCATGGTATGAAGTTCCACCTCCATGGTCCTCACAGCGGCCACCAGCACCAGCACCAGCACCGACGGATGCACCAGGGTGGTACAATCAGGCTCCAGGATGGTACGAGCAGATGCCAAATTGGGCTACTGGCCTTTTTGAGAGAGTGGGAGCATTAGAGATTCGAGCCGATGCTAGAGACGGACGCATGGACGACCTCGATCACATGATGAGAGACGTCTACCGCCAGCAGTTCGGGCGGCACTACGACCCCAGCTTCTCTCCATTCCCGCCTCCACCGGCGCCGCAGTGACGATGATGATGACCGATAGCTTTAGCCGCTCCACCGCCACTTTGTGAGTTTCTTTTTCTTTTTCTTTCTTTCTTTTCTTCTTTTCTTTCTTTTGTTTAAATATTAGGGACAATGTTTGTTCCAAGTATGGGGTGGGGTGTGACTAAAAGTTTGTAATAACTCTTACTCACTATGATTGCTTCTATCGAGACTATCTTGCATGTTCATTATATTGTTGCACGTTTCATTATTGCATTGCATGAAAAAGAGCTTGAAAAATCCATAAAAATTGAAAAATTTTGAAAAATTATGTGCTTCTAAGGTTAGAGATGAATTCTATGATAATACCACTTGTGAATTGAGTTTGATGACAATTGCATGCTTAAAAGAATAGTGAATTGAAAAGAAATTTGAATGAATGGATTATACCTCTTTTGCAATTTTCATAATGTGAAGAATGTTACTTAAATCATGTTGAGAAAATAAGGTTGAAATCACACTATAAGTTCTTATGCTTCTTGTTGAGATGATTAAGGCAATTCAATTTTTCTTTCTTCTTTCTTTGATCATTTTAGCTCCTCATTGAAATATTGACCTCCTTTACCTATCCGGGAACTTGGAGAAGTGAATGAAAAAGGCATGTTTGATGTGGGAGGGCCATGAAAGCAATATTGCAATCAAAAGAATAGAAAGAAATTTTAGGTTCGGGGAAGTCAATCATGACGATGAGTAACTCGGCACCATTCACATAGTCGGGTGTTTGTGTCTTGCCAAAGTCGGATTGAGCGATATTCCTAGCGGATTATGGTATGTGCGCTAAGGGTTTGAGGAATCTCATAAAAATTGAGAAACGCCGATCTCCTAGGCTTCGGTTTTTGTGCACCTCTATCCATAACTCCAAAAGTAAAGTCGAAAAATGAAAAGAAGAGAGCGAAGGTCTAAGTTGAAAGTGCTGCGGAAACCGTAAGAGAAGAAGAAAAGAGTAGTTATCCACTTTCCCGGATTCATGCACCACATTCCTTAAAGTTTTCCTTCCCTTTCCACATTCTAGACCTTATTTAAAAGTCCTTAAGATCAAAAGAATGTTATATGACTTGGTGATCTAAATTGAAGTTTCTTATGATTGATTTTGATAATGTTTGAAGGTTATGATGCTTGTATGGAAGTTTAATTGATTCATGAGCTTTCTTTACTCTTTACTCTTTGATTAAGTGTATGAAAGTCTTATAAACGAATGAAGCAAGGTTTGAGAATGATCTATTGTTTAGAAGGCACATCATCCAAAAGAAGTATTGCTTTGAGAAGGTACACATATTTCATCCTAACTCTTGTTTTAAAGCTTTTGAGAGACCTTGCTTAGGGACAAGCAAGTGTTAAGTATGGGGTTATTTGTTAGCATGAAATATTGTGATATTTTAGGCACGTTTTCTAAGTGTATTTGATCCATATTGATAGTCATTGATTGAGCATTGATGCATTTGTGAGTTAGTTTATCTATAATGTCGATATAGAGATCTACACAAGCTTTATGTTGATTATAGGTAATTGAGAGCTATTTCCGAACGGAATTGAGCAAAGATGGAGTTGATTGAGCTTGTCCATGATTTGAGGACATTGCTAGGAGCCAAAGGAGTGCCAACTTGAAGGATGCACGAGACTAAGGAAGAATCACGTTCTAGTCCTAAACCACGCTCTAAAATACGGCCGTACTACTTTCCACGCCCTAAACCACGGTCGTGGAACTATGGCAAGTGAAGCGTGGTTCATTCCAGTAACTTCTACGGTCGTGGAATTGTTTGTGTCAAACCGTGTTGATTTCCACGCTCTAAATTACGGTCGTGGAAACTTCCACGACCGTGATCTTGGCGATCTTTTTCGCCACACTTTAAGCCACGATCTTTTAAAAGATTGGGCCGGGCCGATACTTCATCATACACTATAAAAGGACGGACGAAGAGAGATTCCGTCACCTCTGCTTAGACGCACCTTCGCTTACACCTCGACTTAGAGATCTTTGCGACCTTTGCATAGACGTACTTTGCGCTCATCCTTGGAGTTGCCCTAATCTCGCATTTTGGCGGAGATTGTGACTGAGATTTCCGGATTGACGGAAGATCGAAGATTCGGAAGATTGTTCGCAAGGAGATTTTGCTTCTTGCTTAGGTTTGATTTAGAAGACGGATTGACATCCCGTTCTTCCTTCTTATCTAAGATTTGTGTTTGTTTGTGTTATTCCGAATCTAGTGACGATTATTGTTCTTGATTGTGACTTTGAGATTGATTTGAAAGTTATTGAAGGTTTTCGGAAGTTTTCATCTTTCAATCTTTTAAACCTTAAAATTGATATCAATATGACTGTTGTTGGCTAAAACCCTTTAGCAATTCTAAGGTGAAGGGTTGATAGTTGTGGCTTAGATGATGATAGATCGATCGTAAATAGATTGGACCCTGAGAGTTAGAGAGAATCGCCGATAAACCTAAACCACGGTCTGTTCTTGAGCTTCCACGACCGTGGAACTCAAGAACTACCCGTAATTTTGTGTTATACGAACTTGCTTTTACTTTAGTCCAAAGTTAAAGATTTTCTTTAACTTAGTCTTGGCTTGCCTTTTCTAGGTGGTAGTGAAGCCTCAACAACCTCTACCTCGATTATGAGTGTCACAACCTTAATCGGTTAAGTTAGTCTTGATCCTTGGATTATAAGTTTGGGTATTTGACATTAATTCTTACCTTTAGAACCTTTCTATACTGAAGCCTCAACAACCTTTATAGAGAGTGTCTTGTAGGTGAGTCATATAAGGTTTTTGGAACTTCACCGTACGATTACCTTACATTCGTATACCTTTGCATATCTCAACTCTGTCCTTACATCCTTAGTATATCTTGAATCGACTGCCACAACTGGATTCCCGGATCTTTGGGATTGCTGTTTTCCCAATAATTTGAAAAGCTCCATACATTTACTTGCTTGATAATCTTAACTGGATTTAACCCCCCAAATCCCTGTGTTCGATACTCTGGAATTCTTGCTTAACTACGTCGATCCGTACACTGCGGGTTCGCTTGCTTGATTCTAGTTTTATAAATTTAAAGCTTATTTGCACGCACGCTAAGTGGCGAACAGTTTACTCAGAGAGACCAAGAGTTTCTTGTCTACTAACTTTGAGATGAAAGATATGGGTGAGGCGTCTTTTGTGTTAGGGATAGAAATATCCCGTGATATGTCACAGAGGACATTAGGTTTGTCTCAGAAAGCATATATTTCAAAGATATTAGATGGATTTAATATGACTGGATGTAATTCCAGTTTAGTTCCTATTCAGAAAGGGGATAAGTTAAACTTGAAGCAATGCCCCAAAATTGATGAGGAACATAAAAGAATGCAAGATATTCCTTATGCTTTAATAGTTGGAAGCCTTATGTATGCCCAAGTTTGTACCAGACCGGACATCTGTTTTGCAGCAGGTGTACTGGGTCGCTATCAAAGCAACCTTGGAATTGAACACTGGAAGGCTGCGAAAAAGGTGTTAAGGTACCTACAAGGGACTAAGAGTCACATGCTCACCTATAGGCATTCTGATCAACTTGAGGTTATTGGCTATACTGATTCAGATTTTGGAGGATGCGAGGATAACAGGAAAAGCACCTTGGGTTATGTGTTTGTCTTAGCAGGAGGAGCCATCTCCTGGCAGAGTGCTAAGTAAACCATTATTGCATCATCCACAATGGAGGCCGAGTTTGTAGCGTGCTTTGAGGCTACAAATCATGCATTATGGTTGCGGAACTTTATTTTGGGGTTAAGCGTTCTGAGCTCGATCGCAAGACCGCTGAGAATCTTCTGTGACAACACTGCGGCCGTTTTCTTTTCGAAAAATGATAAGTATTCCAAAGGCATAAAACACATGGAAATGAGATTCTTATCAGTTAAAGAGGAAGTTCGGAAGAGAAGAGTATATGTGGAGCACATTTTGACCAGTGCTATTATAGCAGATCCACTTACTAAGGGACTAAGATACTGTGTTTTGATCATTTATGTTATAGATCTTCTGAACCATTATGTTTTCCTATTATTGTTCTGTATATATACATTTTGTTGGTTGAACAGAAATAGTCTTTTCCTAAAGACATTAAAGAGACCATTATGCTTATACCCCTATACGGATCGGGTTTTCCTGGGACAACAATCAGTAGTAGATGGAAGGAACCATGTTGAATAGATAATGTGGAACCGCCATTACTCTATTGTTGTTTTAGGATTCTTGAGGTAATTAAGATAAACCCGTAAAGTAAATTTATCACCGTGTACAATTTAAGTTTACCTACATATAATAGTATAGTAGATGTACCTATGGTCCAAGTGGGAGAATGTAAGAATAATTTTATCCCGTTATGTGGACCTATAGATAATCTATGTTTATTGCAGTAATTGGCTAAATATAATAGTCGGGGTTTTTAGTGGGAGTAACCCGATTAATTTAATTGTTGACGGACCGATTAAATTAATCAGGTGAAGAAGCCTGGTCCTCCTCTCGCCCTTAAATATAAGTTATTCCGTTAATAGCCATATAATGTGTGGCATATATCTTATATCATATGATATTATATGACCCCTAATGATATGGGTATATAAATAAGGTCATAAGAATATATGTCATAACATAACACACATACTAAAAGTAAGGGTAGGGAGAGAGAGGAGAAACCAAGGGACTTTCCCTCCATCACCGCCTTCTCCTGCCGGCTGCCGCTGCCACCCGCCAGCGCTGTTGCCGCCGCCGCTACCGTCGCCGGACTTCACTGTTGCACCACCATGGCGGATCAAGGTACAAACTACACATGCAATTCAGTTTCAAATCTAAGATCCCTAAAAGAACAAATTAGAGGTTGAAATTGTTCTCGGTTATATTAATTGATAAATCTAACTAACAGGGAAAAGATATCGTGCACCTCTTTTACCTGAGTTTAGAACTAAATTGAGCAGTTGAATAAAGTTCTGGGTTTCTTGCATGATTCCAAATACATATTCATCTGTATAGCACATCACACAGCCACCAGGCCACACAATATCTTGCCTTGAATTGGGACACAATCTGCTAATATGATCTTTACCATAAAAGCACATGTGTGCAACTTTGTCATGTTTTCGCTGCTTAAAGGAACTTCTCAACTAAAAATGAAGTTCCTTCTTAGTCTTTAAGACTCTAACACACTTCATGATCCAACATTAACCATAATCATACTATTTAATTTACGAAAAAATCTTACCAAGAATCCATATTATGAGCTGATTCAAACAGCATAAACCAACAATTAAGCAGTCATACAACTTAACAACGGTCCATAAATTTCAATAATTCAAAATAAAGTTGCATCAACCAATTCACTCTTCTTTTCGTAATCTAATCATAAGCAGAACTCATTGTCTCGAGAGGTGTACTATTATCGCACATGAAGATCAGTAATTGACTCCAAATCTGTAGATTTATCAACAAACCAGTTGGCATCTTCTGTGTTCAGCGGCATGATTGATGTAATCATGTACGCAGGCTGAGAGGGAAGAGGAAGCGCAACAGATTCGCTGCTCATCATAAGTACAATTGAAGACATGGTTGGTCTGTCAACCATGTTATCCTGAACACACAGAAGCCCTATGTGGATGCATCTTAGGATTTCGGATTCTGAACCATCTGATATAGCAGAATCAATGACCTCTAATGGCTTGCCTTCGCTCCATTTTCTCCATATCTATGATATTAGAACTTAGAAGTGTTTAGTTTACAGGGTTCATGTGATTCATGATTATGTACCGATAAAATCATGCATCTTTGGACATCTTTTACTTACCAAGCTTATGAGACTTCCACAGATCTCTCCAGTAAACATGGTATTGCATCTTTTGCCACACACTATCTCCAAAAGCAGAACTCCGAAGCTGTAGACATCTGACTTAGTAGAGAAGTTGCCATGTTGTGCATATTCTGGAGCCATGTAACCACTGTAATGTAGTAATATTTAGTTAAATCACGTGTAAAATGACATGTTACAATCACTTCATCAGAAACTTACAATGTGCCTACAACTCTTTTTGTGTCTGAATGAGTTTGATCAATATCAAACAACCTTGCCGTTCCAAAGTCAGAAATCTTTGCGCGCATCTCAGCATCAAGTAGTACATTGCTAGCTTTAAGATCCCGGTGGATAATCCGTAGCCGAGAGTCCTCGTGTAGATACTGAATTCCCCGAGCAATGCCTTTTATAATTTTGTATCGGGTTTTCCAGTCTAACTGAACATATCTATTTGCAGCTACACTCGAATGGTAAAAGCAGATGAATACAACCTCAAACATAAGGAGATGAACCGAAAGTGTTGAACAGAGGATGGTAATTATATACGTACCAAATAAAATTTTATCCAAGCTTGCATTGAGGACAAACTCATAAATCAGAAGTCTCTCTTTATCATGAAAGCAGAAACCAAGAAGCCTAACCAAATTCCTGTGCTGAAGTTTGGCAAGTAGCGTAACCTCAGTCTTGAATTCCTTTTCGCCTTGTGAAGAATCCCTTGCTAGCCTCTTAACTGCTATTTCTTGCCCATTATCAGGCAATGTACCCTGCTCGTTTCAGATAACATTCGATCTTGTTAACAACATTCCATATAGCATACACATTCATATTGCAAACACAAGAATAAGCTTATGCTGTACCTTGTAAACTGCACCGAATCCACCTTCACCCAGTTTGTTGGCCTCCGCAAAATTTCCTGTAGCTGCTCTAATTGTGTTAAAATTGAACTGCAAGGACTCAATTATGGAAATTTCAACATCATCATCATTGAAGTTCTTGGCAAGTAGATTCCAATGAAATTTTCTTTTTCTTATCAAGATAAAGGAAGCGGCAGCAACAAGTAGGACAAACAAGGATCCTACAACAACAGCAACAATGATCTTTGTATTCCACCCTTTTCCTGTCAACATTCAATTGTAACAAGTTCAATTGAAATTTACAACTCCAATTTTGTTTCTTTTAGAAAGACAGAAAATAGTGCTTACTGCTTACCATCTGAAAATGTCAATAGCGGATCATCAGATGAAATGTAAAACCTGTAATATTTATACCTGACTTGACAACTTGGGAAAAGATACCGAGCACCTATTATACCTGAGCTTATAGATTCAAGCTTACTGTTAACATCAGTAAGACATTTATGGCAATCGTTATTGGTTAAATCAGGAGTGCATTGTGCAGCCGCATAAAGTGTTAGAGTGGAATTATAGTTAGTATATGCAGTAGCAAATTTGAGAGTAGAATCTCCAGCTGAAGCCCTGCTCGGAAGGCTTTCCACCAACTTGTGAAGTATGCGGTTGAACCCTTTGACATCTGATGCAGTAAGATCGCTTTGCTTATACGAATGATCCCCTGTCGTCTCATCGAGTATTCCAAATATGGGTTGATCTGAATAGCGTATCATGCAGTCATCTAGCCGTCTTTTGGTTCGGACACCTGTTGCTGATACTACCATTGATAAACGCTTGGCATGCATGACAAGCAGATACCTGGAGATTCCCCGCACAGAGGGATATCAGATTGACTGCACCAGTAGAGAAATTGTAAAAGCCATAGCTGATATCAGTTGTCATAATTTTTTTGAGGAGGGAATCAAGGTTTGTTTTGTAGGTGCTGTCATTAGTATAGGTTCCACCACTGTTATCACAGTTATAGACCCATGTCTGGTTTTCGGCAGAAGAAGGAGGAACTGCCGAGTGAAGGAACAGAAATACAAGGAGGTGTGCAGAGACAGAAGATAGCTTCAACATGGCTAACTTTGTAGGCTGTGTATTCAGCTGGGAACAACATTTTATATCAGATATATGTATATATGAGCAAGATATTTAACGATTGAGATTGATCGACAAGTCACGACTTGACGTCCAGCTAAAACTTGCTATGAAGCTGGTAAGAAATTTCCATGATTGACCAGTTGACCACTGTATATATGCCTATGACATAAAAGAATTTTAGGGCCTCGTTCGACGAACGGAGCTTTTTCCGTAGATTTTCATCAACCTTTACCTTTGTTAAAAGAGGTTTTCCATTTTTTTCGGGAAATTGTTTGAGGAGTTTTTTTGAAAATCTACTATGAATAGCTTTTTGGGTAGATTATTAAAATTTTACAATTTAACCCTCTTTTACATCTTTAATAATTTCTACATTTTTGTCCTTTTTCACTTTTTGGTAAATCTACTATACAAATCTATTCACAAATGTACTCTTTTCAAACATCAATTAGGTTATTTATTAGATTTTCGAAATTTATAAAGCTTTTTGAAAATCTATTTAAAAATCTACCAAAAAGGCTAAACTTACTCAAAAAGCTAAAACTACTCAAAAATCTCGCTCCACCTCTCAAACTAACTAGCTAAAACACATAATACTTTAGACCACCCACAATGGGGGTGCTCCACCTCTCAAACTAACTAGCTAAAACACATAATACTTTAGACCACCCACAATGGGGGGTTTTAAACTGTAAAATATATTAAATCTCTAACCGAAATTGTAAAATTAGGCACAAAACTTTTATGAGGGTATCTTACTTCCATACAAGGAGAGAGAAGTTTCTATCTCATTTGATTGGTACAAGTGTCAAGCAATGAGTATCTATTTTTTTAATTTCAAAGAGATTTGGTTTACACTTAATCAAATATTTTGGTTAATATAATTATATTTTGACAAATTTTGTTGTTTTTAATATTAATATTTTATTTTTATCTATCCATAGAGTATAATATTGAATATATTTAGATCAATAGTTATTTTATAAATTAATATTCAATATAAATATTGTATTAGTTGTGATGTTAATATTTATTATAAATATATTTTGAAAATTTTATTTTATAAATATTTATATTTTATTTTTATGTACCCATAGAGTTCAATATCGAATATAAATATGGTGGGTAAATAACACGACACAAGAACAATTGAAGCATGATTTCGTTCAACACGTAAGGAAAAAGTTTGGCAATACTCACGTTGAAAATTAGTAGTTTTATGTATCTTTTCATATGTATTGGTGTATTTGTTTTTTCATGTTTTGCATCTTAACTTTGCGGTTATTATTTTTAATGTCTTTGTGTATTTTTAATTTTTAATGAAGTGTTTATTGAAAATCTCATTTTTGATAATTGTTTATATATGCATTGTTTAATTGTTTTGAAATAAATTTAATTATAAATAAAATTAATAGTATCAACATGTTAAAAAGAATATAAATATGATGGGTAAATAAATATAAAGTTAAGAGATTGAGAGTTTAAAAACTATGAATGTAGAAAAAAAGTAAATAAGGTTTTATAAGCTGAGGTGGCGGAGAGAGAAGGTTTAAAAATTTGAAGTTAAAAACCCACCATTGTGAGTGGTCTTATAGTCAAGCTATTGTGGGACGGCCGGTGGATGGCAAGCTCTTTGTATCGTGCATAGTAATTGCCTAGAGACTAGTGTCCTCGTAGGCAATTTAATAGTTTTGAAGTGATATTATATGTTTAATTATGATATTGTTTTTATTAAGTTTATGGAAAATTTAATTTTTAAATTTATGATTTCACAATTTTATTATTTGTGAATAATTTTACCAATTTTAATATTTATTGTAAACGAGACACTATTCTTGTAACTTTATTTTACTCAAATTAGATATGAAAAAATAAAAACTAATGTAGTCATGAGAATCGATATTTAGTTGAATTTTATGAGTTTTTTTTGAAAATTATAAATATATGTTAAATATTATACTTAAAATTTCTCTTCTTGAATTCTCATTATTTTAAGATCTGATGAACTGCTGAGTGAAGGACAACTAGCAGTAAAAAAGCAGTGGATAAGAACTGATTGGAGCTAGCTTCACCATTATTGCATAGCTAGTTTAATCTAAGCCACACAAAGCAATAGGCAAACAGGAAGTCTGAGTCACGCAAAGCAATAGGCAAACACTAACGTACCAAACTTTACTATAAAGGCTCTAACCCGTGAGAGAAGTCCAATTCAATTTAACAAACCAAATAACGCAAATGTGAAAAGCTATAAATTTCCTTGAGGTGAAGCTGTCATGATTGACCAATATGCCCAATGGCATAAAGTCGTCAATCATCAATTGACTCCAATTAACAGAATACACTGTGAAGTTCATTTGTGGTCGTCCTGAGTCTCCGGTGGATTGTCCTATTGCCATGTAGTTCATTCTCAGTGAAACCACGGCAATATCAAATGTATATGTGATTCTTGGAAATGTATACAGGATTAGCAAGCTAGATCTAATTTTCAGAGATCTAAAATATGTATTTTAACTTGGTGTAAATCTATATATAGTAGATATAATCCAATTTCGGTTTTAGACAAGGATCATATGGTGGAAATGAGGATTATTGCACCTGAAAGTTCTGGTTAAACAAACATTCAAGATTAATACACTAGGCTGCAGAAGCATGTGACATATCACATAAATACAAGGGTTCTATCAGTGCCTAATTGCACCAGTAAGGTGTGTTGACAAAATCTATTTTCAATACAGGGCTTTCTATCAGTACTTAATCACCATATCACATAAATAAAATGAATTGGAATCCCACAACTAAAAATAAGTAATTAGGATGAGTAAAAATAAAATGATCTCAGTAAAAACAAAATCCTATTAACATAAGTAAGAACTAAGAGTCATTCCATGGTGGGGAAAATGATCTATTCTGAGAGTGAAAAACAATGCAACTATTTTACTCAACAACTGTAAGAGGAGGAAATCAAGGTCTTTTTTTGTATAGTTGTTGTTAACTTTATAACATTCATGGACTCATAGTTGTAGCAGGGTTGCAGCATGAGGAGCTGTCAGGGTTGAGCTGCACACTATTTTCATTTTTCACCATGGCTGGTCGGCTAGCTAGTTTTAATGGTTGCTGCTACAAATATGCTTACCGTGTGTAAAAGGAAAGAGAATATATGATAGTCTATATTATTCTTGTTACCCTAATTAGTTATTCTAGAATATTTATCTTTCCTTTAATCACGTTACCGTTATGGTATTGTATGTATATATTCTTTCTTTTCCGTGTGTAACACATCCATGAATATACAAGATTTATATTAATATAGTTCTTACATGGTATCAGACGATTAAACGATCCTCAAACTCATTGAATTTCCGCAATACCTTCGAGCATGGCACCAAATGCCGCTCTTGAAACCACAAATCCCTACTACTTGCATCCTTCGGATCACCCCGGAATCTCTCTCATCTCGGTGATCCTCAAAGGAGAAAACAACTTTTCCGAGTGGAAAAGAAACATTGTTAACGCATTTCGAGCCAAGCGAAAGCTTGGCTTCGTTGATGGATCGATCAAGTGTCCTGAAGAAACATCCTTCGAGTTTCAACATTGGGGTCCGGTGAACTCAATGATCGTAGGCTGGATACTTCAAACAACAGATTCGTCCGTCCGATCAACGGTCTCCAATCTGGATTCGGCTAGGGAGCTTTGGCTCGAGCTTGAACAACGGTACTCCGTTGGCAACGGACCTCGGATCCTCAAACTGCGGGCTGATATTGGTCAGTGTCGACAACAAGGGCAAACGGTCTCCACCTACTTCGGACGCTTGAGACGGCTATGGGACGAACTTGCGGCTGCATTGCCGTCATCCAAAACACTATGTGCGCCGTGTTCCAAGCTGTTATCGGGTGAGAGAGATGTCGAACGAGTACACCAATTCCTAATCGGACTTGATGATTCGTTTAACACACTCCGCTCCAACGTAATATCTACAGAAATTCTACCCTCTTTAAACAAAGTCTATTCTTTGGCTATACAAGAAGAGTGCACGCACGTAACTCCAAAAGACGCCGAAAATCAACTAGAAGCAATGGCGTTGGCGGCTCGTTTTTCTCGACCTCAACAAGGTAAACAAGATAAATCTCATTTGATGTGTGCTCATTGTAATAAATCAGGTCATCTCAAGGAACAATGTTTCAAGATTGTGGGATATCCCGATTGGTGGAACAACGGAAAAGGCGGATCGAATATACAATATGGATCAAATTCCAAATCTTCATCACATCCTGCGGCTGGTGGGACTAAAGTACAACAGCACCAGGCTGGCACAAATCACGCTGTCCGCAATTTTGGATTAGCCTCAGCTGCTGTTGAAAATACTCTACACGAGACGGATCGATCTACTATGGGAGCGTCTCTTACGGATTCACAATGGTCCGATCTCTTTGAAAAATTTAAAGATTTTCATGCCGCATCGAACGAATCTATGTCAGGTAACGAGACAAATTTTTGGATCTTAGATAGTGGAGCCTCATTTCACATGACAGGTAATATCGAAATGTTTACTAGATTAACTAAAACAAAAATGCATATTATTAAACTTCCTAACGGAACGTTACAAAATGCAACTCAAGTAGGAAATATCATTCTAAGTCCGTATTTTAAATTATCAAATGTTTTATACGTACCGGGTTTAAAATGTAACTTAATTTCATTAGCTTGTTTAACTAGTGATTTTAATTGCATAATAACCTTAACATCAAAACTCTGTATTATACAGGAC
Source organism: Fagopyrum esculentum (assembly GCA_033239045.1). NCBI lineage: Eukaryota > Viridiplantae > Streptophyta > Magnoliopsida > Caryophyllales > Polygonaceae > Fagopyrum > Fagopyrum esculentum. The sequence goes on from BSUD01000001.1 coordinate 155,164,950, forward strand.
CTAGCTTCGCGGATGCTGATTGGAGCGGGTGAACCTAAGGATGGCGTGTTTTGGCTTCGTTTCTATAATTTCCCTTTTTCAATTTTAGCAACTACTCGGGTTGATCCGATGGATAATATGTCATCACTTTGGCATAAAAGACTTGGACATCCAGCATTTGAATTTCAAATAAACAATTCCATTATTAATAAAAATGTTTCTAGTTTTTTTAAAAATCATCCTTGTGATATTTGTCACCAAGCCAAACAAACCAGATCATCTTTTCCCAAAAGTGTGTCACATTCTACTTCTACTTTTGATATTATTCATTGTGATTTATGGGGACAATATCGTTTTCCAACCATATGTGGAGCTACTTATTTCTTAACTATTGTAGATGATTACTCAAGAATAACTTGGGTTTTTCTTCTAAAATCAAAAACCGAGGTTGTTTCGATTTTTACCCAATTCGTTAAAATGGTTCAAACACAATTTAATAAAAATATTAAACGTGTTAGAAGCGATAACGGATTAGAATTTTTAAAATTAAAACAATTATTCTTGGAGAATGGAATTATTCATGAAACTTCATGCACCTATACCCCACAACAAAATGGTAGAGTTGAACGTAAGCATCGTCATTTACTTAACGTTGCACGCGCTTTACTCTTTCAATCTAGTTTACCTATTCGTTTTTGGGGACACGCAGTGTTAACGGCGTGCTATCTTATCAATCGCACTCCTTCTCCTATCCTTGATAAAAAATGTCCATTTGAAGTGTTTTTTAATAAAAAACCGGATTATCAACATCTAAGAATTTTTGGATGTCTATCATATGCTTCTATTTTACCTAAAAATTCAGATAAATTTTCACATCGTTCAAGAAAATGTATTTTTATTGGATATCCGAGTACTCAAAAAGGTTGGCGTCTTTACGATATCGAAAAGGATATTATTTTTGTTTCAAGAGATGTTCAATTTTATGAAAAGAATTTTCCATTTAATAATGTTTCAAATAACTCCTCTTCTACAATCTCAAATTTGAAGTCTACTGATGTTTTTGAAAACCCTAATGCCAAGGTGTCCGATGTTTTTGTCTCCTCTGATCATGCTTCTAAAAATGCCAATTTAAACAAAAATTTACCTTTTTTATCTCCACTTTTATTTGCTGAATCCACAGATTATGTTTCCAATATAGCACCAATAAATTTGGATACTATATCTCCTGCTGCTCTTCCTACCCAATCCACCGAGATTCAAGCTCCACCTTCGCCGATTCAGGAAATTGTATCAACACAGTTGCCTTTAACATCCGACGAATCTCAGCCCAATATATCATCCGATATATCCCCCATTAATTTGTCCCATACTCCAACCGATACAGTTTCCATTCATAACAACCCATCGGATAATTTGGCATCATCCCCTTCCTTACAAGTATCACCTCCCTTACGCAGAAGCTCAAGATCTCTTATTCCTAATACTAAACTCAAAGATTATTTTTGTGGATCTCTCCTACCAAAACACACGCCTCTAGGTAATACTTCTCCATCAGCATCAGGTAAGATCTTCTATCCCATATCAACTCAAACTCCTTTTACTAACATCTCTGTGTCGTATAAGGGCTACACCAATGCCTTGACGGGCTTACACGACCCTTCAACATATAAAGACGCAGTAGCTCTCCCGGAATGGCGGCAAGCGATGCGCAAAGAAATCGACGCTCTTCAACACAACAACACTTGGGTTCTTTCGACACTTCCTCCCGGAAAGAAAGCGATTGGGTGCCGATGGGTTTTCAAAACCAAACTCAAAGCCGATGGTTCCGTCGAGCGTCACAAAGCGAGATTAGTCGCTCTCGGAAACCGTCAAAAGCAAGGTATAGATTATACAGATACATTTGCTCCGGTTGCTAAACTCGTATCCGTCAAACTTCTTATTGCAGTTGCTTCATGCCGTCGATGGGAGCTTCATCAAATGGATGTACATAACGCCTTCCTTCACGGTGACTTACTGGACGAGGTATACATGAAAGTCCCTCCCGGATTCGCCATATCAGACTCAACGAAAGTTTGTAAACTACGCAAATCTATTTACGGTCTCAAACAGTCCCCACGGAACTGGTTTCATAAGTTGAGTCAAGCCCTCTTTCGCGCCGGATTTGAACAGTCTCGGGCCGATTACTCTCTCTTTACCTTTAAGCGTCCAGGTATTCATATTTACATACTTATTTACGTTGACGATTTGATAATAACAGGTAATAATTCTGTTTATATATTAAGTTTCAAAAATTACCTTCGAACATGTTTCTCCATGAAAGATCTGGGCAAGTTACGCTATTTTCTTGGTATAGAAGTTACTCATACTCCGCAGGGTATTATTCTCGCTCAACGTAAATATGCTATGGATATCTTAGCCGAGACGGGTACACTCGGATCCAAACCTACAACATTTCCCATTGAACCAGGCTATGTTTTGCCTAAAGATCACACCAACGAATTCGAAGATCCGGAGCGCTACAGAAGATTAGTAGGACGGCTTATTTATCTTACCATTACACGCCCGGATCTCACTTACTCGGTGCATGTCCTTTCACAATTTATGCAAAACCCGTCAGTACAACATTGGAATGCAGCCTTGCGTGTGTTACGATATCTTAAGACTAATCCGGGTCAAGGTATATTTTTCTCTAATTCATCACCTTTACAAATAAATGCATATTGTGATTCCGACTATGCTTCATGTCCTATTACTCGTCGTTCTATAACGGGGTTTATTGTGTTCATTGGCGAGTCTCCTATCTCATGGAAGTCTAAAAAGCAAAACACGGTGTCAAGATCGTCCGCGGAAGCCGAATATCGTGCCATGGCATCAACAACTTGTGAAGTCAAGTGGATTAAATCTCTATTGCTTTCCTTGGGGGTGTCTCATGAACAACCTATCAACCTATGGTGTGACAACCAAGCTGCTCTCCACATTGCGTCCAATCCGGTCTTCCATGAACGAACCAAACACATCGAGATTGACTGTCATGTTGTCCGGGATGAAGTTCAAAAGAAGACTATCCGTACTCTTCACATACGTTCCAACAATCAATTGGCCGACATCTTCACCAAAGCTCTTGGCCATAATTCCTTTCACTACATTATGGGCAAGTTGGGCATTACCAAGATTCATGCTCCAACTTGAGGGGGAGTGTAAAAGGAAAGAGAATATATGATAGTCTATATTATTCTTGTTACCCTAATTAGTTATTCTAGAATATTTATCTTTCCTTTAATCACGTTACCGTTATGGTATTGTATGTATATATTCTTTCTTTTTCGTGTGTAACACATCCATGAATATACAAGATTTATATTAATATAGTTCTTACACCGTGTAAGATGAGGTGGAGAGCGCTTGTTTTATTTTTAAGAGTGGCCTATAATTGAGAATGGAACGCTGTTACAAATTACAATCCACGATCACTGCAGGGGAGTTTGAATATTTCAACATAGAAGAGAATCTGAAGTTATTGTGGCCTACTGAATCCTGATTGACACTTTTGTCATAAATGTAATTGCTGCTGCAAACCCAGGATGTAGGGCTGTCTCAACTATTTCCGAGGCCCCGTTCAATTTTAACAATTAGGTCTTAAAAAAGGTGTTGTTTAGGTGCGATTCATAAATTCGGGTACAGCCGTGCGGCTGAACGTAGAGCAGACACGTGTCCAATTTTTTTTTTTTTAGAAACGATTGATTTTTTTCCCCCTTCTAGAAACGAATGAAAATTATTTTGAACTACCATGTTATAAATTCTGCACTATTTTCTTATAAACTTTGAACTATTCCTATATAATTCATGAACTATTACTTTTTAATATATTATATCAAATTATTTATAAATTAATCGTTTATATGTTATGAAGTATTCAATTATAATTCATAAACTGTCATTTTATAAGTTATGCACTATCCTTTATAAATTTTACACTATGAACTATTCTATTATAATTCATGAAATATCCTTTTATAAGTTATGAACTATCCTTAATAAATTTTGAACTATTACTTTAACTCCTTTATAAATTTTGCACTATGATATATTTTATTATAATTCATGAACTATTCTTTTATAAGTTATGAACTATCTCTTAATCACTTTTGAACTATCATTTTCATTCGTTTCTGAAAAAAAAAATTTTGGACACGTGTCAACTCTACATTCAGCCGCACGGCCCTACCGGAATAATGTGCCTTACTTGTAAAGCACCCCCTAAAAAAGTTGGACAATCTAAATTTTTTTGTAGTTTAATAATATATTTAATATTAATTTTAATGATAAAAATATAAGAAAAAAAAAATAAATATGTTAAATGGCAAAAAAGAATGGGAGAAGCCCAAAACTTGAACTTTTAACCTACTTGTTAAGGAGACCTTTGCCTACCAACTATAATATATATATATATATATATATATATATATATATATATATATATATATATATATATATATATATATATATATATATATATATATATATATATATATTCTTTTGTTAATATATGTTGGACCCTTTTGTTTTTTTGGCATGTTCGGATGAACATTATGAACCACCCTCCAAGCCGGCCCTGGGCGGATGATTATTCTACCAATGAACACTTGACCTACTAATAATCAAATCATGTAACAATCAATGGGTGAAGGCTTGAGGCAAGGAGATCGTTCCAAATAAGGATATGTGAGAATATGAATAAATTTCCCGTAGGGTTTTCATTGACTGATGGATATATTTATAACAAACGTATTTACAATATTTACGTAGGGCATCCTCTATTTTACATAATTACATATTCTATCATACCCCGCAGTTAAAATTGGAGGAGGCATTACAGTAAGACTGGATCTAAAGTCTAAGAACAATTGTCGTGAAGAACTCGAACGTGACCACGTGCAACCTTATCTCGGACGAAATGAATATCAATCTCAATACGCTTAGTCCGCTGGTGTTGAACCGGATTGCTTGCAAGATAGGTAGCAGATATGTTGTCGGTGTAGACAATGGAGGCCTTGGCAAGTGGGCAATGAAGCTCGAGTAGAAGGTTGCGAAGCCAAGAGCACTCAGAAACAGCGTTGGCAACTCCTCTATATTCTGCTTCTACACTAGAACGAGAGACTACAGATTGTCGCTTGGCAGACCATGAGATTAGTGTGTCGTTAAAAAAGACACAATAACTTGAGGTGGATCGGAGGATATCAGGACAACCGGCCCAATCTGCATCTGTGTAGGCAATGAGGTCAGAGTTTGGTGAGGGAGAAATTTTAATACCCAACGAAGAAGATCCTGCGATGTAGCGAATGATACGCTTAAGGGAAGCGAAGTGAGCCTCCTGGGATCATGCATAAACAAACATACTTGTTGAAAGGCATAGCTGATGTCAGGACGAGTGAAAGTTAAGTACTGAAGAGCCCCAGCTAAGCTCCTGTAGAGGGTCGGGTCATTAATAGCCGGAGAAGAGGAGGCACTTAACTTGTCAGATGTCTCAGCAGGTGTTGCAGAAAGTTTGCAGTTGGTCATTTTGGCTCTTTTAACAATTCACGAGAATATTTGTCTTGGGAAAGGAATAGTCCTGATGAAGTGCGACGAACAGATAGGCCCAAAAAGTACGATAGAGGACCTAGATCTTTAAGGGAAAATTCCCTCCCAGGCTCTCTATTAACTGCTTACGTAAGTTGTCTGAGGAGGCTGTAAGAATGATATCATCTACATATAGAAGCAGATAAGCAATATCGGAACCTCGGCCGATAAATAAAAAGAGATGAGTCACTCTTACTGCCAACAAAACCGATGTGACTGAGGAATCCAACAAATCGTTGAAACCAAGCGCGGGGAGCCTGTTTGAGACCGTAGAGAGATTTCTGCAGTAGGCAAACATGGTTGGGATTTGTCGGATCTCGGAAACCGGGAGGTTAAAACATATAAACTGTTTCATTCAGTTGCCCGTGGAGGAAAGCGTTCTGAACATCGAGCTGATGAATAGACCAACATCAACACACAACAATGTGTAAGACCATCCGGATAGTCGCTGGTTTGACAACTAGACTAAAAGTTTCATCACAATCAACTCCAATTTGCTGAGAACATCCATTAGCCACTAGGCGGGCTTTGTATCGCTCAAGGGAACCATCAGAACTGTATTTGTGTCTAAATATCCACATGCAACGCACAATGTTAACATCATTAGGACGAGGAACCAGAACCCAAGTCTTGTTCCGCATAAGGGCTCGATATTCGTCGAACATGGCGGCGTTCCAATACGGATCCTGAAGAGCTACATTGTGGGATTTGGGAATTGGCGAGATGGATTGAGGAAGGGGGCGGTGGTGACCGATAAATCAAATATCGGTTTTGGTTTGACGATGCCGGATTGACTCTGGGTTTGGGGTCTATTCAGAATGTGGGTTGCGGGATTTATAGGCAGATGGGTTGGGGAAATGGAGACCGGTAATTGATGTGGGAATGTGGACTGAGGTGGGCTGCTGATGTGGACTGGTGGGTCCGAGGCAGCAGACACGTTGGATTGGAGGGATGGAGGAGAAATAAGTGGGCCAAGAGAAGGTGTTGGGCCTGGGGAACTGTGGCCCGGTGAAAAAGGCGGATGGGTAGCTGTTGCTGGGCCAGGAGAAGTGCGAGAAGACTGTTGGGCCGGGACAGGAAATTTTTGCTGTGGGCCTGGCGCAGGGGTTGAGCTGGGAGAAAGCTGACGGAGGTAAGCTTGTGTGTAGGGGGAAATCTCATCGTCAATTAGAGAGTCATATTGATCCGGGGAGACGGTATTCCGGAAAGCGAACGGAAAATTAGACTCATCAAAAGTGACATGGCGAGAAAAAATAATTTTATTTGTACCTAGCTCTAGACATTTGTATCCGCGATGATGGGATGGATATCCAAGGAATACACATGGAGAGGTACGATGTTGGAGTTTATTGGAGATGGTAGCGCTTTGATTGAGATAAGAAAGGCAACCGAAGACTCGAAGATGACTCAGGAGAGGGGTGGTGTTGTATAACACTTGGGTGGGGGACAAGTGTTGAATAGTGGTGGAAGGAAGAATGTTGAGGAGGTAGCAAGACGTTTCCAAGGCTTGAGGCCAATATGAAACGGGAATGGATGCATGAAAAAGGATGGATCGCATCATGTTATTAATGGTGCGGATAATGCGTTCAGCTTTGCCATTTTGAGGAGAGGTGTGAGGACACGAAAATCGAAAATTTATGCCATGAGTAGCAAAAAACTTGTGAAAATTCGTATTGTTAAACTCACGTCCCATGTCGCAATGAAAGCTTTTAATGTTGATATGAAATTGTGTTTGAACATATTTATGAAATTGCACAAAGATATCGAAAACTTGAGACTTAAATTTGATAGGATAAATCCATAAAAAATGAGAGAAGTCATAAAGAAATAAGAGATAATTATTTAAAACCTTCCCGACTAGGAAGGGGAGAGGTCCAAATATCACTATGAACAATGTCAAAAGGTGCAAAAGTAGTAGAAGAAGAACGATCAAACGACAATCTATGATGTTTTCCTAGCTGACAAGCATGACAAAGAGAAGAAGATGATTCCTTTTTGCAATGAAGAAAAGAAGATGAACGGAAAAAATTAAGCACAGGCGCGCCGGGATGACCTAGACGTGCGTGCCAAACTGCGGAAGACTCGACAGAAAGAGCTTGATGAGGAGTGGGGTCGGTGGTAACCGGATAGAGCTCCCCGGAGCTATTACATCTCATGCGAACTGTCCCCGTGTGTAGATCCTTCACAGAAAAAGCAAAAGGGTCAAATTCTACGGAAGCAAGGTTATCAGTGGTAAAACGTCTAACGGATACCAAGTTCTTGACAAGTTTAGGGGCAACAAAGATATTGGTCAATTTAAGAGGTCGGTTATTTGTGGGTAAAGTAGCATCTCGAAGACATGTAGAAGGAATACTCATACCATTTCCAACAATTATCGAATTTAAAGAACCATTATGCAAAAAAGACAAAAGGTTACCGGAATCGTTCGTCATGTGTGATGTTGCTCCCGTGTCCATGTACCAAAGGTTGTCTGCAGGATTGAGGGACATTGTTGCAAACGCGTGATCAATAGAAGTGGGTTGCTGAGACATGTCCGAAAAAATCCCCAGATGGGCCTGCTGATGTTGCTGAAGAGGATTGGGCCCAAGAAGACCGACCTGATTGGTTGGATATGAGCAAGGTGGGGTGTGCCGGCCCACTGCTTGATTTTGATACGGACTGGCTGATTGGGCCGGAAACCAAGCAGGCTGGGAAGGTGCAAGCGGCCCACCAGAAGAAGTAGATACGGGATGCCAACCCCGCTGAGGGTGAAAGGCAAACCTAACGCCAGCGGAAGGAGTTGATCGTCCCTTGCCTTTACGGTTACGGTTGGACTTTTCCGGTGCAGAGGATCGACTAGACTGCGGTCTGGAGGGAGGAGCAGTGTTGCCGACGGTGGTGGTGTTTAGGGCGGCATTTTGACCGGTGGCGGTTTGAGCGGCCATTCTCGTTTCTTCAAGTAATAGTTGCGAACGGGCTTTAGTGAAAATCGGAAGAGGATCCAATTGTTGAATAAAGCTTGCCGCAACATTGTACTCAGCAGGTAAGCTTGAAATGAGTTGAAGAACGAGACGATTGTCTGAAACGGCAGATCCGACACCCTTCAGTTGATCAGCGAGAGATTTAAGTTGTTGACAATAAGCAGAGATAGAAGCAAACCCTGATAGTATATAGTTGGAGAACTCGTGTTCAAGATATACTGCGCAGGTGTTCTTGTTATCCTGAAATATGTTTTGAACTCGAATCCAAGCTTGAAGAGCGGTATCATCCGGATCTAAGATTTGAAGAAGGATGTCCCGTGAGACCGTGCTGTATATCCATTGAAGAACTGTCGCGTCAACTTGTTGCCAGAGGGAATCATCAATGTCAACCGGTTTAGGAACCGTAGCATCGATGTGATCCAAAACGTTATGAGCCTTCGCAGTAACGCGAAATAAGGTGACCCATGATGCGTAAAGAGTGTCATGGTCAAGGACAAGAGCGATATTGTTCTTGATGTTGGATATTCTGAGCGTAGAATGGAAGGATGACTTTTTATCGGTAGCCATGAGAGGGACTAGGATTAGTCGGCGGGGAAAAAAAGAAAATGTGCAGAAGAAGAGGAAATTAGGCTGATACCATGTGAGAATATTAATAAATTTCCCGTAGGGTTTTCATTGACTAATGGATATATTTATAACAAACGTATATATAATATTTACGTAGGGCATTCTCTATTTTACATAATTACATATTCTATCAGGATCTGTAAAGTTATGGCAAAACATTGGCAATACTACTAGCATATAGGCTAGAGTTTGAAGTCATTGAAGGCACGACATGATCGATGGATTTACTGCCAATAAAAACGTGCAATACTTTTCATCCACATCAAATACATAAAGAAATACTTATCAAATTTCAACTGATGCAAATATTATAATTATCACATTGTACAAGGTTTCACAAAATCGCTCTTTAGCACTTCATCAAACACTCAAGTGTCATCAAATCCCATGAGCTAATTTCAAGAGATTTCAACCCACCTATTATGCAATAACACTCATCAAAACACTTCACATATCACAAAAGCAGACATCGGTTTCTATCAGTTTTTGAAATCAAAGTAGGAAAGCAAAAATACTTCGAAACCCAAGGTAAGGAAGAAGTCAAGAACTAACAATGGAGTTGGTCAGCCAATGAAAGCTTCGTGGCGGGATTTTCAATTCTCACGAGCAGTTACAGAGGTGGACGTTGAAGATGGAGATCCATCAAAATATTAGATGGCAATTAATTAACTTTTAGTTTCTACATACCTGACGCCAGTGATGTCATTACAACTTGGGAAAAGACTTATAAGATTATTTATTTTAAGAGGTTTTTCTTATTCATGGAAATAAGTCATTTTTCCTCCATCATTCTCTGAATTCCATTAATTTGGTATCAGAGCGAACAATAGAAAGAATTTACTGACTTTGGAAAGGGAACAAGAAAATCCGAGGGTTCAAATGGAATATGGAGGAGCCAATGTAGGATTTGCGCAACCATCAATTCCCCAATTTGATAGAGATTATAACTATTGGAGCATGGTTATGGAGAATCTCCTTCGTTCCAAGGAATATTGGACCCTTGTGGAGAAGGGATTCAAGGAGTCAGCAGATGAAGCAACGCTGACGCCGGCATAGACGAAAAATCTGGAAGAGATGCGCTTGAAGGATCTAAAGGCCAAGAATTACTTGTTTCAATCAATTGACAAGCAAATTCTTAAGACAATCACGCAGAAAGATACATGAAAACTACCATGGGACTCCATAAAACTGAAGTATCAAGGAAATGCTCGTGTCAAAAGAGCGCAACCCAATCGACTTCGTAGAGAGTTTGAGATTTTGGCCATGAAGCAAGGCGAGTTTGTGACCGATTACTTTGGTCCAGTATTGTGATTGCCAGTGAGATGAGAAACTTTGGAGAAGTGATGGCGGATGTCAAGATAGTTTAAAAGATCTTGAGGACGCTTACAGAGAGATAGAACTATATAGTTTGTTCCATAGAAGAGTCAAAAGACATTGAGGAGATCTTTGTTGATGCCCTACCGAGCTCTCTCCTTGTCCATGAACATAAATTTAAGAAGACTGATAATGACGACCAGGCGCTGAAGGTTTCATATGACGATAACTATGGAAACAGAGGGTGTGGAAGAAGCAATTTCAGAGGAGGAAGAAATAGAGTCAGAGGGCGTGCAAACTATAGTAAAGCTACTATAGAATGTTATAGATGCCATCAACTTGGGCATTTCTAGTACGAATGTCCAAATGATGCTAAACCAGTCAATTACGCTGAGATGGAAGAAATAGAAGAGATGTTGTTGATGACCTACTCTAGTTTTGTGGGAAAAAATCGGGACATTTGGTTTCTTGATTCTGGCTGTAGCAATCATATGTGTGGGGATTCAACTCTTTTCTCTGAATTGGAGACTGGGTGTATCAAGTCGGTCAAGCTTGGAAACCACACACAAATGAATAATGCGGGAACTAGAACTGTGAAATTAGTCTTTGTTGGAGTCACTTATTGTCTACAAGATGTCTTCTACGTGCCGGAGTTGAAGACTAATCTTCTCAGCGTCGGATAGCTGCAAGAAAAAGGTCTTGTCATCTTGATGCAATCAAATCAACGCCGCATTTATCATCCTACGAAGGGTTTGATTATTCAAACCAACATGAAAGCTAATAGGATGTTCATCCTAATCTCCACTGCTCAATCCTCAGAGCACGGCGATGAGTTGTGCTTTCAAGCAAGCACACAAGATCTAGCAAATCTCTGACACTGCAGGTATGGACACCTCAACTTCCAAGGACTTATGACTTTCAAAAACAAAGAGATGGTGAAGGGTTTGCCCAATTTTGGTAAGTGTGGGTCTATTGTATGCATTTATTGCTTAAAAGGAAAGCAACACAGGGAAATCATCCCAAAGAAAAGCATATAGAGAGCATCAGACAGGCTGAAGCTTATTCATGCAAATATTCGTGGCCCAATTTATCCAACCTCCAATGGCCAAAAGAGAGAGAAGGAGATCAAGAGGCAGCTAACAACAACTTATACACCCCAACAGAACGGCGTTGTTGAGCAGAAGAACAGAACCGTCATGAATATGGTCAGAACTCTTCTTGTCGAGAAGGAGATTCCAAGAGTATTATGGCCAGAGGTTGTAAATTGGGCATTTTATGTATTTTGTTGACACCGGAAGAGGCTTGGAGTGGATTGAAACCATCCATTGAACACTTCAGTGTGTTCGGTTGCTTAGCCCATGCTCATGTGCCTGATGCTCGTTGTACAAAGCTTGAAAGTAAAAGCAAGTACGGAGTCAAAGGGCTATCAACTTTATGATCCAAATGGTAAAAAGATCATAATCAATAGGGATGTTATCTTTGAAGAGGATAAGAAATGGGATTGGAATCTTGAAGGATCAACTATGCTAGCTGCAGAATGGGAACAAGAATACCAATGTGCTGAGAAAATGATACAAGAGACAACTGATGTGTAGACTGATGTTGACGTGCAAGTTGTTGATTTTGATGATGATGTGCAGGTTGATTCTGATGTGCAGGATGATGTACAAGCTGTTGATTCTGATGTGCAGGATGATGTACAAGCTGTTGGTTCTGATGACGAAACAGAAGATGTTGGAAATGTGAGATAAAGTCGCAATAGGAAAGCATCGATATGGATGAACGACTATGTGACTGGTCATGAAGACATGGAGGATGCTCATTTTGCACTCTTCAGTGGTGAAGCTAGAGGATCCTATCAATTTTAAGGAAGCTATGAAGCATGAAAGGTAGAGACAAGCCATGAACTTAGAATTCAATTCGATTGAAAATAATAAGACTTGGTTTCTTAACACAGTACCTGTAGGAGCAAAGATCATAGGAATCAAATGGGTTTATAAAACTAAACTGAATCAACTTGGAAAAGTTGAGAAGCACAAAGCCCGTTTAGTTGCTAAGGGTTATGCCTAAGAACATGGAGTAGATTTTGAGGAAGTATATGCTCCAGTAGCTCGTATGGATACAGTCCGGATGATCCTTGCTCTTGCGGCTCAAAGAAAATGGACTGTCTATCAACTTGATGTGAAGTCGGCATTTCTTCAGGGAGAGCTAACTGAGGATGTTTATGTTGAACTACCTAAAGGGTATGAGATCAAGAATTTAGTGGAGAAAGTCTATAAGCTCAAAAAGGCCCTATACGGGCTCAAGCAAGCACCAAGGGCATGGTTTAGCCGTATAGAGTCATACTTCAAGAGGAAGGATTTAATAAAGAAGATAGCGATCAAACTCTGTTTACCAAGACCACTAATCAAGGTAAATGTATCATCATCAATTTGTATGTTGATGATTTAATATATACTGGGAATGATGATGATATGATGGAGAAGTTCAAAAACTCTATGATGAGGGAGTTCGACATGTCAGACTTGGGCAAAATAAAGTATTTTTTGGGCATAGAAGTTTTGCAGTTTGAAGGTGGAATCTTCATAAGTCAGAAGAAATACGTGAAGGAAGTTTTAAGGAGGTTTGGTATAGAAGATTGCAATCCTGTTCTAAATCCGATTGTCCCTGGTGTCAAAGTTCACAAGGATGTTGATGGGACAATGGTAAATAATTCCTTCTACAAGCAACTGATTGGGAGTATGATGTACTTGACAACTACGAGGCTTGATATCATTTACGCCATTAGTTTGATCAATAGATATGTCTCCAACCCCACTGAATTGCATCTCTCCATTGCAAAGTGAGTTTTGCGCTATCTACAAGGAACTAGTGATTTTGGGATCAGGAAATCAGGAGCCAATTGGGTTCAGTGACAATGATTATGCAGGTTGTTTGGAGGATCGAAAGAGTACATCAGGTTATGCATTTATTTTGAGTGGAGCAGCAGTAGCTTGGTCGTCTAAAAAATAGCATATCGTCACTCTAAGCACAATAGAGGCCGAATTTGTAGCAGCAGCAGCAACTGGTGCCTGTTGTTCGCTCCAAAAGGTGTGTGCACGATTTAAATTTATAACCTAAGAAGTATGCTTGAACAATGTTGCGAATCCGCAGTGTACGGATCAATTGTAATAAAAACAAGAATTCCAGGGGTCGATCACAGGGACTAAAGGCGAAACCAAACACAAAATCAGTTGTCAAATAATGCAATTAACCAAAATCAATCAAAGCAATCAAAGATGATGTAAGTCAAATAAGGGGAAATGCGGATTCTAGAGATTAAAGCATCCAGTTGTGGTTGCAACTCAAGATTTTTAAAGATAAGCGGACAAAGCTGAGATTTTGCAAGGGAAGGTGCTTCTAAGGTGGGAATAGATCACCGGGTAAGTCTCACTACTCACAATCCCAAACCAAAGCTTCTATTACCAGGTAAGTCTCAAGGTACTAAGGAAAGAAACTATAATCTCAAACCAACACACCATCCAAGGGAATAGAATCAACCTTTAATGGGTAAGTCTCAGGCTAACTCACAAAGATGGGATGAAGGCACACTCGAACCCCAATAAAGGATAAACCTTTAGTACCTATCACTCATGATCTTGGGTAAACAAACAAAGGAATCACCGGGTAAGTCTCATCCTAAGCTTGCATTGAACCAGGAAAGGTGTAATAAGAATAGGATTTGGCAAACGGCAATATTAACTCAGTTTCGGATCAGAAAAAGGTTCACCTCGTTCAGTCGAGTTCCACCCCGGCCGAGATTGTAACACCCCAAATCCGCGGGACTCGGGGCGCTACGGGTTGGGACCTCACAATGGGTCCCGACCCTTAGCCTGACAACAATTTCACCGGATCTTGCAACAAGGCACAAATAAAGGCCAAAATGAAATACAATTTTATGCAATGCAATGAAACCCGAAACCGAACAAACCAAAGACTTCTGCCGAGATACAACCGAAAGACCAAATGCCATACACACGGCATACAATATATAATGAATACAATACTCAAACACGACTTCAACCAAAACCCAATCCTAAAATGTACGGAACCCCGGCTGCCCACTCTTTTGGATCTCTCGGCCGCATTCCTAACCTGCAAGGCAAACTACAACATTTGGTATAAAAACCGTTAGCTCACATTCGAAGCATTAGAATTAAAAGGAAAGGCACAAACACAATTAATTCAACATAGTCACATAACATACTCAAAGCACACAAATCCGGTTTATTATCTTTATTTATTAAGTCTTATCTTGTTCTAGTTCAACTTCTTTTGTGACACGAGAATCTTCCGAAACTCGCCTTGGTCCCTTCTTCCGGCAATGGAATGGTCGGATGCCTCCGACCGTCTAATCAGCACGGGCCAGTCGCCGAGATCCCCCTAGCTCTCACGGGGAGCCAGGCAGTGATGTCACCGCCCGTTATCATACACTTGGGCCAATTAATAAAAAGGTCGCTAATCCTATTTCCGGTTTAGTTGTTATAAACAGTAAAATAATAAACACACACACCACCCAACACACAATAATGCTTGATAACAAGATTTATGACTTAGGATTAGGTAATCATTTAGATAGATTTCTCACTCATTCATGCACGTTTTGGCATTGGTTCATGACGTCTTCGCTCAATTCATACACATTTCTAGAAAAGACGTCTACACTACCTTCTATCGGTTTTGTAGGTACTTCGGGGATCTATTGGACGTTAATCGATACATTTGAGGGCCAAGCCTCATGATGGTACACATCCAAAGCCTTGGAGAAGCATAATTGGAGCAACAAAGGACACAAAGATCACTATTGGTGCAAGCAATGGAGCAACTCATGGCTAAACGATCATAGCATGCTTCTGTTGAAGAAAATCGACCTACACCCAGGAAAATCGGCCGATTTTTTTCCTCTGGGTCGATTTTTGAGGCTTTGACAGCTTAAGCCACGTGTCCCACGATCTCTTGTCCGTCCTTGCTCTTGGTGGAGAATATAAGTGGTCCTGCAGGTGGTTGCTGAGCATCTCTCCTCTCCCACACTCTCATTCACAGCTCATCAATTTTGGTAGGAAGATTGGAGGAGAAGAAAAGCTCTCAAAGATTGAAGGAAGAAGAAGAACACCATTCTAAGTGCTTGGAGTGATTTTGAGTGATTTTGTAGTCTTGGATTGAAGAACTAATTGCAAGGATTGTTAAGAACGTTTTGAATCTTCATTTTAGAGTTTGTAAGTCTTGCTACAACTTGGATTTGGCTGAGATTTATTGATTTTGCTTACTCATCTTTCATTCCTCATCTATGAACACCATGTATGCTTGTTTGATGATTTCGGATCTTGATATGCATATTATTGGCTAATTTCTTGTGATTTTAGAGTGATGGATTGATGGTTATGGCTAGGGTGATGATAGGATGGGCTTATATGTCAGTTTAGGATGATTTATATGCACGAAACTCACAACAGAAGGAAAAATCGACCTGTTCATCGGATAAATCGGCCGATTTATCAGTAGAATAGCCCGATTTATTCTTCTGTTGCTCTTTAAATGATAAATCTGCATGCTAGGGTGTTTGGTTGTTTAAATCCTAGTGTTTATTAAGCCTAATTTAGCTTAGTATCACCTAATGCTACCAATCTAAGTGAGGGAAGAGATCTACCCGATGATTTCCGACCTTAGATACCTAAGATGATGAATGCTAGGTAGTAGTGAGCCTCATAAGCCGCTATTGGATCGAGTTTGCTAGGATCATTGCTTGAGAGTTCCCTATTGCGAGACTTACCCGGTAAGGAGAGGGTTACCCTTAAGTAGCATCTAGTTTGTGCGGAATTCCTTACTCTAACCCCTTGAGACCTACCCGGTAATAGGAGTTCGATGCGGGATTAGTGAAGTGAGAGACTTACCCGGTAATCGCTTCCATTAGTGAACATTCTTTCCCAAACACCGCAGCTTGTCCTTAAAATCCTTAGAACCTTGAGCCCAATGCCATAACCGGAAATCTTGACCTCTAGAATCTACTTTTCTCTCTTGATCATATACTTGTGCTTTGTGTTGCTTGTTCGATTGCTAGCTTGAGTTGTTAGTTGTTTTATCATCTTGCTTGACTTGTGATCTTTGTTTGATCACCACAAAAACCAACAAAAACATTGTGTTTTTCCATCTTCTTTGTTTCTTATCTTATCTTAGTCTAGATTCACACTATCTTTGATCATTGTTTGACTCGATTTCATCTTAGTCTTTGTGTTCGACCTCGGAATACTTACCTTTCTACAAACGTCCCGTACACTGCGGGTTCGCTAGGAGTTAGGATAAATATAACGAGTATAAATTTAAGACTTATTGCGTGCACATCACATCTATTCCTAGACGTAACAAGTTTTTGGCGCCGTTGCCGGGGACTAGGTCTAGATTGAGTCATTTCGTGATTGTTTATAGTGTAGATCTTTCTTGTTGCTTTTGATCTCTCGTTGGTGTGTGTCTTTGCTTTTCAGGACATCTATTACTCTTTAGGTGTATGCGAAGATCTCGTGGTAAGGATTTAGCTCCATTCGATCCCGAACCGGAGAAAACCCTTCGATCTAGATCCAAGAACATCCGAAAAGAGAAAGAGATGGCCGGAAGGAACCTCCAAGCTGAGTTGGATGAAGCCTTAGAGCAAATAAGGCTAAGAGATGAGCTCTTGGAGGAAGAAAGGAGACTTGCCAATGAGAGGCAAGAGGAAACTAGGAGGGAGATTGAGGAGATTAGACAAGCCCTTGTTCAAGGAGAGCTTAATCGCCGACAACCTCCACCTCCTCCACCACCGGTGGAACAACCGCAGCCGGAGGCTAATGTTAGGGTTGTGCCCATTGCCATTGAAGAGCCACAAACCCTAGGGAGACGTATGGATCCGGCACAAAGAGCACACCGTCCGGGTGTGAACTTAGGAGATCCTGCAGCCCACAACTATGAGCTCCGCCCTCAAGTTCTACAAATGATCCGGCATAATCAATTTGGAGGGATGGAAGGAGAGTCTCCTCACCAACATTTGATGAAATACGAGATTTTGATGGAGACTCTTAGACCGCCAAGATTGGAGAGCAACAACCATAAGCTTAGGGCTTTCTCCTTCTCTCTTAAGGACAAGGCCTTGGCTTGGTATCAATCTATTCCACAAGGGCGAGTTGGTACTTGGGAAGAGATGACAACCGAGTTTTTGACTAAGTTCTTCCCACCTTCCAAGACTACCGAATTGAGAGGGAAGATCAATGCCTTTGTGATGAAGGATAGAGAGAGTTTGTTCAAGTCTTGGGAGAGATTCAAAGACCTTCTCCTAGATTGTCCACACCATGGCATACCGAAAATTGAGCTATTAGAGATCTACTTCAAGGGACTTGATGAAGATAGCCAATTCAAGCTTCAATCCCTTTCCGGTGGGACTTTCATGGAGAAGCATGTGGATGATGCTTGGGAGTTTGTGGAGAAGCAAGCTCTAGTGATTGAGAAATACTCCCATAGGAAGAGTGAAGGGAGAAAGGCGGGAGCATATGAGGTGAGTGAGGTCACCATGAGCAACTTCAAGCTCGACGCCATCAACAACGAGCTAAAGTCCTTGAGGGAGTTGTGTGCTACAACCTTGAAGAACCAAGCAACCCCTCAAGTGATTCTACAAGTTAACTTGTCTTCCAAGGAGGAGGATGTGAACTATATGGGAAGGGGCAACTACAACAACTACCAAGGCCCAAGGAACTTCAACAACAACCGGCAATTCAACAATTACCGGCCCAACCATAACCATCCCGGGTTTTCTTACTCTAACCCGGATGGAGCCTTGAACCCTCCCGCTTCTACAAGCACAACTCCACCACCAAGAGCTTCACAAGAACCTCCACCCGGATTTACTCAACCTCCAAAAGATAGAACCGAAATGATGTTTGAGCAATTGCTTGGAAGGTTGAGTGGTCTTGAGAGCACGGTGACTTCTATCTCAAAGGCTCAAAAGGTTTTGGAAGCACAAGTTTTCCAAAAGGCGGGTGAAGCACATAGAGATCCGGGAAAGCTTCCCGGAAGAACCGAAGAAAACCCAAGAGGCCAAGTGTTGGCTATTACAACAAGAAGTGGGTTAAGCATGAAGGACCCTTTGCCCAAGGAGAATGCTAAAGGGAAGCAAGTGGTGAATGAAGAAGAGACTTTGCAAGGAGATGGAGGCAAGAGCAAAGATGTAGAGCCAACCTATGTGGCACCGCCTCCATACAAGCCACCACTACCGTTCCCTCAATCACGAGCAAGAGCTCGCTTGGACAATCATTTTGGTAAGTTCCTTGAACTAATGTCTAAATTGCATATTAACATTCCGTTCATGGATGCTATTTTAGGGATGCCGGCATATGGCAAGTTCTTGAAGGAAATACTCTCCAACAAAAGGAAGTTGGAGGAGTATGGTGAGATAAGGATGACTAAGAGATCATCGGAGTTGATTCAAACGATGAAGGAGGAGATGCCTCCCAAGCTAAGGGATCCGGGATCCTTTTGTGTGCCAATCGGAGTAGGAAAAGTGAAGTATGACGCCCTATGTGATCTTGGGGCAAGTGTAAGCATCATCCCGCTAGCACTTTGCAACAAGGTTGGGCTAGGAGAGCCAAAGCCGGTCAAGATGACTCTTTACATGGCGGACCGCTCAATCACTCATCCGGTTGGGATCTTGGAAGACATTCCGGTGCAACTAGGGAAGTTCTATGTGCCCATAGACTTCGTTGTCTTGGATATCCCGGCGGACTATC